>CAWUFW010008194.1:0-600000 GCA_963921515.1 Calotriton arnoldi | reverse complement strand
TGGCGCATGCCGATTTTCAAAACTAGACCTGTGCAAAGGATACCATCAGCTGGAGCTTGACCCGCAATCACGGTACATCACTACCTTCTCCACACACATGGGTCTCTTTCGCTACAAACGACTCAGTTTTGGAATATCATCAGCAGCAGAGATATTTCAAGAGATCATAAGGCAAGTAATAAGGCCGGTGAAGAACAGTTTGAACTACAGTGATGACATCCTGGTGTTCGGCCGTTTAGATGAAGAACATGACAAGGCCGTACGTGAAGTCTGCAAACAGTTGGAACAAGCAGGACTGACTCTAAATGAAAACAAGTGCGAACTGGGGAGAAACGAACTCGTGTTCTTTGGTCACATCTTCTCAAAAAAAGGTATGAGGCCGGACCCCAGCAAAGTGGAGACACTGGAAAAGGCAAAACCTCCAACAGAAGTAGCGGAAGCGAGGTCATTTCTTGGTCTAGCAAGCTACTGTGCTCGCTACATAAAGGACTTTGCCACCGTGAGCACACTGCTGCGGGATCTAACAAAGCAGGGTCAGAAGTTTCTCTGGACGCAGGAATGCAATAAGGCGTTTGAGGCCATTAGAAACGCAGTAATGGCTGTAGACCACCTTGCCTATTTTGACCAATCGCTATGCACTGAGCTGACCGTGGACGCCAGCCCGGTAGGGTTAGTAGCAATCCTAGCGCAACACATGCCTGGGAGAGAGTCAGCCCGGAAAATTGTCGCATATGCGAGCAAAAGTTAGTCTGACATCGAAAGGGCATACTCCCAGCCAGATAAGGAAAGCCTAGCAGTGGTATGGGCGTATGAACATTACCACATGTTCATCTACGGGAAGCCATTTACCATCGTAACAGACCATCAGGCCCTAGTGACAATATATGGAAATCCAAATGCAAAGATACTGCCACGCATTGAACGATGGAGAATAAGACTGATGGACTATGATTTCAAGATCGTGCACACGCCGGAAAAAGAACACAACCCAGCTGACTACATGTCACGACATCCCTTATCACAGACAACAGAAAACACATCAATGGCAGAGGAATATCTAAATTTTGTGTTAAGGCAAAACACTCCTACACCCATAACAATCGCAGAGCTAGAACAAGAGACAGCGAAGGATGCCACAATGCAAGCAGTGAAAATGACAACACGACAGCAGAGATGGAGACACATAAACAGCAACAGCGCTATGGGAGAAGGAGTCAACAGGGAAGAAATGCTGGCATTCAAAAACATACATGAGGAACTCTCAGAGACAGAAAAAGGAATCATACTACGAGGGACAAGGATAGTCATGCCAAATGCACTGCGGCGGCAGACTAAATTTGGCACATGAGTCCCACAGAGGCATGGTAGCAACAAAAAAAATGCTACGGGAGAAAGTATGGTTCCCAGGCCTGGATCGACTGGTGGAGAACACCATCATAAATTGTCACCTATGCCAAATAACTTGACGACCAGCCAAGCAAGAACAGCTACAGATGTCGGAGCTTCCAGGAGCAGTGTGGACAACGTTGGCAGCAGACTTCTATGGGCCACTGGACACAGGAAACTACTTGCTGGTGGTCATTGATGAATACTCCAGATTTCCCATAGTTCGACACGTTTCGTCAACATCAACGACCGCGACATTGTCGATACTCGACGGCATATTTGCAGCCTGGGGGACCCCACAAACAGTGAAGACAGACAATGGTCCTCCCATCTCAGGGGAGGAGTTTCGCAAATTCATGAACTACCTATGGATTCACCACCGGAAAATAACGCCTCTGTGGCCACAAGCAAACGGCATGGTGGAGAGGTTCATGGGGAACATAAAGAAAGCAGTCCAAAGAGCAAAGCTAGCACAGATCTCCATAGGGCAAGCACTCTGTCAAATACTAAGAGACTATCGAAACACACCCCACAGCTCCACGGGACGATGTCCAGCAGAACTAGTGCTAGGAAGGACAAGCAGGACAAGACTGCCCCAACTAGAAGCCTAGGCGCCACCAGATCACGACAGCATTGCAGCAAGAGACCAGGAGGCGAAAAATAAGATGAAAGTCTATGCGGACGCCAGGAGACATGCCACTCAATCGCACCTGAAGCCAGGGGACACAGTAGTGGTGCGCCAACTGCAGTCAAGAAAATCAGACAGTCCATTCTCGGATGAACAACTGACAATAACAAGCATCAAGGGGCCAATGATAACAGCTGCGTCGGGCCCCTACCGGATCACCAGAAACAGTTCTCACTTCAAGGAACTAAAGACAATGGACGAAGGCGGAGGAGACACAGCAACGAACAACGAAACACATGAAAAAGAGGAAGTTATGGACGGCAAGGGAAGAAGGACAGACCATGGCGAGAGACAAGAAGAGGGATCACAGAAGGAAGCGGAAGGAGCATGTCCAAGAAGAGTGAGCAAAAGGCCAAAAAGACTGATTGAGGAAATGTAAAGACTGATTGAGGAAGTGTAACGATGGGGATCATCTCTCTCTCTCTCTCACTTGCTATCTCTCACTATCACTTTCCTTCATTTCTTTCCACAAAGGGGGAGATGTAGTGACCTGGGGTCAGAGGGCACTAGGACCCTGCATCCCGAATTGTGGGAGGGGGCAGGAACCGGACACCACTTCCGGTCAGGGAGTGGGGAGGGCATTGCGACGACAAGAGGGCACGGGGACAGACGTGCATGTGGGCACGAGAACGAGGAAAAGAAATAAAATATATTGAGCATCTTACCAGTCTCTGCGTGTTTTCAGAAGAACACGACAGGCACTCTGTGTAAAGAATGTACTGCCAACAGCAGTAGCAGTCTGTCTATTAACTGATTCCCCAGTGTTGTACTACAGCTTCACCAGAGAATTCTAATGAACAACTATAGAGCTCACATTCTATTTTCCGGACAGATGTGAGACACCTGAGTGCCATGTTGCTGGAACAGATGCTGTAGAATTGAAAGCATTTCCTATGAAGGATATAGCAGTAGATGAAAACATTGAGGAGTATAACTTTGTCATTGAAATTATAATTAGTGCTACACAAATCTAAAATGAGGACTACAACTTCATCATCCATGTGAGAAACAACGTCTGGAACGCTGTGTTAAACATGCTTTCAAAAACAGCAGCAACATTTTGTCAGTGGATTCTGGAGTGATTAATTCAGGCTTCCCCACAGAGTTCAAGTGAACAGTCTGTATTCATGACAAAATGCCATGCTACTGGACTTGGGGACTATTGACTTTAAAGCATTTACTATGAAGGAGGTGGAAATATAGGAGAAGGGTTAATGCAGATGTGAAAACAGCTGTTTCAAAAAACGTGAGAGGAAGTGGAGATTTTTAGGGATAATGTATTTTTAATGAGTTATTAAGAGTGATTCATACCTAAGTCCAGCATCCCCTTTCAACATGTAGTTCCTCAGAATATCCGACCGTTCTGTCACTTTTATGTCCCCAATTTTCGGATTGGAACATTTTGGTAGAGAAAGAAGGTCTTTTAAAACTACATTTAATGCACTGAAGTGGACCTTTTAGGGGTGCTGGAAGCTATTTGCAGACAGGTCTCATATTTAAAACACTCTTACAAGCAGTGCGCCTGGCCAAATGAGTTGCTGTTTGGGCATTTCATTTTTCTTTTCAATTCTCCCCCTTCCTTTTGTCAGTGGTTGCATCTCTTAGTTTGAGTTATATAAGGAAATATTGAAACATGCTATATATATATATATATATATACATATATATATATATATATATTATCTACTGGCGGTCGCCAGTAGATAGTTATAGTTAGGACCTATTTTCCATAGGAAATCCGCGACATTCTATTTGAAATAACTCTTGCGTCGGTTGACGAATCTTCGCGAAATTTTCAAACTTTATGGCCCGCTCCGGTCCGCTCCTACCCTGAAAGTCTCAGGGTGATTCGTCAAGCAGGGGCCGAGAAAAAGGGGGTCCCAAAACATGTTTTCCCCATTCATTTTCCCTTAGGAAACTTTAGACACGGCTACAGCCCGAACTGCTGAACGGAATTACACCAAATTTGGCAAAGAGGTAGTTCTTGGTTCAGAAAGAACCCTTTTGTTAAATGGTGTAAATCCGTTCAGTAGTTGCGGAGAAATTAAAAAATAAGAGTCAAAAAATCAATTTCCCATAGGAAACTTTATGCAAGGCTACAGCTCGAACTGCTGAACGGAATTACACCAAATTTGGCAAAGAGGTAGTTCTTGGTTCAAAAAGAACCCTTTTTGTTAAATGGTGTAAATCCGTTCAGTAGTTGCTGAGAAAATCAAAAGTAAAAACACATATATATCTGGGCGGAGCCTAACCACACATGTCATCGTGAGATCTGATTGGCTGTCAGCACTTCATCCTGGAATTGCTGGCAGCCATCTTGGGACCAATATAAATGATAGTACCCCATTGAAATGCATTGTAGTGAATCGAAGATTTTGAGGGTTACCAAAAGGAGAACTATAAAGGGTGATAACAGACTTTAGTTACATTAGAATTCATTTGTTGATGGTACCATACTAATTTCAGGAATTGTGGTGTGTTCTAAGGTGATTTTACCCTGTGAAAAACCTTCTGCTGGGATATCATGAATCATGTTTGAGAGAAAACTATTTTCACATGCTTGTCCCATACAGTTTTGGAAGGTGCCCCAGAAGCTAAAATGAGAGCATATTTTCTGTAAATTCACATTATCTTTCTCAGTCATGTGAGAATGAAGTCTGACATTCTCAGTAAAACATGTACATCCAACAAGGGCAGAGACTGTCAGTTGATTCCTTTGTGTTCTACTGCAGCTTCCCAGAGTGTTCTAAAGAACAACTAGAGTGCTAACAGCCTTACTTATGACAAAAGTATGGCACACCTGAAGCCATCTTGATTGGAATAAACTGGTAACACTTAAAACATTTAATTTAAAAAGGAACAAAATGATGGGGTTCATCTTGTCATAGAAATTATGGTTAGTACTCTGGAAAGAAAAATTAGGACATGTTTCAAGTGTGATCTCAAATATCTTCCTGTTATATTTCAACAGGAGCAGCCTGTCAGTTGATGCCTTTGTGTTCTACTGCAGCTTCCCAGAGTGTTCTAAAGAACAACTAGAGTGCTAACAGCCTTACTTATGACAAAATTATGGCACACCTGAAGCCATCTTGATTGGAATAAACTGGTAACACTTAAAACATTTAATTTAAAAAGGAACAAAATGATGGGGTTCATTTTGTCATAGAAATTATGGTTAGTGCTCTAGAAAGAAAAATTAGGACATGTTTCAAGTGTGATCTCAAATATCTTCCTGTTATATTTCAACAGGAGCAGCCTGTCAGTTGATGCCTTTGTGTTCTACTGCAGCTTCCCAGAGTGTTCTAAAGAACAACTAGAGCGCTAACAGTCTTACTTATGACAAAAGTATGGCACACCTGAAGCCATCTTGATTGGAATAAACTGGTAACACTTAAAACATTTAATTTAAAAAGGAACAAAATGATGGGGTTCATTTTGTCATAGAAATTATGGTTAGTGCTGTAGAAAGAAAAATTAGGACATGTTTCAAGTGTGATCTCAAATATCTTCCTGTTATATTTCAACAGGAGCAGCCTGTCAGTTGATTCCTTTGTGTTCTACTGCAGCTTCCCAGAGTGTTCTAAAGAACAACTAGAGCGCTAACAGTCTTACTTATGACAAAAGTATGGCACACCTGAAGCCATCTTGATTGGAATAAACTGGTAACACTTAAAACATTTAATTTAAAAAGGAACAAAATGAGGGGGTTCATTTTGCCATAGAAATTATGGTTAGTGCTGTAGAAAGAAAAATTAGGACATGTTTTAAGTGAGATCTCAAATATCTTCCTGTTATATTTCAACAGGAGCAGCCTGTCAGTTGATGCCTTTGTGTTCTACTGCAGCTTCCCAGAGTGTTCTAAAGAACAACTAGAGTGCTAACAGCCTTACTTATGACAAAAGTATGGCAAACCTGAAGCCATCTTGATTGGAATAAACTGGTAACACTTAAAACATTTAATTTAAAAGGAACAAAATGAGGGGGTTCATTTTGCCATAGAAATTATGGTTAGTGCTGCAAAAAGAAAATTTAGTGCATGTTTTAAGTGAGATCTCAAATCCTCTTCTATTTCATTAGAAAATTCTGACATGCAGACTTGAAACAATCACTTTCAATACCAGCAGTAGACTTCCAGTTAACTCCTTGGTGAGCAGTAGCTTTACTACAGTGATCTAATGAACAACTAGAGTAATAACATTCTGAATTTATGGCAAATGTGTGACACATCTGAATGCCTTCTTGATGGAATCAAAGTAAAAAACTGAAAGCATTTCCTACTGAGGAGACTGCAGTAAATGAGGAAATTAGGAAACTTCATAACAAAGAAGTCTTCCAAGATGGCCACCAGTGAAAAAAGAGCCCAAATGTAGCACAAATATTACCCAGATGTAGCCCACATATAGCCCAATGACAAAAGTGTGCAAAACACTTTTTATTTTTAGTTTTTTTGCAGTTTTATGTAGTGCAGACTGGTCAGGTATTGGAGCGTTGCATCTTAAAACATGACCCCCTACACTACAAAAACACCACTGCACTACCCTAAACCCTAAAACACCACCCCAGCATGACCCCTACACTACACAAGCACCACTGCACTATCCTAAACCCTAAAACACTACCCCCAGCATGACCCCCTACACTACACAAACACCACTGCACTACCCTAAACCCTAAAACACTACCTCAACACCACTGCACTAACCTAAATCCTAAAACACTACCCCCAGCACGACCCCCTACACTACCCAAACACCACTGCACTACCCTAAAACATGACCCCCTACACTACACAAACACCACTGCACTACCCTAAACCCTAAAACACTACCCCCAGCACGACCCCCTACACTACACAAGCACCACTGCACTACCCTAAACCCTAAAACACTGCCCCCAGCACGACCCCTACACTACACAAACACCACTGCACTACCTTAAACCCTAAAACACTACCCCCAGCACGACCCCCTACACTGCCCGAACACCACTGCACTGCCCTAAACCCTGAAACACATACCCTAGCACGACCCCCTACACTGCCCGAACACCACTGCACTGCCCTAAACCCTGAAACACCACCCCCTTCACGACCCCCTACACTGCCCGAACACCACTGCACTGCCCTAAACCCTGAAACACCACCCCCAGCATGACCCCTACACTGCCCGAACACCACTGCACTGCCCTAAACCCTGAAACACTACCCCCAGCAAGACCTCCTACACTGCCCGAACACCACTGCACTGCCCTAAACCCTGAAACATCACCCCCAGCAAGACCCCCTACACTGACCGAACACCACTGCCCTAAACCCTGAAACACCACCCCCTACACTGCCCGAACACCACTGCACTGCCCTAAACCCTGAAACACAACCCCCAGCACGACCCCCTACACTGCCCGAACACCACTGCACTGCCCTAAACCCTGAAACACCACCCCCTGCACGACCCCTACACTGCCCGAACACTACTGCACTGCCCTAAACCCTGAAACACCATCCCCAGCACGACCCCCTACACTGCACGAACACCACTGCACTGCCCTAAACCCTGAAACACTACCCCCAGCAAGACCCCCTACACTGCCCGAACACCACTGCACTGCCCTAAACCCTGAAACACCACCCCCAGCAAGACCCCCTACAGTGCCCGAACACCACTGCCCTAAACCCTGAAACACCACCCCCAGCAAGACCCCCTACACTGCCCGAACACCACTGCACTGCCCTAAACCCTGAAACACCAGCCCCAGCACGACCCCTACACTGCCCGAACACCACTGCACTGCCCTAAACCCTGAAACACCACCCCCTGCACGACCCCCTACACTGCCCGAACACCACTGCACTGCCCTAAACCCTGAAACACCACCCCCAGCACGACCCCCTACACTGCCCGAACACCACTGCACTGCCCTAAACCCTGAAACACCACCCCCTGCACGATCCCCTACACTGCCCGAACACTACTGCACTGCCCTAAACCCTGAAACACCACCCCCAGCACGACCCCCTACACTGCACGAACACCACTGCACTGCCCTAAACCCCGAAACACTACCCCCAACAAGACCCCCTACACTGCCCGAACACCACTGCCCTAAACCCTGAAACACCACCCCCAGCAAGACCCCCTACACTGCCCGTACACCACTGCACTGCCCTAAACCCTGAAACACCACCCCCAGCACGACCCCCTACACTGCCTGAACACCACTGCACTGCCCTAAACCCTGAAACACCAGCCCCAGCACGACCCCCTACACTGCCCGAACACCACTGCACTGCCCTAAACCCTGAAACACCACCCCCAGCACGACCCCCTACACTGCCTGAACACCACTGCACTGCCCTAAACCCTGAAACACCAGCCCCAGCACAACCCCGTACACTGCCCAAACACCACTGCACTGCCCTAAACCCTAAAACACCAGCCCCAGCACGACCGCCTACACTGCCCGAAAACCACTGCACTGCCCTAAACCCTGAAACACCAGCCCCAGCAAGACCCCCTACACTGCCCAAACACCACTGCACTGCCCTAAACCCTGAAACACCACCCCCAGCAAAACCCCCTACACTGCCTGAACACCACTGCACTAAAGCCTGAAACACCACCCCCAGCAAGACCACCTACACTGGCCGAACACCACTGCACTGCCCTAAACCCTGAAACACCACCCCTGCACGACCCCCTACACTGCCCAAACACCACTGCACTGCCCTAAACCCTGAAACACCACCCCCTGCACAACCCCTACACTGCCCGAACACCACTGCACTGCCCTAAACCCTGAAACACCACCCCTCAGCACGACACCCTACACTGCCCGAACACCACTGCACTGCCCTAAACCCTGAAACACCACCCCCAGCACGACCCCCTACACTGCCCGAACACCACTGCACTGCCCTAAACCCTGAAACACCACCCCCTGCACGACCTCCTACACTGCCGGAACACCACTGCACTGCCCTAAACCCTGAAACACCACCCCCAGCACGACCCCCTACACTGCCCGAACACCACTGCACTGCCCTAAACCCTGAAACATCAACTCCAGCAAGACCCCCTACACTGCCTGAACACCACTGCCCTAAACCCTGAAACACCACCCCCTACACTGCACGAACACCACTGCACTGCCCTAAACCCTGAAACACCACCTCCAGCAAAACCCCTACACTGCCTGAACACCATTGCCCTGCCCTAAATCCTGAAACACTAGCCCCAGCATGACCCCCTACACTGCCCAAACACCACTGCACTGCCCTAAACCCTGAAACACCAGCCCCAGCAAGACCACCTACACTGCCCGAACACCACTGCACTGCCCTAGACTCTGAAACACCAGCCCCAGCAAGACCCCCTACACTGCCCGAACACCACTGCACTGCCCTAAACCCTGAAACACCAGCCCCAGCGTGACCCCCTACACTGCCCGAACACCACTGCACTGCCCTAAACCCTGAAACACCAGCCCCAGCACGACCACCTACACTGCCCGAACACCACTGCACTGCCCTAAACCCTGAAACACCAGCCACAGCACGACCCCCTACACTGCCCGAACACCACTGCACTGCCCTAAACCCTGAAACACCAGCCCCAGCACGACCCCCTACACTGCCCGAACACCACTGTACTGCCCTAAACCCTGAAACACCAGCCCCAGCACGACCCCCTACACTGCCCGAACACCACTGCACTGCCCTAAACCCTGAAACACCACCCCTGCATGACCCCCTACACTGCCCGAACACCACTGCACTGCCCTAAACCCTGAAACACCACCCCCTGCAGCACCCCCTACACTGCCCGAACACCACTGCACTGCCCTAAACCCTGAAACACCACCCCCTGCACCGCCCCTACACTGCCCGAACACCACTGCACTGCCCTAAACCCTGAAACACCACTCCCAGCACGACCCCCTTTACTGCTCGAACACCACTGCACTGCCCCAAACCCTGAAACACCACCCCCAGCACGACCCCCTACACTGCCCGAACACCACTGCCCTAAACCCTGAAACACCACCCCCTGCACGACCCCCTACACTGCCCGAACACCACTGCACTGCCCTAAACCCTGAAACACCACCCCTACACTGCCCGAACACCACTGCACTGCCCTAAACCCTGAAACACCACCCCCAGCACGACCCCCTACACTGCCCGAACACCACTGCACTGCCCTAAACCCTAAAACACCACCCCCAGCATTACCCCCTACACTGCCCAAACACCACTGTACTGCCCTAAACCCTAGAACACTACCCCCAGCACGACCCCCTACACTACCCGAACACCACTGCACTACCCTAAACCCTAAAATACTACCCCCAGCACAACCCCCTACACTACCCGAACATGACTGCACTGCCCTAAACCCTCAAACACTCCCCCAGCACGACCCCCTACACTACCCGAACACCACTGCACTACCCTAAACCCTAAAACACTCCCCCAGCACGACCCCCTACACTACCCAAACACCACTGCACTGCCCTAAACCCTAAAACACTCCCCCCTACACTACCCAAACACCACTGCACTGCCCTAAACCCTAAAACACTACCCCCCGCATGACCCCCTACACTACCCAAACACCAATGCACTACCCTAATCCCTAAAACACTACCCCCCGCATGACCCCCTACACTACCCTAAACCCTAAAACACTACCTCCGCATGACTCCCTACACTACCCAAAGACCACTGTACTACCCTAAACCCTAAAACACCACCTCCTACACTACACAAACACCACTGCACTACCCTAAACCCTAAAACACTACCCCCTACACTACACAAACACCACTGCACTACCCTAAACCCTAAAACACTACCCCCAGCAGTACCCCTACACTACCCAAACACCACTGCACTAACCTATCAATCAATCAATCAATCAATCATGTCACTTATAAAGCGCACTACATACCCGCGAGGGTCTCAAGGCGCTGGGGGAAGAGGGGGGTGGTGCTGCTACTGATCGAAGAGCCAGGTCTTGAAGAGTCTTCTGAAGGCCAGTAGGTCTTGGGTCTGTCGGAGGTTGGTGGGGAGGGTGTTCCAGGTCTTGGCGGCGAGGTGGGAGAAGGATCTGCCGCCGGCGGTCGTTTTCCGGATGCGGGGGACTGTGGCGAGGGCGAGGCTGGTCGAGCGGAGCTGGCGGGTGGGGGTGTAGAAGCTGAGTCGTCTGTTGAGGTAGGCTGGTCCGGAGTTGTGGAGTGCTTTGTGTGCGTGGGTGAGGAGCTTGAAGGTTATCCTCTTGTTGACAGGGAGCCAGTGCAGGTCTCTCAGGTGGGGTGTGATGTGGCTGCGTCGGGGATGTCGAGGATAAGACGTGCAGAGGCGTTCTGGATGCGTTGTAGCCGTCTCAGGAGCTTAGCCGTCGTTCCTGCGTAGAGGGCGTTTCCGTAGTCCAGCCTGCTGGTGACGAGGGCCTGGGTGACTGTTTTTCTTGTTTCGGTGGGGATCCACTTGAAGATCCTGCGGAGCATTCGGAGGATGTTGAAGCAGGATGAGGAAACGGCGTTGACCTGCTTAGTCATGGAGAGGGTGGGGTCGAGGATGACCCCTAGGTTGCGTACGTGGTCGGTGGGTGGCGGGGCTGTTCCCAGTGATGTTGGCCACCAGGAGTCGTTCCAGGCTGAAGGGTTGGAACCAAGGATGAGGACCTCCGTCTTGTCCGAGTTCAGCTTCAGGCGGCTGGTCCTCATCCATTCGGCGACGGCCTTCATTCCTTCGTGGAGGTGGGCTTTGGCGGTGTGAGGGTCTTTGGTGAGGGAGAGGATCAGCTGGGTGTCGTCGGCGTAGGAGATGATGTTGAGGTTGTGCTGTCGGGCGACGTGGGCGAGGGGTGCCATGTAGATGTTGAACAGCGTTGGGCTGAGGGAGGAGCCTTGGGGTACGCCGCAGATGATCTTGGTGGCCTTGGATCGGAAGGGGGCGAGGCGGACGCTTTGTGTTCTGCCGGAAAGGAAGGATGTGGTCCAGTCCAGGGCCTTCTCTTGGATCCCGGCGTCGTGAAGGCGTGTTCGTAGTGTGTGGTGGCAGACCGTGTCGAAGGCGGCTGATAGGTCCAGGAGGATGAGGGCTGCTGTTTCTCCGTTGTCTAGCAGGGTCCTGATGTCATCGGTGGCGGCGATGAGGGCGGTTTCGGTGCTGTGGTTGCTGCGGAAGCCGGACTGGGAAGGGTCCAGGATGTTGTTCTCCTCGAGGTAGCGGGTCAGTTGTTTGTTGACGATTTTCTCGGTGACCTTCGCGGGGAACGGGAGCAGAGAGATGGGTCGGAAGTTCTTGAGGTCCTTGGGGTCTGCCTTGGGTTTCTTGAGTAAGGCGGTGATCTCGGCGTGCTTCCAGCTTTCCAGGAAGGTTGCTGTCTCGAAGGAGATGTTGATTATTTTCCGGAGATGGGGCGCGATGGCTGTACTGGCTTTGTTGAAGATGTGGTGAGGGCACGGGTCTAGCGGTGAACCGGAGTGGATGGTGTTCATGATCTCGCTGGTGTCCTCGTCGTTGATGTTGGTCCAGGAGAGCAGGCGGTTGGTGGTTGTGGGGGCAGTGGTCTCGGTGGTTGCCGGGGCGGTCGTGGTGTTGAAGCTGTCGTGGATGTCGGCGATTTTGGGGTGGAAGAAGGTGGCCAGTGAGTCGCACAGGTCTCGCGACGGCTGGATGTCGTTGGTGTTGGAGCTGGGGTTGGAGAGTTCCTTCACGATGTTGAAGAGCTCTTTGCTGTTGTGTGCGTTGTTGTCTAGGCGGTCTTTGAGTGAGGCCCTTTGGCGGATCTGATGAGGTGATGGTGACTGCGGGTGGCGCTCTTGTGGGCGGCGTAGCTGTCCGCTGTCCGTTCGTGGAGCCAGATCTTCTCCAGTTTTCGGCATGTTCGTTTGGAGGCCTGGAGGTCTTCGGTGAACCAGGTGGCTTTCTTGCTGGTGTGGCTGTTGGGCGGATTCTTGAGCGGGGCGAGGGTGTTGGCGCAGTCGTCGATCCACTGTCTGAGGTTGCGGGCGGTGGTGTCGGGGTCGGAGGGTTCGGCGGGTGGGCTCAGGGCGAGGGTTGTGGTTAGCTGGTCTTCCGTGACTCTGCTCCAGCAGCGGCGAGGCATTTGTTCGGTGCAGTGGTGCGTGGTGGGCTTCCTGTAGGTGAAGTGGATGCAGTGGTGGTCAGTCCAGTGGGGTTCGGAGGTGTGGTTGAAGGAGACGTGTGGGCTTGCGGAAAAGATGGAGTCTAGCGTGTGGCCGGCGGCGTGGGTGGGTGTAGTCACGAGCTGTCTGAGTCCGAGGGTGGCGAGGTTGTCGATCAGGGTGGTGGAGTTGGTGTCCTTGTTGTTCTCGAGGTGGAAGTTCAGGTCCCCGAGGAGGATGTAGTCCGTGGAGGCGATGGCGAGTGTGCTGACGAAGTCAGCAATGGAATCGCTGAACTGTGGTCGGGGTCCGGGGGGTCTGTAGATGAGGGTTCCTCTGAGGGTGGTGTTGGGATCGGTGTGGATCTGGAAGTGCATGTGTTCGCCGGTGCTGAGGGTGTCGTCGGTGTTGGTTGAGACTCTGACCCTAAACCCTAAAACACTACCCCCAGCAGTACCCCCTACACTACCCAAACACCACTGCACTACCCTAAATCACTACCCCCAGCACGACCCCCTACACTACCCAAACACCACTGCACTACCCTAAACCCTAAAACACTACCCCCAGCACGACCCCCTACACTACCCAAACACCACTGCACTACCCTAAACCCTAAAACACTCCCCCAGCACGACTCCCTACACTACCCAAACACCACTGCACTACCCTAAACCCTAAATCTACCCCCAGCATGACCCCCTACACTACACAAACACCACTGCACTAGCCTAAACCCTAAAACACTACCCCAGCACGACCCTCTTCACTACCTAAACACAACTGCACAATTTGTTACAGGCGTTGCAACGCAGGCCTGTGGTGCTTACTGGAAGTACCTAGTGGGCTAGTTGGGCCCCAGGGACCCTCAGGATTCAAGGTGACCTAATCCCCCAACTTAAAACGCACCACGGGGCGCGTTTGCACAGTGGTGAAGGGAGGGGCGGGGCCTCAGGTGACATGTGCGCAAACACGCCCTGTGGTGCATTTTAAGTTGGGGAATTAATTCCCTTTGAATCCTGAGGGACCCTGGGGGCCAACTAGCCCACCAGGTACCTTCAGTAAGCACAACAGAGTTGCGTTGCAGAGAGGTAAAAAAGGTGCGTGGCCTCGGAACGCCTCTCTGCAACTCAGCTCTGTGGTCCTAACTGTAGGTACCTGGGGGCTAGTTGGGCCCCAGGGACCCTCAGAATTCAAGGGGACTTAATCCTGCAACTTAAAATGCGCCATGGGGTGTGTTTGCACACATGTCACCTCAGGCCCCCCCTCCCTTCACCACTGTGCAAACGCGCCCTGTAGCGCGTTTTAAGAGGTAGTTTTAATCCCCCTGCCCTATTATGTACTAGGGACTTGCAGAGGAGGTCATGCTAATCACAGGGGTACCCCAACGCATAGTGTTCCCTAGTGTATGTAGGTGTTTTCACTGTATTCTAAGTGTCTTTTAGCATAGCACTGGCTCTGGTTAGTCAGAGTCAGTTACCACCAGTACCCGTCTGAAAAAGTTGTGGGCACAGGATGATTTTGCAACAAGGCCTCTTTCTGCTCCTCTGTTGGTTCTTTCTGCACATCTTTTGCTTCTTTCTGTGCGTTTTTTCTTCTTTCTTCACATGTCCTACCTCTGTAGGCATAGTTAGAAACTAGCATTTAAAAAACCTTTGAAATTCACTTAAAAAATCATAGGTTTCAGGCACGTTATAGTTAGAAATTAGCATTTAAAAAACCTTTGAAATTCACTGAAAAAACCATAGGTTTCAGACACGTTATAGTTAGAAATTAGCATTTAAAAAACCTTTGAAATTCACTGAAAAAACCATAGGTTTTAGGGACAGTTATAGTTAGTTGGACATTTCACTCGTACAAAACCATAGAAATTCCCCGTTATAGTTAGTTCAGCTAACTATAACTCGCGCCCCGCAATGCACTGCTGATGACGTCACATATTACATCACTCATGACATGGTCAGTGACATCACTGATGACATCACTGATGACATCTCAAATGACATCACTGATGACATCATCCATGTGATAATTTCATGCATCTTCTCACACCCTAATATAACTTTTGATACACCCACTCTAAATTACAGACTGCCATTCTCAAAACCATAGACACTCCAACACCAAAAACTACATACCCACTCACTGATTCTTAGGTCTACACACACATCCACTCACTCACCCGTACAGTCACTCATACTTAGTCACTCAGTACAGGACTATCATATGCACTCATACACCTATATAAACACTCACACACCGCCACTCATCCATAGAGGTACTCACACACCTAGTCAGTCATGCAAAAAACTTAATCACACACCCATTTACTCACCTATACAGTTATACACACACCAGCTCACTTACTCATACAAATACTAGCACATTCTTACACTCTTATACAATCACTGATACAAGTACACACTCATCCATACAGCCACTCTCACAATCACACACTCTCACTTATAGCCATTTATATACTCCAACACACATATATACTGCCTTTCACATATGTAGTTACTCACACATGTACCACTGAGATATACATTCAATCACTAACACACCCATACACACACTCACCCACCCATACAGTCCATCACAGATGCACTCTTGAAACCATGCACCCAGTGAATCACCAACTCACACATCTATGCACAGAGTCACACACACCCCACCCACACAAACACTCAGGCACCCATACAGATACTCAGACAATCAATCAATAACCCATGTAGACACTCATGTAGCTATTCAGAAAGCCATGCAGCCGCTTACAAACCAACAGACAGACGGATACAGACATTCACACAGTTTAGTCACTAACCCATGCATTCAGTAAGATACATTTAATCACTCACTTGTAGAGTCAGTCACTCACGTACTAAATCATCCATTCAGACACTTATACACCCACTCATTCTTCAATACGCCTTTCCCTATATATATTAAACATATTTAAACTTTACAGAAACACACAGTCACTGGATGATGTCATCAGTGATGTCATTTGAGATGTCATCAGTGATGTCATCAGTGATGTCACTGACCATGTCATGAGTGATGTAATATGTGACGTCATCAGCAGTGCATTGCGGGGCGCGAGTTATAGTTAGCTGAACTAACTATAACGGGGGAATTTCTATGGTTTTGTACGAGTGAAATGTCCAACTAACTATAACTGTCCCTAAAACCTATGGTTTTTTCAGTGAATATATATATATATATATATATTATCTACTGGCGGTCGCCAGTAGATAGTTATAGTTAGGACCTAGTTTCCATAGGAAAAGCGTTTTTTGTTTTCCCAATAACTTTGGCGCCGGATGACGAATCATCGCGAAATTTTCAAAACTAGTGGGGCGCTCCGGTCAGCTCCTGTCTTGAAAGTTTCGGGGTGATTCGGCAAGCGGGGGCCGAGAAAAAAGGGGGGTCCCAAAACGTGTTTTCTCCATGTTAATTCCCATAAGGAAACTTTAGACACGGCTACAGCCCGAACTGCTGAACGGAATTACACCAAATTTGGCAACAACAGTAGTGCTTGGTTCAGAAAGCGCCCTTTTTTTTAAATGGTGTAAATCCGTTCAGTAGTTGCGGAGAAAATAAAAAAATAGAGGTCAAAAAATCAATTTCCCATAGGAAACTTTAGACACGGTTACAGCCAAAACTGCTGAACGGAATTACACCAAATTTGGCAAAAAGGTAGTGCTTGGTTCAGAAAGCGCCCTTTTTTTAAATGGTGTAAATCCGTTCAGTAGTTGCTGAGAAAATCAAAAAATAAAAGTTTCGATATATAGAGGCACGGAGGATCCGCGCACCCTCCCGACCACGAGCTTTATTCTAATTGGCTGTCAACACTCCAAACCAGGAAGTGTTGGCAGCCATCTTGTGACTCGGTAGAACCGAGTCACAAGAAATCAGAATAAAAAACGCGAAAAAAAAGAAAAGGGGGCAGGGTAGAAACACCCTGACCCCCTAGGCCTGCTTAGGGGGTCCCACAAGGACCCCCAGGGCCCAAAAAAGCATTTTTTTTTTAAAGAAAAAATCGGCAAAATGCGCGCAGGATCCGCGGATCCGGCCGCGAAACTAAAAAAAAACGAAGCGCGGGCTCCCGCGCTTCGTTATTATTTAGCCCCCGGGTGGGCCAAGTCCCGGGGGCAATGTTTATATTGTGAATGGGGGGCCCAAGGGGGCCCCCCAGCCCCGGGTACCGCCAGCCCCCGGGGCTTTCTTTACATATTTGTGTGGGGGCACATGGCCCCTGCAGCCCCGGGGACCGCCACCCCCCGGGGCTTGTTTTATTTGATGTGTGGGGGGCCTCCAAGGCCCCCCCAAGCCCCGAGGACCGCCACCCCCGGGGCTTTTCTTAAAAATTTGCGGGGGCACATGGCCCCCCCGCAGCCCCGGGGACCCCCACCCCCCGGGGCTCGTTTTAAAAAAAAAAAAAGAACCTGTGTGGGGGGGCTTGAGCCCCCCCACACGTCCCGGGGACCGCCACCTCCCCGAGGCACTAACTATGTAAATTCGGGGGTCCGTTACGGACCCCCGAGCCCAGGGGACCACCACCTCCCCGGGGCTTTGCCAATGTTGGGAGGGGGCCGCGCGGCCCCCCTCCTGGAGCCCTCGATGTCCCTGGGGACTGCCACCCCCCAGGGCCGGCTCCTGCAGTGTCCCGGGGTGCTCACCCCCGGGACACTGCTGTTTGCAATGACAGGGCGGGAGCCGCGCGGCTCCCGCCCTGTCATTGCAAACTGTTTTGCTTCATTGAAGCGAGAGCAGGGAAACCTGCTCTCGCTTCAATGAAGCAAAGCAGATTGCTTTTCCACACAGGGTGCTGCATGTCAGCAGCTCCCCATGTGGAAAAGCAATGCCAGCTCCCGCAGGACGCGGGGAGCCGGCGGGACCGTGGGGGCATTGGGGCTCCCCCCACGGTCCCCAACGGAGAAGGCCAGCCCCGGGGGATGGGGTCCCCGGGGCTAGAAGTGGCCCGGGAGGGGGGCCACGCGGCCCCCCTCCCCTGTGTATTAAGTGTGTAAGTTGGGGAATTAATTCCCCTTGAATACTGAGGGTCCCTGGGGGCAACTAGCCCACCAGGTGCCTCCAGTATGTGCCAGGGAGCTGCCTTGCACAGAGGTGTTCAGAGGCCTTGCCCCTTTTTACACCTCTCTGCAACGCAGCTCTGTGGCGCTTACTGGAGGTACCTGGTGGGCTAGTTGGACCCCAGGGACCCTCAGGATTCAAGGGGACTTAATCCCCCAACTCAAAACGCGCCACGGGGCGCGTTTGCACAGTGGTGAAGGGAGGGGGCAGGGCCTGAGGTGACATGTGTGGAAACACGCCCTGTGGCGCGTTTTAAGTTGGGGAATTAATACCCCTTCCATCCTGAGGGCCCCTGGGGGCCAACTAGGCCACCAGGTACCTCCAGTAAGCGCCACAGGCCTGCGTTGCAGAGAGGTGGTCCAGGCCACGCCCCTTTTTACACCTCTGTACAACGCAGCTCTGTGGCGCTTACTGGAGGTACCTAGTGGGCTACTTGGACCCTAGAGACCCTCAGGATTCAAGGGGACTTAATCTCCCAACTTAAAACAGCCACAGGGCTTGTTTGCACACATGTCACCTCAGGCTCCCCCCTCCCTTCACCACTGTGCAAACACGCCCCGTGGCGCGTTGTAAGAGGAAGTTTTAATCCCCCAGCCCTATTATGTACCAGGGCCTTACAGAGGAGGTCATGCTAATCACAGGGGTACCCCAACGCATAGTGTTCCCTAGTGTATGAAGGTGTTTTCACTGTATTCTAAGTGTCTTTTAGCATAGCACTGGCTCTAGGCCTGGTTAGTCCGAGTCAGTTACCACCAGTACCCGTCTGAAAAAGTTGTGGGCACAGGATGATTTTGCAACAAGGCCTCTTTCTGCTCCTCTGTTGGTTCTTTCTGCACATGTCTTGCTTCTTCCTGCTCTTTTCTTCGTCTTTGTGGACTTCTGTTGCTTCTTTCTGCATTTCTTTTGCTTCTTTCTGTGTGTTTTTTCTTCTTTCTTCACATGTCCTACCTCTGTAGGCATAGTTAGAAACTAGCATTTAAAAAACCTTTGAAATTCACTTAAAAAAACCATAGGTTTCAGGCACGTTATAGTTAGAAATTAGCATTTACAAAACCTTTGAAATTCACTGAAAAAACCATAGGTTTCAGGCTCGTTATAGTTAGAAATTAGCATTTACAAAACCTTTGAAATTCACTGAAAAAACCATAGGTTTCAGGCACGTTATAGTTAGAAATTAGCATTTAAAAAACCTTAGAAATTCACTGAAAATACCATAGGTTTTAGGGACAGTTATAGTTAGTTGGACATTTCACTTGTACAAAACCATAGAAATTCCCCCGTTATAGTTAGTTCAGCTAACTATAACTCGCGCACCCGCAATGCACTGCTGATGATGTCACATATTACATCACGCATGACATGGTCAGTGACATCACTGATGACATCCCTGATGACATCTCAAATGACATCACTGATGACATCATCCAGTGACTGTGTGTTTCTGTATATATGTATATATATATATATTCTATATAATGCCTCTCAGTATTTCTTGTAAATGATTACATTTCAAAGTAATAAATTAAAACATTTTAAAATAAGCAACATTGTAATGCAGAAGACCAAGGCAACTAACTTAAAAACACAATGAAAACGGTCATGGGCTACACATTTTTCACAGGCTGGGAACACAAATATATAATGCAGAAACATGAAAAGGAACGTTCTCAGGCACTCATTTATTTCCGAAATGTGTAGCAGCACAGAGGAGAATCATTTTCATTTACATATTCAGGCTTATGTAAAGGAAAGTGAATTATTTTAAAGCTGCCTTCCGCAATATGTCTCCAGGTTGAGGTAAAATATATTAGGTAAGCAAACACTCTAATTCTTTATTGGAACTCTGATCTTCATAGGCAGCTATTGGGGAAGGTGGTGCACTGGTAAAAAAAAAAAAAGGCTTGATAGTGTAATGAGGTACTAGTTATAAAGCTAAATATTTTACTTCCAGGGCAAGGTGGGGTATGACCTTCGTTTTTTTGCACACTGCTTCACTGTGGGAGGATGCATGAATGTAGCCTCAGACATAGTCTCCTCTGTGGGCTACTGTCTTACGCCTTTACTATTCTGGGTGCCCTATCTGTAAGTTAAGTGGTGTTACAGGTCTAAGCAACTCCCCCACAGACTTTCTGCATGAACTCAGTAATTGTGGATGCTTTAGATGGTACTGGACAGTCATCCTCTCACTGGCAAGTGAGACGCTCCGGGCACACACCCCTGGCTGCCTGCTAAGAAACCACAGCAATGCGCCCATCGAGTGCAGGGGTACACAACACCATACCATGATCGCTATGATGCCTGTGTAGTTTGCAACTACTATATCTCTCATGGGCATACTACACTCTCAATGCATTGATTGGAACCTGCAACATCAGGTGTACAGGTCTATAGTCATGTATGCAAATACCTGTTGGGCCTCTGTGAAGAGAGCATGCAAGAAAAAACATAAAGAAGCTCAGGATACAACTTTAACTTCAAGACTTAGCATGTATTTGCCCACGTTTTCCATTCCAGATTTGTGAGGGGATCCAGAGGAGCTGCAAAACTGATAAAAAAACATGTTTTCCTCCATGTAACTTGAGCGTGGGTCAATATATTGGTTAGATAACGTGACAGTCACAGGTCTCCTACGTGGAGAGCCTTTGACAGTGGTTAACATTTATGTGCCCCTCCGCTGACTGCTGCATTCTTTGAGATACTTACGTGACTGATTGGGAAATTACTTGAGGATCCAATGGTGTTGGGGGGGACTGGAATGGGGTGATGGATGAGTGCTCGACAGAATGAGGAATTCTGAAGGATCCTCGTGGCGTCATGCATTGATGGAAAATTTTACAGGCATATAGTGCACATTCCACCTGCACGAACGGAGTTGCACTTTTAAGTATGGGGCTCATCCTACACTTTCTCGTCTAGATTACTTCTTACTACCCAAGACTGATATGCACAAGGTTGTAGGAGTAGGGATTCTTGATCAAGGCCTCTTGAAACACTGCCCTGTGGAGCTTTGCCTCAGTCTTAGAATCTGACGACCTTAGTTGAAATCGCGGTGCAGAACATGGTCCCTTCAAGACTGGAAATGCAGAGCTCAAATAGAGGAGGCGATAGATACATACTTTGCTCACAATAGAGGCTCTGTCGATTATCCATGGTGTCTTTAATGCAGCCTTGAGCGGAGACATTATTAGTTTCCAAACAGACCTCAATTGCAGGCACCATCAATTGGTGAATGATCTGGAATCTCTCATCATAGATCTAAAGTCGCAGTATCTTAGCTCCCCGATGCTGGAAGTTCACAGAGATAGGCTCCACACTCAGATGCTGCTATGACAGCTCATGAAAGATGAGGCTAAGGCAGTCTGGGCTGCATCACAGAGTTGCATCTATCAATGGGGGGGACAAAGCAGGTCTGATGCTCCATCGCCTATGTCAAAACATACAAAATCACAGACCTCTGCACCGGAGGGCCTGACATTCATGTGGGACAAAGCAATATCCCAGCAATTCATGCATTATTACACTAACTTATGTTCCCAAAAAGACACTTGCCACATATGGCCCTAGGGGAGTTTGTGACTGATCTCCTCCTCAGGAAATTATTGCAGGCAGAGAGGATGTTCCTTGAAGGAGATTCTATGATGGCCGAACTTCTGGCAGCCAAACGCTGTTTGCGATCTGGCAAAATGCCATGACCCAACAGGTTCCCAGCAAAATGTTTTAACCTCTATGCTAATAAACTTATGGACTCCCTTGAGGGTATTATTCGACAGGCTAGGTGTAAGAAATTGGGTTGTTGGTTGACTGGGCTGTAAACCCTGGTCAAGCAGCAACCACAATCATTTTCAGGTTAAGGCACAATCAAACCCCAAATTAACCTGTGCTCACCCCCTTGGAAGCTTGGCAGAGAGCAGTCAGGATTAACTTAGAGGCAGTGTGTAAAGCATTTGTGCAACACTTCAAACAGCAAAACAGTGATAACACACCACAAAAGCAGCACAGAACAGGTTTAGAAAAATAGAGTAAGTTTTAATAAATAAAACAAAATCAAAATGGCAAACATCCAATACGTAGAACTGGAGATATTGAATTTTAAAGTTTATAGTGGAAAACAGCACCAAAAAGCCCAAAGCACCAATTGAGGATATCTGGTTCCACCGGGCCAAGACAGAGCCACAAGTTCAGGCCAACTGCGGTGGAGCATGGGCCAGCTACAGCGACCCAGTTAGGCCCGCTAAACAAATGACCTTAAATCCTGGTTGCAGACCATTGGGTGGATCTGGATCAAGGAGTACAGTCAAAGCGATGCCTTGGTTGTAACATGCAGCAAGGCTACAGTGTGAGGTCCTGGTGCATCGACGTCGAGGATCTTGCTGACGGGGCTTGCGTTGTGAATTCCGGGCATCAGGGACGCAGCACGCAGCTGGCGATGCGCCGGTTTTGAGGAGCTGCAAGGCTCCAGTGTGGAGTCCGGTGCCGCCGATCCTACCTTCAACAGGAGATGCAAGGACATGATCTAGAGATGCACTGCACCGTCGGCGTTGCATCAGTTCAGAGGACTGCGAAGGCAATGCGAGTCTTCTGCGACGGGTCGAATCCACGGAGCAACAGCAATGCAGCGGTTCTGCTCAGGGATGGGTCGCTCACCAGAGAGGATGCTTTGGTTCCGCTGGAAATCATCGTAGCCCTACTTCCAAGGGCCCAGGAATGGGGTGGCACCAGGTGCTGGTGCAAGGTTGCTGGACGCCTGTTAAGTCCCTGAGGCTTCAGATCAGAAGGCCAGCCAACTAGCCCTTGAAGTCACCCTGTGTCATGCAGACACCTGGTCCCAACCGCGAAGACGACACTGGAGCCGATGCTGGACCTCCTATCTCTACTGAGGACAATGCAGATCCAGGAGCCCAAACCTGACAGCCCACACTGTCCCCTGGGGGGAATGGGGCTACTGATAAAATAGGTAAAGAGAGACTTGCGGTTCTGGATCTGCTCAGCAGCTGTGTTACATTATGCAACAGGATTGGTCACTTTTGAGAACTTCTACGTTTGCGAGGTAGAAGTGCAATGTACCAGAACCTCTGGCCTTGTGATGACGCAATGCAAATTTTCATCAGTAGCTTGGCATGAGAGCAGAAATACCAAAATCACAGACTGGAGTGTGGCACTACAAGGAATAAACTATACAGATTGGAGTTATTGACACTCCCAGGGATAAACTCAAAACATAGATTGGAGTTATTGGCACTCCCCAAGATACACTCAGAGGAAAGGTGGGAGTTATTTGAACACCTAAGGATACACTCGGAGCAAAGGTTGTAGTGATTTGCACTCCTAAGGTTACACTTGGAGCAAAGGTTGGAGTGGATGGCACTTCTAGGGATACACTTGAAGCACAGGGTGGGGTACAAGGTTGATACATATATGAACGATTCAGAAGTGCTTTCTTTTGGCACTACTGTTCATCAGAAAAACACAGAACTAAAGTCTTTAATCCTTTAGGGGTGACAGGTCTAGCATCAAGGTTGTAGGGAGGGTCCGGAGTATAAACACACAAGAAGGGCTGGAGGAATTCACAGAGAGGACATGGAGCAAAAGTCTGAAGCCTTTGAAGACAGGGATATTTAGCCCTGTTTACTACTGTAGGTCGTTTAGTATGCACTAACCTGATATAAAGTACTTAGCCTAGTTCTTCCACTTGACTGAGTTCGAAGACGATCTCATGGCTTTGACTTAAACAGTCGCGGGGGTCCAGAGTAGTTGTGAAGGAGGGAGTGAGTTTGAAGACGTCGAGGGAGCGGGTGCCACTGGAACCACCAGTTCGGATAGACGTTAAGGAATGGAGCGCTTCTTGGTTCCGGCAGAATTCTTCAGGTAAGTGGGAAGGGTGAAGATTGTTCTGCAGGGAGCGAGTCTAAGCCACAATTCGGGTTTGGGTGGGGTTTATATACCCTCTCGAAGGCTCAATGGATATAGCTAAATCACGTACAGCACATGGGGCACATGGCCGTCTGGAAGGTTCTCAAACCCTGGGGAAAACATGTGTTAGTACACTCTCTATGACCTTACAGAATGGGCAGGTGCAACTTGTTGATTAGAGCCAAATAACAGGAAACTAATGTATCATTTCCGCTCGAACGTGCATAATGTAAAAGCACACCAAGGCCCCATTAACAGCGAGAACAAGGCTTGCCATTGGCTCACAGGATTCCAGGGGAAGCTTACAGGGATTTAATGGAAAACTACACCAAGGCACTAGGAACAGCAAGAGCAGTTAATCTATTGGTTCATGGGATCTGGGGAATGCTTGCAGGGGTTCTAGCATAACGGAAATTATGGGTGCTGTGGGAGCATCAGTCATGAGGCCGCTGGGGGAGCATCAGTCATGAGGCCGCTGGGGGAGCATCAGTCATGAGGCCGCTGGGGGAGAATCAGTCATGAGGGATGCTGGGGGAACATCAGTCATGAGGGTGTTAGGAAGGACAACAGTCATGAGGGATGCTGAGGGTGCATCAGTTATGAGGGTGATTGGGGGGGACATTAGTCATGACATCATAGTGTGCTAAAGGGCGCCATAGGGATAAAGCAACATGAGTCCTGAACACTAGACCACAATGCAGAGGGCGCAAGAGGGGGTTGTGATAGAGCAGGAGGGGGTTGTGATATTCTGGGTTCAAGAGATGCAAGTCCAGTCCTTCTCAACCTGGCAAGAATGCAGCAGGCAGCAGGTCACCACAGCAAATCAGGAGTCCAGCAGAGTGGCAGTACTTCAGCAGCACAGCAGTCCCTCTTCCTGGCAGAGTATCCACAGGACCAGAAGTGTACTGAAGTCATGGTGTATTAGGTCCTATTTTTATACACAGTTGTGCCTTTGAAGTGGGGAGAAACTTCTAAAGGCATGCCTTTGAAGTGCACAGATGCCGTGCCGGCCAGCCCTGGCTCCAGCCTAACTGCAGGGTGTTTACAGCCCATTGTGTGGGGACAGGACACAGCCTACTCAGGAATAAGTGAGGCTGGTCCCAGCTCTTCCCTCCTATCCTGCCAGTTATGGGCCATTCAGTTACACCTAAGCTCCCATTGTGTGTGGCTGTTTAAGAGGAATACACAAGTGGGAAATGATTGCCCAGACCTGGGTCCCTTGCTCGCTATGCCACCGGATTCAATTTAGCCTGGCTGATGAGGGATGATACCCTGAAACAGGTCCCAGGATGATTGTTTCTGGTCCAGGGAGGACCCGGCTTGCCAGTTCAGGCTGGACTGTTCCCGTGGGGAGAAGGGTCAAGACTGATTTCCATATGGCTGGATCTGGTGTGGCAAGCAAAAAAATGATGGATTAAACCCAGATCTGTGACTGAATGCTTGATTTGTTCAGCATTCTGTCCATCACCTGTTCTTTTAACTTTCTAAACGTGGCATTTTCAGAACTGTAATTTAAAATCCTACTTTACCATAAGTTAGGAGTCCAGAGACACCAAACATGAAACTGTTATTTCTTCCCATTTAGAAATTACACTTATAAAATGTATTAAGGTAATCCCAATGTTATCCAATGGGAAATATAGGCCTTGCAATAGTGAAAAAACGAATTTAAAGAGTTTTTCACTACCAGGACATGTCAAACTTAAACGTATATGTCCTGCTTTTTAAATACATTGCACCCTGCCCTTTGGGCTATCCAGGGCCTATCTTAGGGGTGACATATGTATTTAAAAAGGAAGATTTGGGCCTGGCAAAAGGTTTATTTTGCCAGGTAGAAATGGCAGTTTAAAACGGCACACACAGGCTTTGCAATGGCAGGCCTCAGCCATGTTTAAAGGGCTAATTAAGTGGGTGGCACAATCAGTGCTGCAGGTCCACTAGTAGCATTTAATTTACATCCCTGGGCACATGTAGTTCACTGTACAAGGGACCTATAAGTAAATTAAATATGCCATTTGGGTATGAGCCAATATTACTATGTTTAGAGAAGAGAAAATATGCACTTTAGCACTGGTTAGCAGTGGAAAAGTGCTCAGAGTCTTAAGGCCAGCAAAAACAAGGTCAGAAAAAGGCAGGAGGAAGGCAACGTGTTGGGGGGAAGACCACCCTAAGTCTGACAGGTCCAACATTAGGGAAACAAACTGTTGCTACCCACCTGTGAATAGCAGAAATCATAGTGATTCAAAATCCTGGACACCCACCGGAGCTGTACACTTCCTACCGTCCTAAATACAGAGGTCAAGATTATTGCAAAGACACTAGCTGATAGGCTGGTCACAAAGATCCCTTTGTGGTCATTCAAGACCAATTGAGGTTCATGCCCCGACAAGCCACTAGACATAACATACATTGGTTGTAGAAAGCCCTGGCCTTGGCTGATAGATTCGAGCCTAGTGGTGGTCCTGCTGGTGGATATTGAATAGGTGTTTAACTCAGTGGGATGGTATTATCTGTTCACTCTTCTTCAACAGCTTAATTTTGGACCTAACTTTATTGCTTATGTACAACTGTTCTATATAGGCTTGTTGACTAAAGTTTGTGTGAGCTGTGAGATGTCGGAACTTTTCCCCATACAGAAGGGGACAAGGCAAGGTTCCCATTATCGCTCCTCTTTTTTAGGTCGAAGCCTACCAGACAGGATAGCTGTCTGGTTACTAAAGAATTCTTAGGGACATTCTGAAAGTTGACCTAGAAATCCATTCCACCCATTGCTTACTTTGTAGTTTGTAACTCATTTGCTTGTTTTCCATTTGCTGGCTTTATTTGTTTTTGGCTGTCCAGCATGTCTTTTCCCTCTTGTGGAACATAGCCTGTTTACTGTATTCTTCCACGAGTGTTCACTGTCTGTAAACAGGCCTTTAAATTTTGTTCGTATCTTATCACATTTTCTGTGTATTCAAAGATACAGGTCAAATGTCAGGCTCTGTCTTCCGAGGGAGCTTGGTGTTTACTTTTCCTTCTCTGACATCAAAGTGGGAGGATTTTTCTGGCAATATGAGGGTGTGAAAGGAAACGTTTTTCCTAACACACAGCAAAATGAACTGTGCAAATATTTCAGAGTATATAACAATTAGGAAAGCACAAATGACACACTTTATTTGTAATTCTGTAGTGTGGTGAAAACAAATATTTTAATCTGATCAAAAAAATCAGTACATTAGGTGATGCCATTTCCATACATTATTGTTTGTGTGCTGTATAGTTTTATCATTAAAATGGTATGCCTGTGCAAATGTAATGGCCATTTCAATTGAAATGTGTGTTGTATCCTAGTTTCAATGTGTTCATGCTCTGCCAGTGAGTTCCTCCTAGAATGATGTAATATGGAATGTTGGGGTCAGAGACTACAGTTGGAGAAGGGCTGAGCAGCATGGTGGGGCTAGTCCTGGGCTGAACATTTGAACATGTAACCTGTACAATAAATACTCTTGAAATATTCATACCTGTCTGGACCAAGTTACTACAATTTTATGGCGATGAGTTGACTCAAGAACCTGCGTCTGCTACCTCTCTAGATCAAGTGGGAGTAGCTGGTAACCTACTATCAAAGAATCAACGTCTGCTTCTACAGCTGCACACATTCATCTGTTAACTGGCACCACAGCCCCACCAGTGACCCTGCCATTGGTCGCCCTCCACACAAGCGTGCCAGTTCATCTCAGTTTCAAGCTACAACTGCAGCTCAACCGCAGCTCAAAGAACTACCTGCTGTCCCTACAGCGTCTCTTCAGGCAAGGTAATTGAACTGTCTTCAGGTGTTCCTGTCTTCTGTGGCCGCATCTATTGGAACTGGATTTTCAACTGCAGTTCAAGTCACTGCATGCTGTTCTTACAGCTTCTCAACAAACAAGGGACAAGTTTCTAATGCCTGCAACTCTGAGAGGGCATCTCTACTTCTTTTTTTCAAGCGTGCTGATTCTACCTGGCTGTGCCTTCAGTGAGGGTAAGCTTGACTCAAAGTGCTCTGGCATAACTCTTCTGAATCTGTGATTTGTTCTTTCTAAAGATGCCACTCTTCAGCTTTAGCGCTTTCTAGAGAAGTGGAAATGTTTGTCACGCAGCGCTTTCACTTTCACAGTAATCTCTACTTTTTGCCTTTCATAAACGGACTTATATCACTTGTGGTCACATTCAACAACTGCTGGGGATTTTTGGGGTAAGTCTGTTTTTATTCAATTGTGGACCCCAGTCTTCCTCCTGTTATTTGGCAGTTCAACAGCCTGTTTGGAAATGCTTCACAAGCCAGGCATGGTGCGCTCAACCTACACATGCTTCATTTCAAAAGATGCATCATGTCGTTATTTCTGCACGAGCCATGCGCGAGGTACCTGTTCCACTAAGGCCAGCGTGGAAGTCTCCTGGCAACGTAATTCCTGATGAGCATTCAGTAAGGAAACTGAGTCTTCGTTCGGGGTGTGACGTCTCCAGCAGCATGCCTGGAACGCATGCTGTGCACCTACGTTTAGTGCAGATGCGTGCTGTTAGCCACTCTGCACTTTTTCGTGTACTTGCCGCCATCTTTGATTTTTTTTCCCATCTGTCCAACCAACAGCGGTGTCCGATTGGGCAAGACGTTACTGCTAGTATTTTCGGAGTTATGCGGCTAACTTGTATTTATCCCATAAGACTTGAAGGAACTGCCGGTAAACTGTGTTATCTGTCACATTTATGGATGTCTTTTCGTTTTGGTTTTCCTGCCGCATCCCTAGTTCCAGACTGCGCGATTGGTAGTTGCGCACTGTGCTCTGTTCGAGTTTGCTCAATCTGCTTGCACCATAGGTTTGATGACCAGAGGGAACTTATGACACTTGCTGTACAGTTCCTGTTCTAAATGCCTCTGCATAGTATGAATCGACAAGAACTGTTTCGACTTCAATGTTTTTTTTGTCAGCCATCAGAAAGTGTGGTGACAAGCTCACTATAACAATTGACTGTCTGCCGTTTTAATGGGTTTTCTCTCAAAATACTACTAGTCATTTTTTTGTCAATGCTATCACATCACAGCATTAGAGTGTTAAATTTTGGTTTTCCTTTTGCCTGTTTTCAGCATGTCACATTGTGGTTCTTATGGGAACGTCACAACATACTGTTATTGATAGTAAGTGTTTAGCTACGCAACCTGTGCACAATGTTTCTACCTTCACATGAGGTGTGTTCCATGGGGTGTCGTCCTTTTTGTACAGTGCACAATGTTTTACCTCAATGTACACTCCCCGTCACTACAGTGCACAACAACAGACCTTCACACAAGGTCGTCGTTTCTCGTTCTGTTACCCTACACAGGGTGTGCCTTACAGGCTTTACGCCCATTGTTACAGTGCACAATGTTTTACCTCAAAGTACACTCCTGTCACTACAGTGCACAACAACAGATATTCACACAAGGTCTTCGTTTCTCGTTCTGTTACCCTACTCAGGGTGTGTATTACGGGCTCTACGCCCATTCTTATAGTGTACGATGTTTTACCTCCACACGAGGTTTGCCACACGGGTTTTAGTCCCGTCGCTACAGTGCACTACCCATGCACAACGTTTTACCTCCACTCGAGGTGTTTCGCATGGGTCCTTTTCCCATTGCTACAGAATAAAATGCTTTTTGCCCCTTCACGAGGTGTCTCACGTGGGTCTTGGTCCCACTACGCAGTGCACAACATTTGACCTTTCCAGGTGTGTCTCACACTGTCTCTTACCTTCATTACATAGTGCACGTTTTACAGTGTGGGTGTTTCTTTATTGCAACAGTGCACAACGTCTTATCGCCTCTCGAGGTTACCCCTGCACAAGCGAGTTGTTACCCTTTTTGGGTGTATGGTTTGGGTTCCAGTCCCATTTCCATAGTGCATGGTTTACGTTACACTGGGCGTTTGTTTTTTATGTTTCATTCTCAACACTATAGCCCAGTGCTGTTCTCTATTTTGATTCGGTCTTCAATATTTGATGGAGAAGTAAGTGTAATCATTTGTATTTCTCTTCTTCTCTGTCTTCTTGTTTCCTCCTGCTCTGACTTGCCTCCTCGCATTCCTGTCTGGCCAGTAGGTGTGCAGGTGGTAGTCATTGATGGTTTCTCCTTCCTCTCGTTCTCTTCTTTGGTTATATAAAGAAAGGAGGATGGGTATTTTATTATGTTTATCTGTTTTCATATTTCCATTGTCTCTCTCACTGCTCTTCTTGTCTCTTTTTGGTTCTCTCTTTCGTTCATCTAGCTGCTGCTTTCTTCGTATATCTGCTATGGTGTTCTTTTCTGTTTTCCTTTTGGAAGAAAGGAGGATATGTTGTATCCTAGTTTCAATGTGTTCATGCTCTGCCAGTGAGTTCCTCCTAGAATGATGTAATATGGAATGTTGGGGGTCAGAGACTACAGTTGGAGAAGGGCTGAGCAGCATGCTGGCTGCTCCTGGGCTGAACATTTGAACATGTAACTTGTACAATAAATACTCTTGAAATATTCATACCTGTCTGGAACAAGTTACTACAATGTGTTGTTTGTAATGGCAGTGCACTCCCACACCATGCATACTCCACTCTACGTCACTCTACTTCACTCGTCCCTCCACTTACACTACTCCACTCTACTTTATTCCACGCCACTCAACTCTGCCACTATACTCCACTCTATGCTACTCGACTCTACTTTATCCAACTCTAAGACACATTATCCACTCAACTCTACTGCATGCCAAGCCACTCTATTCTACGCTACTCTACTTCATTCTAGCCCACTTTACTCCTCTCTACGACACTACATGACACTCCACTTTACGGCACTCTATGGCATCCTATACTACTCCACTGTATGCCACTCCACTCTATGGCACTTTATTCCACTCTACACTATGCCACTCCACTCAACTCCATGCCACTTGTGACACTTTACCCACTCTACGACACTTTACCACACTCTATGCTATGCCTCTCTATGACACTCCACTTTATGACACTCTACTCCATTCCACGCCACTTCACACCACTGTTCCCCACTCTACGCCACTTAACTCTAGGCACTCTAGTTCAAGACACTCTATGATCCTCCACTCTACGACCCTTCACTCTACTCTTTGACCCTCCACTCTACCACACTCTATGCCACTCCACAACACTCTACTCAACACCCTTGTTGCCACTCCACGTCACTCTATGCCACTCAACTCCATACTACTCCACTCTACATCACTCAATGCCACTCCACTCAATACCCCCAAGTCTACACCCCTCCATTCTACAACACTCTACACCACTTCACTCAACTCTATGACACTCCACGACATTCCACTCTACAACATTTGATTCCACTCTACTCCACTTCACAACCCTCCACTCTATGATACTCTCCTTTATACCACTAACCTTCAGCCATGCTGAACAGCAGCCATGCTGGTGTACAGTATAGCTAAAACATTGGGAAACCCAATAGCCCCTGCATAGGCGAGACCTACTGGCTTTGCCAATACTTGTTGCCATTGCTTTTGAGCCTCTAGCAGAACGGCTGCAGATTGATGCCTAAGAGAGAAGGTTTGAATGGGTTGAAAGTATTTTGGATAGGGTAGCTCTTTATGCAGATCATGTCAAGATCTTCTTGACAGCCTCAGAGACTGTGGGCCATCAGGCTCTCCAAATTTCTTAGCATTTTTGCTGAGGTTACAGGCCTACATATCAACATGACTAAATTATCAGTCTTTCCTAAAAATACACACATTGAAGAAATGGGGTGGGACCGTAATCTGTAGGTGGTCGCATGAGGATTTACATTTTTGGGGGTATACATCACCCTATACAACACCGCAGCATAGGAACAGAATATCCAACCACTGGTCGATAAACTGACAGCAGATATTAAACATTGGTTGATGCTCCCCCTATCACTCTTAGGCAGGTCTGCCATTTTTAAAATACTCCACCACAGACCTGTTACCCTGGCAGAGCAAAGAGGTGGTGGAATTCCTCATAGGTTCCCATTCCAAGTAGAAGTCCTTATTTTCTCCCTGCCACTTAAGAGGCGATATAGTCCACAAGGTTAGGCATAGTTCCTATCCTAATTATCTAGAAGGGCAAGAAGCAATTTCTGGAATGTACTTCAGCTGTGGACATTTACATTATGTTGTGTGTGCTACGTAAATGTACTCACACAAATTCTTAACTGAGAAAATCCTTCAAGGTCGCCCTAAATTGACATCCATGCTTCTCTGAACCTAGAAAAGACTGACAATCCTTTCAAAAATGTTTTTCACCAGTCAGCAGATTGAGAAAAAAAGAGAATGGGAAAAGAGAGAAACATAGAGACTTGATATCTTCATCTCTTCGATTCATACTGCTGGACTCAGCCTGCACTGCAGAGGCTGCAAGAAATAATTCATTTAGTTTTTTACCATTATATTACATTTTACTATTTCTACTATGATGTCTGATACTTCTTGCGAATATCTCTGCATAACCCACTCTCTGTGGTTGCTGACAACTCTGTGACTTCCTGGAGCTGAAGTAGATAATTAACCATTGTCATAAATGCACAGAATAACCTGAAAGCATGTTCTTAAATATGTACCTTCGGAGAATAGTTTGTAATCTTTGACTCCAATACTAATGTGTAAATCAAAATCTAAATTCTTAGTCTCTAATATTTATCCAGAAACTTTTTCTTAAAACAGGGTCCTCGATAATTGTTTACAAAAGCACAATGAATTCCAAACTCATGGCAACAAGATTCCAGCTGCAGCAGCTAAGAATCATAATTGCCTTGCTGTCAGGATTAGGATATGTGGACAGAGAGTTTATCATAAGGATAGGAAAAGGGTGAAAACTCTGGAGGACAGGTAGTTGGAAATTACATGTCTGTAACATCTAAAGTGCATACTTAAGTTTTATTATAGACTCTCGCTTCTTGGTTATGGTGAACACTTGCAGCGTAAGAGCAGTAGTGCCAATATTTAAGTTCATCCCAACAGAAATCAGGTGTATGGTAATGTGTTGTGTACTTGCTGAGGTTTTTGCTGCTTTCATTCAAGTTCAAACCTTGTATTATCTATAGAGAACACCCTTTGCCCCTTATCTCTATGTTGCTGGACCAAGTTAATAATGCCAAGATCTTTACAAGCTTGACTTAAGGGGAGGTTACAACCTGGTGAAAATCAGAGGTGCATGAGTAGAACACCACATTCCATACACAGTATGGGCGCTTCAAATATATGGTCATGCCATTCGCCTTATGCAATGCCCCTGCTGTATTTTAGCATTAGATGTATGCCATCTTCAGAGATTTGATATAGATATTTATGGTGGTCTACACAGATGACATTCGCATTTATTCAAACAATCTGAAACAACACCTACAACATGTTCGAGGATTCTTTCTTTGACTGTGCAAGCATTCATTGTATGCTAAGTTTGAAACGTGTCTTTCTGAGGTGTCCAAAAACTCATTTTCTTTTTAGGCTTCAACATTTCGGCAGAAGGAATCAGTATGGATGCCTCCATGGTTAAGGCTGTCTTGGAATGGAAATCGGTGAAGAAGGTGTAAAAATGTGTTAGATTTGCACATTTTTATAGTCAATTCATCCAGGACTTCTCACCAATTTTACTACCTATTATCAGGGGGCGTGGTCAAGCCAGCAACCAAGGTGGCTGCCTAGCGGGGACCTCTGCGACCCAGCCCACACTTTTCCCAGAAAAGTGGGTGTCACCACAGCGGGCAGACAGCTGATAGCTGTGCCAGATGATGCATGAGAGTGCGGCTGTTGCCTGGTGCATTCGCGACCAGCTCACATGCGGACTTGTCCGAAGCGGGATTGCAGGCCTAAGCCTGATGGTGATGCCGCTGTGGGCCTCGAAGGCCCAGCAGTGACAGGGTCCGCCAGTGAGCCTGAGGTCACCGTGGCGAGTCCCCTACCAAATCAGGGGACTGAAGATCAAGCTGTCGCACCAACCAGCCCATCAAAACCGTGAGGCGGCACCCTGTCCCTGTGGAGCTGGATTAAAAATGGAGTTGGGGCAGACTTGCCAGGAAGCCTGAGAAGTCATGCTGCCCAGAACCTCGGAGGGTTTGGAGAGACCGGAGAGAGGCCCAAATGGCGGAATTGATGAAGTGATACCCCATAACAGTGCACCTATGAATCTGCTGACCTTGGGCCCCGTTCCCCCCTCCATTCTACTGACACTCACTGCAACGCCTGACACCTGGCAGGTACAGAGATACCGGCATGCATCCTGTTGGATATTCTTAGTAGCTACCCTTGCCACAGTCGCCTAACATGGGGAAAAGCGACTACCGGCAGAGTAAGTTGATCTTTCACTCACACAGAGCTGCCCGGCAAGAGGTCACACAGCTGGTAGTGGAGGTCAGCACATCCAAGATAACATATGGGGCAATGCATCCGGGGACGGATCCCATACTGATGGAGCTCAAAGCAGAGATACACAATATTGACACTAAAATTGACTCCATGGCCACTAGACTAGATAGAATCACAGAACATCTCGATAAGCATAACACCAGGCTGGATGGTGTGGAGAAGTGTATATCGCACTTAGAGGACGGTGCTACCACGCTTTCTGGTAAAGTGGCCAAAATGGAGAGACACTTGGAAGTGGCAACAGCCAAAACCGAAGATTTGGAAGCCAGATCGCGGCACATTAACATCTGCATAGGTGGCGTGGGTGAATCTACCAATATGGGGCGACCAGAGACCTTTGTCGAAGCCTTGCTGCCTGATCTCTTTGGGAGCTCTTGTGTTTCAGAAGTTTTTCTAGTCAGAAGAGCACACAGGACACTGAGTGCACGCCTGACAACATCCCCCCCCCCCCCGGCGGCCAATGATCGCTCGCCTGCTGAATTTTCGGGACCATGACACAACCTTGCCACTGGCCCGAGAACGAGGGCCTCTTGCACACCAGGGATCCACACTCTCCATTTTTCCTGACCACACTCAGGTAGTCCAGGATGCCAGGAAAAAGGTTGGGGATGTCAAGAAACTGCTTCATGAGAAAGGTATCCGCTATGGCAAGTTATACCCTGCGCATTTGAAAATTGACATCAACGGAACATCCTCAGTGTTCAACAGTTCTGGCAAGGCATGTTCCTTTTGTAAAAGACACTTTCAGTCAAAGGCATCCCCGCCCATGCCGGGTGCGTCATCTCCATGAAATGGTGCAGAATGAGTAGTTGCCACACCCGCGGGCATGGGGTTGGTGGACTGCAGACACCTGTCGGGGGCTCCTGCCTGAAATTGCCACTGCCCCCTCTGCCTGGTTTCATCCACTGTTGCACGGACTTCCTTCATTGCTCCCAGCTGTTATGCATATGCATGTTGTCATTGATAGTCTAAGTGTTGGTTGATGGGTCGGGTGCGTAGCCTTTGCCCATGGTATCACCAAGGTTCCTTGGTTGGGGTATCGGGTACCACTGAAAGTTGGGGTCTTCAGTGTGAGTGGGGGGAGAATGAGAAGGGAAATGTTTTTGATTTTGATAGCATCATGGACCACAGGGTTATGCACATGCGATCTGCAATATGCTAGAGGGAATATGTCACCCCATTATATATATGGCATCTAACGTTGCTAAGACACTGAATTTTATAACATGGAACGTGCTGGCATCAACAACCTGCGCAAGGGGAAAAAATCCTCAGTTACCTAGAGCATGATAAAACAGACATAGCCTGTTTACAGGAAACCCATTTCCCACCATCTGGGCCACCAAACTAGGCTGCAAAATGGATTAATCACAGATATTTTGCATCATATAGGTCATACACTGGGGGGGTCTGTATACTGATTCATAAGAGGATAAACTTCAAGCTCACACACCAACATATAGATGGGTGATATATCGTTCTGCATGGGCTCCTTAAGGACAATAGCGTTGCTACAGTCAGTACTTATGCACCCAACATACACCGGTCTTTTCTCAGGAACAGCAGATGATCCTTACCCAAATACTGACGAACACCATCCTGTGACCTAAATATGGTACTGGACACACAGCAAGACTGCTCTGGCTCCATAAGCGACACAAAACTGCACTTCCTGAGGGCACTGTTAGAAATTTTGGACGGGCATGGCCTTGTTAATATCTGGCGTGCTCGACATGCAGACTCACGGGGGACACACTTTTTGGTCGGCTCATCATGGGCCACGATCCCAAATAGATTACTGGCTGATCTCAAGAGTCACAGCTTCCCAGGTTTCTGAAATAACACATTAATCAAACAAACTATTTGATCATTACCCAGTTAAGCTTGTCCTCCCCCTCCGCACTTCCAGATTGTTCCGACCCCACTGGCGTTTCCCAGGTGATGCACAACATGAGGATGCGTTCCTCTCTGAGATAAGCAAGGCAATTCTGAAATACTTTCGCCTTAATGAGGGCTCGGTGTCAATCCAGGCAGTTTTGTGGGACATTTTCAAGGTGTATATTTGTGGCATTGCCATAGCCAAACAAGCTGGGGTACTGAAGGACATACGTACGCAGCTGATGAACATAGAGCGCGATTAAACTACTTGATAACACAGCTGCCCATGCACCACAAGCCTTCTATCTCCTGGACCAACATCGTCTAATTCTGTCCTATCGAGATCTGGCAGACAGGGAGTTAAAGTACCTTGGCAAGTACGCACAGGCCTGACAGTAAGGCAAGGGAGAAAGGCCAGGGAGGAGACTGGCATTGCTTCTGAGGGGAGATAGGCATGGCAATCTTTACTCAACTGCGAGTGTAGGATGGCACGATATTGGTCACTAATGAAGATATTACTCTCGAGTTTCAAGGTACTATTGTCACTGGTACACCTCAAGTTCGATGGTGCCTGTAGCTTCCATCCACATTTACCTCGATGACATAGTCATGGTCTGGCTGGATAATGCTCCCCAGAAGCTACTAGCCTGCCCAATTACTAAAGAGCAGATCCCGGCTGCCATTGAGACACTGCCGGGCCATAAGGCGCCGGGGGGTGATGGTCTACCTGGCGAGTTTTAAAAAACATACAATCATGTGCTGGGCCATGCCTTCTCGAGGTGTATGTGGAGGCCCTGGAGAGAGAGATCATTCCGCTCTCCCTGCTGAAAGCAGTGATCACGTTATTGCCCAAGCCAGGCAAGGACACCAAACTGTGTTCCTCATACAGGCCCTTGTCATTGCTGAATGCTGATAATAAAATACTGAGAGGCATAGGAGAACTGAATATATCAAAAGATCTCCTACCACTATATGGAAAAGAAGAAAAATAGTCTCGTAGATTCAATCCACAGTTACGAGGTCAGGGCAGCAGACAAGATTTCAAAACCAGAAGATTAAGACACATACACATAATTGCATTTCTGAAAGTTTAGTTACATATAAGTCAGTCTCAAGCAGCATTATTATTTATACATTATATCGAAAACTCTTAGATCCACAAATGGATAAAGTGATAAAGATGAATGCTAAGAGAAGGTGCTTGTGTGGATAAGGAGTAGACAAAGGAAAAGAAAAAGGGAGTGGGGGGGCTTTAGACCTTTTCACAAATCATATTATTGTAAATGGAAGCCTGTCCGCTTACAATTTCTAATAACATATATCGCATCTAGAAGTGGTCCAGTTGTTAAGTTACTATTGCCACTCTGCACAGATATCCAAACGATCCAGGCTTAATGAAAGAGCCTCGACGTTTCAACCCCACACCTGGGGAGGGAAAGGGGCCACTGAATGCCTCAAACACGGGTCTTCATCAGGACTAGGAAGGTGAAGGAACAACCTGGATGCCGAAGTCATTCAACTGAGAAAATAGGCCTGGATAATTCCATGAGGCAGAAGGGCCCAAAGGCTCCACTCTGATGGGTGAACAATCTCCACTTTAATATGTGGTCGTACCAGTGACCATAATGGGGAGAACACAAGCCTTCAAAGTCAGCTTAGCCTTGTATTCCAGCCTCGTTTCCACTCAACTGGTCATGGCTAGGAAAAGAACCATAATTGGGGTTTGGGGCACACAAAATGGAGTTAATCACATGGGCCCTGCAGCTGCTACAGCTAATGCATCCTCCCTCAAACAAAGTCGGGTTTGTTTGAGAGAGGATGCATTCGCTGGAAACAAGGCTGTATACACAGCTAATGATCTTACGTCCGATCCCTTCCCTATATATAGAGGCACTCAACAAGGGTGCCCACTTTCCTCCCTCCTATTCATCCTAGCATTTGACCCATTAGCGAGGCTCCTAGTGGAGAATCACCTCCACAGATGGCTTGTCTTCCCTTCCGGCCACCCCCTACTGTCCATGTATGTGGACGATATATTGCTCTTTGTGAGAAACCTGCTAGACAGCATCGCTCCCATAGTCCACAATATCATTAAATTCGTTGGATTCTCTGGGTTGTCAATTAACTGGTCAAAATCTGAGCTATTTCCCCTCATGTGAAACACTCCGCAGATGGAAGTAGAGTTTCCCATTTCCTATAAATCGGATACAGTGAAATACCTGGGAACTGAGCTCCATAGAAGCAGGGAAATGGTTGTTAACTACAGCCCAGCCATGGACTGACATATGACGCAGACAGATTTCTGGACACGACTGCATCTATCCCTGGCAGGCCGATCACCATTATGAAAATGGTGATACTTCCCTGTTTTTTCTACCTCTTCATAAATATCTCGATCTCACTGACAAACAACTGCTTCCGCATTCTACGGAGTGCCCCTTTAAAACGAATGGTCAGATGGGAGATGCTTACGCTGCCCTACGAGGGGGGGGTTGCAGGTCCCCAATGTTGAACTGTATTATTTGATTGTGCAAGCACAGTACGCCTGATACTGGTATCATCCAGATGCCAGAATGCATTACCTCAAGTCTGAGTGTGCCCAGATGGACGGCATATCCCTTCAGGCGCTTCTGCCTCAGGGCATGCCTGCTGACTATAAGGAAATCAAGACGGTGGCTATGACTTGTTGGGCCTGGAGGACATTGGCCCAGCGGCTGAACAATTCTCGCTTGCAATCCCCAGTAATACCACTATTACAGAACCCGCTCCTGCCCTTAACTGCAGAGAAGCTGGTGTGTAACACCTTGCAGCACTGGGGAAGGTGTGACTTTGGAGCCCTGTATCAGAGGATGTTTATATCCTTAGAACACATGAGATCAACCCATGAGATGACTCCACTCGACCTGTTTATTTATGCCTGAGTGAGGTGCACTGTCCGTGAAATAATCCTGGGTGAACTAATGGACTTCCCCCCCATTGACCACTCTCATCCAGTCTACGGATGCCACCTGCTTGGTCTCCAGACTCTATTCGCTATGCTTGAATGCGCGAAGAGAGCTGGCCCAGTAGTGCTTCTGTTGCATGCAGACTAAATCAGTCTCCCTAAACCACTGTCATAAATTGGTACACTTTAAATTTTACACTGCGCTTACTCCACACCTGTTAAAAGGGCCAGTGTAGATAATGATAGACCTGACACATGCCCTAGATGTGGTGAGGAATAAGCAGACTTCTTGCACCTAACCTGGATGTGCCACTGTTATGTTGTGTTGTAACTATGTTCTCGGCACGAACATTTGATTCTGTTCTAGAGTCTTGGGTCCGTGCCGTGCTATCTGTGGGCAGTTGGAGGCTGGAGACGGGCTGAATTGGATGCTATCTGGTGGTGCCGCTATTTGTACTAATAAACTACGTTTTGCACCATTTCTAGACTACGAGCATTACTCAACAATTTGGCGACCCGGATGGGATCGGCACCACCATACGGACCAACGTGTGCATCTCCTTATTGGATTTATTTATTTTTCTCCTCGTTTTCTTATTTTTGGTAGTGTCCTGTTTGATTTCTGTACCAGCCGTGTGATTATCGTTCCTATGTTGGATACTCTTTTCATCTCTCCTAACTGAATACTTTTATTTGCCTTCTATCGTGCCTCGGTATTCAGCGTCTTTCAAAAATCAACGTGGACTCCTCGTTGGTACGAGGATTCCGTTGCTTGGAGATTCCACCGTTCCAAGCAGAGAACTTCTCCTCCATCTCCATCGTGTTCCAAGCGACGACGTTGTCCACCCCAGAAAGCTACGAGCATTGTTGCTCCTACGTCACGGAAGTTACGGCACTCTTGCTCCTACGTTTAACTCTTTGGCATATTTACTCAACGCACAACGTCATCATGTACGTTACGTACCGCCATCTTTTTGTACAAGTTTTGCTTGGCAACCTTTTCGTCTTCCTGACACGTCTAATGGTTTGTGTGCAGTGTGTTCCTTTGTTTTTTTTCAGTGGATTTGTAAATCGGATCTCTACGCACTCTTGAGACATACGGTGAGATACTGTTTCTGCTAATTTCGTCTTCTTTCTACATCTGACGGATTTCGACTTTCATTACGGAAATCAACTTTATAACTTTTTTTTTAAAAGGGTGAAGTTTGGACGCTTTATTCATTCATAGCGAACAATTCTGTTTACTTAACTTTCGCAGACTTTATTACCTTATACAAACATGTCTACACAAAATTATAGTTTAGCCCCTCCTCAATGTTTCTGGCCTGCTGGTAGTTCTCCTTGTATGAAATGGCCAGAATGGAAGGCGTATTTTTTAAACTATATCGATACTCTGGATGTCCAAAGAAAAATGTCCCCTGCACAAAAGAAGGGAATATCCTTGCATTCTGTGGGCCCTGAAGGTCTTAAAGCTTTAAATCAAATGACAAGAGTTGGTGGGGTAGTGACCAAAATGTATTTTCTGTTGCAATTAATGATTATGATCGTTATTTCTCTCCAAAGGTTTATATTGGTATCTTAAGGTACAAATTCTTCCAAAGAAAGCAAAGTGTAGATGAGTCAGCTGATAGTTATGTTTCTGCTTTAAGAACACTGTCTCTTGATTGCCAATTCAGGGGGCTACAAGAGGATCTTATTATAGACCAAATGGTAATGCATGTAAGAGATCCCGCCATTCAAGATAGGTTGTGGGTCAATGGCGATTCGAAACTCGAAGATATTTTAGCTATAGTAAGAAAAGCTGAAATGTCGTGTAGAAGTGCTAAAGAAGTAAAAGTAGAAGAAAGTAGCAAAATGGGTAGCACAGTAGCCAAGGTAGGAGGTGCTGGAGTTAATTACAATATGAAAAAACAAGGAACCACAAAAGAACGCAGTACTGTTACTGACAAAGATAAGCTCAGGTGTTACAGGTGCGATAGCAAGTTACATTTAGCGAACAACAAAAACTGTCTTGCCATTAAACAAAAGTGTTCAGTGAGTGGTGTCATTGGACACTTTGCTAAAGTATGCAGGAAGGGCAAGAATAATAAGGTTAAGTGTGTTGAAGAGGGTGAGTTTTGTGAGAGTGATTGTGACAGCAAAGACACGGATGATTTTGAGAGGTCGTTCTTGTTGAATATTAGAGATACCTCTCCTGTGATTTTGATCATTGACAATACTGCTATTAAAAAGAAGCCTATTTGCGACATGATGATAGGGGGAGCGGAGGTACAAATATATGCCGACTCCGGGTCTCAGTATTCCATAGTGAATGAAAATGTATGGAAATCCAAGTTTGTAGGCAAACTGGGATCCAATCTAGACCCTTCTGACATCAATCCAGAAGGATATTTAGGAGAGAGAATAGAAATTATTGGTTTTCAGCGCATAATGCATAACATATTTGGTGATTGTAAAAATGCTATTTGTTTTCAAGATGACATTCTTGTGTTCGGCAACAACAAAACTGATCATAACCATGCACTGGAAGTAGTTTTAGGCAGATTATCTGCTAATGGTTTAACCGTGGTAAAACATGCAAAGTGTAAATTTGGTGTTACTTCAGTGACTTATTTGGGTCATGTGCTTTGTGAAGATGGAATTAAACCCAAACCTGGCCTTGTTGAGGCCATTTGGTTGGTGCCGTCTCCAAATTCTAAAGATGATGTAAGGTCATTTCTGGGTTTAACAGAATTCTACTTTAAATACATACAAATTTTTCGTGCAGAGTTTTCAACATTAGGCAGTTATTAAAGAAAAAAAGCAAATTTGTGTGGGATGTTGAGTGTGAAAAGGAGTTTAAGGATGTGAAGTCAGCTATTGAAAAAGCAACAGCTCTTAATAGTTTTGATCCTCAACTTTCTTGTGTCATCACTACCGATGCCAGTTCTAAAGGCTTGGGAGCTGTATTGGCACAAAAACTGGAAAAAGGAGGTGAGGCCATAATTGCTTATGCTTCAAGGGCATTATCCCCTTCTGAGGAGAAATATTCAACTACAGAAAGGGAGAGTTTAGCTTGCGTGTGGGCCTTGGAACATTTTAAAGTGTTTGTTTGGGGCAAACAATGTGAAATTAGGAGTGATCATAAACCCTTGGTGCGTTTACTCACCACTGATGGAATGATCAAGGCTTCAACAAGAATTGCCAGATTGTCGATGAGGTTGCAGGACTTCATTTACAAAATAGTATAAATACATGGCAAGGACAATGTTACCGCTGATTTTTTGTCAAGACTCCCTTTACCTCTTAAACAAAATGTTCAGAACTCGTGGGATGATTTTCACATCGAGTTAGTACATGATTTTCTTTTTAAATCTTTTTATTGATTAACATTTTTGCACATTTTACGCATACAGTCAGAGCAGTGCTCATGCATCAAGAAAGAAAGAAAGAAAAGTGATTGCCAACAGCATAATGTGCAGTACCCAACAGCAAAGAGAGAGACAGATGAGTAGATCACAGCGACCACAAGAAGTCATAGGACAGTGTCCATAGACAGGGCGGATCAGTGCTGATGAGTCTCACCACCGGGTGGCATGCAAACGGTTCAGATAGAGTGCAGTTCGCACCAAACTGGGGACATAGGGTACAACAAAATGAGGACAACATAAGTCAAGGAAGGGAAAGGGAGTCGCTTGAGACCTGCTGCCATATCTAGTGTAGCCGGGGGAGCCAGAACTGCCAGGACCCAGTGGCAATGAAGTTCTGGAACAGGAGAGTCAAGTCAGCCTGGAGGTCAGTGCTATTCAACACCCCTGCCGGTGGGGGATGAACTATGGGTTCCGGCCCCAGATAACATATTTGGGTCCCCTGTGTTAGTGACCATTTCTTGGAGCTTGGAAACCATTGTGTCCCACTGAGGCGCTAGGGGGAATTTACGAATGCTGAGAAGGTCCTCCCTACGTAGCGCCACACCCTCCGCCTTAGCCCAATTAAGCAGGGATCGGCGCCAGGCAAGTGGGTGAGGCGACAGAGGGGATTTCCATCGCTTGGTGATCAATCGTTTGGCCGTTATTAGACCCAGGTCGAGAAATCGTGTGGCGGCTCTATATTTTTTGCTTCTGCTAAAGAGGTGTAATACATGGGCTTCCCAACTGGGGGGAATGGCTCGGGAGGTGAAAGTTGTCAGGGTGACTGTCACATTGCTCCAGTACTCATTTAAGACCGAACAATGTCAGAGCATATGGAGAATGTCAGCATCTAACTGCCGGCAGCGGGGGCAAGCTGCGTCTACGCAGAGGAAGTACTTGTTGATTTGAGCTGGGGTAAGGTAAGCCTGATGCAGCACGAAGAATTGAATTTGTTTGAACCGCTGATTACGCGGAATGTATGTCGGGCTGCCTCGAACAACAGTCCACTCTCTATCTGTGAATGCCCTCCCCAGGGGCCCCCTCCCAATGATGCCGAGTGAGGTCAGCCTCCGTGTGTTGCCGGATGGAAGATGCGAACTAGCGCGTCAGGTGTCTCCCTGTCCCCATCACGTGAAGGTATTGCAATGTGTGGTGTATGGGAGGCTCCTGAGTGAGTGTACCCCATTTAGACGATAACAAGGCTATAATTGTTCTATGTAGTAAAAACTACCCAGGGCGCAGGTTCCCTTCCGCTATGAGTTCCTGGTATGGGATGAGGGTGCCGTCCTGAAAAAGGTCTCCCACGTCCTGTATTCCCTCCGAGGCCCAGTGTTGTAACTCATAACTCAGTCACAGTCGTGTAGGTGTCCCCTCGTGGAGTTCCCAACAATGGGATAGCGGGTGCGTATGGGATGGTGGTTCTAGAGAGAAAAAGACTCCTATGGAAGCACCTGTATGCTACGTTGAGTAGAAGTGTGTTGGGGGGGTCTGGACTTGGAGCAAGGATGAAAAATTTGTAAAAGGCTACCCTGCGTCAGTGGGGGCTGTAAAGAAGCCGTGTCTGGTAAGTAACGGGATGATAGCCACCTGGCAACCCATTGCAGCTGGGAACCCAAGTAGTAATGCTCAAAGTTAGGTACCGCTAGGCCACCCAGTTCCGTCCATCATCCCCTTTTGTATCGCTTTGGTCGCCCTAAGTTGGCGGGGGTATGCCCAGACGTGGGTCCCTTGCTCGCTTTGCCACTGGATTCAAGCAAGCCTGGCTGATGACGGCTGAAATGCCAGAAACCGGTCCTAGGATGCTTGTTTCCGGTCCAGGGAAGACATGGCTTGGCAGTTCGGGCTGGACTGTTCCCATGAGGCACAGGGTCAGACTGATTTGCATATGGCCATGTCTGAACTGGGGTGGTGGAGTGAGCTAAAGAATGATGATGGATTAAACCCAGATCAGTTGACTGGGGGTGAGTGTTTGATTGGCTCAAACGTTCCGTCCATCATCCCCTTTTGTATCACCCAGTTCGGTAGGCAGGTAACGTTTCCCCATGGACACTCTGTGGCGTGATGCTCCCCATATAAAGTCTCGCACAACCTTTTCCCATTGCCTGAAAAAAGGGGGGGAGATGATAAGGGGTAGAGTGGCGAAGTAGTAGAGAAGGCAGAGAAGGACTACCATTTTAATAAGGGCAATCCTCCCGGAGATCACCAATGGAAGAGTCTTCCAGGAACCCATCTGTGACCGAATCGCTGTGGTGGCCCGAAGTACGTTCCCATCGAAAAGGTCAGTTCTGTTATGATAAACTCGGACCCCCAAATAGCGGAAAGGGTCCATGCACCAGGCTACGGGGGTCCCCCCAGTACATATCCCGGATTAGGAGTCTCCTTCAAAAATGGTGAAAGTATAGATTTCGCTGCATTGACTCGCAGTCCCGAAGCACGTGTAAAATGACTGAGGGCTTGGTCAAGTGTGGAGGGGATGTTATGAAGGTCTCGAGCATATATCAGCAGGTCATCTGTGTATAGCAAAATGGTGTGGGTGCCATCTCCCAGTGTAATCCACATGTCGACGTGGGCGCGAATATGGACCGCCAGCGGCTCCACTGCCAACGCGAACAAAAGAGGGGACAACGGGCATCCCTGTCGCACCTGAATTGGATCGGAGACATAGGGCCCCGTCCGAACCCAGACCGACGGATTGCGGTATAGCAGTCGCACCAGACTAAGGAAGTAGGGTCTGTTTCCAAAACGGGCCAGAACGGCGAAGAGGAAATTCCAAGCCAGCGAATCGAAGGCCTTCTCAAGGTCTCATACCATGCAGCCCGAGCAAGGCCAGTCGATCGAGGCATATTCCGCCACCCGAAAGTAACGTCATATGTTCAAAGCAGTATTACGCTGTGGAACAAAGCCATTCTGGTTGGAGTGCACTAAATCAGGGACAAGCGGGGCCAGCCGATTGGCCAAGACTGTTGCCAGGATCTTATAATCCGTGTTCAGTATTGCAATCGGCCGATAAGAGCCAGGAGACGTGGGGTCCTTGCCAGGCTTCAGCAAAAAAAACTACATTAGCGGTACGCATGGTCGGGGGTAGAGCCCCATCTGAGATTGCCTCTGTAAACAGCGAATGGAGATGTGGTACTAAATGTTCTGCGTAAGTTTTGAAGAACTCGGCCGGGAGGCCATCCGGACCCGGCGTTTTACCGGAGGACAAGGAGTGCAGCGCGTCTCGTATTTCGTCCTCCGTTAGGGGGGGGGAGTCTAGCTCCAGGAACTGGTCAACTGTAAGAGTGGGCATCTCCACTGTGTCCAAAAAGGAATCCACGTTTTGGGCGTTGCCCACCAGTCGGGTCTCATACAGTCGAGTGTAGTGTTCAGTCATCAGTGTGTGAATGTCTCTCTGAGTACTTCGCTCCGGCCCAAGTCATCAATTAGCAACTGTATGGGGAGTTGGGGGTGCTCCTGCCGGATCAAGTAAGCCAGCAACCTCCCGGCCTTGTCCGCTGCAGAGTGAGAACGGGCCGAGTGCGCCAAATAATGATGGCACCTCAGTCTCTCCAGTAGTGCCTCCCGCTCGATATGGGCAGCGTCCAGGCGCTGCTGTTGATCCGGGCAGTTGACGACCCGCGTCTCGAGTGGAAGCAGCTGCCTCTCAATGGTGGATAGTGAAGTGTCGAGTTGTCTGCGGATACTCCAAGTCTGCCCCAGACAATGGCCCCTAATCACTACTTTAAAGGCCTCCCATTCGGTGAGAACCGAATCCGTGGAAGCCGTATTGAGTGCAAAATAACTGGCTATCGCAGCCTCCAATGAGCCGCGGAAGAGAGGGTCCTCTAGAGCCGCTGTCTGCAGACGCCAGGCCGGAATAGGAGGAGGTCGCGCCTCCCAGGCCAGGTGCATTACCAGGGGATTGTGGTCGGAATGCGTCCGACCAAGGTAGTCAATAGACTGTATCAGAGGGAGTAGGGCCATAGATGTGAGTATGCGATCGAGGCGTACATGCAGGTTATGGACCGGGGAATAAAAAGAGTATACTCTGGAGTGCGGATAGCGTTCCCGCCAGATGTCCGAGAGTGCCCAATTGTCCATCCAGGATTTTAAGAGTTGCGCGTTGGAGGAGGCCGTAGTAAGAGTGAGAGTGGGAAAGTAGAGGTCAAGTGAGACATCGAGCACCGCGTTAAAGTCACCTCCCAGGAGCCACGGGATCTCCCTCCACCTGAGCAGTACCTCCGAAAGGTCACTAAGAAAGGTGCCCTGCGTGACATTGGGGGCATATATGGAACCCAACAAGACCGGCTGGCCGTTCAGCTTACCGCTCACTAAGACGTAGCGCCCCATTGGGTCGGACAGGACCTCCTCTTATGGAACCCCCGCCTTGACCCATATCACCACCCCTCTAGCCATGGATGAATAGTTGGTACTATATATCTGGCCCCGCCATCGACAACGTAAGCGGGTAGCCTCTACAGTCGTCAGGTGTGTCTCCTGTAATAGCGCCACACTCGTCGCGTGACGCTGCAGGTAAGCGTAGATGGCGTACCGCTTGGAGGGTGTGTGAATGCCCTGACATTCCAGGTTATTATATTAAGATTGGTCATCGGGACAACTGAAGTCAGCGGGCCCCACCTGTGTACTGTGGCACCCCCTGTGTGTTGAACAGCCCCAAGGAGGGAGGATGTAAGGGCAGCAGGTCTGTGTGTGTGGCGACTCGTGCAGGGGGAAGAAAATAATAATGTAGATCTTTAGGATACCTTGAAACAGTAAAAGAGCGGATCCCCAACATGAGGAACTGCCCATACAAGCTTGCCATATCATGGCAACAGGATGAACGTCGTTATATGACTGTGGGGAGAAGTGCCAGTGGAACAGAACAAGGAAGGGGGGGAGAGAGAAAAGCAGGTACAGATGCGATCCCCCTCAGTTACCCTAGAATAAGAGGAGTTAGGGCATCAAGAGTAAGACAGGAGAGGACATGGCCCAGAATTACATCATTTTCTAACAAGAGCTAAATGGAAATAATGTCATCCGCAGTTTGGGGTGTGGCAACCGGTAGCTGAGGGAAATCCACATCAGTTAACCAGTCCGGCGTGGAGCCCGAGTTTCGAGACTTGGGCAAGGACCCAACGGAGCTGGCCGGAGATGGAGATCGGGCAGGTTGAAGGGCCGCCACCGTCTGCAGGACCCCCTGTCGTTCCATTCTGATCTGGTCGGGGTTCGGGGCTGATACGAATGTTCTCGCGTCTCTGTTCTTTTTCCCACGCCTGCCTCGACGGGGTCGCTCAGTTGCTCGGGATTCATCTGTTCGTTTGGGCGCCGTTGCCAGTCCATGCTCCTCAAGCCAGTCCCAAGCCTCTGTAGGGGAGTCAAAGTACCGGGTGTTGCCATCTTTGATAACCCGGAGACGGGCAGGGAAGAGTAGAGAATATCTAAGGTCCAGCTCCCGGAGTTGTTTCTTCACTGCGTTGAAGGTGGCTCGTCTCTTCTGGACATGAGCTGTATAGTCTGGGAAAAGGGAGACAGTCACATTCTGAACTTTAGGGCCGGGATGTTTGCCAAGTTCCCGCAGGATGACATCTCTGTCCCTGAAATTCATTACACGGAACAGGAAAGGACGAGGACGGGCCCCTGGAGGGGGTCTGCGCGCTGGCACTCTGTGGGCCCGCTCGATTACGAACTGCGGGGAGAGTGACCCCGGCAACAGCAGATCTCTTATCCAGGCTTCTGTGAAGATCTCCGGGTCCCGACCCTCTGCTCCCTCAGGTAGACCAACCACACAGATATTATTGTGACGCGATCTTCCTTCAGCGTCGTCCACCTTCTCCTCCAAGGTGCACACACGATCTAATAGGTCCTGAAGCGCGGATGAACAGTTCAGAGAACGAGGCTGAAGTTCTGCCAGTGCGGTCTCCGCCTCACGAACCCTGCCTGAGAGTTTGTGCTGGTCGCCCGGAGAAGTGTGAAGTCGGAGGCGATGGTATCCATCCTGCCCTCCACGGAGGTACGTGTGAGATCCAATGCGTTGCCAATCTGTTCAACTGCCGCCAAGACCGTATCCAGTTTGGTTGCAATGTCCGGCGGACTCATCCCTGTCATGGGCCCCGGAGCCGCATGGGCTTCCCCGGTTGGACCCCCGGAGGGGGCATCCCGGTGGGTATTGGTGCAGAGGCGGCCCATGACAATCTGCTGGGCGCTCGGCATAAAGGAGCAGGTGGAAAACGGCGAGTTACTGAGGGCTGCACGGCCCTATTGCCTCACCCCTGAGGACGAAGAGGGCAGGAGCAGCGTAGGCCCGAACCGACCCCCGCGCTGGTCTCCACACCACCGTAGGTAGTCTGTTCCTTCCAGTACACACAGTGCCGGAGAAAGGATGAGGAGGCCCAGGCCCAACCAACCCCCTGACCTCTCCACCTCCACTAGTCTGTGTCACCACAAATGCACTGGAAGTGACCGTGTCGAGGACCATGCAGCAGGCAGGAGGCCCTCCCTCCATTCAGCGCTAGACTCACCGCACTGCAAGTTAACGTCAGGGCCCCTCTAGTGGTAGATCTGCCTCTCTCAGGGACCCCACTTCGCACTCACACTGCCGCGTTTCAAGACACAGGGGACTTCGCGCAGAGCTCTCCGAGCCAGCCCGGAGCGGCCCCCAAACGATGCCTTCAAACACCGGAGTTCCCGGTGAAACAGATTGTGCTAGGGGAGAGGTGCCATGTGCAGATAACTCGTACCCAGGTTACGCCTCCCCAGGTGCCACTGCCAGTCGCCTGTCCCGTACCCCAAGGGCGCTTCCGCCCGGACACAGGGTTCGTGCTACAACCCCGGATTCCAACTAGGGGCCGCAGCGGGTAACAACAGGAACAGCTTGTTGATCAGCCGGGGTAGTGGAATGGGCCCCAGTGACTCCCCGAGGCCGGCGCGAATGCAACTAGGACACGCTGTGATCCCAACAGCATGTGCAGGTGGGGACCCTAGGCCCGACCGACCCCGTAGCTCCCCACCGCAGGGCAGAGGTGGCAACTACAGTCCGTGGGCCCACCGCTACAGTCGTGCCCCGACCTCTAGGCGGAGGGCAGGTGGGACCCTAGGCCCGACCGACCCCCGTGGCTCCACACTGAAGGGCAGAGGTGGCAGCTACAGTCCAGGGGCCCACCGCAACAGTCGCGCCACAATCCCAAGCTGAGGGCAGGTGAGGGCCCTAGGCCCGATCGACCCCCGTGCCCCCACCGTAGTGCAGACCTCGCAATCGCGGCCTACAAGGCCTGCCTCCGTAACAGCATCACAGTCGCCACGTGGAGCTCAGGTGGGGGCCCTAGGCCCGGCCGACCCCCGTGGCCCCCCACCACAGGACAGACGCTTCAGCTGCAGCGTGCAGAGCTACCCCAGCAGCCGCGCCCCAACTTCTATGCCATGCCCAGGCAGGGGCCTTAGGCCCAACCGACCCCCGTGGCCCCCTGCCGCAGGGCAGACAGCGCCTCAACTGCTCGTGGGCCTACCTTAAAGGCCGATGTCAGGCTGGACGTTTCTAGGCACAGCAGCTAACAGCCACGGCCTCCGCAGCAGCGGGCCAAGCTCTCGGGGAAGGCGCCATTGTCCGCCGGTTCGCGCCCAACCTCAGCCGCTCGGCGGTCGTCACAGGCCACTCTCTCCGGGCTGCTCCGGGCAGGTTGTGATGGCGCATCTCAGCGCCGGGGCTACGAATACACCGTGGGGACCGCCACAGGCGGCTCAGGCACCAAGATCGTTGTGCCCGCATTGGCAGCCCGACCGGGGCCAGGCTCCCGCAAGGGAACAGGCCGCACCGTCCGGGGCCGCCGTGGAGCGCCGCCGAAGCCCGAGAGTCTCTTGCTGGCAACCACAGCGTCTCACACGCTCTTGTTGTGTGTATCTGGGCAGAGAGAATGGCTGAGAAACCAGGATGCACAGGATAATTGGGGGATTAAGCGCGGAGCGTTAGTCAGACGCGTCCGCCATCTTCGGTGCTTGGCCACGCCCCCATCGCGTTAGTACATGATGAAGGTGCTTTGCCTATTAAAAACGAAAATTGGTGTCAAGAGTATTTGAAAAATGAAACATTGCAAGAAGTTCAAAAGTGCATTGTTGAGGGTTGGCCTTCCAAGAAAAATCTTACCCCTGAGATTAGGAATTTCTGGGAGGTGAGAAATTAGTTATCTTATACTAATGGTACTATTTGGAGGAGGGATAGAGCCGTATCCCCTACCGGAATGAGACACATCATTGTTCTGCATGGAAATGAAGGGCATAATGGTATCGTTAGAACAAAGCAATCAGTTAAAAAAACCTTTTGGTGGCCCGGTTTAGACATTTTTGTGGAACGCGTAGTTAGAGAGTGCGTCAGTTGTGCAAATTCTGACAAGTCATTAAAAACCTTGAAACCCAATATGGGGGGAACATTCTGTTCCCAATGGTCCCATGGAAACCATTGCCATGGATATCATGGGTCCCATTGGTCCTAAGAGCAAGTATATTGTAGCAGCCATTGATGTGTTTTCCAAGTGGCCTATCATAAAAGTTGTAGAAAGAGTAAATACTGATACAGTTTTATTGTTTTTGGATGAGGCATTTACCGAAGAGGGCCTTCCCATACGAGTTATTACTGACAACGGAGTACAATTCCTATCTAATAAGGCCAAAGACTATTTTCAGAGCATTGGAGTCATACATTGCACTACCTCTTTATACAACCCTAGTGGAAACGGTATTATTGAGAAGTTTAATAGAGTACTTAAGGGTGCTATACAAATTGCTGGTGTTGACGATGACAAATAGGAAGTTCAAGTGGTAAAAACCATGTGGAAGTACAGAACTACTCCCAATGACATGACTGATTGCTCTCCTTTTGAGATTATGAGAGGCAGATTACCTAGAACTAAAAGTAATCCATCTTGGTTAATAACTTCTACCAAGAGTTCTGTTGATTTAGACAAAGTCAAGAAAAGGATTGAAAGAACTCATATTATCAACAAGCATAGGTTTGATCTGAAAAAAGGATCTAAGAAGGATCTCGTGATTCAGGTAGGAATGCTTGTTAAGGTAAAAAAAACCTTGGAGAGTATGCAAAGGAGAAAGCCAGTTTATGGGACCTTTTTTTGTAAAGGATGTTTTAAAACATTCTGTGAGACTCTCTAATGGTAAAGTATGGCATTTGAGTAGAATAGCTGTCCTTAAGGGTGAGAAAAAGTTATATAAAGGGGAACGTGCTACACCCAAGCACTACTTTGACATGGAGAATACTGTCAGGAAGAGTGCCATTGAGAATTGTGGTAATGAAGATAACAATTTACAGAGTACTGGTTGCTCTGAAGAAGTTTGTGTTCCGGATTCTATTATTTCTGATGGTTCTAGCAAACATAATGCTCATAAGCAGGACAAAACTTCTGCACCTCATTCTTCAGATACAAAGCGCTTACGCAAAAGACCTATATGGTTATCTGATTTTGTTACTCGCATTAGAGATAATTTGCCCACATGAATTTCTAATGTACTTATAACATAGCTCGTGCTGTATTATTTTTTTTTTGTTTGTTTTGTTTAAAGGAAGATGTGTTATGTTGTGTTGTAACTATGTTCTCGGCACGGACCTTTGATTCTGATTCTGTTCTAGAGTCTTGGGTCCATGCCGTGCTATCTGTGGGTAGTTGGAGGCTGGAGATGGGCTGAATTGGATGCTATCTGGTGGTGCCGCTATTTGTACTAATAAACTACGTTTTGCACCATTGCTGGACTACGAGCATTACTCAACAGCCACGCTATACAGATGCTCTGGAGGGAGGTGACGGATACCCTGTCAGACATGTTGGGCCATTGGGAGGACTTACGACCCCTTGTAGTACTCCTCAACTATGTTAAGGACCTGCCACCGGGAGTGCGATGTCTGGCTGCTGTTGCATTATTGATTAGGTTGTAGGAGGATCGCCATATATTGGGATGACCCCAGTTCACCCCGCACACAGGATTTGTTAGCTGATCTGGCCTCCTGCAGCACTAAATGTGAAATATATGCAAAAGTACACCCACACACATCATCCAAGAGACATATGGGGGTCCCCTTCGCACCTTCTTGGCAGAACATGCAGCAGATCCTTGAAATGAGGATTCTGACACCCTGTTGCTGTTGGAGAGGTCAAACGTGTCTGGCTAGTCAGCCACATGAGATGGGTGGCTGTCTGGAGATGGGCCCAGATGACTTGGTACCACCACTCCCTCTGCCATAGACTATCACTGCATTCCCATGCGCTATGTCTGTAGACATATACACTTGCCATTCTGCATATAGGAGTGAAACACTTTGCCCAGTTGGAAACATATTCTTAATTGTGATTCCATGCACAAATACCAATGACACGTACAATGACTATGATAATGCTGGACAAGAGCTGTGATGTAAAATAAGCCTGTGTTCTTTTTAGGTCTCGCCTACGCAGCGCGCATGCGCTGCGTAGGAAAAAGACCTGTAGCAATCGCTACGATTTTTGTCCCAAAAACGTGCACGCGTTGCATTGCCTTCAATGGCAACGCGTGCACGTTTGGCGATTCCCTTGCGGGAGCGAGCTTAGCACCATATGTTTGTAATTAACTTGCAAACACATGGTGCCCGTGGTTCGCTCCCGCAAGGGAAACGCTTTGTGTGCTCTCGGCACAACCCTCCCACTTTTAGCGCTAGGCGCGCGCGCTTGTCATTGCTGCTCCGGCCCTTCTCGGGTCCGCAGGGCTCTCCGAGTGAGGCTATCGCCTTCCCAGGGCTTCATGTCCTTTTATCACATTTCTGCACTACCGGCTCGTGGTTTTAGACACGAGCTAAGAACCTATTTAGAAAATCGGATTTTTTATCTTTTGGAACATTTGTCACATTTTGCTTTTTATTAGTCGTAGAATGCGGGGGTAGGGGACGCATGGGGAAGAGTATCAATTATTACTGTGCGAACAGGGACATAATGAACGCTGGTGCCTGGACAGTAGTGACTATCTACTGACTGGTCGTCGTATGTATAATAATAACCCTGACTGTCCACAAAGTGCTTGTGGTACTTACTATTCCTCCGTTTTGACTGGTCTATCCTTTCTCAGTCCGGACTTGGTGGTTTGGAGACTTTGCGGTTTTGAGATCCTCTACGAAGAACTCTGGATACACTACTTGAGGAATTCTCTCCCCGTTGGCAGAAGCAAATGAATTCTTATTGACCTCTTCCTGTTTCTGGCTTCACCCACTCCTTGCTCTCATGAGGAAGTCTGACTTCCTCCAGTTCCTTCTCTGTAGTGCTTTGGTAGAATTTCCATGGCTTCTACCTACTGCGAGGCTGTCAGTTATCTGCTAAAAATTTCTCCTCTCCAGGGCTCACCGGTACTTAGATCCTTTCCACCAATACTTCCTTCTTGTTCACTTCTTCAGGCGTATCTTTCTTTCATTCCTTCCTCGAGGTTTTTCCTACGTTCACTCAGCCCCATGAGTTCTTCTCCACTTCGGGAGATGATGACCTCTGAAGTGCATTGCAGGTTTGGGGATACATTTAGACCGCCTTCGCTAGGCTCCAGCAGGGTGAGATGTGCAGTATCCTCTCCACATGCCACCTCTTAATTTGAGATTATTTTTTTGAAAGGGAATTCGCTGGTGTCCTCTTCCTTTGCAAAGGTCGTCAGAAGATGAGGGAATCACTGTTCTGCCTCCCTTCTTAGACTGATGGCTTTTGATCTTTCTAGATTTGAACTGGAAGCTTCTTTAGATACTTCCATCAGATTTCCTCGATCTGTACAGTTGATTTTGAGTCATGGGTTTCTCCACTAGTCCCGTAATGCAAAGTGACAGGCCCCATGTAAAGCCTGGTGAGTGGCCCGTAAAATGTCATCTTTCTCCCTCGAAGATTTGAAGATGCTTTCGGTGGAGGCATTGGATCCCGGCACCACAGAGGCTACAGGGGTCTTTGTAATGTCACTGTCCTTAAACCCTTCCTTCTGCACGACCTCAACAACTGCGTTGAAGGCACAGTGTTTGCATTCTTCATGAAGCAAGCAGTGATACTGAGATATGTGTAAGACTGAACGTTTCTTCAATAGCAACTATTATATTCCAAACTCCACCTTTTGAAGGTGCCTGACTACCAGTGCCCTCTGTTTGGGAGACTGATCTTTTTTATTTCTTTGACCATCATTTTATAGATACCTGCACAGCCAGTAGTTCTAGGGCCTCTGCTGTTCCTTGAGGACCCACGCAAATAATTCTGACTTCACCTGAAGTGAAGGAACTCTGCCTTCCCCAGCTGCAAGGCAGGATTTCCTGCTAAAAGAGTTGTGTCTCCCTGCAGCAACCATCACTGTGCAGGAGGGGCAGTGGCTTTCCTGAGCTTGGACGGTGAGAGAGTAGGGACCCTAAGAGCTGTCACGCCACAGTGTTGCGGGAGGACCTGAAGCAGGAGACGGGGAATTGCTTCTGCACTGCAGCAGTCCACTATATGCCCTGGGTGAGTCTAAGATGCAATGGGAAACAGGTGTGGAAATATAGTCTATCTATGGGGCGAGGGGGGGGCGAGGACATCGAAGAGTGGGGCAAGGCCATCTTCAGAGCTTAATTAAAAAAATATTGCAGGCCTTTCACTGTTCGGGGCCAGTTTGTAATAAGAGTGGATCATTTATCTGGACAGTATGCGGTGAATTGTATATTTTAAAACACACTGGCCAGTAAGAATGAGTTCAGCATAACAGGACTTAATAACACACAGGAGTGCTGGGCTCACCCGTAACAACATTTAGCAAGATGAATGTCAGACACTTCATTTTAAAGTGCTTTAGGATGATCAATCTAGCATGACGTGGAATTTCTGTTTCTAGTGTTCAGCACTGTCTGTGGAAATGGGTATATTGAAAAACACGCTAAGCCGGTTGCATTGGCCGCAGCCTAATAGGACTTTAAAAATGTTTACAAAATATTTGAGCATCCTTTCTCCAAATTAGTTTTGGAAAAGAGGTGGCAAATAGCACAGTTTAAGCAAACATTGTTTAGTTATTTTTCATTTCACACTGCATTTAACAGCATATAATACATTTACACTTTTTGCAGGATGGAATATTAGTTCAGGAGAAAGCTCTCTTGCTGTCATGAGGAAGGAAGCCTCAAGTGCATGCACTAAAACAGAAAGAATGAGGCATATGTAGTATGTGGAACTACATTATAACCATGAGTTCCCACTTCATCAAATAGAGTTGATTTTGAAATGATATATCCCCCAGTTTGAAGTGTTGCCCACATTTGAAAGACTTTGGCTGTGGAAATGAATATGTAGCAGAAAAACTAAGCACAAAGCGCAAGTATGCACGTTGTTCTTCCAGCACAAAACATTTACCCAGATTCACAACATACCCATGAACACTGGTAAAAGCAGAATATTAAATAGTTATATGCTTTGTCAAAATATCTGGCATCAGAACATGAAGAATAACAGAGCTACCAGCTGCAACTGTTGTGGGAGTTTTACATATGTTTCTACAGATGACATTGTGAGAGTTTTTCTGTAGAATGTATTATTTTGTATGGTGACAGGAATTTGAAGCTGGACTTCATGGGTAAATGCTCAGAAGTAGCATACCAAAAGGCCTTGCAGAAATAGAGATGGGGCAAATCAGAAACAGAACCAAAAATGTTTTATACAAACTGGAAAAATCAGAGTGCAGAAGAGAGTGAGTTGTGACGATACTAGTGTCTAGTGTGTTGCAATCCTAATCCCAATCTCATTTGATTTTCAGTGGCAGAGTGCTGAGTAGGAAGTATTCACTGCAAATATGCACTTGGTATAATCCATTTCGAGCACTTTCCTCCTGCTAATTTAATAATTTCCCTCCAACTGCTGCAAATCCCGGTTACAAATTTCACTTACCTAACCATCATAGTTTCTGACTTACCAGATATCAAGTTATCACTCCCTCACTGAATACGTCTATTAGGAAGACCTTCACCGTGTGGAACAAGAGACGGTCTGCTGCCTCTGAGTGGTTCGCTCGAGCCTGCCCTTGAATATCTTGGACAGCTCATTTAGGTGTCTAACTCTCTGCCGAGCCCCGATTCCCCTCACTGTCACCAACCATGTCTAGCTCCTTCCCTCTCCTGTGTCGTCCTGTCATCTCCTGTTCCCCAGTGTCTCATTTTCTTTCCTTTCTTCCGTGTTGGACAGACACTGAAGGTCTCCTCTTCATAAAGCATCATTGCTCTGTCCGGCGAGAAACCAATATCCTGGGGTTGACCACTGCATTCACAGGGTTCCTTACTCATTCTGTCTGCCTGGCCTACTCCTTTCTTGTCTACCGGTCCCTCTTTTCTGTCTTTCCTGTCCCCTCCCCTCTCCCTCAGCACTATGTCCCCTTCTACACTCCCATCTCCCTTTCCCTCCCTTCTCTCGTTCTCTCTTTCTTTCTTTCTCTCTCGTTCTCAGTAGGTTCTTTTCTAATCTAATAATCATAACCTAAGATCTTAAAGAGGTCACGGAAGGGATTAGAGAATCTTTCCCATGCAAACTGTTTGATATTTGGTTCAAAATGCTTGATTGTATAGTGCATTGAGCCAACATCAATAGTGAAAACCTGATAGAACTTCAAGATACTTGCCTTTTGCACGCAATATTGACCTATTGTAGATCCAGATATAAGTGTGATTTGGAATTCCCAGCTGAAGAGGGAGTTCCTTTCTCATTAGGTGGACAGAGTCTGGGCCCGCATACAATCTCTTGTCAACAGGTAGGAGTTGTACTGTTGACGCCAGTAGAACCTATATTTGGTTTTTACATTGACTTTTGTTCCTGTGCGGAACTGTCTATTTTTGTGGGTTTATACACGGTCAGCCTGGGGGCATAAGAGAGATGTAAAAGAAAATGCTACATGTATTAATAGTACGGTAAAATGATGTAATAATACAAAAACAACAAGTGAAGAGAATCATTTACAGGATAATTTCCGAAAGGTATACAAGTAGAAAAGCAGAAATATGATGATTAACAAGAGCAAATCAAAGCTTAATGCTTAATAAAAATTCTAGCTTCAGATGATAGTAGTATACGTGCTCCATGACACATCCAAAAAGCAAGAGGAGGATTTGCTTAACAAGCTGCATTCCTTCACAACTGCCAACAGGATGGTGATAAATCTGAACAAAACCAAGGTGCTTAAAAGTGGGAAGAAAATAAACAAACCTGATGCCTGGAGTATAAGTGGGAAACCCCTAGTCAACAAGCCAGGTGCAAATAGTTTGGGATCACGGTCGACACCGCGGCACCCACAGCCAGCACAAACTCCAGCTGAAGGCCAAAGCTGATTCCCTCATTTTTAGGTCTCGCCTACGCAGCGCGCATGCGCTGCACAGGAGAGACTTAGCCGTCGTGCAGCTCTTTTTCAAAGCACATACTCGTGCTTGTGGCAGCATACGCCTTGCGGGAGTGCGCAGCAGCGCGCCACAAGCACGAGTATGTGCTTTGAAAAAGAGCAGACTGCTCTCCCAAGCGCGCGTGCCTCTTTCCTTGCCCACACGTCCCGTCGCGCAGCTCGCCCAACTCTGTTTCCACATCTTCAACACTGATCCTAATCGGCAACAATGGCGGCTGCACTTTTCTTCTTGTTTCTTTCTTATCTTCCATCCTTATTTATCTTCAAATTTTCTTTCCTCGTTCTCCCATTTCCGTGTTCCTTACTCTTTCTTATCTTGTTTTCTTGGAGGGTTGTTTCCTTTCTTTCCACCTTGGTCCTTCATACCCCTTCTTGCTTACTACTTCTTATATTCTCCCCCAACTCCCTCTTTTCAGTTATTTTTGCATTTTACTTTATTTGGTTCTCCAGTTCCTCGTTTCTTCTAGACTCTTGCTTTCCCCTTTGTCTCTTCGTCGCCTTTTCTCTCCCAAAACATTTTCATTAATTTTCCTTTATTGTTCTCTACTTTTTCTAATGACTTCCACATTCACCTTTCATTTTGCTTCCCTTCATTTCTCTATCTACCGCTGTCTATGCGTTTTATTTTTTTCTTTCTCTCTTTTGCCTAAAATCCTTTTCACCCTCCTATCTGCCCTTTATCCTTTTCATTCACCCTCATCTTTCACTCCTTACCTTCGACTCTCCGCCTGGATGTCAACAGATGTCTGACTGTACAATAGCCGGCACCTTCTGCTCCCGCCGCCCAGAGCGCCTGTCCGTTCACCCCCTCCCTCTCCCGTTGCGCTGAATATGTATTGCGCGTCTGTTTCTCGTCCCCGCTGTACATACCTGCGTGTCGTCTGTGTGCTGTCCTCTGCACTCCTCAGACCCCAAAGCGTCTCTTATTTATATCATCCAGCTTTTTTCTCCGCTGTTCCTTCTCGTGTCATCGTTCTATGTCACACATTTTTTTCTCTTTTTCATACCACCCCATGCCTTTTCTCCTCTCTCTTTTCTCTTCTCTCCCTTTTCTCTCCCCCTCCCCTGTGCTGTGGCTTCTGTCCTCTACCTGTTCTGTCTCCTTTCTGTATTCTTTCCGCCGTGACTGTCCCCTCCCCCTTTCTCTCAACTCTCACCTACTTTCTTCTTCCCCGTTTAACTTCTCTCTCTATTTTCTCTACTTTCCCTCGCCAGACGCTTCATTGAGTCACCTTCTCTCTCTATATTCTTTGTTACGTCTTTTCGGACTCCCTTTCTGTCTTACACCTTCTCCTTCTTATCTTCCCTTCTGTCTTGACCTTTCACCTTACCGCGCGTCCTCCTTTCTTAGTTGCTCCTGCTTCTCCAGGTCGTTGGCGCCCATAATTTCCAACTCCTCTAATCTACGCACCCCCATTAGCTCTTGTCCTCTCACCTGTCTCGTCTTCTCCACGCTCCCTTTTCATAGCGCATCGTTTTACTCTACAATCGCCATTTGCTGGCGTGCTCAGCCCCGTCACTCTCCCCTCTGGTTTTGCTCTTGTCCATTTTCTCCTCTTTCCTCCCTCTCCCTAGCCCCTTCCGCTACCTCACATTACTCTTGCTATAAATTACGCCCGTGCCCTATCCCTTCCACTGCATTCTGCTCCTGAAGCTCTGTTTTGAGTACTATTAATTGTAACACCCATTATTTACAGCGCTTAGAAACAACTGCAGTATAGTCCGAGACACTATATAAAATCAGTTCTTTCTGCCTGTCCTTCCCTCAATCCACCTCTTTCCTCACCCCATCTCCTGCTTTTCAGCACGTCTCTCTGCTCCGCCCTCTCTCTTCTTCTCTTGCCCTCTCTTCCCTCTCCTCCCTTCCTCTCCCCTTCTTTCCGTACTATCATCTGGCGAAACCCAGTCTGACTCATTACAAATGGTTTACAAACGGTGAACAACATTCTGCTGTGAATGTGAATATATTCAACTACATGAAACCAAAATGTGCATCCTTTTGGATGTACTTCTTGAAAATGTGGTGCCAGCAGATAGCTCGAAGTTACCATTTTTAATCACTCTGTGATGTTACTGGATGTATTGTTTGAGTGGTCTCACACTATTTCCAATATATACCAATTAATGCAGCTTCACCACAGTGCGCGATAAGGTTTCACCAGCATATAAAACAAGCATTGGCATAGCCAATAGGTCTCGCCTTTGGGACCTTATAAGTATTTAATTCTGCAGCACAATATCCTTGGTGCAACATCAACTGTTGCATCGCTAAACACTTATAATGTCCCAAAAGCGAGACCTATTGGCTATGCCAATGCTTGTTTTGTTTGTAATGTGTTTAGTGATATGGCACATTGGGCTAAAATGGAAAACCTCAAGGAAAAACAAAAATCCTATTATCTGGTTAACCAAAAAGTAATTGCATTCAAGCAGGCAAAAGACCAGGAGCATGTGTTCCAACAACTTAAAGAGGCATTCACTTCAGCACTTATTCTGCATCACCGGGATGTACATTTTCCCTTTATTGTGGGGACAGGTGCCTTCTCATTCGCCATCAATCTGTGTTGTCCTCGAGGGATGAGATGACCCAAGAATTAAATTGTGTGGTGTATCTCTCAAGACATTTGACCAGAACTTAGAAGCATTATATCATATATGACCATTAACTCCTTGCAAATAAAGAAGCATTAACACACTGCAGGTACTATCTGCAAGGAGCAGGCTGCAAGATCACGGTGTGGTCCAACCATAAAATTTTTAGCTGACATTTATGATATGTACAAACAATAGGCATGCTAGATGGACACTATTTTTGTTCCGATTTGATTATCTGATTATGTATTGTCCTGGCAAAAGGCATGGTAAGTCAAATGCTCTGTCAAGGCAATCAGAATATATTGAACCCCCAGGGGATCCTCCTAACATTCTCTCCACCACTCTAAGATCTGGAGAAGATTTAAAGATATTCTTAAACTCAGTACAACAAGCAGAATCTAACATTGAGCTTCACCAATGGATACAACAGGACCCAAAGGGCCAGAAGATTCATTAAAAAAAAATTGATGGGAATGAAGGACTCCACATCCCTAAATCGACAATCCAACAACTGGTGTTGAAGTGGTGCCATGACTTTCAAGTGGCGCCATGACACTCCGGTGGTGGAACATCCTAGACAAAGAAAAATACAAGACATTATCAGCCGACTTTTCTGGTGGCCCACATTAAAGCAAACTGTGCAACAATACGTACAAGAATGATCAACATGCTTTCAAGCAAAAGCACTCCATAGTCCTCCTTCCATTGCGCTTCAACACTTATCTACTCCGACACAATCTTCGATTATGATATCTATGGACTTTATAGTAGAGTTACCATTTTCAAATGGCTTGTTGGTGGTCATAGACTATTTCACCAAGAGGGGCCACTTTGCTCCATTGAAATACAATACCTACAGCAGTGGAATTAGCTTTAATCTTCTTGGTAATACACACCGACACCTACATTCAGTATTTCATGTCTCTTGTCTTTGAAGGGCCTCATCAGCTCCCCTTGCACACCTCCTCCCTTGCTGGTTGATGGTTACCCAAAATATGAAGTTGAAGCAATCATTGCTTCCAGATTGCAACTGGGGCAAATACAATTCCTAGTATCAAGCAACAAGATGATGTATCTAGTAGATCCTGGGAGCTTGCACATTATGTCCATGCACCTAGATCAGTACAACAGTTTCACACATGCTTTCTGAAACAAGATGGTCCTTCCCCACATATCCCGGAAGAGCACTTTTCAAAAGTGGGGTGGTAAGGGTGGGGTTTACTGTCAGGATTAGGGGGATATGTAGATAAAATGTTCACCACAGGCTAGGAAGACAGTTGAAAGTGTGGAGGACGGGGAGTTGGGAACTGTGTATCCCTAACAACTAGACTGAATACTTGGATTCATTATACACCCTCATTTCCTGGGTATAGTGCGCAATATCAGGGTAAGAACAGTAGTGCCAGCATTTAAGTCTATTCCTAAAAAAAGCAGGTGCCTGGAAATGTGTTATATAGTTGCTGAGCTTCGCATCCATCTTCATTCCTGCTGCACTTTTGTTGTTTTCCTTCCTTCTCAATCCCCTCCTCAGTTAGGGTTTTGTTCCCTCAATCTCTTAGGTCCTAATCAACCTTGTCCTTTGATGTTCCTCTAACTGTGCCTCCTTCTCAGTGGTTACCTGTCATTTGTTCTGCTGTCCAAGAGTCTCCACCTGCTATCATGTTTGTGAGTGGCTCATAGCTACACCATCTTCCAGAGAAGTGAGCACACCTTCCCCTTCATACTTCACAGCTATTTTTGTCTTTCGTCCAATTGTAGCCATTTTATACTCAAACGACTTATTTGCAGAGATTTTGTGGGACCTGTGGGAGTACTGAGTGGTAGGAATTTTGTGAATCCCCACAGATTCCAGAAGTTTCCGTCACAGAAGTGTGAGGTACATGCATCACTTTAGGTCAAATTTAAGGTTTGCAGGACATTATGGAGAGCAAACCTTTCTAGGATCCATGCAAGGCACATCACCCTGAACTCCCCTGGATGTCTAGTTTCCATACATTTCTGAGTTTTATAGGTTTTCATGAGTGGCAGCCAAGCACAGGCCCAAATAGTGCACTCATTCCACATGGAAATTTCGACTTATCTTCACTCCTCCGGTTCATATGTCAAAACTAAGCCCAAAAGAATTCAAATTTTTCTTGCCTGCCATGGGGTTGGGAATGGGGATACTTTGAGCCCCAAATGGGCAGAAATACTGTTGGGGCTTTAGGGGTGTGGTAGGCCCAATGCCAGGGAGGCCCACATCCCATATTGTTTTCCTAAAAGAAAATAATCCCTGGTGTCTAATGGGCTTTTTGCCCCCTTGGGCAGAATTGTGTAAAATCCCACAATCAACCATCCAGGGACTGAAAGACTATTGGGCACGAAGCCTATGTGGACGACCACCTCTCCTGGGGTCAAGAGGGGTAGATACCTGCTTGGGGGTTGTGTGCCCAGCGTGATCCCCAAGCAGGGATCCACTAAGGAAAGACAGCGTTGAAAGGGGGACAGTGTTATTCCGTAGTCAGAGTTATGCCCCTGGCGCAGACCAAAAGTGAAAGAAGACGGCAGCATTAAAGCAGTCTGCGTTCGCTTTCTATTGGTGTTACACCAGCATACTGCGTACAGTAAAACAAAAAATAATCAGAGTCTTCACAAGGAAAGTTCATCTCTCGGTCCCAACTATGATTTCAGAAAAAAAATACTTAAAACAGAAGCATTTTCTTTTCGAGAACGGAGGATGACCTCCTGACCTCCTCCGCGCTACTGAGGCAGAGCGAAGGACGTCAACGGCTCGTCCTAAACACTAAAGAGGTGAAGATGGTCATTCTACCTAGATTTTTATAAGTGTTTTGTCTCCTTCTGCAATATAGCTCCAAATAAGTTTTACTTTAAGTGAATGGGGTTATTTGATGGTCAGATGAAATTCTTACCTGACTGTGCCCAATGTGATCCTACCATGAGCATTAGCCAGATCAAAATCCCTGCAGAAAACTAAAGTAAACAAGGATCAGAAAGGGAAGAAAGATTACTTAAAGATAAGAAGGGCAAAGAAGACATGACAGAAAAGGAAAGGAAAGAAGTACTATGAAAGGGAAGGAGAAAGAGTAATACTTTGTGTACAGAAATGGAGGAGAGGACAAGAGACATCACCAGGCGCAAACTGGGTGGGACGGGAGCAAGCCGATGTTTGGACAGTGGCCATCGCTATAATGCTGGAAGACACTACATTCGCAAATCAAAGCAGGCCCCTCAAGACACATGGAGGGCTGGGTGCAAGAACCAGGACATAATCCCACAGCAAAGTGAAGAACACCAAACCTGCGAATGCCAACCAAATAGATGCCACCAAAGACGAGCCAGGGGCCTGCCGTAAGGAGTGGTGCTCGCCAATCTCCCACCAGTAAATCTGCTGTCCTGCCACGGTTCAGAGGAAACCATAGCTAACTACGGTGGGTGAAGGTGCTAGAATTGGGAGTAAGAGGAGAAAACAAAATATTCAATCTAACTGGGATGAAACTGTCTCAATGTTTAATCCCAAATAGGATTTCTTTCTGTACATTACTCCCATGCTTTATTTTTGTTGTTGTTTTTCTGCTATCATTATCATTTCTGTTGGGCAAAGTTGAAGGGCGGCAAGGTACTAACCTGGATAAAGTTATCTCAAGGAACCGAATTGGGAAAAAACAGAAAAACAGATGAGGATCAATGAAACATAGGAAAGAAATAGTTTATCAGAATTCTAAAAGAAATACGAAAAGAAGAGGAAATGAGTTAAGAAAAATTATGAAGATGATATTAAAGGGAAGAACAACAGTATGAAACAGGAAGAGAAGTATTGGATATTATACTACTAAGAGAATAAAAAGAAGACATAAAACAGTTGTTTGTTTTCGGCTATTTTTTATTATTTTTACCAACTTCTCTTTAATACTTACCTGGTTCGATTCCGAGGGAGAGGTACTGGTGGTTAGGAGGCAGAACACCAAGGTGTTAGAGCCGGAGGAAGACAAGAAGCCAACGCATCGACCTGGAGAAGAGTGGACATGAAAAGACTTGTGATAGACCATCTTTGAACCAGTAATATTTATTAAGTTCAAGAACTAAGTGACAGAAACATCACATAAAATTAAAACAAATTCAACCATAGAGCCAATTTTATAGTAGGGTAATTATTTTAAACTTGATGGCATAAGAGGCGACGCATGGAAATCAGGTGTAAAGAGTTAATTCTCACTTGGGAAGGTTAGGAATTGCCTCATTTCCACTTCTATTATTGGGCATTATTCAACAAACGCTTGCTGAAACTCTTGTGTTAAAATGTGTGAGACTTCTATATGCAATGCAAATCTTAACCGTGCCTGATGAAACACTTTGTTCAAATTTGGTAGTGGGAAAATCTTCTAGGTGATCAATTGTAAGGTTATCTTCAATTGTTCATGGACTGGAAGAGAGAATTTTATAGCTCTTTAAGATAGCTCCTGTACATGCTAGAACAGATGTGTGGGACAACCCTCTTCTTCCTTCTATATTATTGTTACTTCTATGTGTGGTTAAATGTTGAGTTTTAAATTCCACCAACTTTGTCACTATTTCTTTAAACTATTCAAGACACATGATTTTGTTCAAGTCGTGTTTGAAGCAACCCAAGTTAATATCCTAATACACCCTCAATAACTGCAACATGAGGCACAATAGGCTCCAATAGGTTTGCCAGGTGTGCTCAGACTGCAACAGGTTCTATCTACATGTTTTCTACCTACCCTAAATGTTAATTTTTAAAGAGATTTTCGGTATCAGATGTTTAAAAAAGCATAGAATGGAATAACAGACTAATTTCAATAGGTTCTTCAAATGCTACACAGCATGAATTTCCATTTAGAGCAATGTCAGTGCCGGATTAGCTATTGAATGACTGTGGAAAGTGCATCAATCACCCTGAGTCTTTGAATAGTGACAAGAGCAAGAATATAGCAAACGACTACTATCACAGAGTGTGAATATAAACTTGCCCTGGTTTGAAAAACCTTCAATCGGATAGGCACTCAGTGATGTTTTAAAAACAGGCTCCTGGGACCAGCGGAATAATAGCGTATTGTTGAGATAGGAATGTCCCCCATATGGTTCAGTGGAGTATGCACCGCTACCCTGTGCCCCCACTATAGGACGTTTCTGTGAATTTTTTATTTTTCGCTTCAACACACATAAGATTTGGCTGCCGGAGCCACTCCTTGGCTCTGACGTCCAGCACAGGTCACCAACTGAAGGGCATAGACTGCATGCATGCAAAGTAAGAAAGAGCTGTCTGATTCACAAATGTACCGTGGGGTGCACCACCTACATTAAGAGTGTGATAAAGCTACATTGAGTGAACTAGTTATCAACTAAGGCTCTGTTTAAGTCCAATTTTCACTTTCCAGGAAGGTAGGGGTGAAAGTACCTGAGAGGAGTCACCAATAACCTAAACTGTTACTTTAAGGCACAGTCAAAATATCTACCTGCCCAAACTAATGGAAGTATTGTTTATCTTCCTCAAACATATAACAATTAATTAGTACATTGAAAGAAATAATCCACACTAGTCAAGGATTTCTCAGAGAAATCCTTGACTAGATTCGAAGCCTAGCTAAAATCTAAAAAAATACAGTGGTAAAATGATAAAACATTGAAACAGTAATCCTGCAAAGAATTAGGAAGTGCCTCAGAGTTCATGGAAGTGAGTTAGAGTGTCTGGGAACATACGCCAGGTAGGGTAGGTTCCTCTGGATATCGCAAATCCTGGCGGTCATTGTGACTCCAGGTTAATGTCTCAGCCAACCTTGATAATGAAGGCTGGCAGATCTCAGTCTGGCTCACAGGAACAATGGTTTGTGGGGCCACAAATCACTTAGCTCTTTTGAATCAGACGAACACACAGGCCAACCCACTGATGGGCATCTGAAACAAAGAAGGGTTCACAGTATAATGAAGAGACTGAGTGTGCACAGTAGCAGAGTTACCCCTTGGCTTGCCAGTTCTTGTGTCAGTAGATTCATGGGAAAGGCCTGATCTCATTTGATCTGTGGTGAGTGGTAAAGAGGACTTTTAAGTGCTAGGTCCGTATTTCTTGTTCAAATGTTCGCAATTATAACAGCAAAACCTAAGCACATAATGTTTGTGAAAATATCCGATGTTAAACAGACATGAGGGACCCTGCACCCCCATCTGACTAAATGTATAAGTGGAGACCAATACGCACTTCCCCCTGGCACAGTTATTGCACACAAAAATCTACTAATGCTGCCAATAGAGTCTGGCTCTTCGTAACCAGGGGAAATGCAGAGCAATGGAAGGTCTTCCCAAACTCAGAGCATACCAACAGTGAACCGAGGAGCATCAGATCTGCTGTTCTCTCTGGATCAGGGTCCCCACATATTGTTTTGAAAAGTAACAAGCTTTAGCAAAACCAATAAGCCTCTCCTGTGAAACCTAATGGCTTTGACAATGTTTCTTCCCGAAATGGCTGCCATGATTGCATTGGCATACAGGTGTGGCGACCATCTAGTAATGATTTTTCTTAAAGACAAAGAAACATCATTCAAAGGTGGCCATCGCATATGCATGCATACGTACTCCAGCCATATTTGAATGATTTTTCTTTTGCTTGAAGAAAAATTATTACAAGATTGCTGCAGTGTATGCGCACATGAGCACAGCTATCTTAGAATGATTCTTTTAAACTAAAAGAAAAATCATTGATGAATGACGGTCATACTTGAGCACACATACACAGCAGCTATCTTTTTGCTTTAATTTTAATGTAGTGTAATAAGATGTTGGGCGGTTATCAAGGAATGGCGAATTGAAAAAATAAAGAATGTGTGAAATGCCACACATTGGGGAACCGCAAGTAGCTCTCTACCAGTATGCAGCTCCCAATCCCACATAAAAAGTTAATAAAAATAATATATATTAAAAAGCGGAGGAAAAAGAGATAGAAGGGTAAGATGGTGGTGTGGAGAGCAGAGGCCAAAAAGCGAGCATCCCGAAGAAGTGTGCATCTACCAGGCCCTTGCAAGCAACAATTTTTAAAAATGCAATAAGAAAGTAAACGTAGTAGCGGAGGAGAAGATGATGGCGCTGGTATCAGGAGCCCAAAATGGAGTGGCCCAGTGCTCCTAGGTCATCGCTAAAATTAAAGGAAAAAGGTTAATAATTAAAAATAACGCTTGCTGTGGAGAGAGCGAGGAAAGTGATGCTCTCCGATGGAATGCTGCAAGCAAAATATAAAAATCCCTGCAAAGTCAGCAATGAATGGATCAGTGGGGTAACGCAAAATGAAGGCCCCCCCCTACAGATTGTGATAAGTGTCTCCGAGTCTCCAATATCACACAAATATTCATAGGCTTTGGGCTGAATGGGGACCCCCTGAAGGATTGGGGGCCCACTGTAGGGTTGGGGACCCCACTATACCGCAGTGTTACTCCTCTGGGAAGGATACTACGCAACCAATCAGAAACTTTGTTAAGCAGAAATGCTCTGGGGGTGGGACAAACACAAGGGAACTGAGCTACACAAGAAAGCCATCCAAGCATGAGCAAGAGGCTGGCCTTAAGCCCACTGTTGCATCTTGTGTGCTGTGGAATGCATACATTTTATGGAAAGTAGGGGAAGGGAGATTCGAGGTAGGTTGGTTGGAGGTGGCTGAGTGGTGCCATCAGCTCTCTCAATGCGTTGCCAATAAACTTCTACTTACTCTTACCTGGATTAGTGCTTCATTAAAGAGAAGGGTGCTTTACACCCACTTAATGTATTTTGCAACGTAGACAATAGGGTTTGAACATTAAATAGAGATCTTTTGGGGACCCTGCAGAGGCAAAAGGAAGAATAGCAGGAACAGGTGCAGCTGCACAAGTGTTAGGGACTTTTTTTTAAAGAACTCAAAACTATTCTCTGACATCATGTCTTTGTGTTTGTAAACATACAACAGGAATGCCACATTGGGACTGTTAATGTATTACATATGAAATGTACTTGTACTTGCACTTGTAACCCAACGCAGGAAGCAGATTTAAGATCGCACCTGGAGCCAAACTCGCATAAACATACACCCAGTGTTTGACTCTCTATTTAATTCGCCTGTGCTTGGCGTCCTGCTTGTGTCGAAGAATCCACACCATTACAACGTTCCCTAATATTTTATATTCTTCAGCGGCTAACAAATCATAAATATAGTATCTTTTTTTCTGAGATTGAATTCACCACGTTACTTTCAGATCACTTTACGGCTGACATTCTTCACCGTGAAGGCGGATTTCCTGTTTCACAACACGGCACGTCAGTGAGTAACCTGCGAGTGGATCCCGCGCTGCCCTCGTATTGGCGCGCAGACAGACTGACAAACAGGAGTTTTATTGTGTGAGCCCTGAGAACTCGCGTCCAATCTGAAGCCAGACTCGACCGCATTAGTCAGCTGCTCGCTAAGAGGCCGTTCTCACGAAGGACATGTTTTACTCTGCTGAAATACAGTCTCCAAACACACTGAGGTGATTCATAGATGTCCCGCCGTGATTCATAAAATACCTGTCAGAGGTAACAACGCGACACGATTGCTTCTTTTGGGAATCCACAAAGCAGCCGTCAATTCTTCAGTATGAATCTTTAGTTGGAAACACATTCGCATTCTCACAAAGAAAACGGAAGCAAAGCCCAAAATATAATGACTCAAATATACAATCGTGTCTCTTCAGAGTGTGAGGCACTCTAACCTGTCAGCGAGTTTAGAAACGAGATACGTTGTCAGAGGTGACTGTAACAGCTCGAGATCCTTATTACATATGTGTCTGTGCACGTGCACTTCTAAATCCGACATTTCCTATATCCCCGAGGTGGATGGTCGGAGGTCACGTCCCCAGGGTGTAGTGTCGGAGCTTCATTCTGCTCCCCGCTGTGCTGCCCTGTTACTGATTTCAACTTTTCTGACGGAATCCATAAGCCATCCTGCTGGAGTGGAGTGGGGAGGGGATGGAGGGAGAGAGAGGGGGGTATTCCCTCCTATAAGTCTTCTGAGCTGAGCTATCATAATCAGTTTCCCCTGATGCCAGCTCATAATGGTGGCTTTTTTCCCTCTCAGCCCCGGTGGAGAGACGGGGGACGAGGGAGGGAGGGAAAGAGAGAGAGGGAGAGAGGGAGAGATAGATACCAGGGCCGGCCTTTAGCATGGGCGAGCTGGGCCCAGGGCGTCAATTTTCTGAGGGGCGCATGGAGCCCTGTGCATTAAGGTTATGCCAACAGCAGCACCCTTCTCATCTTGCTCCAGCCTTGCCTGTTCATTTCTGTCTGATTTGCCAGTTTAAAGTGGTTTTAGTCAGTGCTTTAAATGGGCCGGTACTCACCGGTACTAAGTACCAGCACTTCTACATTTTCGGCCCTTGAGTACCGGAACTTTTCCTTGTACAAAGAGAGTACCGGTACTCATGGGGCATCAAGCCAAGCTCAGGGAAATTTAGCATATACAAAAAGGAAGCGCGACGCAGCTGACGAGTTGGTCCGTTTTCGTGAAGCACTCTGATCGAGTGCTAATCTCCCCTCCTGCTGGCATAGCAGAATACGGCAGCATTTGTTTGGAGTCCGATAAAGGAGGAAGGTGGTGATCGTGACGCTGTAACCGGTGGGAATCAAGGCTTAGTAATGTGGGCAGACTCCTTTATCGGACTCCAAACAAATGCTGCCGTATTCTGCTATGCCAGCAGGAGGGGAGATTAGCACTCGATCAGAGTGCTTCACGAAAACGGACCAACTCGTCAGCTGTGTCGCGCTTCTTTTTTGTATATGCTAAATTTCACTCAATTTGGAAAAGCAAAACCTTTGGCAGGCACAATTGCTAGTTGATCTGAATATGTATTGAATAGTGCTTAAACTTTGATGGAGACACGTCATCGACAGGACTGATGTGCGAGCGGCCCCCAGCCTAGGATGCAGATTTCTGTCACCCCTTCTGCTAGCTACACTGTGACTCTGAACAGGATTTCCTGCTCGCCCAGCACGTCGAGATCGAATCAACCACAAAGAGCTTATGATGAGAAATTCCCAAAATGCAAGTCCCCGGAGAGTCGTGGCACATTTGAAACATTGTCCTTTGTCATGCCCGTTGGATGTGAAGGGTGCAGGGGGCATTACAATCAGAAGCAACATTTTTCTTTTTCAGTAAGAAATACTCCGAGCTGAAATTAAAACTTTGTCATAGAGAGTGAAGTTTGCTTTGTGGGAAAAGAGGTTGTGTTCAGAAGTACAGCAATAATTCTCTGTGAGTGAACCAGCAAATAGGTTTGCTTCATTTGTGTGTCAAGTGTGTTGCCTAAAGTAAATGTTTTGTTATTTGTTGGGTAATTGATCGTAAGGTCTAATGCTCTAGTTAAAGAGAAACTAACCACTTTACCTCAATAATGATCAAACCCTACTACAGAGCACTTTGTGAATTGTTTTTCTCCGACCACGGAATATCCTATGTTCTCTAAGACCATGAGTTGGCAGTCTGTACCTTAAAGCTCTTGAACTCACAAGGCCACCTGGTCTAGGAAAGAACCTAGAATTTTAAACCAAAGTCCTTTGGATTTTCTAAACTAGTATTTTATTGGCCTAAATTCTATACTTCGTTTTTGTGAACTTTTTCAGTACAAGAAGCTTCCTTGATATTTTGGTCAAGCTGGTGCATCTCTTTGGTCCCCAAAATTCCTCTGTGACTTGCACGGAGATGGTGAAAACCGAGTGCTGTAGTCCAACAATATTATTTTTGGCACCCACTCTTTTCTTCCGAGAAGGCAGAGACACTGCAGCCTAAGGGCTGACCCTGTAATAGGACAATTACTCCGATTTAATCTGCTTTCCTCACATTTTGCTGGGTTTTGTGAGTAGACTTAGCTGCTGTGAAGATTGTTGGCCTATTTAGTGAAGCGTAATCAAATTGTTCTCAGGCTAGATTAGAAGCAAATTTGCATTGAGTGGCTCAGGTGAATGTATGTTTTGCATCTCAGTATCATTCTGCACATCTGCGCATCAATTGAATCTCAGTCAAATTAAATGTGTGCCTCTGGCCGGGTCCCTTAGCATTGCCAGTAGCCCCGTCCCCATAGCCCCGCCCCAAACCCCGCCCCCTAGTCCAGATCTCAATTTGGTGAGTACCTGCACTTATTTTTTTCCATTTAAAGCACTGGTTTTAGTCCTTCATTAGCTTACGGCGGGCCATGTTTTTAACACCCCTTTAGCCCCCTTCCTTGCCCTCCCTTCACCCTCTGACCCCTGCTGACACACATCAACAAAACCATCATCTGCGTGAGACAGCTAAGCTATTGGTGATTTAGGTGAGATGGAGGAGATCGGAGGATGTTTGTGTTCGGGGGCCAGTCCATGCTCATCCAGGTACTGACCAGTGAACAAACAAGCATTTCAAATGCAATAGGTCTCGCATTTGCGAGAGTTTAAGCTATTGGCATTGTAAATGACAATGCCTTTTATTTATGTTTTAAAAAACAACACATTAACCCTTTCTATGCTCATGACGAGCTCAGCTCGTCATGCTGCGCAGTGGGCGTGTGCGCATGACGAGCTGAGCTCGTCACGACCACGCCCGCGATCGGAATGTCCAGCACCTGGGCGGAATTCCGATCGCGGCGAAGCGGTTAAATAAAAGGCATTGTTATCTACAATGCCAATAGCTTAAACTCTTGCAAATGCGAGACCTATTACATTGCAAATGCTTGTAAAAGCGCCCCATGCTGCTCTTTCACTTTAATGGCGGTTCGTCGAAAGAACGTTGCGCGGCTGCCATTAGAGTGAAAGCGCGGTATTGGGTGCTTTTACAAAAAAAAGCATTTGTTTGTTAAGTTGACAAACAAATCCTTTTTTTTCTAAAAGCGCCCCATGGCGCGCTTTCACTTTAATGGCGACCACGCCCCTTTCTTTAGACGCGGCTCATCTAAAAAACGGTGTGTGGCCGCCATTAAAGTGACAGCACGGTATGGGGTGCTTTTACAAAACAAGTTGACAAACAAATGTTTTTTTTTTGTAAAAGCGCCCCATGTCGCGCTTTCACTTTAATGGCGGCCACGCCTCTTTATTTAGACGCAGCTCGTCTAAAGAAAGTTGCACGGATTATATTAAAGTTAAAGCGCGGTATGGGGCGCTTTTACAAAAAAAAAAAGTATTTGTTCGTGAAGTTGGCCCAGTAAAAATGTGAAAGCGGGCGCCTTGCTGAAACCGTAGCGTGGCACCCTGATGCAAAGTGGCACCTTTGCAGCAAAGCACTTCGTGCCTGCAATAGGGGAAAATCATTTAAGAAAATACTGCTCACATACTGTAGATAAAACAGACCGTATAACAACACAATAAAAAGTTCAGTCCTTACGGGAGGTTACAAATGCAGACAAGGCGGTACTAAGGAGGGACTAATAAGCCTATTCATGAATCAAAAGCAACCATTTAGAAACAACAGTAATAGGAGCCAATGGAAGATAGGCGGAAAATGGGCGGAGCTTCAAGTCCATACCTGAATACAGCATGCCTCACAGAGCAGTGCATGCGCTGCCCAGGCTCGACCTAAAAAGGGACCCTCTGCTGCTTCATTTAATTCACTACATCAGTAAGGGCGCCAAATTTCGCTGCGCCTACTCCCGGGGCGCTATCTTTGCAGAGGCCGGCTCTGGGTGGAACTGCTGGCATGAACGTATGCAAGGAAGAAAACCTTTATGTTATTAGGGATAGACTCCATTCCAAGATGGCCGCAGCTTGATACAAGGCTCAGGACTATGTAAATCTCACTAGATGTCATCCTATCTGTAAACTTGATCTGATAGAGACGGACAAAACGCGGGGCAGGCTTCTACTATTCTGGCATTGTTGTTTTGTAGAGAATATCGGGAAAAACCTTATGGCGTTTGGATTGCTTCCGGGAGGACACACCGTACTTCAGAGGACTTTGGCGTGTACAATCTGTACAGATCGCGTCTTCTGAGCGGGTCATTTTTGTTGAACTTTGGACTGGTAATACTTCGACAGCGCGTTCTCATGTGTGTTTGGGGAGGCTTTCGGACTGGCAACTGGCTTTTTATGATAGTTTAATTTAGCGCTCAACTGACTTACTTGTGGCGCTATTACGGACATTGTGCCACGCACTGGGAGTTGAGCAGTGGACAGTTGAGCAGGCAATGATCATCGAGGGGGTATTTGTCTCATATGTCATTAGCACGAGTTACTATTGCTTCTAAGCATTTATTTAGGTATTTTATTTTTGTGTGCTTATTCCTTGATGGTCCCCATGATTACTGGGACATATTTCAGTTGAATGTAGTACATCATAGTGTGTTCTCATTTTTGATATTGAGTTTGAAGGTGCAACCAACTAAAGTATTCATGCATATAAGGTGGATACACGTTTCATGATTGATGTATTTATGTCTGTATATTCATGCATTCTTTCTGACATTCCTCAGAAGAAAAATAGCATAAAAAATTATTTATCCTTTGAAGTACATGTCAAAAAAAATTCCTTTTGCACTGTGATGGGAGTATTGTTTGAACCTGGCATTACACGTGCATTTTTGTTGGTTGCCTTTTGTATTTCAGATCTCCTTCACTGGTGTACCTACCCTAATTCCCTTCCCCGCGTCTGGCCACCCTGTTACTCTGTTCTTTAGTAATCATAGTCGGAGCTGCCGGAAAGTGGGCCAGAGGATCTCTGGCTGTGACACTCTGGCCCCCTGTGAGGAACTCCATGTGCCGGCAAGTTAGAGTAGCTCAGATTTGTGTGTGTATGGTTTGGATCTACAATAGTTAAAATGGAGCAAATGGAAGACCATGGTGTTCACAAATTTTTTTTGAGCAAAATCGATCGAATTGGCCATTCTTATCATACAATAGTTGACTCTTGTGAAAGAACAGGGCAACTTTATGGCTACTTTCTCAGACCTGAGACGAAGAGAAATACTCTCTGCCCATCCCCCCGTTTGTAGAATTCTTTGTATCTTCCATCTGTAGTGAAATCAGTAGTACCACATCTCTTGCACAGCAAAGGCTTTTTGTTTTTGGGGATCCAAGGACCAGCCTCCCCAGTATACTCTGCCCCTTTATGCAACCATGACTTCTCACACATCTGACTCTAGAGGACAGAGACACAGAGAAGGGTGGGCGATGAATTTCTGGAGCATGGGAGACTAGAGACTATCAGAACAGGAAAGCCAGCAGTAAGTAACGTGTATCTACTACTAGGTTCTGACTTCCTTTCTTCAGAAGAGAATACTGAAAAGCACCATGATTTCAAATGGGGTCAGGATCCTTTTCAGTACTACCGTAGCCAAAACATCCTAGGTGGAAAACATTTGTCTTACTATTCACGCTTGGACAAATTTAGCATAAGCGCCAGCATTCATATATTCATTCTATTGTTTACAAAACACAAGCAGAAAGTCAATCGTGCAGCTAGGGTAGTGGCAGATGTTGTTACATTCAAGCACATCCTGCCAATGTTGAAAGAAAATCCAATTTGTAACTGGCTAAATAGAGTTGAGAACCATGATGCCGACAATGTATTGTCCCAAAATAGCCCTCGTAATATGCACCTTTGATTTCAGTGGTATCAACTTAATCAAAAGCTGAGATCTTTGTCTCTATAATAGTGCCAGTTCCCCGGATTAAGAGGAGTTCCTTTGGAAGGTAGTTTTCCCAACCACAAGTAAAATGTCCGGCTGCAAAACAAACAGGTTTTCCTCCTGCAAGGTCATTTTCTGGAGTCTAAAACCTTGCCCGATTTATGATGAGTAATTGGCTTGGACTTCCCATGCTGGCACCTGGATATTGGGAAATGAAGGTATTGTACACAGAAATGGATTTGTATTTTGAATTTAGAATGTGACTGCTTTGCGGATGACCTCCAAGGGCTGAGATATTCGCAAGCGATCAATAAAGCTTTCGCTCTCACTGAATAAGCATGGACGGCCTTCTGGGGATGGACACCATAAGAACGGGCTACGGAAAGGCCAACAAATGCCTTTGGAATACCTAAATGTCATAAACAGACTACCCGTAGAGTGCATGGTCTTCATTCTCTTAAGTGAAGTAAGCTGGTATTTTTTTGCCATATTATTTAAAAATGTTACAAAACTTTAAAACATCAAAACAATTAATGCACTATACATTATAACAAAAACCAGTTATGTGCGAACTGGGTAAGTAAATTGAATCTAAAAACACATGAATTAAAGGTCACACTCAAAAAAGTGAAAATTGCCAAAACCTGATTGTATTGTAACATTTATAGAGCACTTCAAACCGCTATGTGGGGTGCCAAAGTCCGTTAGGATGGGTAGCACACTACACCATGAGAGAGTTTCATGGTTGCATGTGTTGTATTTGTTGTGATCCTATGTGGAAAGCATTTTGGGGTCTGGCATGAGTAATCAGAGAGATGCTTTTATCTTTTCTTGGGGTGCAGACTAGCAGTCTGATGGAGGAAGAAGTGTAAGAGAGAGGCGTGCAAATTGCAATCAGGACTGAACCATATTTTATTTATTTGCAGCTTATAAAGCGCCTGGTTACTCCAATTCGGAGTGTCCCCGCGCTAGAAACCGACTGAGCCAGAGTGAGAGAGACTGGGCAGCTGGACTGAGTCTACTGTTGATTAAATTACCTAGCAGTGTGACTGAGGAAGAAGTGTAAGAGAGAGGCGTGCAAAATATAATCAGGACTAACCACACAGCACTAGCCTAGTCAGCAATATGCTGTGTGGTTGTACACCAAAAAAGGGTGGTAATCTATAAGGCCCAGTAATCCAGATGGCAACATGATTATGCACCCTGTACATGTGAGAGTGAGATATGGGAGAGCTTGGTAGGTTGCTACCCAGACAGCACAAGAATGAATCGGCCCTCACCATGTTACCCATCTATCTTCACCCAAAAAGGCGAACACAAAACTTTTTTTTTTTAGATTCCAGAGACCTTTGCTCTTTCTAGTTTTACATGAGGAGTCATACTCTTGCCCTTCTAGAATATCCTCCCAGACTACTTCAACTTTAATTATAAGCAGGGACTGACATTGCACGGCAAAAAAAGAGAAAACGTGCTGAAAGCAGACTTACCCTGCTTCCAATGTTTAAGATAGGACAACAGCATGAAGAGCAGTCAGCTCCAACCTTTAGGTCTGGGGTTAGACAAGACCATTTGATTTTACTAAAATTATCTGTTAAAAAAACTTGCTTATAGGTGCTTTCAGCCAGCCCTCTTCATCCATTGGTCTGTTATTTTGTCATTCACATTTTTGTTCTGCCCACTACAGCACAAAAGCATGGGGCAAGGAGTCAGTCTACTTCAGCCATTGGCTAACGTCATGGCATTCTACCCTTTCACAACAAGCACATCCACATATAAAGTGGTTCCCTTAAGGACTACTATTGCAAATGTGCTTTTGAGACTAAAAAATATTTTTACATTTAGGCTTTTTTTTTTTAAAGACTAATGAGGGCCTACAGCTTCCCCAGCAATAAAGACTGAAAAAGACCATGACAAACAAGCATTGACAAAACCATAAGATTGGCGGCCAACGCCAGACCTATTGGCTTTGCCAATGCCGGTTTCAAATGGATCAGGATCAGCAGAGATATAATTCCAGCAGACCCATCTGTACCTAGGGTATATTTTCTAGTCTGATTGCCATCTAATATCCACTACTACAAGCCGACTTGTCATTCAAGTAAGTCAAGCATTTGAATCGCAAACCCCATCCACTTAGGTCCCATAAGGCCTCGCTCTCAAACCTATCTCCTAGCTCGCAAAGATGCGTGCTAGGATTGATAAAGCAGTTGATAAAAAAGTCAATTACAAAGGTGAGAAAGTAATTATGCACCTGGAACAGAGACCAGCCCTTATCTGCCGTCCTTAGATTCTTTTGACAACTTGGTAAACAAATAATTAATTTGTATGGCGGAAATCAGATAAAGAAAAACAAACCACATTGGTCATACAAGCGTGGAGTCTCACATATGTTACAAAAAGCACATGAATTACCATTGACTCGCAACAACAAAAAACCAGGTAAAGTGCTAACACAACTACTATTTTCTCCATCATAGATTTGCATAGATGTCCATAAGATTGTTTATTCTATTTACAATGCGTCATGGTTAACTCTGTGAGCAGCCAGCTGGTGTTTCTCCGCATGTTATTCTATTTCTGCAGTAAGCATTAATATCCTTTAAGCCAGATTTGGTATTTTAGGCTTCACTCCACATAGGTATTTGAACCGATTTCAAATTTAGAAAATTGAGTGTTATTTTGAGTGTCCAGTGCATAGGTTATAACATTACTTCACAGTATCTGACTGTCAGAGAGATAAACTGAAGATCTGTCACATTAGTACCTGACGGAACTAAACTCTGCCTAAGTTATCAAGCATGTACGCAAAAGTTAAAAAATATATTTGTGCTATTTTCTAGAAATTAGTTGTGCTTTTTTAGAGAAGCTGGTTTGGAACTACAGTCAAGGTGTGTATAGGTATTTTTTTATAACACCATCTCGCTATCAAAAAAAATATAAAATGGGAAATGATGCACAAATATGTCAAATATATTACAAAAGAAATATAATTGCCAGCAAAGAAATGTCTGGATAGAACTATTTAGTCTGGGGAAACTGCACATCTTTGAGGGGAGGTAGAAGATAGACATTGGACTTCTCAAGAAGGCTGTTGTCAACGTTTGTTAAGTCTGACCTGACAGTGCAGCCATCTGCAAGACCTATTGTTACAAATTTGTTAAAATATACACAGCTTTGCGTCCGCCCAAAAAGCTATCTCTCTCTCATATTGGTGTATCATTCCACTTCTCTGGAATACCTGCATTGCAATGTATAAGGTACTATTCTACTTCTCAAAAGTAGAGTGAATCATCACACATTTTATTTTTTATTTCATACAAATATGGTATAAAGAAAGCAGTTATTTTTTTGTTTGTTTTGAACTACAGAGACATGCCAAACAAACTCTGGCAAAGCCAATCGGACTTGTCTTTCAAATGTGAGTAACAACCTATTGGATTTGTCAATGCTTATTTGTAAAAGATTGTTCAAAAAAGGTAAAAAAAAAAGTTTCAAAATACTGAAGGGGAAAGTAAACACACATCTAATGGTATCACAAAACTGTACAGTGAATTCAATGTTTCAATCTTTATAAATGGTATGGTTTATTTTTCAAACACTTTTTATTCTGGAAACTCTGAACAGAATTTAAAAAGAATAAGGTAGTGTCAGAATTTAAAGGGAACACTTACCAGGGCCTAATTTCTTCTCCACAGGATTCAGCCACTAGTCTACTGCACTAGCCCAGGGACCAGACTTATGGACCTCCAGGAGAAGTGTCATGCTAAGCACCATTTCTGGATCAGGGGCCAGCTGCGCAAGTGCAGCATATAACCCTTGTCCCAGCATTAAAAAAGCCTTTGTGAGTCAAAGCTAGTGTTTTCATGCAATATGTGGAATACAAGCGATAAAGCAAACACAACACTTCTTTTCTGCCTTTTCTGAGATACCTCAGCAAAAATAACCCTTTTGCTGTGTTCTTTCAGAGAAACTGGGAGGGGTAGGGAGTAACACAGCATTGTGGAGGTGGAGGGAGAGGTAATTAGCTAAACAGCACATGCACTCTCATGGAGTGCTGGATGAAAAAGAAAAAAAGTAGTTCCTTAAATGTGAGCAGTGGAAGAATACAAGTCTGCCAATCAAAAGTACTGTAAAGAGGATATAGTCCAGGGCAGAGGCAAACACAAGAAGAAGGCAAGAAATTGAATAAGAATCAAAATAATGAGAATGACAATGAAGCCTTCAATTGGTAAGCAATGTGCTTTAAGCAGATTGTAAATTCAGAAGCGGTCTTTTGTAAACAGACAGCTTGCGCTGTCTGGTAGGCGAGAATTAACAAACAGCACATGCAGCATACACAAACACACACATCCCACAAGTACAGAACCGGCAATAGCAGTAAAAGCTCACACTAACACACACACACAGTAGTGAAGCACAAATGGCAAAATATAATTCCACTTGTGACAAACTAACATTGGCAAAAGACAATAGAGCTGGCTTTAATGTCCTAAAGCATACAAATGCCATTTTGAATACTTACATTTGCCCATATTAGCACATCAAAGCCCACATTAAAGCAAAAGTAAGTATTCAAGTTGGCACATGTATGCTTTAGTACATTAAAACTAGATCGATTGGCTTTTGCCAATGCTAGTTTGTAAGGAAATGCCTCTTTTTGTATGGTCACCCCTAAGTTTTTGGACTGATGCTTGCTGGTATTTCGAGTCTGAGAGTGCACTGAGGCCTGCAAACCAGACCTCAGTGCCTATGCCCTTACCCTTAAACAGGTATGTAGATTTGGCTCATACCCAATTGGCTAAGCTAAGTTACCTGTAAGTCCCTAGTAAATGGTACCCAGGGCATGTAAGTTAGAGGGTGCCCCCAGGGATTGCAGGGACTTTGCCATTCTGGGTGTGACACGAGTCAAAAGAGACTCCCAGCCTACCACTTGCAGGTCGGAAGAGCAGTTTAAACTGCTACCCAACGTTGCCATTTAAAGGAATGGCAAAGTCAAGCTTTCCCCTGGTATATGTGTAAGTCACTCATATGGCAGGCCTATCGAGTCCTGAGGCAGGGTGCAACATATCTCACGAGCAGAACATATAATTTTACATATTCAGATAGTAAAAGCATGAAATTGTCATTTTTACTGTGGAAAGGCTTGGCCACCCCGTTGGCGAGTACAGAGTTACATGCTGACTCCTCAGCTAAGTTAACTCGGGAACTGTGCAACCAAAGTGGGTCACCCAAGGTATCAAACAACTCGTTACATTAAGTCCGACTTGATTCTCGGGTCGAAATTAATGTAATAAGTTGCAGTATGCAGCTTGAGCAAAGTTGCCCCTTTGTTGCCTTTAGTTCCCTGTGCTCATGCCGGTTGCACATGGGGTCCTGTCGCTCAAACAGCTTTCTGTCCTCCCAGGGAGATGTGCTAATGACTCCCAGGTAAGGATACAACAGGGGCCTGCTTTGGAAGGAGGTGTCACCTCCACCCTGCAGGAAGCCACAAAGGTTTTTGGCCCAAAAGGTGAGCTTAAAAATAGAAGCCGCCTTTGAAGGCCAAATGGGTAACACTTGGGAGAGGGGCTGCTCCATTGCCAGGCAGACAGGCTTGCACTAGTGACATAAGAGGGAAAACCAGCTGCCAAACCAAATATCCTGGCATGTATAGTCCCCTCTGCAGCCACAATTCTGGGTGAGGTTAGCCAGAAGAGGGGTCCTGCCATATTAGAAGTGGGCAGAATGGTGTATCCTGGGATGCCCAGATGCCAAACTTCGCAGGAAGTGAGCATCAGGTAGGAGGAAACCTGGTAGACAATTGGCTACCAACCGCATCCTGCCCTGAGAGCATTTTCTGAGCGTAGGTAAGGCACCCCTGGCATCCTGAAAACAGATCTTGACTGGACTGGAAGAAGGACTGAGAAAGGACTGCCCTGCGGCACTTTAAAACCGGCAAAGAGAGGTGCACCGTCCTAAAATGCACCTGCTGCACCTGGTGGCTAGCAATGGAGAGGGACTGCGTCTGCTGTGTCCAATTCAAGGAGAAGTCATCTCCAGAGCCCAGCCAAATCCAAGAGACTCCAAGGGCCAGCTGACTGGCCTCCTGTTCACAGCACAGGGACACAACAGCTAAAAAAAGCCTGCTGGAGCAAGTTGGTAGCCCAAAGCCTTCCACCCGCTGCAAACCATCGCCGTGCAGCCCCAGGGACCAGGACCTAATGCACAAAGTTGAACCCAAGGTCGCTGAGCCCGGGAATGCCATTGTAGTGCAGCTGGGACCCTCTGAGGATGAGTTATCAATCCAAGAAGGACTGACCGGCGACTGAGATACTGGACGACTGGTAGTGCAGTCGCAACTGGACTTCTGCCTGCACTGAGAGGACTTCGAGGGACGTTGACCCTGTGACCAGGATCACAGCACCCCCTTTGTGGACTGAGAAGTAGTTGCAACAAGACCCCTGTCAACTGCATCACATCCACTGCATCCTTGAGCATCTTCAGCATCCTTCATCCCTTGCATCAGGACCACTTCCATTGGAAAGCCATGGAAAGGATAAAAGTGCCTGGAACTGACTGAAGACTGCTTCGGTAACTGTTTCTGTGGACCTTGCTGGTCCCCCTGACTGGCTCCTTGCTGGAGTTGGTTTCCAAAAGTGACTTCAAGTGACCGCATTACAACTAATCTAAACTTTTGAGTGAAAAAGTTGTTGTGCCAAATTCGCTGAATTTGCCAATACTTGTTTGCCGTCGAGTGAAATGCTTTGATTTACCATACCTTGTAAATTATATTTCTCCGGAACCCTCCAGTGGATTTTTTATTGGGGCGCCTAAAATACAGTCTAGTTTTAAAAATTGGTGTTGGATTTCTCTAGTGGCTTATCGATTTCTTCTTCAATTGTTTTGGTGCTATTTAAATGCTTTACACTTGTTCCATTGTGTAAGCCTTGCTGCTCAGAGCCACAGCTACCCAGTTGAGTTGAAGGTTTGATCAACAAAACCTAATGGCCCTAAAGGGGTTGGTGAGTGTATTGCATGGAGAGGTCGCACATTACACCATATAATACACCCCATTTCCTCACACAACTATATTGGTGTTGACAATGCTTGTTTGTCAAACTGTTGGGAATGATTCTATGTGTGTGTTTCACTTCCTATGCGTGCCACATAGAGTGTCTAGTGAGAATATGTACTTAACTGCAAGGAGTGCAAAAATAGATACTAAACCTCACCGGAATGCGAAATCGTTCACCAGTCTGCTGTGAGGATTGGGATTCATAAATTATGGAGAAAGGATATTAGCATACAGTTATGAAAAGGCGGCTTCCCCTTGGCAATATTAAAACCAATGCTCGTCCATCATCTCACTTCACATTCGTGCAGCAACACCGATTCGCCAGCCATTGACCTAATTCAGCATTTTCAGAACGGTCGCCTCTACGCCATGTTTGTTTCCATGTTCTCTGGATAAGACAGCCCCACAAATGGAACGAGTCTGGAGACCACGGCGAGCTGCATTAAAGCTCGTGACACAGGGAGGAAAGCAGGCTCGTTGAGGCTGTCTGGCCAGAGTTACTGAGTGCCACCCTTTTTAGTTTTTGCCTGATAAATAGATTTTAGGAAGCTTTTTTGAAGATAACTGGTAATGAGAGTTGTTTACAAACAAGCTGCAGAAGAAAAGTTTAACTACTTTACACCGTACAAAATGTATAATCAAGAACAAACTGTAGGCATCCAGTTTTACACCTCATGCGCATGTGCAGTACCCCACCCACCACCTACACTGTGCATCACCCCAGACTTCTCATCCGAGACGCCGGGCCAGGTGATAAAGGATAAATAAGGCGGACCGAGCACACAAACGCAGTGTCATTTCAGCTACAAAGCCAGTATCCAATAGACGTTGGCGAGCCACTGAAAGCTCGAGCCGGGTGCGAGCCAGATGCCTGGCTCTGGCTCAGTTTGAGGTCCTCTTAGAACCTCAAGCCCAAAACGAGCCGAGCTGTTATGTGGCTTCTGCCTGCTACCCACGCTCTAACCAAAAGCACAAAGAATTCAAGAAAACACATTATCATTTGATGTAAAATAGGAGAGGGCAAGAGAAATCCATCTAATTGCTCAATGGAACTATGTAAAATTAGAAACCCTAGGGTTTTCTCGGCTTCCCTGCTTGATCTAATTGTGTGATTCTAGGCAAATCATTTGTTTCACAGTATTTCATTTATTCCTCGTTGCTTTTGTGAGCACTTTGAAATCTGCAAGTTTAGCGTGTGTGCTATACAAGCACCTCTCTGTCCGATTTAAATAGTCGATAACGCTGCTTCAAGTAAAAATCTGGCCCACATATAGGGTGCACATGAAAAGAGACTTGTCACTTTTCACTGGTGGCATTGTGGTCTTATTGGAGGTGCGGTGCATGAATATTTTTAGGTTCATGTTTAAAAACTGAAACATTTAATAAATGTCTCAATTCAGTGATATAATCAGATGTACTAATTTAAAACTTCTGCATGTTGAAGAAAGCACTTAAAAAATTTTGAAGAGTCTTTATCATATTTTTAAATGATGTTTGTCGCAGAGTTTAAGTGCCAACCAATTTCAGGGCTCAGCTCATGCATGGACCCTTAGAGTCAAGCCAGCCCCTTGGCTTAGCTCGCCCTATTAATTTGGTGTTTGAATTTTGTTTGCAGATAATGCATAAAGCTAGAAAAGTCAACAGGTGAAAGGGGCGGTCCAAATACTAGGTCTGAAAATCACAATCCTTAGACAGAGCAGCTCCAATGAACTAATATAATAAACAGAAGCCTTGACCAAGACTGATGCCTACAAAAGCCAGAATCTATGTTTGTGGAAGGCTCATGCCACTGCCACTCACAAGGACACTTGCCACCTCCAGCAAACACAGCAACGTCAAATACCAGCTAAAATCTTTGTGACAAAACAGGTACTGGAGCAATTATCAGCACCGCCACAGCCGAAAGGTTGAGGCTTATCCGCTTTGCCAACAGCATCAACACAAATAATGTGAAAGAACTGCTGCAGAAATTCAACAGCGGGTTTCATACACTTGGATGTCTCAAAGCTCAACTGGTGACACTGCACATTGACAAGACCATAAAGTCTGTTGCTCTCTGGCATCTAAGAGTGGAATTCCAATGAGACCTTTGGTGGAGGCACCAAAGTTAGAAGAACAGGTGGTCATTGAGACAGTGCCTGTCCCAACCCTGTGGGAGTTGCCTATGTTTGTAAGGATGAAGCCCATACAACCAGTAGCAGTAAGGCTTTGCAGCGACACAAGACTGCCAGGAGAACAATTTAAAATTGTTGCACCATTTTGTGTGCTTTGGAACCTAAGTTGGGGAGAAGTTTAAGATGCCACCCAGAACCTTATCTGTGCCTCACCACACATCCTCCTCACCCTAAAGCTGGGAGTAGCTTCAGGGGGTAAATAAAGTGGACAGAGCACACAAGCTCAGTTTCATGTCAACCAGAGTGTGTTTGTGTGAGTCTCTACTGCCTATGAGGCCTGCTTGCACAATAAGGGTATAGAAAATATTCATCAGCACACCTTGCTCCGTAACCCCCACCTGGACAAAATCTTCCCAGGCAAGAGGTCCACACCCAAGGGTAAGATGCTTTATCTTTGTGTGCCCTGACTGTTTATTGAAGTTCACGCTTGGAGACCCTAACCTGGGGAAACCTTATGCTGTACCATGTTTGTTACATGCTGCACCGGGTCTACTTCACTAGGTCCACTGTCCTAAGCAAGTGTCCAAAGAAATAGTTCTGGCCAGTAAGTAAAAATGTATTGAAGAGAGGTGGATTTGCAGTTTTATCTGCCAATGTATGTTGCTACAAATATTGCAAATGTAAACAACAGTGTGTTTAAAGCAGGGGACATTTTTACTGAAAGATAACATAGTCTAAATCTTTCTTTTATTTTTTAATTTCATACTATTACAACCTCAACTTGTTCCTATATGCTGTTTGCGGACCTATCCTCACACTAGTTTTCTTTTCGCCACACACATAAAATGCTCTCATATGCCTCTGATAGCAAATGGTAGCAAAAAAAAGATACAGAAAGCAAACAAAAATAAGGTGCTTGGGGGGCTTGTCCAAGATGGCGGACGACTGAGACGTGTTTTTGTGTCTCTCCGCTCCCAGCCGCCGGGCCCGGCCGTCTAATGTAGCACTACACGGGAATGGCTTCCCCTGAGGAGTCAGTCAGAGTGGCCCAAGTGGATGTGGAAGCAGAGGGCATCGCAGTGCATCCCGGTGTGGCCGGTTGAAAGAGGAGGTTGGGCCGCCTAAATCGCCTCGCGGCAGCCTCCCTGCCCAGAGTGTGGGGCTGTGGTGCGGCCTGAGACTCGGGTCCTGAGCGTTTGGCCATCTGCGGGGGGCGGCAGCTGGCGGCAACCTGGCGCCCTTCCCGGTTCGCCCCTGCGAGAGGTTTGACTGGCGGAATTCTGAGACTTCTGTAGAGGCCGGGTCGCTGCGACTCGGGGAAGCCGGACGAGGAGTGACCGCTTTGGACGACAGCCTGCTCCTGGGCCTTGAAGGCGAGGTCTCAAGGGGGAAAGCCCCCAGTGGTCGTGACCTGAGCGGAGGCCCTGTGCAGTGGTTGGCCCTGTAGAACCCTTGCGGTGAGAACTTGCCAGACGTGGCCCCCGGAGCCCCCTGAGAGACTCACAGACAGTAACATGCGTGGAAGCCTTCCCCGGCTCCTCCGACGTAGCACCTTGCCCGCCCCGGGGGAACTGGGGTCTCATTGCCTTTGGGGGACGCGGACACTTCTCTAGTCCAAGCTTGAATGATGTGCGCTGGGTCTGTACTGGTGGCTGCACTACCGGATATACACCCTCCTGCATACCCGGTTCCCAGGGCTATACCAAGGCCTGCCGATCGGATAGGGGCGATGACGTGAGGTGGGGCCCTCTCGGCCGCTACATGGCTCTGGTGATCCCGAAACGGAGCACAGAAGCTAAGACACCTAGGTGAGCACTTTTGATCTAAAGAGCCTATATCCCACCGCTCGTTTGGCCCCGAATATTTGAGACTGAGTTTCAGTGTGCTTGAAAGTCCTTGCGAGCCCTATTCTGGGGCTGCAGTGGAGCACCCAGTGAGCATTGCCCGTGGGGGAGCCTGGGTTACCGGGGTGAGTCAGGACTTGGTACGGCCGCAGCTCTGGACTGCACATCTTACGTGGCGCATCCTAGAAGCGGGCTGGGTGGTTTCTGGGGTGTGGCTACTAGTGGATGCCCAGACAAAGAGGCACCCGCCGAGATAATCAGTGGTCCCCGTGCTGACCTTGCGGCCTGGCTCCTGGCTTTTCCTCTGCCCCCAACATGGCTACAGCAAGAGGGAAAAAGGACTGCAATCTCAAGGACATTTACTAAAGCCCACGGTGAGGTCCGGGGGGAACACGCCTGCGTGGGCGCCCGAGGGGCTCTCCGACTCTGCTGCCATGGACGAGTCGATCACCCGCCCCTACCTAGAGTCGCTGTTCGCTTTCCAGCGGGAGGACCTTCACTCTTTCAGGAAGGAAGTCACACAAGAGTTAAAGGACACATGGCGTGATCTAGATGGGCTGGGCAAGAGAGTCTCCACGCTTGAAGACCATGAAACGAGCAGGGAGGAGGAGCTAGAACAACTCCAACAGGAGGGACTACACCTTAGGGATCAGAACCTGGACCTCCAAGCCCACACAGAAGATTTGGAGAACAGGTCACGCCGGAACAACATCCAGATCCGTGGGGTTCCCTCCGGCACTGAGGGATCAGATATTACTGCATACATGCAGGACCTATTCCGAACCATCCTGGAAACGGGCCAGAGTTAACTATCCAACTTGACAGAACACACAGAGTGGGACACAAGCACTCGCCTAAAGCCCCGCCGCTGGACATTCTTACGTATGTCCATGACTATCCCTTAAAGGAGTGCATTCTCCAGAAAGCCAGAGACAAACACCCCCTGCACTATCAAGGCTGCCACCTGGTCCTCTATCAGGAGCGGGCAGCGTCTTGCCTCCAGAAACAGAAAAACTTCCGCCCAATTACTTCACACCTTCGTGCGGCGGGGGTGCGCTATTCCTGGGGGCACCCCTTCCGTATCATCTTCCGTCATGAAGGGAAACTGCATCAAACTAGGTACCTGGATGAAGCACGCCGTATATTGGACTTGAAGGGCGACTCTCCCGAAGCTACTCGAAACAACATAGAAGAAACAGACAGAATGTCTAACCAAGTGAGGAGGGGCTCCGGCGCTCCTCCAGTTGGGAACCAACCGGATCCTGACACAATAGCCAGAGAGAAACAGGCAGTCAGACACATTATCTGGAACGTCTTCGAGACCAGCATCACCTTGACAAGGGGGGGCCTCTCCTTCGAGTATCCTGTTCCTCCTCATCAGCTCGTGGCTCATTTTTCTCTCCGCCATGACATGATGCAGAGGCGGTTGATGGTGATGGAGCAGGGTAAACGAAAAGAATTTAACCTCCTAATATTTATGTTGAATAATTAACACACAGGTTCGTCTCAGTAAATAACCAACCATGTATGTGTCATGATAAGGGTTATGGGTAACACGCCATATCCGTGCAAACTAATTTACTTACAATTGTTAACGTGGATAATATAAACCTAATGATTTGCGTACTAATTAGAATAATAATTGCATGATTTGTGCTTGGAAATAAACTGTGTGGTGGCAAAGTAAAGCGGTTGGGAAGTAAGAAATAGCTTTATATGTTGCTTTTGCTAGGTAACACTTAATTGGGGTACGTAGAATGATGGGAGGAAACGAAAAGGCTTATATTCTTGATTCTTAACTGTGTTCTGTTTATCCTTATAAATAGTTCGCTTAGGCCTGTTGTGCCGCGATGTAAAAATGGCTGCTGAGGCAAACAAGCTAGAGTACGCAGGCGCAAAATGGTTTCCGCGAGTGAGAAAAGCTGTGAATAGAGGGATCATGTGACCGTCCCAAAGCCTAGGATGGAAGCGTGGTCAAGGCTGCGATGACCTTATTATACAAACGTGTGCCAAAGAAGGACATAGCGAAAAGCGTGAGAAGCTGCAGTGAATACGTGAATAAACAATGAACTGTTCAATTTAAAGTATCAGAAAAAGGATACAGATAGAGACCAATGTGCGGATGGGTAATGTCATGAACCCGTGAGAAACGACAGAAGTATGAACTTTCCACAAAGAACTGGTTGGAGCAAGGATATTCATAATGAGATGTATACTGACCCCAAATGGACCAATTAGAGAGAATCTCGCCCCCAAAGATGTAACATTTTCACTTAGTAAGCTAGTATTAGGGTATAAGAAGACCTACTCTGAGGGGGGGGGGTGCTGTTGGTGCTGCTGCTGTTGCTGTTGTTGCTGTTTTATATTTTTTAAGCACGAGACGCTGCTGCTGGAGAAACCTTTTTGCTTTTAATAGATTTTCCATTTTTAATACTATTAGACCTTTTTATTCTTAAATACTAAGGGAAAAGAACTGGATTGTGGCGGGAAACACCATATAGGTGATCCGTCGAGAAGGCCTGTTTTACAGGACAGATAGACAGTTTTTCGGGAGTTCTATGCTGTGATCTGAATTCATTGCCGTGACGAACTTTGTTTTTCCATCTAATAGGTATGCATTGCAATTTAAAGTTATTCTTATAATGATGATAAATGTATTAATCTGAATAATACATTTGAAACTTATTCATGCTTCTAAAAATTAGATAAACTTTATTATCTTTAAAACAATGAGTCTGTGGTTCTTTAGCTCAATGATAAATGTAAATGTTTAAAGGTTTATAGTGATTGAGCTGGTCTTAATCACCATCAACTGATTCCTACTAGTTGGTCCATCGACCAATGAGCGGAATACCTTAAAGTTAGAGAAGTAATATGTCATTTTAAAAGGTATCCCGTCTCCTTCCAGTAAATCATTTACTGTTTTCTCCTAAGTAAAACGGATGAAATCCAGGGAATATATGAGAGAGTGAATGTTTATGCGGTGTTATGGGCCCCACCGTCATATAGATATAGTTGTGAAAAAGGGGTATTTGTACCTGGACGTCCAAAGCATATAGGAGAAGAAATTTTATTGATAGCGCTGGATCAGATTTCTTGGTAGCAGAGTTATGGTTACTATAGATTAGTTTGGTGATTATTGATTATTTTTATGTATAACACTTCATGTTGTATGGTATCACGTTATATGTAAGTCAAAGGTTTTGAAGCTTCCGGGAAGTAGGAAGTGGACACGTGTGGCAAGAGAAGTCACATGGAATAGTGCATTGTCTGAGTTCATATTGGTGATAACACAGGTTGTGTTATGATAGGGACATTTTCCGTACAAAAGGTGTGTGAGTGAAATAGCAACCGGTTTTCTTGTGAAACTCTGGCCTTAATTCTCAGGAGCAGTGTAGTCTCCACATGTGTTTTATCCCAGAGAAACGGGTTTACCCCTTGCTTGAAAGAAGGGTAAGGTAGAGGGAAGTGCTACACTTATCGAACAAAACTGTATTCTTGCAAGATAGAATAAAACTGTCACTTTTGTTAGCGAAATCAGACAATGTAAATGTGTTTTTAATGTCGTAACTAACCAAGAACAGTTGAAAAATAAATTGCCGATAAATTTGGTAAAGGAGGGGTCAGGAGCAGAACTGACGTTGACAAAAGCCGCGCTGGGATTGGGCAGTGCACTAGTTATACAGAAGACGCTCTGATTGGTGCGTTGGTGTGAGCCCCGCTAGGATTGGTTGAATAAGCTGTGACGTAGAAGCTTTGGATTGGAGCGTTGGTGTGAGTCGCGCTGTGATAGGTCCGAATAACGCATAGAGAACAGTGTTGAATTCCGGACTTTGAAAAAGGAAAGAGATTGTGAATTATGGCTTATTAGGAGTATGGTAGAGAGAAAACGTCGTGGATGGGGAAAGTTAAGAACTTTTTTAAGAAAGACAAAAAGGTAGTGACTAGAGAGGGACAAGTAATTCCTCCGCCGAAATCACCAGCTTCACATATGATGCTGAAATACGGATATCATACCTGCATATGGTTAGAAAATTGGACTAAATATACTCAAAATGATGGAGTATTAGCATTTCCTGAGAATGGTTCATTTAGCGTAGCTGTACTTCGGAATTTGAGGGAGAAGATGACGATGCTTGAGCCTAAACCTGGACCAACACAGTTTGAAGCTTTAAGTGAATGGGAAGATGAGATGTATGAACGAGAAAGATTCAGAGGATTAAAAATCATGAGTTTGTACCCGGAAGGTTATGGGGAGTGAATCATGAGGACAGAATAAAGCGTTGGAGATATGCTAATATGACAGGAGGTTTGTTTCCAGCTTTTACAGTTGAGGAAGAAGCAAGGAGAAAATGTACAGAGAAAAAGAAGCATTTAGTTACTGAAAGGTACGGGTATGGTGGTAGTGAGACGGAAGATGAATTGCTGGAAGATATTTTAAACAGAAACCCACTTCCATACCAACAGAATTCTGCGGTGGTGACACCTAATGCACCGCCAATGGAAACTGTGAGGAATAAAAATCCCGAACGGAGAGATGAGATAAATAGGTCACAAGATCAATTGAAAACCCCACAAAGCGAGAAAGTTGAAAGTGACAATACAACTGAATTAGCAAAAACCACGAGAGAATTGACTGAAAAGATAAGAGAATTAACAATGAATATGGAAGCTGTAACTGTACCAGTAACAATAGGTCCAGTAATACCAGTTTTTGAGAATCAAAAGATAGAAGAGCATTCTTTGGTCATTCCTATGAATTCAAATTTGCAAAGAAGAAAAGAAGGGATGGAATTAGACAATGAAGGGGCAAGAAATCTGGTCAGTTCATATAGACCAAGCCCACCTACTAATTTGACGCTAAATGAGAATGAGTTTAGGAGGATTCCTATGGGAACTGAGTCTGCGTCAGAGACACCAGAAAGAAGTAAAAATTGGATAGAATTAAATAGTACACCTGTAGGTCCGACTCCGGATGAATTGAATGAATGGATGAAAACCCTGAAAACGAAAGAGACAGTATCAAAACCATTAGATGTAATTAGGTTAAAAATAGATATGGAAGAATTGATCTTAGGGACAATTGGTACAGAAAAATTGAAAACTTAGCAGGATGATGAGATAATGTTTTTATGTAAGAGCATTACATGGAGAGCTAGAAATTTACATGACAAATTAGAAGAAACAGCAAATGAACTAGGAGTAGAATTTGTAAAGGTGAGAAGTTTGCAGAAACCATATAGAGTAGATTTTTGCGAGAAAGATATAGAAAATTTGAACACATCAGGACGGTTAACCCAAATAAAAGAATTAATTGTTTTGCTGAGAAAATGGGGTGATGTGGATAGATGGAGAAGCAGGTGGACTAAAAGCGTCTTTGGCTTTTGCGGTGACAGACAAGGAATCAATTGTAAGGGAGTACCCGATGAGGGAAACTCCAGGAGGTAGTTATGTGCATGTCCCATGGTCTAGACAAGATATACTGTCATTTACAAATGACTTCCCAAAATTGAGAGAAAAACCAGTAGAATGGTACAGACAAGTGGAGAGGTTTGTTAAGGTTTCGAAGGTGTTAAGGATAGATTTGGATGGATTATTTGACATAGTAGTACCAGCTGATTTGTGGACAGAATGTAAGATTACTATTGATTGGCCAACTGTAGAATATCCAAGAGACGCTAAAACAGGAGCGCCAGGACCAGAAATGATGAGGAAATGAAAGCATTCAGAGAACTAAAAACAAAACTGTGTGAAGCCCCGGCATTGGGATTGCCTGATTATGAAAAAGATTTTGAGTTGTATTGTAGTGAAAGAGATGGATGTGCGTTTTCAGTCCTAGTGCAGAGACACGGAAACATGAAAAGACCCATTGCATATTTTTCAGCTGTCTTAGACCCAGTAGCAAAAGTGTTGCCTGGATGTTTGAAAGCAGTTGCTGCTACTTGTGTAAGTCTGGAGCAGAGTGAAGGCATTGTGATGGGATATCCACTAAGAGTATATGTCCCTCATTCTGTGGAAATTCTTTTGACAAGAACCAAAACCCAATATATGACACATAGTCGGCTGACTAGGTATGAAAAAGTAATTTTGAGTGCAGACAATGTCACCATTGACAGATGCATAAATGTGAATCCTTCAACATCATTGCCAGATGAAGAGAGTGTGATTGAAATGGATGAAGTTGATCATGATTGTCTGAATGTACTTGAATATTGTACAAAACCGAGACCCGATATACGGGATGAGCCTTTAAAGGAATCAGATTATATTCTGTTCGTGGATGGCTCATGTTTGAGAACGAATGATGGAGTTCTGAGTGCAGCCTATGCAGTTTGCACAGTAGCTGCTGTAATGGAAGCATCTTGTTTGAGAGGGATACGTTCTGCCCAAGTAGCGGAGTTGATTGCTCTAATTCAAGCATGCAAATTGGGAAAGAATGTCCGAATCACACTAATCACGGATAGCCAATACGGCTTTGGAGTGGTTCATGATTTTGGGCAGATCTGGTCCCAGAGAGGTGTCTTGACGTCTGCAGGAACCCCAATAAGAAATGGTGAATTTGTGAAAAAGTTGCTTGAGGCGATACAGCTGCCTAAACAGATTGCGGTGGTAAAGTGCAATGCACATAAAAATGGGGAAGACTACATAACTGTCGGCAATAAGTTTGCTGATGAAATAGCTCAGTACTGTGCCAAAAATGTAGTCTCATTAAACAGAAACAGAGAGAGAGAGCATATTTCATGTCCGTTGCTTTTTACTAACACTGTCGAGACATGGGATGAGGTGAGACAATTACAGGAAGCAGCAGATGATGAGGAAAATGATAGCTGGATAAAAGCAGGATGCAGAAAACGGGAGGAAAATGATGTTTGGGTTTACAGAGAAGAAAGACCAGTTATGCCTGATAGCATGATCTCTGACATGGCACAGATGTACCATGGACAAGCACATATTGGGAGAGATGCAATGATCAGACTTTTTAGGCAAACATGGTATAATCCAAAATTCAGAGCCATAGCTGAGAGTCTTTGTCAAAGAGGTCTTATCTGTCAACAGCTAAATCCAGGAAGAAAGACAGTAGTGAGTCTAGGAACAATAGGACGAGAGGGAGGTCCTTTCACGAGAATGCAGATGGATTTTATAGAAATGCCCCCAAGCAATAGACTAAGATACGTTCTTGTAGTCGTCTGTTTGTTTTCCTGTTGGGTGGAAGCCTACCCGACCAGAAGGAATGATGGAATTACAGTAGCTAAACTTATGCTGCGAGAATTCATTCCAAGGTATGGTTTTCCAGTAACGATTGAAACAGATAGAGGAACACATTTTCAAAACGAATTGATTCAACTGATTTGTGAAGCACTTAGTATTAAACAGAAATTGCACTGTGCATACAGACCAGAGGCTTCTGGAATAGTAGAGCAAGTGAATGGAACAATAAAGAACAGGCTAGGGAAAATGTGTCAAGCCACAGGACTCAAATGGCCAGATGCCTTGCCATTGGTCTTAATGACTATCAGAAGCATACCTGAAAGAAAGACAGGACTTAGTCCCCACGAAATAATCATGGGACGAGCAATGAGGCAAGCACATGTACCTGTCAACAAACTACTGACTATAACTGATGATCTCGTGTTGGATTATTGCAAAGGATTGGCTGATGTGGTACGTTCTGTGTTTCATCAGGTTGGACCGGATGCGACCACTCTTGAAAGAAAACCAGCTCATGACTTGAATCCAGGAGATTGGGTCCGCATAAAAGTCCACCGAAGAAGAAACTGTTTGGTTCCTCGCTGGGACCAACCACGACAAGTGATCCTGGTGACAACAACTGCAGTCAAATGTGCAGGAGTAAAACACTGGGTACATGCCAGCCACACCATCAGAGTTCCAGATCCTGAAGCTCGACCTGTGAGTCGACATCTGGAAATATCAGATACCAGTTCAGCATCTGATGCAGAGGAAGAGACGAACAGGGCTCCAGAAATTGAAGATCGACCTGTAAGTCGACATCTGGAAGACCCAAGTACAAGTGTAACGACAGGAGGAGAGGAGAAAATAGCAAAAGTTCCAGAATCTGAAGATCGGCATGTGAGTCGACATCTGGAAATATCAGACACTAGTTCAGCATCTGATACAGAGCATTCTGATTGTGATGAAAATCTGAAAAGAAATTGGAAATTTGATAGCATAAAAGAAGAAACTGAGCAAAAAGATAGTAACAGTGAGCAACCAAGTACAAGTTATGGTGAAGATCCTTCAGAAATTATATTAATAGACAAAGAAGGGACAGTTTCAAATAGAAAGGTAGAAGAATCGGAAGACTCCCGAGGAGCGGTAGGGACAGATCGACAAACAAAGGAACAGGGAAATTCAGAAACAGATAGAGAGATTGACACAAATTCGGAAGAACCTCGAGGAGGGACAGAAGTAGGTGATCAAAAGAAAACACGAGGAAAATCAAAAACAGATGAAGGAAGTGAAATTCTAAAAATTAAGATAAGAGACAATAAAGAAAGGACTGAAACAGAGTCAGAAGAAAGAAATCAGAAACTAGAGTCAAGAAAGAGAACTTGGAAAACAGAAAGAGAGGAAAAAGAAAGTGAACCAAAAAGGCCAAGAAAGGGAGACAATTGGCCCCACGAAGTTAAAAGATTGAGATACAAGATCATAAGGTTAGATGGAAAGAATGCAGAACAAGTAAATGAAATAACAAGTCAAAAGGAACAAGAAAGACAAGGAGGAAAACACTTGCAGAAAACAAAAAGAGTAAAGAAAGCTAATCTGAAGTATAAATCGCCTGAATGGCTATACATTGCGTTGACTGATATCAAAGAAGAAGAGATCACTCACGAGAACCCGGAACAAAGCTACAACTTAATGGGTGAAGGTGAAGTGCAACAAATTTAAACAAATTTGAACAAATTTCTACCGGACTGGACAAAACACTGGATTTGACAAGAAAGAGTTCTGAAAAGAACTAAAGAAAGTACCAAACAAGACAAAGTGAGAGCGTAGGGTGGCTAAGAGGTCATTTCTGAGGTGTGGTGACACATTTTCTGTACATATTATAAAATAGGTAATAGAACAAAATGGTAGATACTAAAAATAGAACATGTAGATGTGAATTCTTACGTAGATGGTGTAAGATGTGCTTCTTTTGTACAGGATTATTAATGACCGTTTGGATTATTTTAGCAATCACCATTCCAATTAGATTAGCTGTAGAAGAAACGTCTATATTAAAGAATAACACAGAGAAAGAAAATGGAGCTAACATGCAGGAAACAGCTATATTAAAAAGTAGTGCAGAGTTACATAAAGACAAATCAATAACAGATTTTTCAAAAAATGTTTTTACTAAATTATTATATTAGTATGTAGAAACAATGGATGTGCGAGATTGTTATGTTTGCATGCAATTGCCTGCGTCTGTTGCAGAAGGTGTGACCTATCATCACCTTCCTTTGACGTATGGAATAACATGTAGTGTTTTAGCAAGTCTATTTTACAAGACAGGAAGATTAGAATATTATTATACTGATATAGATAAGATTTTTGCAGAGATTCCTATAGTTTCTGAACTAAACAAAGTGAAAGAAGCAAGAACGTTTGGTGAATTTTTCATAGAAAATAAAATTCTAACATTAGATGATATAGTTAAAAACAACCTTACCTGTGAGTTAAGGAATGAAGAAAAGGTGTTTTTAGAAATGGTTGAGGATAGAAGAGTAAAATTTCAAAGAAAAGTGATAGAAGAGACAAAAACACCTCTTTGGGCATTTGAGGAAGAAAATCATGACAAGAAAAAGACAAATGCAGCTATGACTCTGGATTGGCCCCAACAGGGAATGTTGTGCATTAGAAGAAATAGAACAAGATATGACAACTATTTCGTGGGTTCCAGTGATTGCCAAGACAATTATAACATTTTAGGAGGTTGGGGATTCAAAGGGGGAAAAGATCCAATATTTCCTGGGATCTATTATATTTGCGGTAACAGAGCTTATTACAGGTTGCTGAACAGAAAAGGGAACACACGAAATGGTAAAGACATTTACACGTAGAAAAAGGGAGAGTTTTTCAGAAATAGTAGGTGATATTTTTGGAGCATTGATACCAGCAGTGGGAATATCTTTGAATGCATTTAAAATTCGGAAGTTATCCACAGTAGTAGATCGTTTATCTACAGATACTGCTGGAGGGTTCTTGATGGTAAATACCGAAATGGTTGCCATGAGAGCTATGGTGATGCAAAATCGACTTGCCCTTGACATTCTTTTGGCAAAAGAGGTTGGAGTCTGTGGAATGTTGAAAGTCCAACATTGTTGCACTTACATTCCAGATAAAAGTGAAAATATACAAAAGTATATTAAGAATATTACCAATTTGCACAAAGAACTTGTTCCACTGGAGGTTGAAAATGCATTGGGAAAACTTGGTAACAGTTTTTCCTCAGTAATAAATTGGTTTACTAGAATGAGTAGATTAATAATAGGGAAAATCATAATAATAGCGACCATAATAATACTAATAGTTCTAGTATTAAAATTAATTATTGTATGTATAAAGAGAAGAAAAAGACAGAATAAAATAGAAAAAGAAAATAAGATAAAGAAAGAAAGAAAGAGAAAGAGAGATGGGTGAAATAGAGCTAGAAGAAATAAAAGAAAACATGTATAAGAAAACAAAGAGACAAGATGAAAGGGATACAGTTGTGTAAACTAACTAAAACAAACCGGACAAGAAATATGCTATCTGACAGAATTGTGTAACATGGGTTTTTGTGGTGATGTTAAAAATCACCAAAGGGGGGAGTTGATGGAGCAGGGTAAACGAAAAAAATTTAACCTCCTAATATTTATGTTGAATAATTAACACACAGGTTCGTCTCAGTAAATAACCAACCATGTATGTGTCATGATAAGGGTTATGGGTAACACGCCATATCCGTGCAAACTAATTTACTTACAATTGTTAACGTGGATAATATAAACCTAATGATTTGCATACTAATTAGAATAATTGCATGATTTGTGCTTGGAAATAAACTGTGTGGTGGCAAAGTAAAGCGATGGGAAGTAAGAAATAGCTTTATATGTCGCTTTTGCTAGGTAACACTTAATTGGGGTACGTAGAATGATGGGAGGGAAACGAAAAGGCTTATATTCTTGATTCTTAACTGTGTTCTGTTTATCCTTATAAATAGTTCGCTTAGGCCTGTTGTGCCGCGATGTAAAAATGGCTGCTGAGGCAAACAAGCTAGAGTACGCAGGCGCAAAATGGTTTCCGCGAGTGAGAAAAGCTGTGAACAGAGGGATCATGTGACCGTCCCAAAGCCTAGGATGGAAGCGTGGTCAAGGCTGCGATGACCTTATTATACAAACGTGTGCCAAAGAAGGACATAGCGAAAAGCGTGAGAAGCTGCAGTGAATACGTGAATAAACAATGACCTGTTCAATTTAAAGTATCAGAAAAAGGATACAGATAGAGACCAATGTGCGGATGGGTAATGTCATGAACCCGTGAGAAACGACAGAAGTATGAACTTTCCACAAAGAACTGGTTGGAGCAAGGATATTCATAATGAGATGTATACTGACCCCAAATGGACCAATTAGAGAGAATCTCGCCCCCAAAGATGTAACATTTTCACTTAGTAAGCTAGTATTAGGGTATAAGAAGACCTACTCTGAGGGGGGGGGGGGGTGCTGTTGCTGCTGCTGCTATTGCTGTTGTTGGTGCCGCGAGAGCTGCCGTTTTATATTTTTTAAGCACGAGACGCTGCTGCTGGAGAAACCTTTTTGCTTTTAATAGATTTTCCATTTTTAATACTATTAGACCTTTTTATTCTTAAATACTAAGGGAAAAGAACTGGATTGTGGCGGGAAACACCATATAGGTGATCCGTCGAGAAGGCCTGTTTTACAGGACAGATAGACAGTTTTTCGGGAGTTCTATGCTGTGATCTGAATTCATTGCCGTGACAAACTTTGTTTTTCCATCTAATAGGTATGCATTGCAATTTAAAGTTATTCTTATAATGATGATAAATGTATTAATCTGAATAATAAATTTGAAACTTATTCATGCTTCTAAAAATTAGAAAAACTTTATTATCTTTAAAACAATGAGTCTGTGGTTCTTTAGCTCAATGATAAATGTAAATGTTTAAAGGTTTATAGTGATTGAGCTGGTCTTAATCACCATCAACTGATTCCTACTAGTTGGTCCATCGACCAATGAGCGGAATACCTTAAAGTTTGAGAAGTATTATGTCGTTTTAAAAGGTATCCCGTCTCCTTCCAACAAATCATTTACTGTTTTCTCCTAAGTAAAACGGATGAAATCCAGGGAATATATGAGAGAGTGAATGTTTATGCGGTGTTATGGGCCCCACCGTCATATAGATATAGTTGTGAAAAAGGGATATTTGTACCTGGACGTCCAAAGCATATAGGAGAAGAAATTTTATTGATAGCGCTGGATCAATGGCTGGGTTCGGGAGGGGAGTGGGCGGCGTCCCACGACCCCACTAGTGACTAAATAGACACTCTAGAAATGGACCCTAACTTTCTTTGTTCTAGTTCTAACTTTTTGTTGGTATTGTTTGTTGGGATTTTGTTTTGAATTTTCTCTGTTAAACGGACCTGGGAATTACCGTCGTGAGCCCTTGACCTCCACACTCCCTACCGCAGTAAGCTCTGTCTGCACCGCACGCACGATCCTCTGCCTTCACGCAAGTAGCATTTGTATAGCACCTTTCACTCCTGCCCAATGTTAGACCGACTGAGAATCCTCACTTTAAACGTCAAAGGCCTCAATCATTCCCTGAAAAGGAACCCTATCCTGCCTTACATTGAACACTCAGGGGCCCACGTATGCCTATTACAAGAGACCAATCTTCTTCCCCGGGATGAACACAGGCTCCGCTCCAAACACTTCCCACGCCAACACTTCTCTCCCTCCCAAACAAAGCAGCGGGGTGGCTATTTTAGTCTCCAGACACTTCAAAGGCAGGGTAATAGCCAAAGAGGCCAAACTACGGGGGAGGCCATTAGCGTACTCATTACAAGTAGGCACCGAAACAATCACATTGGCCTCTATATACTCGCCCAATGAAGGACAGGAGGCATTCTTGAAACAAGCAGTGACAGAGATCATGGGATCCTCTGACTGCCTAGTCTTAGTGGGGGGGAATGACCTAAACCTTGTCCTCGATAACGTCATGGACCGATCTGCACAAAGACAGGGGTAGACGGGTGCTCTCTCCAAAGAGGGTCTGGCCTGGCTCAACAATAGGGGCCTTGTTAATATTTGGAGGAACACACATATGCAGGACCAAGACTATACATATTATTCATATGCTAGGAAAACACATGCCAGGCTAGACTATTTTCTGGGAACCCGCGACTTGGTCTCTCGGGTGCAGGAGGTCACCATCGAACCCCGATACCTGTCGGATCATGCGGCTGTAGTGGTCAATAAAGACATTCCCAAACATCGCCCAATCCCCAAAACATGGCGCTTGCGAGACAGTCTCTTGCAACGCCTCAGTAATGTAGAACAAATTACCAGAACGATCAAAGAGTATCTGGCTATCAATGACACCCAAGAAATAGGAGTTTCCATTCTGCGGGACGCATTGAAGGCTGTGGTCAGGGGTGAGATGATTGCCATATCGTCGGCCGAAACTAAAGAACGTAAGTATAAAAGGGACAACATCTCCAAACAAGTTGAGGAACTTGAGCGCATTCACAAACGTACCGGAGCCCCCCGGGTGTGGAGGCAGTTGGAGGCCGCCAGAACCCAACTAGCAGGTATTTATACGGATGGGGCAGAATATGCAGCACTCCGCCTAAAGCTTCAATTTTCCGTCAGGGGCGACAGGGCAGGCCGCCTCCTCGCCAGCAGGTTGAGGATTCGGCAGCAAGAGCAGGGGGTCCAGAGGTTCTAGACTCTGAGGACCAGGCGCAGACCGAGGATTTCCACATAGCAGAGGCGTTTAGAGATTACTATCAAAAGCTCTACACTGCGAATAGCCTCCAGCCAGAGGATATTTTGTCATACCTCCAGGCAGCACAAATATCTACCCTTACCTCAGAACAAAGTGAAGATCTGGACTGCCTGATCAAAATCGAGGAAGTCATTGCATGTATAGCCCGACTAAAGCTATCTCGGTCCCCTGGGCCTGACAGCTTCCCAGCCATCTTTTATAAAACGTATTGTCCGATTCTAACACCCCTCCTCACCCGACTCTTCAACGCCCTCGGGCCCTCGGCGACCCTGCCCCCTTCCATGAAAATGGCCTCCATCGCTGTGATCCCCAAACCAGGGAAAGCCAAAACCCAATGCTCTTCGTACAGGCCGATCTCGCTTCTAAATATAGATTTTAAAATATTCTCAGGTATCTTAGCGGCCCGTCTTAACCCCTTACTGCCGGGTGTCATTGACCCGGAGCAGGCAGGTTTGTCCCACAACGCCAATGCGGGGATAGTACCCGCAGGGTCCTCCACCTTTTCGACAAGGCCCAGAGGCACGGCAAGAACGTATGATTTTATCGGTCGACGCCGAAAAAGCATTCGACAGAGTTCATTGGGCCTACCTCAAGGCCACTTTAGATCATTTCGGCATGGGGGACAGATTTAGGAGGTGGATCGCCAGCATTTACGACGGCCATACTGCAGTCATTCGGATTAATGGCCATTCCTGCTCTCCATTCACAATTAATAGAGGCACAAGACAAGGATGCCCACTGTCACCGTTACTCTTTGCCCTATATATGGAGTCTATGGCCCACAGAGTGCGATCACACCCTACAATTAAGGGAATCAAGTTCGGCGGTGACTCCCACACGATTAGCTTTTACGCCGATGACGTTCTGGCGATGCTTGAGGACCAGGTCTCATCCTTGCCGGCCTTCCTCGATGAACTCACTGCCTTTGGCCAAGTCTCAGGGTTTAAAATAAATATATTTATTTATTTTAAAAGTTTTATATAGCGCGATCATGACCCTAGTGGGTATCAGAGCGATTTACATACGAGTTGCGGAAAACATAGGTAGATAATTGTGGGAGAAAAGCAATGATATATAGAAATAACATCAAGAACAAAATGACATAATAGAGGCCGGCATTGGGGCCATACAATTGCCAAGTAGCAAATTAATCAGCTGAACAGGATAGGAGACACAAAGAGAAAAGCTTCTAGCTCAGCACCGTGCTCATCAGTAAAGCTTTCACTTCCCTTTTGAAGGCAAGTGTTGAAGGAATCAGTCTAGTTTCCGCAGGAAGGGAGTTCCAGAATCTCGGGGCAATACCTGAGAATGTACAATTGTAGATTTTCATTTTTTTAAATTTCTTCAGTTTGAGCAGCAAGTTACTGGAGCTCCTTGAGGAACGGGAGCCACCCGACAGTTCGAGTTTATTTGCCAGGTACAGAGGAGTGTTGAAATGCAGTGCTCTATGGGTCATACATGCAAGTTTTAATTGGATCCTTGCCTCAAACGGAAGCCAGTTAAGAGACTTCAGGTCCGGAGAAATGTGGTTGGTTTTCTTGGAGCCAGTGATGAGCCTAGCCGCTGCATTCAGAGATGCTCTGAGGGGGGGCTAATCTGTGTCTCAGTAGCCCTTAGAGAGTAGCACTGCCATATTCCAGCCGTGAGATGACTAACGCTTGCACCGCAGATTTGAAGTCATCTTGGGGAAAGTAGGGTTTGAGTTTCCTTAGGATGCTCAGTTGGAAGTTCGCTCCTTTGGTAGATGCGCTGATGTGATCCTGCATGTTTAGGTTCTTATCCAGCACTATTCCCAGCGATTTCGTAGAGTCTATGATGTGAGGTGTGCAGTTGAGAGCGGAGAGGTTTTTCAAATATTTCTCCACAGTGGGGGTTTGCTTGGTCGGTGAGATGAGGAGGAATTCCAAGTCACAAGCCTTAAACTTAACAATGACACAACCGTCATTAACTAAACTTCAACACACGTTCCCTCTCCAGTGGGCCACCTCACACATCAAATTCTTGGGACTCCAGATTGCCCTCACAACTTCCGAGACGGTGACTCTCAATTATACGCACTGACCCAGCAGATTCGCTTTGACCTGCGCCGCTGGCGGCAACATACTCTCTCCTGGCTTGAGAGGATAGCCGCAGTGAAAATGGCAATCTTACCCAGGATCTTATATCTCTTCCAAGTATTACCATTAGACCCTCCCCCGGGCTCCATTCGATTACTCCAGGGCGAGGTAAATCATTTCATCTGGGCGGATAAACGCCCCAGACTTCGCAGAGACTTGACCTACAGATCTCCGTTGGAGGGTGGCTCGGAGGTTCCGGACCTCCTTCGCTATTACCAGGCTGCACAGATAAGAATCTTTGTCGAATGATCACATGCGGAGTCAGAAAAGCACTGGCTCTTTATGGAAAAAGGGCTTGCAGGACAGCCCTTGTGGAAGATTCCCTTTCTCCCAAAAAGCGCACGTCCCCCTAATATATATCTTTCTTCTATCACCAAGCCAGCTCTGGCGGCCTGGGACAAGGTGGCGATGCATAGACATCTCACCTCCTTTCCCTCTCCCTTAACACCCATTGTAGGGAACCCTGACTTTACTCCGGCCCTTTCAGATCCTGGGTTCCACCGTTGAACCCAGGCAGGTTGTAGATCAGTGGGGCATCTATTTGACACAGAGGGTCCCATCCCGTTCGACTCCCTCCGCCAAGAACACAAACTTCCCGAAGGAGAGCAGTGCCATTACGCCCAAATCCGCCTTAGGGTGATGCACCTTACCACTTATGAACCCTGGCTACTTTCTTGCACATCAGGCACACGCCTTATTACCCATCTATTTATGTTGTTGTCCCCTGAACGCCCAACCGTGAAATCCCCGGGTCACCGGCCGTGGGAGGAAGAAATAGGAAGGGAACTGTCCCTGAAAGAATGGGATGACATCTACTACCGTGCCCGACACACAGCTCGCAATATTTCAGGCATTGAAACAGCCACAAAAATCATAACGTACTGGTACCTCACCCCTAATAGATTACATAAATTTAGACCATTTAAACCGCCTGACTGCTGGCGCCAATGCGGTTCCGTAGGTACGCTACTGCACATTCTATGGGAATGCCCGAAATTAGCTTCATATTGGGAACAGGTACTTAAAGACATAGACACGCATCTTGAGACAGAAATCCCTAGATTCCAGGCATACATCCTCCTTGGCCTTCCTAACGCACTCACCTTCCCATTAAAATCCCACAGAGGCAGACAGATAGGTTTGGCGCTACTGTCGGTTTTTCAGAATATATTAATGCTGAGGGGCACTCGAAATATTCCCACTAACCAAGGCTGGCTACATAGACTCTGGCATATAATGGGGATGGAGCGAATCAACTTCACCCTGATGAATCAAAGCTCATCATTCCCCAAACTTTGGAAGCCCTTTGTAACCCTCCTCACGACAGAATTTCGTGAGCTTACTTGCCCTAGGTACTTACGCTTACTCCACCTATCGGAGTCAGACACAGCTCTAACACATAACCGTTAATTTGGGTTGGGGGTTGGAGGATTCAGCTCTATCTCTTCGCTACTTTGCATGTACTACCAGGTCCGGGTTGGTTGGGCGGGAGGGGGGGGGGGGGAGTTGCAGGACTAACATATTGTTGCAATCATTACTGCCAGAGGTTATACCTCCTGTTACATATGCATGTCGTTCTTGAAATACAATAAAGAAATTTAAACCAAAAAAAAAAAAAAGAATAAGGTGGTGGCAGGGTGCCCTTATGGCATATTCGTGACACTAACCATACAGAGTGTATATAGTTGCTAAATTGGGATGGTAGGCTGCCAGGTCCACAGGGATAACACTCACGTTTATGAATTTGAGATTTACAAAGATAAAACGGACATCTTAGACTACACACTTGTTCTTTAAACAAACTGCAACTAAAAGGAAACAATTTTCACTCTGTAAGGATGGGAGAAAATATAATGGCAAATGGTCTTTATTTGTAATCATATTTGCTCTAAAAAATTACGGCACTGAAAAGAACAGAAGTCTTTTATTGCTACGCATTTTGAACCTCAAATGATGACGTAATGCAAGTAAGAACGACACGGAAATGTGTACTCTCTAACGTAAATCTTTGAGTAAGGTGCAAGTTGGACCAAAACATGTTAAGTGAACATACCCATGTCCTTTGGCAATGAGCAGCAGGGCTTGGGCACAGGGCTTGGCCTGCGGCATAAACAGTCAACTTCAATCTTTCTCTTCCTGTAACACGTTCTTTTTCTTTGTGTCTCTCCCATTGCTCTTTCGCCATCTCATTGTCTCTCTCTCTCTGTCTCTCCCCTGCAAGCATTCAGTACACCTCGATCAGTGCTTGTAAATGCTCTAGTGGAAGCTGACCTAGTTATCAGTTTCTGTGCATTGACAAGCCTCATCTCATGCACACAAGGGGCCCGATTCACATACACTGAGACGAAAGTCTAACTTTATGACTTTCGGTAATCACAAATGGCTTTTACGAGTAGTAAAGTTAGACTTTTGTCTCAGTTAAACGTAAGTTTTGGTCTTAAGTATAACTGAGACCAAAACTGAGACAAAAGTCTAACTTTAGTACTCGTAAATGCCCTTTGTGAATACCGAAAGTCGTAAAGTTAGACGTTCATCTCAGTTTACCTTTGTGAATCGGGCCCAAGGTGTCTAGTAGAGCTCTTGGTGCTGACTAGAGAAAACAAGCTGACATCTCACCTACTTTGTCAGCGCTGACGCTTAGGCTAGCAGAGGGATACAAACTAATAGTTTGAAAGATTTTGCGTGAATTTACAGGGAACACATACAATTCTGGAATAAATATGACAATCGGGATTTACTCCAGCACTTAGTAGCCATCTTCTTTATCTCTCAACATAAGGCAACTAGACATCAATTACAATAAAAGAGCGGAAGGGTTTAGCAGTCGCCTTATTTTAAATGTAATTCACTGTCTAAGCAGCTGCAAGAAAATATTAAACTTTCACCTTTCTATAGTTCAGACTTTGACAAGTTACAATGAAGGACAAAGTTAACCTTTATTTCAAATACCAATGCAGTTCTAAGAAGATGATTTGCTGGATTCCAGCTTTGTGCAGAATGATCCACTTGTGATGCTGAAGTAGACATGGAGCTGTGAATAATTGGGGCATCCTCATTAAATACGACAACAGCTCTGTGTCTAGGATGCTTTTTAAGTATCACAATGACAGAATTATTCATCAAGATTTTTTGCAAATGCACATAATGGCGTTTCTAGGTTTCCATTATCTAATAAACATTCGTTTTTTAATCTTTTTGCGTACATCTAATAGGAACAGGCAGCCTGAAGCGTCTACATTGCAAGAGTCTTAGAATAAGTTACTTTTCTACAACAGGCCCAAAGCTTAGATGGCTCGCCACAGTAATTATTCCCGGTAATGTCACTAATATTGAAACTTTACATGTTTGTAAACTAAAAATGTGTTAAAGCAACTAAAGTAACATGGCTGAGAAACAACTGTTCTATCATTCTGTATGGGAATTCTTAATCGTCGATTATTCACTTTGATTACTCTCATTAGTACTTGTTCACTGTTCTTGCCACAGTCCTGGTATAAAAGGAATAAACCACCGCAGTGCCAGATACTCTACTCACATAACTCGTCACCCGCCATGGCGCTCCATTGTCGGTAGGCTGGAAAACCAACCAGTATATCCACCACTAACGCCTCAGTGTAACCAATACCGTGGCCAATGGTTATTCTGGCGGTGAGGGTAGTGAAAATAGTTATGATTACACATCCTTGGGGAATAACTTGCTGGAATCAATGGCTCCTTCCCGATTGACATGTTTTCCACCATTTTTCCAGGTGAAGTGTTCAGGTGAAAAACACCGGACCCGCAGTGTTCCTATGGTTTTTTTAGTCCTGATGGGGCGGTTTATCAACTCCTTAGGAATTACTGGGGGGCTCTTAATTAGAGCTTAAAAACCAGAATAGATCAACATGAGTAGAAGAACATAGCATAAACATCATTACAGGATTGGATGCCACCGGACACAGTGTGAAAAATAAAGAGGGCATATGACAAAAAGGTGACACAACTTACCAATTCGTCCTTTCAAATCGCTTGTCAACAACAGTATAGATAGGGGAAATAGACAGGATCACCCTATAATCCAAGTGGAAGAGGGTAATACACCACAGAAAATAAGATATGCGCACTGGCGAAAAGCCCCACTAATACTTGAAGACATGTTAACCCATGCATAATGTTATACAATTTTGATATTACACAAGCAAACTAGTTGTCAAGGAGATGCTGCCTACTTACGTAGTAGAGCTCTGACAACCTTGATTATCTGCAAACAAGGTGCCACAGGCATTGAAGATGCAACTAGATTGCATTCTGGCCAACAGGACAACAGAAAAGCTTTCTCTGACACACGCCTCATAGAAAAAGCAGCAACAGTCATAGTGTTGGAAGTGGAATGGCGGACGGCCATGTGTCTGACATTAACATGCTCAGGGACAGGTGCCAGTGAAAGAACAGAGTTTAAAGGGGCAGAAAGCAGACACTACAGCACCATAAAGGTAAGATATATCAGGTGCAGATCCTCTGAGGATGAGTCACATACAAGCTGGTTTAAGAACGTGAGCTGCAATGGCTCTAAGTGGCTCAGGTTAGTGTTGAACCCCAGGGGACAGATGTTACTCAACCACATCCCTTCTAGAAACTCAGCACCTACAGCAGATGGAAGGGCCACTGAAGGATGTTACATAGTTGGACCATGAGAATATTTTCTAACTGGGGGTGAGAATGGGTCTTTACAAGTAGAGATCAGAACAAATGCTTAACAGTGCAAATGGACCTGAATTTAGGGTTGGTGATGGAGAACGTAAAATGGCTCTGCTGGAAAGGTAGCTTTTATGTCCAAGCTTTTAAGTTCAAGGTGCATTTATGTATCTATCATGATCACTACAGAAAACCTTAAGGGTGTACATCGGTCAAAATATAAACCCTCGGTAGGAGCAGATTGACAGAACCTGACAAGTGCAAAAGGGGCTCCTCAACACTTTGTCAGATACTACATCCGAACATGAGGCATGCCAGTGTTGGAAGATACCCCACGTAATGCTATGTAGGAATTGGACAAAAGCAGTTGGGGTTGGGAGGCGAAGCTGATGTTTGAAAAACATATGGCCCGGTGCTGTGAAAAGAAAAGAGTGTAGGTGCAGCTGGACCTACCCACCAGAAATTTTGCAAAGCCTGATGATCCTATTTCCAGCAAAGGTTTAACTGAAGGATGAATTACCGAGGTAAGAATGCCAATTCACCATCTCAAAGATGAACTACAGTGAATGGACCCCTTGCGTCCATATCAAAGAAAGTGGACAAGATCCGATTTTTGGTGGACCTTTAATTGGCTTGTAAGACCCAGGTAAGGATTTGCCGGCCAGCTGCCTCCTATAGCAGGCATGAACATATTCTGGAAGATCGACCTGAAGCAAGCCTACGTATGACTAGAGATGGATTCACACAACTGCCTGTAATATGACTCGACATACATAGAAGAGAATATCAATACCACAGGACAGAGCTTGGAGGGACATCAACATGCAAAATCTGGCTGCACCTTGAAAGTCATACCCACTCTTTGGTAGATTACATGCTTTTGACAGGATATTTTGAGACGGGAGAGAGGCATAATGGAGAAACAGTGTTGTGACTTCTACACTATCATGGGTTGAGGAGCACACAGATAAAGGTAAATGGTCCTAGTCCAGGTTCACATTTTGTGCCCATTTAGGGTATGGATGCACATAACACAGGAAAAAGTCCAATCCCTGACACAAAACACCCACACCAGGGTATGTAACGTAGTCAAGATTATATTTGTGGCTGCTGAGCTAGTAACTTCTGAGTGAGGGCAAGGAACGATTCACACTACATCGTCTGCTGGAAAGTAGGGCTCTTTGGGTGTTGTTAAAAGCTTCCCGTCAGACACTGTTTCAGATCACTAAAGACAATGGCATCTTGAGCACAGCGTTTATTAAGGTTTGTGACAGTGGCTTGCAACACTTTCTCTAAAGGACTCTGGACTGTGCTACTGTATGTAACCCGGAACGGGGCACAGCCTCTTTGGTCATTTGCACCTAAAACCGTAAGGCAGGCAGAGAAGTACTATGCATAAATAGATGAACTGCTGATAATCTTTACAAATGAAAGTAATTTACATTAAATCATAAATTAGTAAAAGATCATGTACGCCTACATGCAATTTTTACTCCAGAAGGGGCGCAACCTTGGGGGACTTTCTCTTGAGAACAGTGAAAAACTGCGAAGGCTGATTGTAACAACAGCAGTCACATTGGGCTGAGCAGTGTGAAGGGGAATCAGTAATGAAAGGACCAATCATCTAGGCAAATTACAGTCCAAAGGTAAACATAACATAGTACCATCTCAGGAAAGTACAATAACAAATATCATTGGTGTCGGGGCACAGGTTACCGCCACACCAGGGCTAGTCAACTCCACTAGCAAGGAGACAAGGTTTGTGATCAAGTGCAGTCTCTGCCCCACTTTTCGCTGCATCCACGTTGGTTCTTTGACCCTTATTTTACTTCATTAAAGGCCTTCATCTAAGCCAGAGCGTTTATTTGATGTATTTAGAGAACCTACATAGGTGATATTTGAGGTGCGTTTTGTGGTGGCTCCACTGCAAAATATCTTCTGCCAACAAGCAGTATAGACATTCAGAGCTCACTTTTATGTGCCTGTCATATATGTTTGGGAGCAATGTTCATCTGTCACCCCCTATTGCCCCCCCCCTGAGGGTCTGCTTGGTGAAGGGGGGCTGTTGTAAAGGAGGGGCTGCTATGTGGGTCTTGGGATGCAAAGCCCGAGAGAGCACTTCTATCCTCTGTTTCTTACATTAGGCAATGTCCACAAGGGCGAGGAACTCTTGTTGGATCTTACTCAGTCGTTGTTTTGGGTGGCTGTTGCCTCTATATAGATGCAAAAGTGAGTGGATCTTCTATTTTCTTTAAAGGGAGTTCCACATTAGGTACAGCTGTGTCACAAGTTGTACATATGGGTGTTGACCACTCTGTGAAGACCGCATGGGACAATCCTGATTTCTTGCCGTTACCTTGCAGACTTGCTCTGGACACAATTAACTATATCATGACCAATTAATCCATGTGCCACCATCAGTATGGTCTTATCTATCTTCATGATAACCATTTACCTCTTAATAGCACAGAACTGCACTTCTTCAGTACTCATTTTCAATGATTTTCAGGGTGAACAAACTTGATTGGGCTAAGTGCCTTGAAAATCTTTTGGCTTTTTGACCACCACAGGGCGAAACGTGTTAGCTGAGTATTCACAGTCTAATATCGTTGACTGCATGCTCATTGTCCACCATCGACAAACTTTGTTATACACCAATAGTGTACATTTTGCACTGTAAAGAAATTGTGATGCACATATAAGAAAATATTATGAATACTGAGTATTATAACTGTGAATATTGTATTGAAGATAAGCTTATCATGGCTCATCTTATACACCACATGCAACAAGGAGCCTGGGTGGTGGGAGGCGGCAGCGGGGGCCATGGAGCAAGATTGCAAGAGGTAGATCCACTCTGGGCAGGCAGGGTATTACCCCAGCACAGACACTACACTAATAGCAGGACATACGGGTAAGGGGGTGAGCATCTGGACGTGGAATGTAAATGGCCTGGGAAACAAAATCAAGCGCACACGGGTACTGCAACACCTGCGGCGCCATGCCCCTGACTTGGTGCTGCTGCAGGAGACACACCTCCAGGGTACTCAGTACAAAGCTCTGGATAGATTTTGCTACACACTACTCACACATGCAGGCTACACCACAGACTCCCAAGGTGTGGGCATCCTTGCAAGGAAAAAATTGCCATTTGTTCCTCATTGCAAATGGCACTATCCGCATGGCAGATATGTCGCTTTGTCTGGAACATGGGAGGGTATTACGCTGAACATATGCTCCCTCTAGACATACCGCCCAGACCACGCCACTACTCTCCCAAGTGTCAGTGCCTTACTCTTGGAAATGCCAGCAGGGACCCTTTTACTGGGAGGGGACATAAACACTGTCATGGAGCCAGAGTTGGATAAAATCAGTACCACTGCCTCAACGGGCGGGGCTGGACCTCTGCGGCCCTTTGTGTTAGCGCTGGGGTTAGTGGGCATATGGAGGGAATACAATTGTCTACAATACCAATACACCTTTTTTTCCACCCTTGCACCGTAGCTTTTCTCGTCTTGACTACATTTTCACACAACATACACATGTGGGTGCCTTTCGGGCAGCGATGCACCACACTAGAGGTATTTCTGATCGCTTCCTGGTGGGGGTCATACTGAGTGGGCCGACACTGGACGCCACAGCAAATCCTGAAAACAGACCCGTGGTATCTCCGTGACAGGGATATTATGGAAAAGCTACGGGACAGTACAGATCTCTTTTTTAAAGAAAACCAAGGGACGGTGGACTCAGCTTGCACTCTGTGGGAGTCGTTCAAGACGGTTGTATGGGGCCAGGCCCAGGCTTTAAAAGGGGGGGAAAAGAAGAAAACCAGGCTGGATTTCGAGGCCATAGAGAGGGACATAGCGGCCCTAGAACTCAGGGCACAAAATGAGAGAACAGTAGACCTTTACCACCGACTGCGCCTGCATCAGCAAGCCCTGCCAAAAATAGTGCCCCAAAGTATGCCTTGGGTATTTTGACATAAAAAAAAGAGCAGATCAAAAGAAAGAATAAAAGTAAATAAAATAATATATGGTTGTTGATCATAACACACATGAGTGAATAAGTGCATGAAAGTATATCAGTACTGGTATCTGTGTTGTTTCATTGATTAATAGGGCCTAGCCTTACTGATTATGGGCCGAACCCTGTGTTGTTTTACCGAAGTATGCCTTGGCATTGCAACGTCGACTCTATGATATAGGAGACAAAGCCAGCAGGCTATTAGCTTGGCTGGACAAAAGAGACTTTAGATGATACAGCTGTTCTGCACCGGACCAATGATGCCATAGCGGACACCTTTGCTGCCTCTTATGAATTGCTTTACACTCCTGCAGTGACCAGGAAAGCCGAGGACTGTGCAGACCACTTACGGAAGAGGGTGGGGAGACCCTAGAGGCAGGGCTGACAGAGGAGGAGCTGACAGAGACTCTATGTAGTTTCCAGTCCAGAAAGGTGATAGGGCCTAATGGCCTGCCTATAGAATTATAAAAAGGGATAGCTCAGACAGTTGCAAAGCTTAAGCAGCCATGTTCCAGGCGGCACGTGAGGAGGGCTGCCTCCCGGAGGATCAGTGGACTGCTACCATTGTGGTTATACAGAAAAAAGGGAAGCCGCCGGCAGAGTGTGGCTCATATATGCCGATATCCTTATTTAACGTGGCTCTAAGGCACTGGCTAAGATCCTGACGAACCGGCTTCGTACGATTATCACCCCCATCATGCACCCAGACAAGTCCAGCTTTATGCCGCACAAAAGCACCCTCTTTAATCTACTCCGCCTTTATGGGGTACTTCATATGACTAAATGGCCGACAGACTGGGCTTTGGGCTGAAATTCTGGGCAAGCTCCTCTACCAGGCCCCATTAGCCAGGGTGCATGTTAACGGGACGACGACATGTGCCTTTCCCCTGCAGAAGGGAACTCGACAGGGATTCCCCCTCTCACCCATGATCTTCGTACTGGCGCTTGAGTCGCTCGCAGCCTGGATTCGCCAGGACTCATTGCTTCAGGGAGTGGAGGCCGCTGGAGGGTGGGAGGAACGTATCTCCGTATATGCAGATGACGTTCAGCTATACATCTCCCAGCCATCCCAATCTATACCCAGAATATTGCAGGACTTTGATCTCTTTGGCAGCTATTCTGGCTACCGGATCAACTGGATAAGCCCGTAGTATTCCCCCTGTCGGGGGCAGCCCCGGAGCTTCCTCCTGATTGCACAGCAACCCACAAGAGTTTCTGGGTAGAAATGTGCTCTCACAATTGGACAGACTCAGGAGTCCAGGGAGACATAGCTCACTGGAAGAACCCGCTGCTGTCCTTAATGGGCAGAGCAGCTCTATACAAAATGATGACTCTCCCACATCTTCTTTATGTACTCCAAAATACGCCATTCCGGATTCCGTCAGATTTTCAAGAAAATTGATCAGGACGTCAGATTATTGTTATGGAATGGTGGCACCCCACGCATAGCGCTGGGTAAATTGTGAAGAGGGGTATATGACGGCGTTCTGGCAGTCCAAGACATCCGAAGGTACTACTGGGCAGCGCAGCTGCTAATCATTAATGACTAAATCTTCTCTGATCGTCAAGAACCAGCCTATCGAGTTGACCGAGACGTCATGGGGCGTAAAGGCCATGAGGCGATCCTGTATCATAGTTATAAGGAACAAGGCTTGACAACTGTGGGAAGCTGGACTTTTGTTGCAGTACCCCCCACTTTTTGCCTAGTTTTTGATTCACCTTTGACTGAGGTGTACTGGGTCCCTGCTAACCAGGTTCCTAGTACCAGTGTTCTTTCACCAACATTGTTTCACAATTGGCACCACTTCAGCCCTCTTGTAAGTCCCTAGTAAATGGTAACCCTGGTACCTACGGCATTGGAACTGAAGAGGGTCCGCTAGTGCTGCAGCATGTATTGTGCCACCCTAGGGACCCCTCACCAAGACCATGCAAACTGCCATTGCAGGCTGTGTCTTGGTGCAGAGAAAACTGAAGAGTCGTCATGGCACACAGCCCTCTGTGACATGCCCACAGAAACTGCATGAGATATAGGCAAGTCACCCCTACAGCAGGCCTTACAGCCCTAAGGTAGGGGGAACTATACGTGTGGTTCTATCTGCCTGAGGAGATATGACCCTACAATATCCAAGTCCAGTCTTGATTATTGTAAGTGAGCAGGGAAGCCATAGAGAGTACATGGGCTGGACACCCGTCATTACGGGTTCCCCAGCACCATGATGGCTTCACTGTACACAGGGATGTTTCCTACCAAACATCTCCTCTTAGTAAATCCACACTGATGCCAGTGTTGGATTTATTAATAAAAAGCACACTTAGAGGGCCCCCTAAAATCCTACCAAGCTCTGGTGTGGTCCCCGACTAGTCTTAGCCATCCTGCCACCACCAGAGGCCAGGAACAATGCCTGCTCTGGGCGGAGGTGCTTCACACTTCCTCCAGCCCGGCATGGCGTTCCAAGGTGGGAAACTTGCAACCCAGGTGTCTCCAGATAGTGGAGGATGCCAATCCCCCCCCTCCCGTCCTGCTCCACATTTGGCAGGAGGACAAGCATGAAAATTTGTTAGATTAGGAGGCAGGCCCACATTCAGCCAGCACCACCCCTAAGGTGGAGCAGATGATGTGGGCCATACTTTTCAGTTTCCTCCATCTTGTTTGAGAGGGAAGTGGCTAATTAGGGTCAGGGTTGTGCCCACTCCCCAAAGGAAGTGGTCACATAGAGGGTGTAGACAGCCTAAAGATAAGTAGCCCATTGGCTACTACCTGTCTCCCCCTGTAACTCCCCTGAATTTAGTATTTAGGTGGCACCCCTGGACCCTGAACTTTAGATTCCTGCTGACCTAAGAAGAAGAAGGACCGAAGAGGAGAAGAAGCAGCTGACTTGGCCCCAGCCCCGCCGACCTGTCTGCATCCCTCATCGAGAACTGCGCCAAAGTTGACTCGTCCTGCAGCTGTGACTCCAAAAGCCTGGGAGGACTGCCTGCCTTCGAAAAACAAACAAGAGTCTCCCGTGGAGTAGTGGAGCAGCTCCCCTGAATCCTGCAGGCACCCCAAAACCGCTGAGAGGCCTCTAGACTGCCAAAAACTTGACACTGGAAAGCACCACTGCACCTGTCAATCCAAGCCCGAGTTGAAGTGGGACAACGGTGCCAGCGTGGTGCCCCAGCCCAGCAGAGATAAAGCCCACCTTGGACTTGCCCACTGTGGACTTACCGACGCCACCTGCAGCCTCTTTGTGCAGATCCCCCTCAACTGCTCCGGTGACAAAAACGACGCCTAAGGACACCTCTGCACCCGTCGCCCCATGGCCCTGAAGAAGAGAACCAAAGGTGCCCCCGCATCCCTGGACATTGCAAGAGTTGAGCCCCCTTGCTGGTTCAGCTCGACTCGTCCCCCATTCCAAGCCTGCAGCCTCTTTGTGACTGGACCGATCCTCCATTGAAGTGAAGGGGCACCCGACGCTGTAATGCACCTCTGCACCCGGACGCCCCAGAGCCTCCCGAAGTAAACTGTTGGTGCTGCCTTAGATCTTGCCCCATACTCACCTCAAGTCCTGGGGAAGGGTCCCAGAAGTCGTTGTTAAGTGACCGTATGTTTTCTCCATAGCTTAACATCGATGCGAAGTGCTTTAATCACGGTTGAAAGGATCAAACAGCTGTTTACTTCAAATCTACTATTTTAAACAGTACTTACCTTTAAACGAAATTCTTGGTTTTACAAAATACATATAAAGAAGTGCTATTTTTCTAATTTGTTCTCGGATTTATTCTTTGAGTGTGTGTCTCATTTATTGCCTCTGTGAGTACAACAAATGCTTAGCACTACCCTCTGATAAGCCTAACATCTCGCCCACACTACCACAAATAGAGCATTAGTATTATCTACCTTTGCCTCTGTATACCAATCTGGGACTCACTGGATTCTCTGCACAGTGTACTTTTTAAAGGTACTATTTAGAGAGCCAGCTTCCTACATAAACACATACCTGGACAGTGGTTAGGATATGGAGGGAAGCTCTGACCTAATTGGCTGGAGAGGTAGATTTACCAATATGACGCCACTATGGGACAGCGACTTACTACATGAAGTCGGGCCTGTTGGGCTTCTCCAGATGGGAATTATACTAGGTATAGAGCACTTGGGCAATGTTTGGAGGGACCAGGCCCTGATAAAGTTCGCTATGCTCCGCCAGAAAATCGAGGTGGATGAATCAGAACACTATAAATACCTACAACTGGGGCCCGCCATTAGGAGGCACATACTGGAAGGGGAGCAGCTTCCGGAGGCATCGCCTCTGGAGGATCGTCTGCTCATGGGGCCGATACTGGATAAGGGGGTATCCAATATATACAGGAAACTGATCAACAATTCCCCTGATCCGCTGGGGATATTGAGAGAGGCATGGACTAATGACCTTGGGGACATGGGCGACGAGTACTGGATAGAGACCATTCAGAGTCCTCAAGAAATAGCAATACGGAGCCAGTTCAGACTAGTCCAGCTAAGAATACTACACAGATCCTATTACTCCAGGGCGCTCTTACACCAGATAGGCAGGGCTAGCACACCCCTATGCCTCTGGAGATGCAAACAAGAAGGTACCTTTTTCATATCCTTTGGGAATGCCCATTGATACAGGAATACTGGGGGGGAAACCACAGAGGTAATGTCCCAGTTTCTGTCTCTACCTTTCACGCTAGATGCGAAATGGCTCCTCCTGATATCTGGGAAAGAGACCTGGCCCAGATACCAGCGGCTCTGTTAGGTGATGGGGGCAGGCCAAGCGAAACATTGCGCTGGCGTGGGGGCACCAACACTCCCCCGTGCATCAAAGATTGGGAATCTGACCTTGACTGGTGCCAAAGGATAGAAAGGTGGGCTATCAGAGCAGGGGATGCCCCAAGAAATGGGAGAAGGTGTGTGGGTCCTGGCACGAATATAGGGGTCTGTGATGAGAGTCTGACCTGCTGACAGAGAAAACTATGAGTGGGACACTCTTGGTGTGCTGGGGTAAGGAAATATTTATGAATGTAAATGGGCCGTAAAAGCGGCCACCTGGATATGCAGTCAATCAATGCCTTAACGATGTACATATTTTATAATGATGTATGCCATGTATGAACCTGTCCTTACCTCTTGCATGAGCTGTATGATAAGCAAAGTTTAAATAAAAAGAGTTAAGAAAAAAAAAAAGAAGATAAGCTTCTCAGCTTTGATTGGATAGAAGCCGTGAACATTAAAGCACCTATATAATTACTGTTGTTCAAATTGTGGATACTGTATACTCAATACTTAATGTGGCTCAAGCACCTTTGTTGTTCTTGGAATTGGGTATTACTGAATTCTGGGTTAGAGCTAATAGCCCTTTTTTCAACTATTATATATATTGGTGTGCAAATCAATTTTGTATGTACATAGCGACTTGTTATCCCCACCGCCCCACCCAAATCTTTGCACAGAATATTAACCTACAGATAACTTGTTTCGTGCTGCGTTCCTTGGGTTCAAGGGTGTTCGATCCTGTGGTATAGTTACTGGTTTGCTTCAGTATATTATGGGTTTCACAGCATTATGGCTCCCAACTCCTCCTTTGGGAATCGTGGTATATCCTTCGAGGTCCTTGCATTGGTACAACACCATTTCATTAATGCTGCAACAGTGAAGATTAATGAAGTGGTAATCATCTAAATACTTAGCAGCAATCTTAATTTAACTAAAATGTCATTGTTAAATCTCACAGTCCTGAAGACCCCTCTCTACAAGTCCATACTTAAAGAGATGCATCATGATTGTCTCTCACATTTAGACTGCTATTTTTTCTTTATGACTGTGACCAGGAAGAGAAGGATTTTATGAAATGGAAATTGCCAGTAAATAATCCACTGTTATGCTCAAACACATGCACTAATATAGTGATGTACTTCATTGTCATTTCATGTTATGTCATGGTTGGGATTCTTGAGCAACATTTCAAAAAGGTTTTTCTCCATTTTATGATTTTACCAATACCGATTAATATTTTATGTTGCTGATATATAGAGCCAGACGTATAAAGAAGAGAAATTGACAGTATATGCCGGATCTGCACAAGGGATCACCAATCTACCCATTAACAGATTTATTAATCATGTGTTTGGTGACCATTACCCTGCACAGGTTTATCAAGGACCGTGTGCAATGGTTGCTTCCTTCTTGGAAACACTAAGACTAAATGTAATTTGTTGATTTGTAGAGCTTTACATCGGGGGTTATTACATCGTGGTCATTACATCAAGAATACGTTTACATTGTATGTTATTACAGCCGAAGTGCCTATAAATATATATATATATATATATATATATATATATATATATATATATATTTCAGTGAATATATATATTCACTGAAAAAACCATAGGTTTCAGGCACGTTATAGTTAGAAATTAGCATTTAAAAAACCTTAGAAATTCACTGAAAAAACCATAGGTTTTAGGGAAAGTTATAGTTAGTTGGACATTGCACTCGTACAAAACCTGTGAAATTCCCCGTTATAGTTAGTTCAGCTAACTATAACTCGCGCCCCCGCAATGCACTGCTGATGAAGTCACATATTACATCACTCATGACATGGTCAGTGACATCACTGATGACATCTCAAATGACATCATCCAGTGACTGTGCGTTTCTATAAAGTTTAAATATGTTTAATATATATGCCAAGGTGTATTGAAGAATGAGTGGGTGTATAAGTGTCTGGATGGATGATTTAGTAGATGCGTGACTGACTCTATAAGTGAGTGATTAAACATATCTTACTGAATGCATGGGTTAGTGACTAAACTGTCTGAATGTCTGTATCCGTCTGTCTGTTGCTGTGTAAGTGGCTGCATGGGTTTGTGAATAGCTACATGAGTGTCTATATGAGTTATTGATTGGTTGTGTGAGTATCTGTATGGGTGCCTGAGTGTTTGTGTGGGTGGGGTGTGTGTGACTCTGTGCATAGATGTGTGAGTGGGTGATTCACTGGGTGCATGGTTTCAAGAGTGCATCTGTGATGGACTGTATGGGTGGGTGAGTGTGTGTATGGGTGTGTTAGTGAGTGAATGTATATCTCAGTGGTACATGTGTGAGTAACTACATATGTCAAAGGCAGTATATATGTGTGTTGGAGTATATAAATGGCTATAAGTGAGAGTGTGTGATTGTGAGAGTGGCTGTATGGATGAGTGTGTACTTGTATCACTGATTGTATAAGAGCGTAAGAATGTGCGAGTATTTCTATGAGTAAGTGAGCTGGTGTGTGTATAACTGTATAGGTGAGTAAATGGCAGTGTGATTAATTATTTGCATGACTGACTAGGTGTGTGAGTACCTCTATCAATGAGTGGCGGTGTGTGAGTGTCTATGTAGGTGTATGAGTGCATATGGTAGTCCTGTACTGAGTGACCGTAAGTATGAGTGACTGTACAAGTGAGTGAGTGGATGTGTGTGTAGACCTAAGAATCAGTGAGTGTGTATATAGTTATTGGTGTTGGAGTGTCTATGGTTTTGACAATGGCAGTCTGTAATTTAGAGTGAGTGTATCAAAGGTTATATTAGGGTGTGAGGAGGTGCATCAGATTATCACGTGGATGATGTCATCAGTGATGTCATCAGTGATGTCATTTGAGATGTCATCAGTGATGTCATCAGTGATGTCACTGACCATGTCATGAGTGATGTAATATGTGACGTCATCAGCAGTGCATTGCGGGCGCGCGAGTTATAGTTAGCTGAACTAACTATAACGGGGGAATTTCACGGGTTTTGTACGAGTGCAATGTCCAACTAACTATAACTTTCCCTAAAACCTATGGTTTTTTCAGTGAATTTCTAAGGTTTTTTAAATGCTAATTTCTAACTATAACGTGCCTGAAACCTATGGTTTTTTCAGTGAATTTCAAAGGTTTTTTAAATGCTAATTTCTAACTATAACGTGCCTGAAACCTATGGTTTTTTCAGTGAATTTCAAAGGTTTTTAAATGCTAGTTTCTAACTATGCCTACAGAGGTAGGACATGTGAAGAAAGAAGAAAAACGCACAGAAAGAAGCAAAAGAAAGGCAGAAAGAAGCAACAGAGGAGCAGAAAGAGGCCTTGTTCCAAAATCATCCTGTGCCCACAACTTTTTCCGACGTGTACTGGTGGTAACTGACTCTGACTAACCAGAGCCAGTGCTATGCTAAAACACACTTAGAATACAGTGAAAACACCTACATACACTAGGGAACACTATGCGTTGGGGTACCCATGTGATTAGCATGACCTCCTCTGTAAGTCCCTAGTACATAATAGGGCAGGGGGATTAAAACTACCTCTTAAAACGCGCTACAGGGCGCGTTTGCACAGTGGTGAAGGGAGGGGGCCTGAGGTGACATGTGTGCAAACGCGCCCCGTGGCACGTTTTAAGTTGCGGGATTAAGTCCCCTTGAATCCTGAGTGTCCCTGGGGCCCAACTAGCCCCCAGGTACCTACAGTTAGGACCACAGAGCTGAGTTGCAGAGAGGCGTTCCGAGGCCACGCACCTTTTTCACCTCTCTGCAACGCAACTCTGTTGTGCTTACTGAAGGTACCTGGTGGGCTAGTTGGACTCCAGGGACCCTCAGGATTGAAGGGGACTTAATCCCCCAACTTAAAACACGCCACGGGGCCTGTTTGCACACATGTCACCTCAAGCCCCGCCCCCTCCCATCACCACTGTGCAAACGCGCCCCGTGGCGCGTTTTAAGTTGGGGGATTAAGTCCCTTTGAATCATGAGGGTCCCTGGGGTCCAACTAGCCCACCCTGTACCTCCAGTATGTGCCAGGGAGCTGCGTTGCAGAGAGGTGTTCAGAGGCCACGCCCCTTTTTACACCTCTCTGCAACGCAGCTCTGTGGCGCTTTCTGGACGTACCTGGTGGGCTAGTTGGCCCCCAGGGACCCTCAGGATTTAATTCCCCATCTTAAAATGCGCCACAGGGCCTGTTTGCACACATGTCACCTGAAGCCCGCTCCCTCACTTCACCACTGTGCAAACGCGCCCCGTGGCGCGTTTTAAGTTGGGGGATTAAGTCCCCTTGAATACTGAGGGTCCCTGGAGTCCAACTAGCCCACCATGTACCTCCAAAAAGCGACAGAGCTGCGTTGCAGAGAGGTGTAAAAAGGGGCGTGGCCTCTGTACACCTCTCTGCAACGCAGCTCCCTGGCGCATACTGGAGGTTCCTGGTGGGCTAGTTGGCCCCCAGGGACCCCCAGTATTCAAGGGGAATTACTTCCTCTTCTTAAAACGCGCCAGGGGGCGCGTTTGCAGACTGCTGCAGGGAGGGGGCGGGGCCTCCGGCACGATGCAGGTCTTTTTTTTTTTTTGTTTCTTTTTTTTTGTATGGGAGGGGGGCTGCGTGGCCCCCCTTCCCTCGGCCACCTTTGGCCCCGGGGACCCCATCCCCCGGGGCCTGAGGATTTATTTATTTTTTTAAACGGGAAGGGAGCCGCGTGGCCCCCCTTCCCTGGGCCTCTATTGGCCCCAGTGACCCCATCCCCCGGGGAATGCCCTCTTTTTTTTTAATTAAAAAATATTTGGAGGGGGGCTGCGTGTCCCCCTCCTCAGGCCATTTAAGGCCCCGGGGACCCCATCCCCCGGGGCCGGCCTTGACGTTTTTGTTTTTTGTTTTTTTAAAATTTTATTTTTGGGGAGGGGGGCTGCGTGGCCCCCCTCCTGGGCCACTAATGGCCCCGGGGACCCCATCCCCCGGGGCCTGGCCACTCGTTGGGGACCGTGGGGGGGTCCCCAATCCCCGCACGGTCCCGCCGGCTCCCCGCGTCCTGCGGGAGCCGGCATTGCTTTTCCATAAGGGGAGCTGCTGACATGCAGCTCCCCTTATGGAAAAGCAATCTGCTTTGCTTCATTGAAGCGAGAGCAGGTTTCCCTGCTCTCGCTTCAATGAAGCAAAGCAAGTTTGCAATGACAGGGCGGGAGCCGTGAGGCTCCCGTCCTGCCATTGCAAACAGCAGTGTACCGGGGGTAGGCACCCCGGGACACTGCAGGAGCCGGCCCTGGGGGGTGGCGGTCCTCAGGGCCACCACAGGCTCCAGGAGGGGGGCCGCGCGGCCCCCCTCCCAACATCTACTGGCCCCGGGGAGGTGGTGGTCCTAGGGCTTCGGGGGTCCGAAACGGACCCCCACATTTCTTTAATTAGTGCCCCGGGGAGGTGGCGGTCCCCGGGGCGTGTGGGGGGGCTGGAGCCCCCCCACACAGGTAATTTTGTTTAAAAAAAAATAAGCCCCGGGGGGTGGCGGTCCCCGGGGCTGCGGGGGGGCCGTGTGCCCCCCCGCCACCATTATTTATTTGAAGCCCCGGGGGGTGGCGGTCCCCGGGGCTTGGGGGGCCTTAGAGGCACCCCCCCTAAAATATAAACCCACCCCCGCATGCCCCCGGGACTTGGCCCACCTGGGGGCAAAATAGCCTCGATTTTTTTTTTATCACGGCGGAATCCGCGCACCCTAAGCGCATCCCGACGATTTAAAAAAAAAAAAATGCTTTTTTCTGCCCAGGGGGTCCTTGTGGGACCCCCTGAGCAGACCTAGGGGGTCAGGGTGTTTCTACCCTGCCTCCTTTTTGCATTTTGCAACTTGTTTCTGTGCCTCGGTTCTACCGAGGCACAAAATTGCTGCCAACACTTCCTGATTTGGAGTGTTGACAGCCACTTGACAGGCAATTAGCATGCAGCTCGTGATCGGGAGGGTGCGCGGACCCTACGCGGCCATAGATATATATGTGATTTTACTTTTGATTTTCTCAGGAACTACTGAACGGATTTACACCATTTAAGCAAATTTGGTGTGATTCCGTTCAGCAGTTCGGGCTGTAGCTGCGATGAAAGGTTCCTATGGATAATTGCATGGGGAAAACACGTTTTGGGACCCCCTTTTTTCTCTGCCCCCGCTTGCCGAATCACCCCGAAACTTTCAGGATAGGAGCGGACCGGAGCGGGCCATAAGTTTTGAAAATTTCGCGAAGATTCGTCAACCGGCGCCAAAGTTATTTCAAATAGAATGTTGTGGATTTCCTATGGAAAATAGGTCCTAACTATAACGACCGCCAGTAGATAATATATATATATATATCCCGTAACACTACACTACACTTAACTGAACCGTAGAAGCCCCTTATTGTAACCCATCCTTGAACCCTAAAAACCCCTTAATGCTGCCCTTCACTAAAACCTAAAATTTCCTTAGTACCCCTAAACTATCCTTCCCTGAGTACTTAAAAAACCTTACCACCTCTTAATGCTATGCTTTCCTGAATCCTAAACACCCCTTACCACCCTTAATGCTATCCTTCCCTGAATCCTAAAAAAAACTCCTTACTATCCTTTAATGCTACCTTTCCCTGAATCCTATCAACTCCTTAATACCCGTTAAGGTTACCCATTCCTGAACCCTAAAAGTCTGTACGACCGCTTCACTCTACCCTTTCCTAAAACCTACAAACCCCTTACTACCTCATGCTACCTTTCCCGAAACCCTAAAAACACTTTACCACTCCTTAACACTTAAACTTAAAAAGACTTCTACATTAAATATTTTTTTTGCATATTAACATTTATAATCAGAATTAATTTTCTATTAGAATTATATGTGTTTACATGTGTGTGTGCAAATATATGAATGTATATTGAATATATATACATATATATATATTTCCAAACGACAATCTGACAATCAGGAGCGCCTCAACCTCACGGGTCGGGGCCTGTCTCAGGTGTGTCAGACATCTCCCATATTTCATAAGAAAACACGTACTGGACTCGCAACGTGAAAACAGGCCATTCCAAACGTGCTCAGTCATTTCTTTATTTGAGGCAAAAATAGGCAGGCAGGCATTACGCGTTTCGACTCGTGCGAGTCTTCATCATATGCCACTGTGTTCAGGTGGGTTCGTTAGCATTTAAATAACGTAACTCACAACATTGAAAAAGGACAATGTCCACTTCTTTCCAATTTTAAAGAGGCAGTCAGTTTTTTCTCTCAGTTCGTTTATGCAGCAAAGGTGAGTACATTCATTTCGTTTTCAATCAGGTTAAATCCTTTGAACAGATAGTGTTCATTAAATACATGAAAGAAGTGGACATTGTCTTTTTTCAATGTTGTGAGTTACGTTATTTAAATGCTAACGAACCCACCTGAACACAGTGGCATATGATGAAGACTCGCACGAGTCGAAACGCGTAATGCCTGCCTGCCTATTTTTGCCTCAAATAAAGAAATGACTGAGCACGTTTGGAGTGGCCTGTTTTCACGTTGCGAGTGCAGTACGTGTTTTCTTATGGAATATATATATATATATATATATATATATATATATATATACATACACACACACACAGACACACACACATATTTATACAAAGATATACATTTGTTACACATAATAATAATGTTATATCACTTAAAAGCTAAAAAAGTAACTTATCTGTGAAATAAAAGACTGAAAACATACCTGCAATGTAAAGACTCACGATGTATCCCCTTCGGTGTAATGGCCCCCGCTGTTAAGTCTGTGAAGTAAAGATGACATTTCCCAAGCAAGCCCTGGTTGGAGCTGCTGGGCACCAGGCGTTTTCCCGGTGGGCTGGCAGGGTGGGAGCCGGTTTCACTCCTGTGGGGGCCAGTTTTGTTGATGGGGACGGGCAGGCTGCGTTTCCTGCCTGCAGCACTTCTGTACTTTAAAAATAAACAATGCAAAACAAATGGTTTCGAAGAGTTCTTCAAAACCATTTGCTTTTGCATCTGGGTTATTCCTGTCGTCTTCACAATTGCCACCAGAAGCGCGGACCTGGAGGGGTTTGGGAGGGAGGGCTGTTTGCTCACAGACTCTTCAGGGTTCAAAACAGTGTATTTCTTTATAGTGTCACATTTGCAACACATTTCAGTTTGGTGTATTAGGTTGTACCATTGCATCGTTTGGCAACTGTATGAATTGACAGATTCTAGCCAAGAGCCTGGAAATGTTCTTGCCCCCATCACTGCTGCCCTGGCGAGGGTGCGATGAGTGAACCTAAGGGGATCCGTCTTTTATCCCTTGTCCGCGGCCTGTAGTGCTGCTGTGGAGGGAGTAGTTTGTGCAGCGCGCACCCTGGCTAATGTGTTTCGTCGTGCTCTCGTGTGGTGATGGAGGAGTTGGAGCTTTTGTGCAATTGAGCGACTAATGGTTGTCTCTTTCTCTCTCCCATTTTAGCTCAGGGTGTAATGCTTTGTGTTTAATACTTTGAGGTGCTAAATCAGTGCCCTTTGTCAAATACATCCAGGCGATGCATGTTTCATAAGACTTGGTAGTGGTAGCGTTTGGGTAAGGTGATGTTTTAATGCAGAAGTTGAAATGAAAACTAGAGCACACACCTTGGTCATTGCATTGAGACCATTTGCTTCATGTAGTCTTTATTCATTGTCACCTCTTCGAGAATTAACTCACTCACCCACTCCTCACCATCCAACTGTTCATTCAGCCGACAGCCCTTTCTCCAATCTCACCCATCGATTCAATGATCAGACATGGTTCTTTTATGAAAAATGTATTGTAAAACGCACCATATTTGCAATTTTTTTCAAAAATGTCTTTGGGGGGAGAACCTCCCCAAGCCCCCCCTCCCCGCTTTTCACCAGTTCGGCTCGCTTGCCTTGCTCGCTTCATGCAGTATGGGTACTGTTTTGACAAATTTGCCAGGGCTGCTTTTGGTTCCCAGTCAGGCCCTGACCCAAGGAAAGGAGGATCCCTTCAGGGACCCACTATGAGAGTATATATATATAAACACGTGTGAAACAAATGTGTGCCTCCAAAAGCCTGTAGCAGCAAGGAACGTGGCGCACAGTGAACAAAGGGCTCAGGTGCTGTAGTGTAGAAAATCACAACAAAGACCTATGTATCACAGCAGGCCTCATTCATTGCATCAGGCATGCATTAAGGCTTCCGCGCCAACCTCTTTATTAAAGATCCAGGATTCGCAGAGGGGCAGGAAACATGATGTGGTCTACAAGCCAAATAATGCCCTTTACCCCGTTCCCTTCGTCTGGACAAGTATAAGGCAGGAACTTCACCCCTGTGAATGGCAGTCTGCCACAGTTAGGAGTGAAGTGTGGCCCAAACTGCTCGAGCTGTCACAGGCACATCATGCAAACTATCAGATGTACTTTAAAGCCGAGATACGTTGCCCTCATAAAGTACTAGCAGTTCTTCACAATGTATGTTTTATTTTTGCCTACAGCATTATAGATTAGCAGAATAATTTAACAGAGCATCCGAAAGAGAGCAACCCCTCAGAACCGAGGGGACAGGGATAGAACCCAATCAAAAAGCAATAAACTCTCCAATGCTATTAATAAATGAACGAACAAATACAAACTAACAATTGCTAAAATAAATACAAATTGTGTAACCTTGTGCAAAAAGATCTTCTTTTCTCACATATACTCGATATATGTATTGGTTTAATAATAAATATTGAGACATACATGTAACCACAATTCACATAACATAAAACATTACAGATCGAACTAAAGAAGACATACAAAGTCTTTGAAAGGGCTCAACACCGCCAATATTATCACTATACATTAATGAATCGATTTTTCATTTGGATTTCCACAGTGTAAGGAAGATTACCGATTAAAATCGTCATCAACGAATCTAAACGTATTTCATACATTAGCCTTTATACAACCTATCGTTGGCTGATAAGCACAGAGCCAGGCTTTGAACTGCCACTAATAACTATCAAATGTCCATTTTAAGGTATTAGAGGTCAGGTGTAGTGGGGCAGAGAATCAGAGCTTCTGTTTGCACATGTTGTTCGAATAAGTGCGCTTAAATCTGTAGTGTTTTTACAAAAAACACAGGAATGGCAGACCCAGAAAACCTGGGAAATGATTGGCAGATGCAGTTCAATAACTCATCAGCATTTTCCTTTCAACACTCTACCTTTCCTACAGCCACTTCTCTCAAATCTATGAACAACTATTGAACAGGCTGAACATCTTCAACCTCCCCCCTCCCATCTACTTCGTTGGTGATCCATATCCTCCGGATATTTGCATTCATTTACCATTTGCAATCATGCACTGTATTTTTATTACATGTTGATGCTGCTGTCAGTCAGACAGTTTCGTGACGCTCAAGAAGCACTGTCCCCAGGTGCTACTGCGGTTCTATACATAATATAGCTCAGTTCTCTGGGCAGTCCCTCCATACTAATATATTACTGGCAGTCCTCTTGAAGCCAAGGATAGTGTACGTAGTATTTCACTCTGAAATCCCACTCAGTCCAGCCCTTGCAGGTCAATTACATACATTCCACGCACATATATATTTTAGTGATGTATTTTATTGTGGAATTACACATACTAAAACACCCATGCACAGTCTAATGACCAGCCTTGAAACATTAATGTGTTTGCACACATTATACAAGGTGTAGTTAGTTATGCACGTAGACTGATCCAGACACTGTCCTTTTACTCAAATTCAGTGTACTGACCGGCACAAAACATAGCTGAATGGATGGATGGATGTTGGCATCATCCTGCCCTCAGCATTCCCGACTCCACATTGGCCACCCAGAAGGGCACCCTACACACCAGCACGTCTCATCAAGAGCCTGAAGAAATATGACCACATCACTCACATCCTGATGGCACTCCTCTGGCTCCAATTACCAGCCCACACCATCTTCAAGTCTGCTGCATCATCTACAAAGCTACTACAATTGTCACCCCAGTCTATCTTGTTGACAAGCTCAGCACTTCTGTTGGCTCTTGGCACACCAGCAGTCAGGACACCATCAGATTGTAGACCAAGACATGCAAAAACACAAACACACACACACAGCAACAGGACTTCTCCATTTATGCACCAAGAATTTGTAGGGTCATCCCCGTATCCAGCAGGGCTGCACCAACTATAAACCAATTTAGAAAAGACCTAGAAAACACACCACTAAAGAACACTACATCACAATGAGGAAACAGTCCACTTCCAATCGCAGAACCTAGCTACCCTTCCAATCACTCAATGACGCTCTCTTTGCCTTTGACCTTGTACAGTGCTCTGCTGGCTTTTGGGCAGGTTTGCGCTACACACATCCCAAACATACATATGCACAAAATCTTAATAGAAACCACACATTAGGTAAGAACATTTGATTAGCATGTACACTGGTATCACACACAAGGGGGCTGATTACCATGTCGGTCGGAAAGCCTCCGACTGCTAGTCAGAAGCTTTCCGACCGCGGTCGTAGGCTTTCTGACCAACACAGTCGGTTTGCGGTCCGACCGCTGAATTACTATGTCGGCGGGCGGAGAGTAAACCGGCCGGTCATTCTGACGCGATTCCGACTGGCTCTCAGAGTCTTATGGCCAGTCAGACCCACACCGTAATCCCCTCGGGATTACGATGTCGGTTTACCACAGCCTTTCCGTGCCGGCCTTTCCGCCATGCAAAAGGCTGTCGGAAAGCGACTTTGGGGGGCCCTAGCAGGCCCCTTTGCCTTCGCGGCATACGGTTGGTGGCCGAGGGGGTACCTTGAGTGCCCCCTGAAATCCCTGCACTGTGTGGCAGGCACTATGGGGTGACTGCCACAAAGTACAGGGTTTTACACACACCCCCATTTCTTTATGGGAGCCTGCAATGCGGCGGGTTTACGGCCGAAGCACAAGCTCCCATAGAGAAATGGGAGTATGCAACCGAACAGTGTTTGGTCGCATCGTAATCAGGCGGCCAGAATCGCTGACTGGAGGTCAGTCAGTCCGGTTTCCTCCACAGTGTCGGTCGGAGGAAACTCCGACTGACATCATAATAGTCCCCTTAGTGTAATCATACACGAACACCTTAATCCAACTTCTCCAGTAAATAGTCCATTAAAGGCTTTTCAGTGGTATACACAAATATGCTTTTCAGTGGCACACAAAAATATACTACAAACACATTGACTACATTTATATGCTTATAAACTGCTCATAGAAAATGTCTGGTTAACAAACACACTAACTACACTTATACGCTTATAAACTGCTCACAGGAAAAGGTCTGGTCACAACCAGTAGACAGAGTCAAACATCTCGCTCAATGTAGTGCTTTGGAGACCGCTGCGGTGCCGGCGTCTGTGCTGTGTGGTGGCCACGTCGGCGGATGGCTGCGTGAAAGGAGGGGGCGGAGCTGGCCTGGCGATGCATCCCAAGGCGCGGAGAGGGAAATCCCATGTCCCGATGGATACGGCTGGAGCTGTAAAAATGTTTACAATCACTGCAGCATCAAGTAAAGGCAAGAGCAGCAGCAATGGAGATACCTTAGGGGAGAAACGCAAGGGAGCTCAAAGAAAAAGCCTGGGTAAGCGCTTTATTCCCCCTTTATTTACTGCTGGAAAAGAGAAGAAAAAGACACCGCATAATTTGGTGCACACACCGGAGAACGATAGTACTGAACTGGCGGTAGAGATGGGCAAATCGGTAAATCTTTCTACAACACATGGAACTGTAGATCCTAGCAGCACTGGGCAATTAGCAGAGGGTGAAGCTCTGATAGTGGAAAAGGCAGGGGCAGGAGGGGTAGGAGGGGGTGAAAGCCACGGTATCCCTTTATCCGTCATACCCAACCCCGTTAAAACCAGTACAGGACCGGAGGTGGTGGACAAAGGTCGGCAGGATAAAGCCATGGTGAAGGATGGACAGAGAGACACCCTCTCAAACCTAGATAACCTAGGCGCAAGAAGTAAAACTGATATCCAGAACACGAGCAAGGAAACCGACTCTGGGGATAACTTCTACTCTCTATCAGACCACTCGGACTCTTCTGACAATGAGATAGAGTCAATTCTAAAATTTCGTGGAAGGGGTGGCTCTCATGGTAGTGGGCACAGTGAGCTAAGCAGCAGGCACCCCGATGACACGGGCACCGATACCCCGGAAGCCAGCCCTCGGACAGTGCGTAAGAGACAGGATCTGGGAGATGGGGCTATGCAGGCAACGGGCAATGATGTCTTGCTATGGGATTACTCTTTTTCGGCGGAACTGGGGGTAGATAGTGGACGCATCCCTGAGTTCAACAAAGAGAGCATGGTAGAAAACCTGAAGAGATTTCGTTAGCTCTGATATATCAGACTATAATGACCGACAGAGAAGAAACGCGCACTGAGAGTCAACGGACCCAAGGTGCCTGCCGCAAACTTCAGAATTCTGTCCGTCGCATTGCGAAGTCATGCTCTGAATTCACTGAGAGGTTTAATGAAGCAGAAGCTCCGATCTCGTGTCTGGAGGATGAGCTGGCAGCTCAGAAGGCGGCAACTGAGGCTATGCAGTTGTTAAAAGAGGATACACAGTGGAAGCTGACAGACATGGAAAATCGCCTCCGGAGAAATAATCTGAGAGTGCTGCAGATCCCAGAGGGCGCAGAAGGCCAGGACCCCCGCAAATACATGATTGAGTTATTTTCGGAAGCTTTTCCCGAACTCACGCAATGGGACTGGCATCGAGAGATCCAAAGAGCGCACCGATTCCCTTTTACTCTTCGAGCAAGACCGGGATAGGCGGCTTCTAGACCTAGGGCGATACTAATCTCACTCAATAACTTTTTGGCCCGCCAGGCTGTATTCAAACTTGCATGCCCAGATAGAAAGAGGGCTGGTAAAGGGATAGAATTTATTGTCAGACCAGATTTTTGTCACCAGATGGTGGAGAAACGTTGGCAGCTACATCAGCTCATTGCTCCATTTCAGGGCAAGGGCACCCAAGCCTTTCTCCTTAACCCAGCTAAGCTAAAGGTCATTTATAAGGAGCATACTCTGTTTTTTACCTCTGAGGTGCAGGCCAAAGAGTACTTACAAGCCATCTAAGATAAGGGCAGGCTGATGCGGGTGACGAAGCTTATATGTATGCTGTTCTAGCTTTCCGGTGTCTTTGGTCTTCCCTTTCTTTTTTTCTATCTTTTTTTTGGGATTGGTTTCTTTACACTGTATATGTGGTGGGGGTGCTTTGTGCGATAATATTATATAGAGTGGCAGGTAGCGGGAGCTTGTCATCTCAGGGACCATCGGTCCTAATGCCTCACTACAGGGGAGGTCAGGTTGGGTTCAGGGGAGGTGGTGGGGGAAGGGGGGGTGTAGGATGGGTGGGGGGATGTGGGGGAGCTCGGAGGGCAGGTGGGGGGAAGGGGGGCAAAGTAAAAGCAATCCATAGCATGATAAGCATAATAAGGATGAAAAAAGCAAAGATCTATGTGGTTACACAACAGGAGTCACGAGCGGGGAAAGTAGCTTCAATCGATGGGGGATAGGATGATTAATTCAGGATTACACATCTGTTCTTTTAATGTGTGTGGGCTAAATAACACTGGGAAAAGACAAAGAGTGGCTGCAGAGCTACGTGTGATGCACCCCGACCTGGTTTGTTTGCAGGAAACACATATACCGTGGGGCAAGCGGAAGAGTCTAGCGGAATTAGGGTACACAGTATTGTCATGTACACAACAGTCTACAATGACCCGGGGGGTTGCAGTCTTAGCTAAACAGGGAATCCAGGGATCTGGCCGAGTGCTGGTTGACAAACAAGGCCGATGGGCTATTATGGAATGCGCGGCGGGGGTGGGTAAGTTGTCTGCACAGTGTATGGTTCTAATTTTGATGAGGTGTTGGTGCTGGAAGGGCTTAATGTGGAATTGGCATCATGGTCCACCCCACTCATTTTATGTGGGGATTTTAATATACACCTGGGATGTCGGGATTTACAGTTAGGTATACAGAATTATAAGGGTAGGAAACCTAAGGTGTTTAAGGCACTACAACACCTGTTGACCGATCATGGAATGGTCGATGTATGGGCGGCGCTGCGGGATCCAGACCCAGGATATACGTTTTACTCCCATCCACATAAAAAGTTAGTCAGGCTGGACTACTTTTTTATATCACTAGCATTACTAGCAGGAGCCAAGATTCAAGTTTTCCCTAGGATTACTTCAGACCATGGCCCCGTAGTGGTGGATATTTTAGCTCTCAACATCTGTTCGACTCCGAGAACCTTTTCGCTTGATAGAAAGCTTCTGTTGGATGCTGTATTCATTGACCACATGAACAACTGGATTAAGTATTTTCTGGAAATTAATCGCGACTCGACTTCATGTGGTTATGTGTGGGATGCCTTAAAAGCCGGATTTAGGGGGGAAGCTCTGAGTTATGGTTTACACAAGCAGAGGCAACTGAAGCTAGCGGTTCAAGATTTATATACAAAACTTAAAGTAGCGGAAGATAATCTAGCGGAGGGAATATTGGCAGGTAGTTACATCACGGGATCACAAACCGATGTTGCCCGATGTAAAGCTAATGTTAATCTACATTGGCGCAGAGACAATGCCCTTAAATATCAACTTAATAAGGAGAACTGTTATGAATATGGGGAGGCCACGGGGCGCTGTCTTGCACAAAGACTCCGCTCCAAAGAAGTGGCTCGAAGGATTGAGGCTATGAAAGACACACAGGGCAACCGGTTAGACACGCCTCGGGAGATCTTGGAAGTCTTTCATACCTTTTTGAGGAACTGTATACAGAAGAAGATGCTGGGGGGCGGGCAAGTGAGATAGTGCTGCAAAACTTTGTCAATGAGCGGCTGGGTCAGGAGGAGGTAGCTATTTTAGATAGTTCCATCACTATGGAGGAATTGGAAGAGGCCATAAATATTTTAGCTAGTGGTAAGGCGGCCGGGCCCGATAAGTTACAGTTGGAGGTCTATAAGACCTTTTTTCAGGAGCTAAAGGTGGATATGCTGGCAGTCTTCCAGGCAGCACAACGCGGGATAGCACCGGCATCCTGGGACCAGGCTAATATCATTGTGTTTAAAATAAAGGATAAACCACCAGACCTCCCGGGATCCTATCGTCCCATATCCATAGTAAATTGTGACAGGAAAATCTACGCTAAGATTTTGGCAACCCGGCTCGCCAAAGTCATTTCCCCGTTAGTTTAAAAAAGGCAGCATGGGTTTATACCCACTAGGGGTACCGTCAATCATATCAATAGGGTTGTGACCCTGCTCGATATGGCAAATGTTCAAGGCAGCACGTTTGGGCTGATTCTATTAGACGCCGAAAAGGCTTTTGACCGGGTTGCCTGGGACTTTTTGTGGATGGTTTTGCAGCAGTTGGGGTTTGGCCCTGGTTTTATTACAGCTATTCAGGCTTTGTACCGATCCCCCACAGCTAGAATATGTATGATGGGCCTAGAATCTGAACTAGTATGTATTACTAGAGGTACGAGACAGGGATGCCCCTGCTCCCCACTGTTGTTTGCCCAATATATTAACCCTTTTTTAAATATGTTGGAGCAGAGTTCTAGGATCAAACCTATTATTTCTAGACAAGACCAATTTCGTGTTTTGGCTTATGCTGACGACATAGCGGTTGTAACATCTGACCCTGCGGAAGTTATGCCAGAAATTGAGCAACTTGCACATAGGTTTGGTTCCTTTTCAGGATACAAACTTAAAGTGTCTAAAACCCAGATTATCTGTGTGAACCAACCAGTAATAATGATCCTAGAATAGTTGAGGAGGCGACATATCTGGGATTTAGGATTAGAACATCTCTAAGGGAATTAGTTGAGGTCAATTGGGGAGCCATCTTGGCCAATGTCAAACCTGGATTGGTGGGAATGTTTATATCTTTCGCTGGTTGAAAGATGTAACATCTTGAAAATGAACATCTTGCCTAAAGTTTTATATTTTTTTAGATCAGTTCCGCTAGAACTTTCCAGTGATCAGCTACAACAGCTACAATCAGTCTGTGCTCGATTTTTATGGGCCCAGGGGAAACGGCGGAGAGCAATGCGTTTTATGACTCTCCCACGGGAGAAAGGTGGGTGGTCAGTTCAAGACTTCACACTATATTACTATGCCTGCATATTACAAAACATGCGGATACTGTTAACAGGAGAAGAGGTTGGTAACATTGCTGAGGCCCAGTCTATATATCAGATGGTTTTGGGAGCAGAAGCTAAGAATTGTTTATTCAAAATGTTGGCAGGAAGCCATTACAAAAAAAACCTGGTTTAAGGTCATAGTCATGGCTTTTAAGGTTTGGAAGGTGGTGCGAAAGAGTTTCCAGATCGAAGGGGTTTCTTACTACACACCCACATCTGCTACAACCTTACTGCCAGCCGTTTTCTGGTATCGGATGGTTGACAGTTGGAGATGTAAAGAGATTACACAAATTGGTGATTTTTATGAAGAAGTGGGTCTTTGTTCTTCTTTCGCAATATTGGCTGATAAATACCATCTACCCAAAAAACAATTTTTTAAGTTTTTGCAAATCCGTGATTTCTTAGGTAAACGGCAGAGGGTGATAGAACCAAACCAGTTAGTAGAAGCTATCAGATGCAGGGCTAGGATTGGGGTATTATATAATTGCTTATTGGAGACAAGGAGGGACGACCTTGACATGCAAAATCTTAAATGGGAAAGTCGCCTGGGGCAAGTTGTCTCAGTGGAACAGTCGATCAATATAGCTGGAAAGATCTTGATTTCGGCTAAGTTAAAAGCACAGCACTTTAAGACTCTATTCAATTTGTATCATTCCCCGCAAAGATGTTGAAATGGGGGGGAGTGAATGACGGAAAGTGTTTCCACTGTGGAACAGATATGGCAGATATAGTGCATATTTTTTATACATGTGAGGAATTGATACAGTTTGTGGGACATATTGAGAGATTCCTCTCAGAGATAACAGGGGCCAGGATAAAGATCTCGGCATCTATAATGCTCTTAGGAATTAGGGAAGACTCGAAGCAGGGGCTACTGGCTCATACATTTCGCTATTTGGTCTTCGTAGCCACAGCAGTGGCTCGGCTCTGCATCTCGTCCATGTGGTTACAGCAGGAAGTTCCTTCCTTTGAGATGTGGAGGGGCAGATTTTATAGTATATTTAATCTAGAGTATAGCCTATATTCAGTTAAAGGGCTACGAAGGCGGAAGTTGGGTATGCAGGTATGGGGCTCAATGATGGAGCACATGAGAGATTGAAGTTTTATTACTATGCATAACGTTTTTTATGTCTAGACATGTATTTCATTGTATATAGCCAATCTGCTTTTAACTTAACCATGAACTCCCCCTTTTTTGTATTAGCCCTGATGTGTATGTACTGTATAAGATGTTATAAATTTATGATCTTTGTACTTATTTATTCCTGCTATGGATTGAAATAAAAAAACAATTAAAAAAGGGAAAGTACACTTAATAACCACACTGTTTCTCGTGTCCAATTCTTTATCCCCAATATGCATTCTGTACAAAAAACAATTCTTTTTGCTACTTTCCCCAGCACTGACTGAGCTATTTAGGAAGGCTTTAGTGTCATAAAAAGCATTTGTCAATGCGTGTTTAAGTGTTGGCACATTAAAGCCAGGCCTATTGGCTTTGCCAATGCTTGTCTACGTTGCAGTGGGAGCCATGGTGTTTTCTCTTTACCTCCAAATATGCGTGTCTCTTTATCTGATTAACAAACCTAATTTACAGATTGGCTTTTCAGGAGTACTGGCAGGCAATTACCTGGGAGGGAGTTATGGCTGTGATAAGAGCAGGAGACGCAGACAGACTGGGCACTTTGGACCGCATAATCAGCAGCTTAATGTTTTTGTTTTAATTTTGAAGACACAATAGATAGTACCTTCATTCACATGAATATTGTGGTAATCATTATAACCATGAAGTCTCCCAGTAGGAAGAATAACTTTGTGCTGAAAAGTAAATAATGTTATAAGTAATATTCTCATTGAATGCAATGTGGATTATTTATTTCTAATGTACTTTAGTAAACTCTGAACTAATTCCTTTGCTCCCGGGAGGGGGGGGGGGGGCAAATAATAATAATTTGAAAAAAAGAATTACCTCACGCTGCCGCTCCAGCTGCCAGCAGCATAGGTGAAGTATGAGGGACTCCATGGGCAACTCCACCCAATCCAGACGCTGCTCTCAGCTTGAAAGCAGAGCCAGGATTGTTCTGAGAGGCCTGGTTAGGCGCTCAGTAAGTGACTGGTAGCCTTTGCCGTTTCTCCACCTGGCTGTACAATACAGCTGGGTTGGAGAAATCAAAGTGCGCATGACGGTTTGGCCGGCCTAAAACGGCCGGCCAAACCATCATGCGCATTTCCAGTGCCCAACAACTCCTCCCCACCTGTTGGCTATCACTCAGGATGCCCGGCCCGCCCCACCCTAGACTCGCCAGCATCAGCTGTCAGAGAAAAATAAAACGATAATAAAACTCTTTTATTAACGTTTTTTTCTTCTGCAGTGAGTGGGCGACGCTCCTCCACCATTTTCATTATGTACTCACATGTAAAACACCCACGTATACACGGTCTGCCTTGCGTGAGTGACCATGTAGCACCATCTGTTATACATGCCTATAATAGGTAAAAATTGCCATCATTAAGGCAAGGTCAGTCTTAAGCCGTAAGTGGGCAGTGGGCACTATCATGTTATGGATGCTCACAATATGCCAAGAATTAAAACAATTATGCCAGGAACAGAAGCAAAAAAGGTAGGCATCACAGTGCTATGGAGGTTTGCAAACATGCCAAGGGTTACCTACGTCAGAGCCAGCATTATACCAAGGTCAGGCAGTGGGCAAAATTATACTATTGATACTCCTAGTATGCTTACCATGATTATGCCACAATCAGCACTACCAGGGGTGGACAGTCTTCTGCATGCCGACAATATGTCAAGAACTAGGACCATTATGCCGTGGCAAACCTTATGGTGGCCAGCATTATGCCAATGATGCCTATTATAAGCCAAAAATTACCAATTTATTGTTAGGGTCAGCAGCACTAAGGAGGACCATTATTATGCAAATAATGCTCACAATGTGCAACAAATCACCATTTCACCAAGGGTGGGCAGTTGGCACACCAAGCCATAAATACAAACTATTATTTCCAAGCAAGCCTACCACCAAGGGTCAGAAGTGTGCATCCTGTGATGAATACACAGTGTGCCAAAAATTACCACTATTAAGCTCGGGCTAGCTCCTGTTTTCATTTTCTACAGCATGGCTATAGCATGCTAAGAGTGTGACTGATAGTGCTAGGCCTGATAAAACCCAGTACTGTCAGTATGACACATAGCTTGCTAGAAGTTGTGAAAAGCTAGCATACAGCACTGGGCTAGAAAGCTGAAGGCCACCTCCCTCTGGAAAAAAAGTGTAACTGCACGGGAGACTCCATTCCTCCCCGCCATGGAAAAATCTGCTCACAGGGCTTTTAAGTCACATGACATTGTCAGAAGCATGCCTTGAAACCCCCTTTGCTGGGGGGTGGATGTGGCAGCAACACAGCTTGGGGCTTTTGTTTTGGAGGGCATGCACTGAAGTCTTTTAATACTGGCGGAAGGGAAATAGGACCACACTTTTTTTTTTACTTCTGGGATAGTGTATGTAGGGAATTCAGTAGCTGGGCAAGTGCTTATCTCAAATTCTTTCATGATCTTTCAGTATTTCGTGATGAAAGAAGGCGGCTAGGTTTGTGCAGGGATCAGTGGCGAGGCCAGTATTGGTGTCTGGATTTTGAGGATTTCAAATAGTTTCTTTGTGTGGTTATTGCAGTCTTTCAGTTGCTCTTCAAAGAAAGAGACTGTGCTAGCAATTAGGTTAGCTTTGTGGATTTTGATCCCTGATTTTATTATTGGTGACAGTGATATTCTCTAACTATGCTCCATGTAGAGCAGGTGGGGGACACTTTGGTCTGAGGTCTCTCGAGTACGATGTGAATGAGTATTTTTGTATTACTCTTTATTGCCGTAGTAAAGTAATGTTGCCAGTTATTTTGGTTAGTGTGAAGTTGTAGTGATGCACTACAGATGTCATTTTCGTGACTTCATTATAGGAAAAGGACTTGATGTAAGAACTTAAGGTAGCAGGAGTGATACGTTTGGTGTCTCTGGATCACATGTGTGGTTTTCCTTGTTTCAGATATTTGGTACCTGGGAAGGTGTAGAAAGATGGTGGTCAAACTAGTTGATATGGAACATTAATTGAGGTATGCAATAAAAAAGCTGTATACAGATTGAAAACGGACCCCTTGTTATAAATCTTTTTGTTACTGCTGCTGGAGGCTGTTTTATGAGTGAAGATTCCAGCTTAGTTACATATTGATCTAGGTTATTGTTTCACAATCAAGAGCAGGTCACTGGATGACATCTTTGGGCAGTAATGCTGGCCCTAACCTTTTTCGTCAAAATTTGAGCTGTTGTCAAGAAGCAATTCTTTGTTAAAGAGTACATTGTTAATTCCCAAATCTTGGAAGTTCTTCCAACTCTCATAAGGTCATGTTTCTAAATTGGAGGCACCAATGCCAAACTCTGTTCCAGGGTGGGCGCAGAGTTCTGCCATGTTAAATCGTAGTTCTGCTTTGAACTGGTGCTGAAATGTTTTAGCACGTCTGAAAATGGTGTCTTCAGATTGGCATGAATACTTTACCAATGGTAGCTTGCATTGCCTGCACTCGATCTAATTGGAAATTCCATACTTCATCTGAGCCTAGTCTCCTCGGGTCTCTGTGTATTGGCATTCCTGACAGCAGGCTCCTGAAGATAGCTCACGCACAAAGTATTCTTTTTTTTCAACTCTGCTGCCATCTTGTAATAGGAGTTTTCCTGATTCCGGGTCTTCTCCTCTCATACTATTATCCATTCACATCTTATTTTGAGAAAAGGAATAATTAAGATTACCACATGCGATCCTATTGAGCAATCTAATTAGGTGGTATTTTACTTCCCGTTTCATGTTGGTTTGTTTCCAGGTTTATATTTATAAAAAGTGGCGGGTGGATCACTTCACTAAGTTGTTCAAGCTTGTTGCTTGCTTCAGAGGATTTTCCAGCAGCTACTTCTCCATTCTATTGTTTTCTCGCTCTGCCTGGATCCTCAGAAGGATTTGCTGTTCTTCAGTTATTCTCCTTCTGAAGAACTGCTGCTTTCTTCAGTCTGCTTTCCTTGTTTCTTCTAATCCAGTTCCATTTCTGAGATTAGAGCTGGAGAGAGAAAGTGGCAGGACATTTCTACAACTCAAAAAGGATGGATCAGCATCACCTCAAAGTCCTGCTTTTGACACATTATAGGGCAAATGCCAATCAGCGATAGCCTGTCCTTTCATATCAGATGTAGACCTTCTTTAAGTCGTAGCCCTGTCGCATGGAGCATGGTTTCCTGCAATCCAGTCCTTGCATCACAGTCTGCCACTTTCACATTGGCTGCACCAAATAGGTTTGCCCTAATTCTTTGTTCCAGTTCAATATTTTCAAGGCAGAAGATCAAGACCTTATTCATGCATTTCAGTTATTCACATACATGCCTTAAGATCCAGTTACAACTGTGCTATCCCAGTCCAGTATCTACAGACAATATCAAGAGAACAGATACAGACAAATGGATCACCCCCACCTACATATTTTTGTAGCCTGGAAAAAGGAGGTAACAGAGGTCACTATATGAAACAGAACAATGAACAAGCTCTCACAAATATAAACAGTAGAGAGCATAGAAAGTAGAATTAGCTTTAAATGGAGAATCAGAGGCGTATCCTTGGAAACTGTGGTTCAAGCAACAGGCTTCCTAAGATAAAATGCTGGTAGCCAACCAACATTAAAGTTAAGAAATACACAGATAAAATTCCAAATCAAGTTAGTGAAAAGAAATAAAATGCAACAATCAAAATCACACCTAAATGACAAATATTAGTACAGAGGTTCAGGATTATGATTTTTTTTTTAAGAAAAGGCAGCAGTGCAGTAGGGAGCAGCAGGGCACAAGTTTGTAGCACCGTCACAAAAGCTTTACCAGAAAGCACCCATTGCTAAGTTTTCCAAGGTGGTAGAAGGCCAGCTCAGCCGTGTGGACTCCTTAAGCCCATCCATTGGCTTACCTGGTAAAATTAGGCACTGCCCTCTCCACACCACTAGAAAATCTACTCAAACTCATCCTTTGACTTATTAAGCCCTTTACAGACAGGCCTGCTTTATAGGCCTGTTGGTAATGCATCCTTCCTTTGATAAGGAGATGAAAGATCTAGAAATCCCCACCTCTCTTTGTGTGGGACAAGTGTCCTCAACTTTCTCACCTATCTTTATATACCTTTGTTGAATGTAGGCTGGTGGTTCCTGACAGCATAATGTTCTGTTATTATCAGGCATACCAATATTGAGGAAGCAGAAAGGTGATTTAAAAAATAATTGGGGGATCTATTTCAGCCATTGACTTGCGTTCTAGTGGGAGCAATTTCAGGCAAGAAAAGCTAAATTAAAGCCATATTTTGCTGTAAAAAGTGGGAGTCTCACACCTGAATCAGGTCTGTTGGCATGTATCAATTATCATCTCTTATGCTGCTGATGAAGAGCCCATGGAAGGGCTGCTGCACAAGAAGCACTATTATCTTTCAGGTAGAGAACATACCTGTCACCTTTCCTGAGCACAGTTGTGCTGGGGGAATGACAGACACTGAAAGCAGTGGAAGTATAGGAGAAGCAGTTAAGGGGCTGCAGGGATTGGCAGAGATAATCAAGTTTTCTAGACTAATTTGTGTTACATTTGCACAAGAAAACTACATTTGCCAGTGAATTCCATTTTCTCTAGTTAGTAAAATGCACCGGATAGTTTTCTTTAGGTTGTTCCTAAGCCACATTATACACCTGTGTTTTTGAAGTGCAAAGCAGGCCATGTTAATGGTAAAGCTAACTTAGCCTATCTTAGCTAACTGTGGGGTGTATCTCCAGGAGGTCGCGGGAAACAGCGTTTACAACGCTGTTTCCACAACGCATGTCCTTACAACGCTGTGGTTACAACGACCGCGTTGTTACCACGCGTGACATTACATCGCATGTTGTAACAACGACTTGCTGTAGGGGGCGTGCAACACCAGGGAATGTGTTGGATTTTAAATCCAACATCTTCCCTGCTGTTGCACAAACTGGAGTAGGAATAGTCATTAATACTATTCCTAAGTCCAGCGCGCCCCCTACAGCAAGTCGTTGTTACGGCTTGCGATGTAATGGCACGCGTGGTAACAACGCGGTCGTTGTAACGACCGCGTTGTAAAGCCATGTGTGGTGAATGTATGCGTAGTAACGTCATACAGTAGGAGGTCGCAGAGCAATATGAAGGGGGAGCCATAGCTGCGGGTGGGAGGGTTCGGGGGCGCAAGTACTTCCCACAACAAAGAAACACAAAGCTAGCCAGCTATTTTCTTATTTACTCAGAGAATCAGGAGATACCACCACTGCCTGTGAGTACAGACCGAAAAGAAGGTAATTCAACACAATACCGATGATACGTTTATCACCATCATCATTGTGTGGGCTAAGATTGTTTCAAGCTTCTTTTTAAAAGCTAAAACCAAATCAATTACAGAAAGAAGTAAACAAGAATACTGCTGCACACTACATCTCTTCACTTAAACAAGTTATCCTCAAGTGTATTTGTATGTATTATAGCACAAAACTCTTAGGAGGCAATATTGTTAAAGAGACTAAATTGGAATAAATGTTTAGGAAACTGGAAAATGTACACATCATACAATCCATAAATCAATCTGTTCTCTATTCTTGCAATTCATCCAAACATTTGCTTTGTATTCTTGGTTGTTAAAGCCAACATGTGTTTCGCTGACAAGCCCTTTTCTCGAGGCTCTTGATAAAACATAAAAATATTGAATCACTAAATATGTTTAACAGCAGATTAAAAACAAGATGTTTGGACAATCACGGAAAACAATCATAAAAAATATCATCACCGACTGTCACAAATATATTCAAAGAAAGTATATACAGATATATGGTTTCTCATAGTATACACAGTAAACAAAAAATGCAAAACAAAATATATTCAATATCCCTCATCAACCACTATCATATTTTCACATCGTGGTCCTGGCCAAGTTAATTCTCATTAATATAGCCTTATAGCCCGACGTAGCGGGCTATACCTGTTATTAAAGGCCCGCTCCAGCGTCGGCTCGGGCCTTTAACAAGGGTGCGGGACTTTAATAGCCGGTATAGCCCAGCTACGAAGGGCTATAAGAACATTCTGCCACTAGAGGGTAGAATGTTCCAACAAATAAAACAAAGGCTTCATGGGAGCGCGAGGGGATTGAAATCGCCTCAGGCTCCCTGAAGCCTTTGTAACAGCCACAGCTGTGAACAAAGAAACATTGGAATGTTGGAGCTCCGGGCTTATACCAACCATTATAAGCCAAGAGCTACTCCATTGTTTTCAATGGAGCTCCCAACATTCCAATGTTCTAATACTGCATATTGATATCTGTCTTCTCATATATTTAGAGGAACATATATCTTTGATATATTGTTGGTATACACCCTATTGCAAGAAAAACACACACAGATCACGCACTTAGTTCTAGCTAAGCATCTGAGCAAAAAACGTGTACATTCACTTTTTTACATTAATATATATTCTAGAGCAAAACATCACAAGCAACGTTCCACATAGTACAAATGCTCTCACTAACACTCTTCTGAACACCCCATATCTTAAGGACTATGGATCTTTATAAGATTCTCATTTTTCTGAATTAATATAAGGGTCTCGCCCTTCTAAATAATATACCCACAGTGGAACCCACCTAGAATATCTCACCAAAATTCAAGATAAACATAATATAAATAATTTTCAATCTCTCTGTTAATGGTAGTCCACATTTTTACGTGGTCAAATATGCAATATTCCCTAAATAAATTATAGCATGGGAATGTAAAAGGTTACAAAAACAGCAAAACAATATGCCGCAGTCTTCTTGAAATATGATACCCTATTTTGAAACACAACACATTCAGTACAACAATCCAGAGTTTGCCCTCCCCCAATACACCAATTCACCAGCTTTATAGAGGCAGAAACACTATCAATTTTAAAGAGTTAAAGCATCTCCCCAAAACATGGGGTATTGGCAAACAAATTTATCAGAATTGCCTAATTACAAAAACATAGATAATGCCTGTATCAATTAATTCCTACTACTATAACATTGTATCGAGATTGTTAGGATTATAACCCACTACTGATTCACCAGATTTAGGGGGTCATTAGGATAGCGGGCGGATCGCCACCGCCCGTATGGCGGTGGCGATCCGCCCGCTATTATCCACCGCCCGCTGCACATTTCCCCACCGCCATATTACGATGGCGGTGGGGACCCAGGCGGACGGAAAGACCGTCCGCCGGTTTTCCGCCGGTAGGCAATCAGCCCGATTGCCTACCGGGCGGAAAAGGCCTGCAATATGGTGGCGGTGCCTTGCAGGCACCGCCATCCATATTACGATGGTCGGCGGTACAGGGCTTTCCATGGCGGTGACTCCGCCATGGAAAGCCAGGCGGATTCCGCTTTCGGGGCCCGTTGCGGGCCCCCAAGATGTTAGGGGGTGGGGGTGCACATGGGGGTACCTATGGTACCCCCCTGCATTGTCATGGACAAGGTGGCAGGCACCGCGCGGTGCCTGTCACCTTGTGCATGACAATGCACACAGTGCATTCCCAGCATTGTGGCGGGCAGTGCTGTGTGCACCGCCCGCCACAATGCTGGGAATGGAGGATGCCACCGCCACGGTGGCGGTGGCATCCTAATCGCCTGTGCGGGACCGCCGCACCACTGGCGGCCGGTCCCAGCACCGCTAGGGTGGCGGGCGGACGGAAGTCCGCCCGTCATCCTAATAGGCCCCTAAGTCTTTTGACTGAATATCTCTGTGGTTCAATGGTGCACAAAGAATCACCACCATTTTGCAAGTCCCTTCCAGCAATCATGGTGGGCCCCGAGGAGCGAACCAGAAGTGCAAGGGGTCTCCTTCTCTATATGGATGCACTCTGACATTTTGGGGGCAAAGAAACAATATTCTTCTTTAAAGATATGGGCAACTAGATGGCAAACGTGCCAAAATAAATCAAAAATTCTAGAATGTGAAATAGCAAAGGACTCTGCTTAGCACCACATTGAATGGCATACATCATCCAGAGAGAAAAACAATAATAAACAAACCTATGATATGAACACATTTTTTACATATGGCCAAGTATCAAACCTGGAAAATTAAAGGGAGAGCTAGGCTTGAACCCCTAACCTGCTAAACATTATACCTAGCATACCAATCTAGTGCCAGTCTGTCAATGAGTAGTACATGCCTCAATTAACATATGTGGAAAGCAAATTTCACTATATTTATATTTTGAGGCTCAAAGGACAATTATAAGATAATTAATACTTGAGAAAACAAGTGGAGGACCAAAATCAAAAACATCAGCCTACTCAGCACATGAATTGGCAATCCATTAGGACACCAACAATAAAACAATGAACATCATACACTAAAGATGAGCCAGAATTTTACACGGAGAGCCAAACTGCTCAACACTAAACCTAGCTGACCAATCCAGTGACACTCTGTTAATAATTATTACTTATGACAGTTAACATGTGCAGAAAGCAGTTTACAGTTTGTTGAAAATCTCAAAGTGTTAATCTTAGAATAATTATCACACGAAAAAACAAGTGGATAGCCAAAAACAAATTATCCAACAAACCAGGTACAGGGTATGACAATCCAATAATGTGCCCCAATATGCCATCTGTTAGAAATAATTCACTGGGTTTAAAAGGTAGATCTTGTGATTAGAAAACTGTCAACAACCACTGCTAATTCAATTTAGATCAAGCTACAACCTGCCAAAGTATAATAACTTATTTTGATTGGATCAGTGTACAAAATTAGTTGACTAACTCCCTGTTCTAATAATAAATCACCTTCAAAATGTACACTATCATAGGGTGTATAATTCGCTGTCTGCATTCAAGTCTTGTTGAACAGTTTTGAACTAATTTATCCAAAGCTTTCTCATGCTCTCACTGTCTGTTCAACATCTCCACCTCTATGGTGATGTCTGATATGTTAAATGCCAACTGGGGCAACTCTTTCTACATCGTTTTTCAAATGTTTTCTTTAATATGAATAGCAATTGGATATTTGATGTCAATATTTGTCAGTGCACTCAAAGTTCCTTCCATCTCTCTTTAAGTTTCCTCCCGGTGGAATCCACATATTGTAAAGCACATAAACAATCGTACATACACAATTCATGGTATTACAATTAATAAATTACTACATTTCAAAGCTTTTGGTAAGTTTTTCATTCGCATATACCTCGGTATTGTCATTGACATATACACAACAGCTATATTTGCCACATTTTAAACATCCCATTGGTGGCACAGGAAACAATTTGACACAACTGTTGTACTCTTGGTTTCGATATATCTCATGGTGTTACTAGGAAGGAATCTAGATATTCTTAAGGGTAGTAACACATTAATAGGTTATTAATGGTTATTTAGGGGTATGTTTAGCAAGTTCCAAATTTAAAAGTAATACATTCCAATGACTTCTTAAACTGTTAAACACAAATTCATTACTATTACTATATCTCGTGATGAACCTAACTTTATTATGCTGATGAGCAACCTTCTTGGCTTTGCTGCTTCCACTATTTTATACTCAACACCAGTATCTATGACTTTCTTTGAAATCTTGTTTCATATATTCCATGTCTCAGCTACAATTCCTTTTAGCTCTTAATAGCTCGCATAGGGGATATTGTCTTTCTGTTTCTTTGGATGACCTGATCTTGCATGCAACACTGAGTTTATGAGTTCGATTTTCTAAATGTTTTTGATGATAACACCAACAGTAGCATAGAGTTCTGCATCTAAAAACATATTCTATTAGCACTGTACTCTAAACTCAGTTCTACATTGCAAGAATCATCATTCAAGTATGGGCGATACATTTTTAAATCTTCTTTTGTGCCACTCCAGATCTTAAGAATGTCATCAATATATCTCCTCCGATAGCCTAACCTATCAGGGGAATATAGAGGATAACCCAGGCATGTCCCCTCTCATACAGCCTCCCTCTTTGTTTCCCCCCCCCCTTTTTTTTTTCCTTTGGTCTCTTTCCTCTTCCTCCTCGCATTGAGCGGGTGACATGTTGCACCCCTCTACCGGAACAGTGTCCCCCCTTTGATTAGACGTTCCACGTTAGGAGCACGGGCACTGGACCACAACTGGCTCCTGGTCCCCCCCTCTTTGTATTGATACCCTCTCATACAGACCCATAAATGGGTTTGCATAAGAAGAAGCAAACCTGGATCCCATTAGGAGTGGTTGGGCTTTTTCTAAGAAAAAGTCTCTCCTGCTTTGCTATCTGGAGGCTGCTACCAAGAGCTGGGTCAAAGCACTGGTGATTTCCTCCTAGGGCAGAGCCAGTTCAAAGCAGAGACCTTCACAGAGATGCTGTAAAAGTGATGCTGCACACTTTAAGAGGGTTGCCAGCACATTGTTTTACTAGTCTCCTCTCTTCAAACACTTCGGCTGAAGCTTATACTATTTAATCCCACAGAGGTGGGAGCTGTGAGAGGCACTATGTTGGAGTACCTGACCTCCATGTTGGCTCTCACTGCTCTGGGTAATGAGGTATTATTATCACACCCTTTATGTTTAGAGGAGTGTTCATGTCAGCCTGTTAGTGAGGACAGCTCTCATCTGCAACTGAAACACCACCTCTGCCCTCCTACTTACTGGACTATTTAACCCCCGATTGCCTACCAGACAAAATGTAGCAAACCACAAATGAATTTTGTCACTCCGGAACACCATCAGCCCTTCCTGGCTTTTCAGTCAAAAAACATTGCATTCTGGGGCTTGTAGTTTTGTTTTTAATACTTTCATAATGGTCTCAGAATCCCCACATGGAAAGTGTATTAGCTAAAAAGCCAAAATTGGAGGCACATACAAACTACATTTTAAAATTGTACAATGTGCTCTGGCCCATTAAAAAAAAAAAAAACTCTTTCATACACAAAACACAATATAAGCTTAGCTCACATATTTTTGAGGTTATAGCGTCGCTCAAAACAAAAACTGACAATTCCAATCTTTTTGGCTTTTGTGTAGTGAAGTGTTTAATCCCATCCTTCAGTAATATACAACATAGGTGCAACAAGGGCAGCAGCAACTTTCCCTAGCACAAAGAATAGGTAAACAACAGGTGGAAACAGCAGGAGGGCCAACACAAGGTAAAGGTATAGGTTCCTTTGTAAACAGAATATGTAGCAACAGTCCATGCTTGTGTTCCTCATCGAATAGGCACAGCAACAGCAAAGAAAACTTCCCTCTCACACAGAAGGCAACAACAGTGCAAGCTTCCCTTCCATGCAGAACAGATTTAGCATGGACAGAGTAGGGGAACAAGCTTCTGTCACTCACAGAACATGCTCAGTTAAAAGATAGGTGGCATGTAGGTTACACATAGAGCTCTGGAGGAGTTGATTAATCCACTGAGATGAGTGTATAGGCGGTTGAGTGAATGAATACGCGAGAGTTGCAAACCTCTCCAACTTAGGTCATATTCCTTGTCAGTACCAGCACTGGCTTTCTCTTTCATGCCTCATGCCGTCACTTGCGATGCTGTCTACGATGTTTCTGTCACACCCTGTATGTCCTGCTGTGGTTACTCGAAGTCATGTTGTTGTCACATCCTTCGGACCTGCTGCTGTCATTTCATGTAGATACTACTGTTGCCACTCACATGTATATTGTGGGGAGCATGTGGCATTTCGGTCAGAGCTGCCGACTTTGGAACTGGGGAACCAGGTTGGAGTACAGCTATCGGCTCAACATGCTGTGATTCTGAGCAAATCACATGATCTCCCAGTGCCTAAAAAACATGAATGTGACCTTGTGCAATGTAACTGGTGTTCATGTAAAGTACTCCAGTACAGTTGAGTTAGCTTGCCCTACATAAAACTGCAAAAAGAATTGTCAATAAACTTAGATCTCACAGGCTAGGTAGGGCCCTTATATAGAGACCTTTCCCACTTGTGGTGAGGATGGGGGAGGAGGAAGTGTACATTGCCCAGTACAACCTTTAAAGACAAAAAACATTCAAAAGCGAAAAACGTTCCTTGTATTTTCTCCACCCTCCATTTCCTTATCCTTCTTCCTCTACTTAAATGCATTCTCCTCACCCATTCCCCTTTCCCACTCCCTTAACTTTCCTTCGCCTATCTTACATGTCCTTCTCTCTCTCACTCTTCTTTTTTTTCATTGGCACATTCCATTTCTCTTCGTCCCCCGACACCCTGTACCCTTTCCCTCCCTCTCACATTTCTTTAAGACACACACAGATATTCCTTGCCTGTTATCTCACTATCCTCTAAAACCTTTTTCTCTTACAAGTTCCTTTCACACAGTGCTTAATTTGAGCTGGTGCTTTCACCGGCACTTAATTAGTTTCCGGTGCTCGGCACCGGCACCTAATTGTCAACATCATCATACTTGGAACAGTCCACCACATGGTGGCGCTGCTCATCTAATTTAGAGATGAGCAGAACAACAGGAGTTTACGACTACAATATACATTAAAATTGCTAATACATGCCTCCCCAGCCAATCTTTTAGCTTTGGGGTCCTGGAATAATCTGAACTGTCGCATTTACATGCGAGAGAGATGGTTAGTAGTTGTTTTGGCAGCGATGACAAGGGCGATGGGTGGTGCAAGCTGCAGTGGCCTCCTGGTCAGAGCCCTGGCACTTAATATTTTACAAATTAAGCACTGCTTTCACACATATGGTCTCATGTTCATCTCATGTGTTGATCTCTCCAAGATTCTCCTCCCTCTCACACACTCAGTTTACAATACCATTCTCTAACATGCACTCACACCCTCTTCTCTCACTGAAGCTCGCCCTACATACAGATTTCACTGTCACAAATCTTCCTTTCAATCGCAAATCCTTCTTACTTGTCCTTCTCGCACAATGCAAACTCCCTCACACGTAGTCTTATCTTATTCATTCCCCTCTTTATCACCTCCTGTGTCTTGAACATTTTCACTTTTTTCACTCTTTTACACACACGTGCACAAATGAAGGATGACTACGATTTTTACACTCCCTATAACCACCTCAAATATTCATTGATTATTTTTCCAATGTGCTTCGATGAATACAAGTTTGCGTTCCACAACTTAGCAACATTGAATTAAAAGGTCCTGCTGATGAGGAGAAAATGATATGCAGGATAGATCAATGCACTCATAATTTTAAGATGAAACATTAATATTTAGTTGGGAAAAACTCAAAAGAAAGTTTTGTGGCCATTTACAAACTGTTGGACTTTGTGTTGATTTGCTGGTTTTCCACATATCGCGAGGTAGCTGAAGCCTGTTAGATGAGTGTTATTTGAGGCAGCTCTGCTACCACTCTAGAAATAATGCTCAAGATAATCACACGTCAACCTCTTCAAAAAGGTACTGAAGGTGCGCGCACACACACCGTGTGCCGTAAGATCCTATCCTCTATGTCGCACCTGTTCAAAATGTTGAGAGCCATGATCCAGTGCTTAATTTGAGATGGTGGTTTTCGTTGCTCAGCACCGGCACTTAATAATCAACACCGGTGCTTTTCATGAGCACCAGTTAAGGACACATTCATTTATGGGGAGATTTATGGGGAGATTAAGTGATATGCCCAGAATCACAGTATGTTGAGCCGATGCCGACACTCAAACTTGATTCCCCAGCTCCAAAGTCAGCAGCTCTGGCCATTACGCCACATCCTCTCCCCACTTTCATGGTTGGTTCTGTTTTAGGCGGCGCTAACAGGAGAAACTGGCTGCTGCAAGCTGCCTCCTGACGAGAGTCCCGGCACTTATGTTTTTACAAATTAACCACTGGAGCCATCATGGGACCTGGCCCAGGGTTGAGGAGAAGTGGGACACAAATGAGCTGCAGGAAGACTTCTGTAAATGAAGGTATGGTCAGATTATTCAGTGCAGGCTGATAGTGCTAAGGAAGAGAGCATACTTGACCACCTCTTCCCCAGCACTACTAACCTTTCAGAGGCAAACACAGCTGGCTGTGTCCTTGGCCGTGTCCTTGGCTGAGTTCTTGTTCTTATTTTATATATAAGAAGAAAATAAAGAATGAAATTTATCTACAAAGCATTACAGATGTCGTGATGTTTGTCACTGTTTTTGTCCTGTATTACTCTCCTCTTATTTGCCTATGTAATGTAGTGTATATTGTATAGTTTGTAATTAAATTGTTATGTGCTCCTTCGTTCTGTGTTTACAAGTGCAGTTAGTGGGTTCTTTGGAACGATTGGCCCTAGGAGTGAGCGCTTTTTCAATTTAAGGGCATAACATTGAGTGCGACTAATCTCGTCACAATCGTTCAATTTGTATTTTGGTGTAAACCTTTCAAAGGCACCAGCTCTGGTGGTTGGAGAAGGAACTATACAAGAACAGGAAGAGACCAGAATGGTGAATGAATGAATGAATGAATGAATGAATGAATGACAATTTGTTGAGCGCGATAGCTACCCTTAGGCGTCCTAAGTGGCAGGGAGCAATACGAGTGGTGCATTGGAAGATGACAGGAGTAGTGATGGGACAGGCAGACAAGGTGACAGGAGACAGGCAAATGGTAGGAGCGACGTGGAGTGAATGATAGAAGAGGGAGCATGAACTGATAGCTGAGAGAGCTGGGAATAGAGGAAATGTGCTAGCAGGCGTGAGCTTTCATAGAAGAAGCTCGAGTGACAGGTGGGCTTTTGCTGAAGAGGGGGGCATTGACAGGAGACATAGGATGTGACGGCGGGGGTAGACTGCTGTGGGAAAAGTGGGTATTTTCTTTCATTCCCTACCCCCGCGCCGCCCCACTACCCCATTCCGGTAGCAGCCGCTACTGGACAGAGGCATGCAAATAAAGAGGAGTGAAGTAAAAGAGGGGGGTGTACCGTAGAGTGGAGCAGCTAAAGTGGAAGCACAGGCAGGGAGAAAAGTGAAGGGGAGGAAGCGCAAGTAAATGCGGGAGGAAGCAGGGTACAGAGCTAAAACAGAAAAAAATATGTATTTGTTTCTTGGTGTAGCACCAACCTGTCACCTTTCAGGCAAATCAGAGCGCTTACAGGACCAGTGTTACAGCATATAAGAACGACACTGTGCTTCAAAACCTACGAATGGCAGTAACAGACAGTTCATCGCACATCTGCAGTGTGTGGGGGTGTAGGTAGGAGGGGAGTGTGATTAGTGCTAAGGTGCACAGTGTGCTCTTGTTCACTCCTGAGGTGCACTGTAGCCGAAATCACTCTCCAGTTTGCTCTTTTCCTCATCGGTTGCTGCACTAGGAACTCCTAGTCTTCATCGTGACCAGACTGAAGTGGAGATATTAGTGGAGCAGAAGGTTCACTGGCACAGTGACATATGTGTATTAGGGGCCCACTGAACCCCAATTACGAGTATTTCTTTAACCATCCAACCGAAGGCAGGGGTCCATTTTACTTGCTTGCATTAGGGCCCGCAGCACCCTTACTATGGCACTGGGAGCACTGCACAATTTGTAAATGAATGCATGCCGGTGACCAAAGCTCTGCTCTGAAGCCCACGGACGGTGAAATGAAATGTCAGCGTGCCGAGTACCAAAGCTGTGCATCCTATAAATCGTTTCAGGCCACTAATCCACTGCTAGACACCACCTATTCCTTTATCAAACTCTTGCAAGGTTCTGCTTTCTCCCTTTGTGACGGTTTTCCTGTCTTTCTCTTACTCTGTCTTTCCACTTTGTGTGTTTTTCCCTCTGTTGCCTTCGTTAAATGTCTGAAGAGGAAAAATAAGTGCCGGTCGCCAAAAATAAGTGCTGGTGGTGCCCACAAGTTCTAATTAAGCACTGGCTGGGGGAGAGCGAGAAAATCATGTGGGCCGTTAGAGTACATATAGGAATACTGGCAGAAGACTCCTCGATCTACTGATGGGCAAGACGATTATTCAGGAATAAAGGCGTGCAGTACTGATACTCTTCCGTAATATCATGTACGCGGTCTCTGGTGTTAAGATGCACTTTAACAAGTATGTCTGCAGTTGCGTTTGAAGAGCATCTGTGTCACAAGAGGTGTCGTATCTCTCGCCCCCTCGATTTATCAACAATGATTCTCTGGTGTCCATTTTCTATTAACAGCGTATGTACTTGCTCCCCTGTTGTCTTTTGCATTTTCTAAATATTTAGGCTGATGTAAATATTAGTAGGATTTTTAGCAACAATAATAATGCAATGGATTCCTATAGTTGATCCTTTTAATCCGGTATGTATTAACACACTTTCGATTTCAGGTGAGGCCAGGTGAAGCCAGCTTGTGCCTTTAGAACATGTCCCTCTGACCTGCCACTGGTTCTATTTGTGTTATGAGGCACATTTTATTCAATTTTCGTTAACAGTTTCATAGATTGTTGGAGTTCATGCTTCTCTGACAGTTGTGATGTTGCAACGTGAGCAATATGGCTGCCATATGGGTTAGCACACCAGTGTATAGCATGACTGAGGTTCTTTCAGGGTCTGATTGTGAATAACTCTACGGGGATTCAATGTTCTATTTCACTATTTCCAACTTATCTTGGAAGGTCTTTGGCCTTAATAAAGCTGGCAAGGGTAGGAAGTATTGTCTTATGCTGCTAGATATGGGGACAAAATCTTAATGCAGCAAAATACACATTTATCACCTTAGAGGCTTTATGCTGCTGCTTCACTCTAGGCTGCCAGCATTACTGTTCAAGCAATTTCATCCATTTTAGGGGAGTTCTCATGATGACACAAATGTATCTCCTTCAAATTTAAGGAGACTACATGGATTAAGAAAGGCATTGTATTTTTATGATTAGTGCAATCTTTGATCACCATATTGTTTGTGGCAGCAACATTTATGACCACAGTATTGACTAGCCTGGGTTTTATGAGCACACTGGAAGAAAATCCGTTGTATGCTTGCCTCGCTGGTTGTATGAGATGTGGTTTCAATTTACTGCTTGGTCCCACTATGGATAGGAGAGCAGCTTTTCAACATCACCTCAGCAGTACCTCAGTTAGAGCTCTTGAACTGATGAACTATTTGCAAATAATGCGTCCTTGGAGGGAGATTCAAATTATATATAAGAAATGCTTACCGTCTGCAGTCCATCTTATTGCATACAGGAGTAATGATATGTCGATCTCAAAGTCAGCTTCCAAATGGGTCAGTGGCTTTGAGGAGCTTACCAGGACGTATCTGATCAATCCCAATTTAAGCATGCTTTGCACTGCCACATTTACCTTTCTGCACAGGTGATAGTGACTTAACTGTGACCTAGGAAGTGGGCTGCAGATGTAATCATTAAGTGCTTTAATATTGTGGGATTGGTTGACATGCAAGGCATGCTTTGGCAAGCCTTCAAGGAATTCATCGGAAGGGTATACATCTCTAAGGAGACAGGTATTCTTAACTCACAACAGCAGAAACTTACCCAATTGGAGTAGAAAACCAAGAATTAAGATAATTCTGAAACTCTCCACAGTGTTTTCCTAAAGTTAAGCAACTGCTCAGAATTCGACAGGGGCTGCCAGCCATGATGCCAACGTCTTGGTATGCAACATCAGCTTGGTAATAAGGGGAGATCGGTGTAAATCTTTAGCTGGTTGTTCAATAGAACGCGGTTTGCATGCAGAACAAACTGTAGAATAGTGATGAAATCAGGCCAATGATGAAGTTGGAATAAAATCCACATTTTCGAAATTCTTTCAGCAAGCTACAAATCCCACTTTGATCTATATGAGGAGGTGCTCACTTTCCTCAATGCGTGATATTGGTCAGCTCCGGTAATGGCATTGTGACTGGCCATAGATTAGCTCATTATGTTGGAAGAGGCACCTCGTGCAATCTCTATTCTGGCAAGTGGTAGTTCTCCTGGGCTCATTGTGATTCACGCTAACTGGGTGCATATGATTTTAGAGGTCAACTGGAACAGCATTAATATTGGTCTGCTGACACCTTCAACGCACAAGGCAATAATAATCATACTGTGCAAACCTGATAGAGGCTCTAGGATTTGTGGCACCTCCGCACCTCTTTTTTTGCTTAACAGATAATAAAATACTCACAGGAAGCCTGCTTCCTCATACTCCATCTGTAGCTAATAAGGACGGACATAGATTTTTCTTGGATTACCAAGCCACCTAAATTTACACTGACTGTTTAATGCGATGGCTCATTTGTGGGATTATGAAACACTCTTAAACTCAAAGAAAGTCTCTTGGTGCAATAAGTTACAGATATGAAAAATAATCCAGATACTGTGATTTCTTAGATCTCAAAGATGCAGGTCTTAAGAATCTTTCAGAACTTTTGAAGAGATGATTTGGTTCAAATGTGACCCTTCAAACCAGAAGGTTCTACCAACCCATTTCTAATATTTGGTTCTGGGATCTGCAAATTTCTTCTGCGTGCTTGATGTTAGGTGCAGCGATGGTAAGTATTTCTCAAATTTGCATGCTGTAAAATAGGGGTCTTTTCTTAAAAGATTTTGTTCACTGTGCATGCTGATTTAATCTATATCCTCTGACGGACAGGCAGCGAATGAAGTTGATGAAGGTGCTATGACATATGATTGGATTTCCTTTACTCCTGGTTGAGCTTTGGATGTTTTGCAGTTAACAAAAAAACGATGTGCCTGTATAATAGCACTGGCAGTGACAGATTTGTGAGCAGATGAAAGAAAGGGAAACTTCACTATAATAAGTCTTAGTAATAAATACGGGTCTTAATAACCTTTGCCATCTGGCAAATAAAAGATAGCTCAGAAACCAACACAATATTAAAATTTCTTATATGAACTTCCGGGTCTGGTGCAGGGCCCAAAGACTTCGAGCAAAGAGACTCAGCTATTTACGTATACAATTTTGTACAGATAGTACCTCAGTTTTGCAGGGATTAAGATTAGTCGCTCACCTCCATTCAGCCTTTAATGACCTCAGGGGAAGCAAGGATGAATAAAGGAGTGGTGGAAGAGAAGCACGTATGCAAAAGAGCCACTGTGCATCCTCAGTGTACATGTGGATGACACCATTGAACTGCCAAAGTAATCAATTTTGTCCTGCTGTTTTAGATACTGAGATGTTTGACTCCTTGGAGAGGCATTTTCTGTGTTGAGTATTTGTGCGCTTTGAATGGGAGAAGGAATGCTTTAAAACCTCAGTCGCTACAGAATACAGCTTTGGCCCACTTAGAATTGTTGGTGCCAAAACTTAAGTCTCAACGCATCAACTTTTGGGGGCCCTAAACTGCTGAAGTACACTGCGTTGCTCCTCTGAAGAAGTTTGACTTCTAAAATAAAAAGGCTGTCTTAAGGTAAAGCTTTTGACCAATGCGACCTACAAAGCCTACCTGATCTATGCTCCATCACGTGCCTAGGCCCCGGTCAACCGTTTAATTAATGCTTTGTGGTTTCTGGCCAGTTTGTGGTAAAACTCTGAAAGTTCTTAACACCGATTCCCTTCTTGCAATTTTGAAAAATATTGTGCCACTTTGGTGAGTAAATTTGTCTTATTTTTAGTAACCTAGGTTTTTTTTTACTTTTTCATAGATTTGATGCTACTTTACTATTTAACACACATATTTCTGGGGAGAAGCCTATTGCTTCAAGCCATAGATACCAGAGGCTAAGCCCATGTTTTTCTCATTGAAACTGTGTCCTGGCCTAACAAGATATTGGATCAAGTTGGTCAGGTACCAACTCCAAAATAAAAAAAATAAAATCCTACAATAACTTTCCCAGGAAGGAATGGATGAAGTACTGTTTTTTCCATTGGCTGCACCATGTTTAAAGCAACTTCAGAGGGGTCGGCTACTGCATGATTGTGTTTCTCTATCAGGACAGACCATATTGTTCCACTGATTATTCTTGACAAAGGGGAGAATGGCCATTTATTTCGTCTCCAAATTAACTGAAGTGTGAACTCTTCCCACTCATCTCAGTTACTGCACAGGCGAACTTGGACCCTTGCTTCAGATGGTGCCTGGAAAGAGTCAGGTACTGGTGTATAACAACCAATTGTCCTCTCCATGCAGGAACAAGGAGGACCATAGCCAGTCTTAATGTTCTCTGCACAATCCTGATACAGTATGAATGGCAGTGCTGGCCTCCTCTCAAGATGGGCCTGGAAGGGTTTAATACAGTGGGATTGGACTCAGATCCCACATTGAGTGGAGCAGGCTGGGATACTTATACCAGAACCAAACATATGGTGCACACTGAGTTTGACTCTATTTATTGTTTTGAGACATAGAACACATGGAGAACCCTGCTGCTTCACAATGTCAAGATGCCCTGGCAACTGGAAAATATATCTCTGAACCCCAGGTGATGGAGTAGATGGGCACAAAGGACCCTCTAATGTGACACTGCAATAAGATCAGGGCCACTATAAAGAAGCACTTGGTTGAATTTTCCATGGCCTGAGAAATATCATGGTATTCATATTGTTGCTAACCCAATGGGTGGTTTTCTCCTTGGATTCCAGGATTCAAGAAGAGGAGCCTCCTGAGGTTAGCCCAACATACCTTGAAGTGGAGCAGGAGGGTGGAAGCATGGGTGCATCTTTGCCTGCAGCTCCAGCCCCTCGTAACCCATGATTTTACTGGGTGCAGATTCACAACTAGGTCCGCTTTTCACATAACCAGTAATCCAGGCTGCAGGAACACCAGGCAACTCTCAGTTGTAAGCACTAATGTCCCCACCAGAGATAAAGCTTAGGCAAATTCGTAATGAGGCCCAGCTCTGCCAAGTACCACACATCAGGCGTTAGACTAACGCATTTCAGTGTGGTGGTTCGCATCACCGCACTGCAATGCTTAGTCATGCATATTAGAGCCTGTGTCTGTCAAGCGCTGCGGCCCGAGCGCTGGCTGCCAATTATATAACACTAAGTTGAGTGGCACAGGCAGGCAGCGCGAGGTGTGCGCTGCTCGCACACTTATTGGGGGCTGGCGGCTAAGCTGCTTAATACTAGCCCGACAGCCTTTGGCAAAGGACTACGGCGGGCGCTGTTGGCGCATTAGTGCCACGCCTCCTTAGTGCTTTCCGGCTTTGCTGGGGTTGCCTTTCTTTCTCCTCCTCCGAGCTCTGGCAGGGAACCAACTTTAATAACATGTCCACCTACCGCGTTCCTTAACGATGTGGGTTACATTCCCTGAGCCCACAGGTCACCCGAGAAACGTGCGTGAAACCAGCAGGCCCAACTCGCTGGTGCCAAAGTAGCCCCTCCTCCACACATGGCCATAGGAGAGGTCGCGCTCACTGGCACTGAGGCTGGCAGGATGTTTTGGAAACTCCTGCAGCGTCTGCCTCAGCAGCCCTTCCTTCCTAGGCGGAGTGCCGTCGCTTCACCTGCCCTCCACATGGGGCCAGAGGGGACACATACATGCACTGAGGCTGGGTGTTTTAGAAGCGCCTGGAGCAGAGGGCTCTGCCTGCCTTAGCAGCTACTCCCTGAACTTCGGGAGTCACGCAGATTGACCTCCCTCCTTCTTGGGCCTCAGGCCATTTGAAAATGATACAAAGATCCGGTTCAAGGTCGACTGATTTACAGCAGTGCAGTGCAGAGCAGGGGAAACATCCATTACAACGCAGTCATTACAACGCACTTCCTTTACAACACAACAGCCTTTACATCGCATGCCATTACAACGCATGTCACTACAACGCATGCCATTACAGCGCATGTCACTACAACGCATGCCATTACAACGCATTATAAGGTAAGTAATGGGGATTTTTTAAGTTTTAGGGTGGGTATGGGTTTTGGGGTACATGGGAATAGTAATATTTACCCCTACACTATCCAACACTTACCCTACTGTTGTACTCACTGGAGTGGGAATAGTATTTTTTTACCCCTACACTATCCAACACTTACCCTACTGTTGCCCTAATAGTATTATGCGTTGTAATAGTATGCGTTGTAATGGTATGCGTTGTAATGGAATGCGTTGTAAGTGTAGTTTCTAAAAACGCGTTGTGATGGCATGCGTTGTAATGGTGGCTGCGATGTAAAAACTGCATTGTAAAAGCATGCGTTGTAAATGTTTGCGTTGTAATGTCATACATTCCACAGCAGGGCTCAAAGAGAGTGTCTTCTGGGCTATCTACAGTGTGCAAAACCCCGTTAAATTACCAGCTGGGAGGACACAGCCTGGAGTTGACACAAAGTGTGCATATCGGCACTTCCTCAATTGGTGTCCATTTCTGTTGGCATTCGGCCTTGTGGCAAAATATACATGTAATGAGAGCTATTTTGATGTACGGATGAATTGGGTTCCTCCATGTCAGTATGCTATTGTAGTAGCAGTGGGCTGCATTAATATTTGGTGTGTTGTAATTTGAGGAAGAGATTACGGTTTCCACATTTCAGGCGGGAGACAGCCAAAATAAAGCCATTTTTGGCTTTAAAAATCGGGAATCTCCTGCCTCAATCAGGTCTATTGGCATGTATGAGTCATCTATATTTATTTTTAGCATGGCTTTTCTGTCTTCGTTTACTTTATCAGTCAGGGATTATTAATGCAGCTCCAGAACACATTTTTAAAAGCTCTCTTCTTTTAACTACAGTTAAAGTGTGTACAAATAAGGGGGAAAATACTGTCTTTTGGTTATTTATTCATTTTTGTATCGATCGGGACATTAAGGGGTAGACTAGGTTAGTAATCTTTCATTTCAGATGGTTTGCAGCAGTTTAAAGATATTTATAGAGCTTCTTATTACTCAAAAGGGTGCAATTTCTGATATCTATTGCTTTCCATGCAGTTCATTACTTGGATTTACTCCAGAGTAAGTCTAAAAATTTAGCAGCCAAATGTCAATCATAAGTACACTGAAACTTTGGAAATGTCGCACATAAGAAATCTGAAAACTTGGCAGCTATGAGTATGTTACTTTTTGTTGGCCGTTTAATTAGATGGCATGAAATGTGCATAACGTTACTGGAGAGTACTATGATCAATGACTCATGAAGCCATGTACTACCCATATAAAACGGTTCTTACAGTCATGTACCTATAGCGTAAAAGAACTAAGGTCATATTTATGGTGTTGCTTACTACCGATTCAGCATTATTTGTTTACATGTTCTGTCGTAGGAGCCCTTCTTCCTATGTAAAGAAATCCTGCACACTCACATGAATTTCTACATTGAGATGTTCACAGTGCCATGGTCCTTGTGATATCCTGTCCGCCTCATCACTTTTCCCCCTACAAGATAGACATGAGTTTATATTTGTTATGATGCATGCCCGTTTACCTTAACTACGTGTGTTTGAACACATGATTCTAAAGACCATCTCATTGCTCAAATGGGTGTAATTTCCAATATATGTTTCACTCATCTTCATTGCTTGTTTTTGCTCGTGAGAAAGTGTCACTCATAGTGGTTGAAATGTCACTCATAATTACACTGAAGTTATGAAAATGTCACATTCCAATCTGAAACCTTGGCAGGTATGGAGGCCGTACACGTCACACAGCTTTGCCTGCTACTTGTATATAGCTTGTATGACTGATAAACATTTTGATTCTGAAATATTGATTCTTTGCTATCCACTATTGTAACTAAAATGCATTTACACACTTCACAATAGGATTGAGCCTTCTCCTGGTCACAGCTGCTAAAATCAACTCCAACAAAGGATCAAGGCTGGCTGCTTTTCATGCCTCTATTCCAGATATGCCCTCACTGGGTTTCTGAGGTGGCACCCTGCAAATGTGAAGTTAAATCAACAGATTAGAGACAGGACTCTGCAGTGAGAACAAGGGCAGATAATTTCGACAGTGACTTACCATGGGACACCAGCGATCTTCCTTGGTCACTCTTCTAAAAAATACTCTGATCACTCATACAAAAGATGGATGACACTATTGGCAAGTTCTCACAGCTGCTAATTTGCTTCTCTGCGCATTTTTACGTTTTCATAGTTTGAAGGAAAAAACCAGCCCTTGCAAGTCGAGAGGAGGGATGGTAATTCAGTAACAAGACAATTATAATGTTCAAAGCAAACCCAGAACCATCTCATAATAAATCCCTGTATAAAAGCCTGTCTCTAATTTCTTTATAGCAGGTAACTTGTGACAAAGCTAGTCACCTGTAATAAATAAACTATCTCCTCAACTGTAATAAGTTACTATTGTTGCCTTCTGATGCAACAATGCCTCCTAGGAAAGCCAGACACAGGGGTGAAAAGTAGGTCACGGAGCATATTTAAGCCACAGTGTAAGAAAGGAAAAGTGGGAACTGTCTATTCCTTCTACTGATATCTTTTTAAATTTTTTTTTAAAAAGTAGAAGTAATCAGCAAGAAGCAGCTATTTATGCCAACACATTACTTTTTCAACACTATAGGTAATTACAATAAAGATAGAATCTGCATGTTTCCAAACATTCTGAGGTACAGCATTATCTTTAACCCAACTTACATAAAACTATTCTAACATATTTTGCAAGCATTACTAAATGATTTTTGGTGTGTTGAATTTTGCACTACAGATTCTGCTTTAATTCTTCTTGTCTGCAGTGAACAAGAACGAGCAAGACACCAAGGAGTAAATTGGTTTGTGTGAAGGGTAATGGTGTGCAAATTTACCAAATGGAATACAATGCCCTCTGTCGAGTTCCATGACCTTCGGTCTCATTCCTCTATATGATCATGGATCTCCTTGCTGTCTTGCAACATCCTTATAATGTACGGAAGGGGGTACTACATCACACATATAATCAACTTTATCATCAGAAAGTTTGGGCAATCCAACCCTTATGGAAAAAGCTCATATTTCCACATTGTATACTTGCACAGTCTGAGCGAAGTGCAGGTGAATTACTTTAGTGACCCTCCTTTTCCAGATTCGATCTGTTACTGCTTAATTTTCTTTGTAAGAATAGCAATAGAGTACCATAAAGAAAATACATTACTGGTCAAATTTACTCTATTTAAATATCTCATGTCAGTCTGATAGAACTCCTTGGACATTTTGGCGATTGTCTTAATACAAACAATAATTTCTTACAGAAGAATGCATCATGTTGCTAATGTGCATCTCTGAGCAAAATTAATATCTCTCAAAGGCTCAATGGTTGCTTTCTTCCCCGTTGTAGAACTTGCTTTGTGATGTGCTGCCACCACATTGTTGGCCCAGTGGCTGAGGTATGTAACATGCTGAAACTTACATTGATTGTTTTAACACTGACAAAGGTTTGCATGCTCAGCTGAGGCCAAGGCTGCAAATAAATGTGATGTAGTACCTCCAAGTAGGCCTGGGCGGTAAATTCCGTTCCGCTCGCGGAATTTGCGGAATTTGGGTAATTTCGCGTTCCGCGGAGAACGCGGAATTGCCAAAAATTCCACAATCCGCGACTTCGCGGAATTTTTTGCATGTTTGCGCTTCAAAATGCGTGTTCGCAAGATATTTCTCCCCGAGCACGCAAACAGCGTTCGCGAACAGGAAAAAAGCATCGCGAACGGGCGGAACAAGCAATTCCGCGTGTTCGCGGAACTTTTGAGTGCTCGAGGAGTTTTTTACCGTGTCGCGGAGCTTTGCGTAGCGCGACTACGCAAATTCCGCCCACCCCTACTTCCAAGCTCTTGCTGCATGAAGTGGGTATAGGAAACGGCCTTTTGCCTATTGAGGATGCATAAAAAAAATGGGGCAGCAGTTGACTGGTTCAGGTGGAATTGAAATATTACTGGAAGAAAGGGTGACTGTGGATTAACACATGGATTATCTCAGTGAAACACCATGAACGGTTAAAGCACAGATCATGTTTGCAAGTTAAGTTAAGGGCTGTAATAAAAACGACTTTTTTTTAAAGACAAAAATGTGGTCCCTTACTTACATGTGAGTTTAAAAGATAGGTCTATAATTTTAAATAAAAAACACAAGCTAAATTCCAAAAACAGCAGGAGCGCACTTTCCCTTCAATCCCATTCACAGCGTGTGGTCTACTGTAAGTCCACCGATTAAGACAATAAATATAAGTGGCATACTGTTAGGGGTGGGGGTAGCGGGATAAACATGGAAATCTCGGTTATCTCAAACAAACGAAAAAAGTGAACCTGGTCATATTACTTTTACTGAGTCAACAACCTTTTATTACTAGGTTTCAAAATACTTACATCAGCTCTTCGTTATTAGGTAGAAATAACTTCTGCAGAAGGTTGCTTATTTCTGTGTTGATTCGCTAAACTACATTTCATAGCGCTAACAAATATTTTTGTGCATATTAAAATAAAGTTATCAAACCCACAGTCTGGGTTTCGTTTCAGAGGGCATGGTCTTCAATTTCAAATGATCAGATCCATGTTAATATTGTTATTTTTAAGTCAGATAATTCTTTTATATTTTGAATTTCTGGGTTTACTGTAAATATCCTCCGCTCAGTATTTTCTAAATAAAACCCAATTACACTTGTGTTTTTTCTACACTCAATTGTGGTCTGTTCCAATACAAATTAATGAATACAATAGTTCTGATTTCAAAGAAAATCCATAATCATATTTGTGAAAAATAAATACAGCTCTGTTCTTCACACTTACAGATGAAATTGTACCATATTATGTAACCAGATTTTGTTCTTTTGAGGTTATTTAAACCAACCTCATACCCTGATGCTATGTTTTCTGAAGATTTTACTCAATGAGTCCTGGGTTTTCTTTTGAATTTCTTGAATACTTCCTTAGCATAAGGAGCTTTCCATTATCAGCTTAAAATCATCGCTACATCGCCACACAGGGGTGCAGGACTCTAGCCCCCAGCTAGCCTTACGCCAGTCACGCCGCCAACATCATCGCGCGCCAGGAGGCGCCTTAAGCAGCTCGGGGCTCCCGCAGAGTGGGACGCGCCCGGGCAAAGCCAGGAACAGGCAGGGCAGGGCCACATCCCTTGGTTGTGGCCGTGGAAGTTAAGTACCCTTCAACTTTTTGCCCACTACCTCGAAGCGCTGACTGCTAACAAAGTACTGTTTCATCTCGTAGAGTCTGCTGTTGACCAACTGTTCTCTATTCAAGCATTGCTTTTATTTTACCAGTTCCCGTCGTTGATCTGGTTGGAAACCAACACTTGTGAACAACAGAGGAACTTGTGGAGGGAGGGGATGAGTATTACAGGGGTACGCATTGAGATATTGGGATACTGTGTTTAGTGGGTACATTTTGGGAGTGCTTTTTTTACCTTTTCTATTTACTTACCTCCAATCTTCCCTTTGTTCTAATAAGTGGTGTCCCTGGAGGGTTTATAAGGCTAAGGGCAAAAGGAAGGGCCAGGACAAAGTCCAGGGCGCACCCCGCTTTAAAAAGAGGGGTACAGGTGCAGTCTGTCACGAGTCGATGGATAGGATTGAGTCCCTTCTCACCGAATGCCATGAGATAGCCAGTTCCGAAACTCTTTTGTCCCCCTCCCAACTAGTAAATTCTACTAGTTTTGACACCAACCCTGGAACCCTGCAGGAACCACTTTCCATGCCTCCTCCCATAAAAAAGTTGGCCATACAAATTCCTTTGATGTTTAAGAATCCTCAGAAAGGGAAGAGGACTAGAAGCAGTTCCCCTGGCCCTATGCCTCAATTAAATCCAACCCCACCCACTTGTGACTCGCAGGACCCAGGCGAGGAGGTGTATGTACCCCAAATAGAGTGCCACAACAGATTTGAGGTTCTTACAGTGGGGGCTAATGGAGAAATGGTGGGTGGTATGGTTGGCCAAGGTGACGGAAAAAACGTGCTTGTTGGTTTACTGCAGGCTATAAAAACCACTATTGAGTCCCTGAGAGACAAGGTAGTCCTCTTGAGGATGGAAGTTAAAGAACTATCAGGGAGAGGTAAGATCGATAAGTGCACTGCCTTTGAGGCCGGCCTCGACATCCCATCTACCGTCTCTAACAGCCCAACATCTATATGCCTGGGGTCATCAGGTGTGGAGGGAGGCAGATTTGCTCACCCTAGCCCAAATACGATCCACTATGCCCACCCCCTCCCCCCCAGGACTATTCCAAATCGCCCTATCTGCCCGAAAAACGGCTTTGGAAGTATTGCGTATTCAAACAAGCAGATGGCCCCTCAGTGCATATTCCAGGGAAGGGAGGAGGTAGGGGTGACAGTTGGAGGTAAAATCTTTCCAGTAGAAGGGCGACCTACTATGTTCGGGTTCGGGGGACCACTAGGGAAGGGGACAATAATGGATGGAGTTTATTTTAGATCCCAGCCCCAGGACAATAACCCAGTAGTATATCTGACAGAGGTACCCAAACTCCCAAAGGATGGTTACGAAGACTGTGACTCAATCAAAAATAAGGTTACCTACTGGTTCAGGAACGCCCAGCAATGTTACTCAATCCTAAGAGACGATATTAAGTACGCTGAACGAGTAACGGTCCTGGGGTCGCCAAAGGATGTAGTTAAAGTCTCGTTCTTTTGTATGGCCCCTGTTGATGGTTTAATGTCAACAGGGGCCATACAAAATTGATTCACGCACTATCCCTATTGCTAATACCTCCATTACAATTAGATACAGACCGCCGGTAGGAATAGACAAACAGCTATTACGGCAACCCAGGTCTGCAATGAGAAGGGGACCCCCAACTAAAATGAGTGGTGAAGGAGCTCAGGTATGACTGCAGAGAGGAGGATTGCCACCCCTAGACGAATATGTAACCCCCCCCCCGATCAAAATCTGACCGGGTCCCTACCACAAGCACCCGTAGGAATAGGGCTGTCTGTAAACTTTAAGGGAAATTGCGAGCATCTGATAGTGGACCTAGGAGGAGAGGGGGCTAGTGGCCTCCCCAATATTGAGCAAGGGGCAGTATCTGTTGAGAGCAGTATCAACCATATCCATTCCAATGTACATCCTAGACACCCAAGAGTTTTGGTCTGGAATGTGGCAGGGATTACCAAACTTTTAGCCGAGCCTGATTGGGGTTCTTTTGTAGACTCACACGATGTGATACTCTTCCAAGAAAAGTGGAGACTGCACACCCCCTATAGGAGTGGGTTCTCCACCTATGGTCTAAAAGCTACAAGGATAGAGAAAGGGAGGCCATCGGGAGGCCTGGCGATTTGGGTCAAAAATGCTCTTGGCCTAAAAATAAAGTCGGTCTACGTAGATTCCCCCGATATCTTAGCTATAGATCTGGAATCATGTAGCGATCTGAAAATTAGGATCTATGTTTACAACAGAGTTGTTCGGGGTTTTGAAGATACGAACACTATCAAAGTTCTAGATCATGTACTATCCGAATCCATTGATAGTGCCCCAGTTTTGGTAGCAGGGGATTTTAATTGTACGTTTGAACCTTATGCCCTGACACCCCCTTCCCCCGAGACCGTGGGACGGTGTCTGGCAGGTCCCACAGCTAGATCTCCCCCCAGTTAGGTGGACATAGAGAGGTAGCCACCCGGAGCGTGGGGGGGAAACTCGCACGATGATATGGAGGACCTGGTGTTCTCCATGGAAGAAACCCGGGTGGCAATTCGCTCTAGTATTCCAGCTAGAGCCCCCTGACCGAATTTCAAGCGATCTGTACAAAGAGGACTTAACTGTCTGGGCTCATTGGACCAGGTCTTCCGTTTTTTGTGTATCTACTGGAGGGAGGTCAGTATTAGAGGGGGCAAGTTATATGTTGCCTTTGTGGATTTACGCACTGCATTCAATCTAATACTGAGAGCTAAGTTGTGGAGAGTGGTGGCAGAGATGGGCCTACCCCATAATTTACTAGAAATTTTAATTCGGTTGCATTCTTCAAATACATCCCAAGTTAGGTGGGGTGAAAACAACCAACTCACTGAGCAATTACCTGTTAAATGTGGAGTGAGACATAGGTGTGTTTTAGTGCCCATGTTATTCTCTCTCTTTATAAATGGGGTGGTAGATTACCTAGATAGGTACGGATGTGATGCTCCGAAAGTAGAGAAGAGTACCAGCCCTACTCTTTGCGGTCAACACCCTATTAATCTCTAAATCCCCCCATGGACTGCAACAATTGTTGAATTATTTTACTGGGTTCTGTAAGCAGCATGGCCTGGTACTAAATGAGGCTAAAATAAAATATATGATCTTCTCTAAGGGGAATACCAAACCATCTAAAAGACCCATGTATGTAGGAAGTAGCCCCCTAGAGCAAGTTTCTGCATTCGATTATCTGGGTATCCATTTAACCCCATTTAACCCCAAAGCTAAATTGGGCATCACACATCGAAAAAGCCCAACTGCCACTAATCCAGCAAACTGCTCATTTAAGTAAAATTCATAAAAATACAGTGTCTAGGAAAGTGGCCCCAGAATTGGAAATTTATAATATCAATACTTTTTATGGGGCCGAATTGTGGGGCATTGGGAACACAAACTCTGTTACCTCTGTAGAAAACCGTTTTCTTCGATCACTTTTAAACCTTCCCAGTAGTACCCCCTTGGCTCCTATGTTTTTGGATTTGGGCCAAACACTACTAGCTTACAAGCTGGCCTATAAGCACCTAATGTTTTGGCACCGTCTGTGGTCGGTTAATGAGTTCTCCCCCTACAGAGCAGTGACAATTGATCTCCTGAAGCGACCCCAGGTAAACTCTATTCCATGGTTTAGCTCCTTGAAAAATCTACTTAAGAGACTTGGGATGGAGGTGTATTGGTCTACTCCTGAAAGATTGTCCCACATTCCAAAATGCAGGGTCAAGGAGATATATTGGGATACTATTATGGTGAAGGAGGTGGCTAAACCGGTGGATACACTGACCCAGGATTTGAGTTTTAAATTCGTCCCATTTTATGAGGAAACTATCAATGAAATTGTTCCACCCCTGGCACGTAAACTATTTATACAATTCCATTTTAAAACTCTACCCACTCAACTGTTCTGCAAAAAGTGGTGTAGTAAGGCCCCCTCTGATGATCAGTGTCCAGCGTGCAAGGCTAGCTCCGAATCAATAGTCCACTTGTTGTTTTTTTGCCCCCATTACAGCACCTTGAGGGGCAAGTGGATTGTTGTGTTGTGTAAACTAACTGGTCCTGGCCATTACCTCGAAGTTTTGAGAATTTTAGCCACTGACACCAGCAGGGTGGTAGCTTTCGGTCTGGCCAGATTCTAGCACGCACTATGGATCAAATGTTTTAAATGTATTATACGAGCTGGTTTTTTTTTTTATTTTTTTTATTTTTTTTTTAAGTCTTACAAACTTTACACATCAATTCTTGGTTCACTTCTTGAACAATGACCTTTTAATTCTGCATTGTTTTAACTATTGTCGCGTTTTGCACTTTGTAAAACGATTTTTATTGCTTGTATTATTTTATAGTTGTGTTGCACTACGCACGTTATAAGATCTTTGTGATGGAAAATAAAGTTATTTGATGAGGATTCATTTCTCCCCTGTAAAAAAAATGTCATGCTCTTTAGTAAAATTTTCAAGAATTTTATACTTACTTCTAGTTGCACTTTGTTAATTAGAGGTCATTTTTGAGCTTATTTTTACAAACTTTCAAAATTTGCTGTTTTAATGCTTGGTGGGCGGAGCTCCACACACTAAGGGGCCGATTCTGATCTCGGCCGGTAGGGCTCCGAATCGGATTCGGCTTAACCGGATCCGATTCGGAGCCCTATTTCCCGACCGATTCGTACGCGCGTCCGGGCGAGCGAGTACGATGCGAAATCGCCGACCGACTCGTCCGGGCGTCCCGACCGCTCCGACCGACTCGTTCCCGGGTCTAACCACACCGACTCGCACCGCGCAATGGAGACGTTCCCCGGCCGGGTAAGTACGATGCGCGCCGCGAGCAGTCCAACCGAGCCGCGCACTCCGGCTCCAAAGAGCAGTCGGAGCCGTACTTTGGGGGTCCGTGTCGGACCCCCCTGCACGCGTAGCCGCGCGAGTCGCACACAGGGGGGACCCATGGGTCCCCCCTACCTGTGCATGTACGGCGCGAGCCGCTTCGCCGCGTACACGCTGTAGGGGGCACCCTTGTCCGCCTCGCACCCATTGAGTCAATGTGAGCCCGCGTACGCGTTGTACGACAGGCTCCCATAGACTTCAATGGGAGTCCGACCGAACCGAGTCCGATGGCATACGTGCGCATCGTACTCGTTCGGTCGGGCTGCACGGAGTCCGGATTCGGTCGGAAATCTCTCCGGGTCCGGCTCGGTCGGAGAGATTTCCGGCCCGAATCGGAATCGGCCCCTAAGTCGCGTTCCAAGGACAATTTTTAAAGTGTTTGTCTCTTTAAATCCAGATATTTAAATGAGAACATTCTTCCTGCTCCAGAGACGATGTTGCCCACCTGAAATGGAAAGTGTATGGCCAAGACCATTAAGGGGTTCTTGAAAATATAGTTTCCTGCATGAAGCTTGTTATTTTAAAGATAATTTTAGATTCTATGCGAGCTACTTCAGATGGACCTGAGTAGGTGTGATGTGGTTTAACTACCTGGTGCCTGAGGCCAGTCTAGAAACTGAATAAAGGGTAGGGAGCCTGCAAAGTCCAATTGCTGACAGCACAAGTAATTGGGTCCGGGATAAAAGGTTTAATTCCATTGAGAAGTTTATGTTGAAATGTCCTTCTTAGTCATTGTACTGCTGTGTGCTCAAGGGCTAATGCTTATGTCCAGTGCAAAACCAGTGCAGGGTAAGCCCAGACGTGGGTCCCTTACTCACTTTGCCACTGGACTCAAGCTAGCCTGGCTGATGAGGGGTGTTACCCCTAATCCGGTCCCAGGATGCTTGTTTCCGGTTCAGGGAAGACCTGGCTTGGCAGTTCAGGCTGGACTGTTCCCATGAGGCACAGGGTCAAGACTGATTTGCATATAGCTGGGTCTGAACTGAGGTGGCAAAGTGAGCTAAAGAACGATGATGAATTCAACCAAGATTTGTGACTGGGGGTGAGTGTCTGAAAAGTTTCAGCGCTCTGTCCATCATCTCCTTGCGTTTGCTTTGTTTGCCCTAAGTTGGCAGGGTATCGCCAGACATGGGTCCCTTGCTCACTTTGCCACTGGATTCAAGCTAGCCTGGCTGATGAGGGGTGTTACCCCGAAACAGGTCACAGGATGCTTGTTTCCAGTTCAGGGAAGACCTAGCTTGGCAGGTCGGGCTGGACTGTTCCCATGAGGCACAGGGTTAAGACTGATTTGCATATAGCTGGGTCTGAACTGAGGTGGCGAAGTGAGCTAAAGAACGATGATGGATTCAACCCAGATCTGTGACGGGGGGAGTGTCTGAAATGTTTCAGCGCTCCGTCCAACATCTCGTTGTGTTTGCAGTGCAAAACCAAGACACGTGACATGCTCAATGACTGAACGGTTACAGTATAAGACCATAAGTTGAGACATGTTTGACTCAGGATGGGGCAGATATGAGGAAGGAGGAACTCATCTTTCGGGTTGATTGTGCTTTACATGGTGGTGTAACATTCAAGTTTGAATATCCTCAAGAACTTTGGTCAACAATTATGCATCTTTAGGAGAATTAGTTTTCAGCTAAAGCTGGATGTCTTCTGAATAAGAGTAATATGAGATGTTATAATGCCGAAGAGAGGAGCCTCGAGGTTCCATGTAAAATCTGAGGAGGAAAGGAAAGAGAATAGAGCTTTGGGGAGTCCACTGTTGGGAGTATTTCTAGGTTAGAAAGTAGGTTTAGGACAGACTTTGGAGACTGCTTTAGCTGTCTCACCAGACTGTCCAATTTTTGAAAAAATATATAATACACATGAACATCAGCTGCTACATCTGAGGTAGTTACAATGTGGTAGATTACATCACATTTACCTTTACATCGCAATGTAGTACCACGCTGTACTTTACATTACATCTTACATGGTAAGTCTAATTTTAACACACATATATAGATATAGACAAATATATGTATATATTGATTTCGCTGCGCTCATATGAACGTGAAATTATATATGCACTCCAGCTCTGTCCGTTTTTCCTTTTATTGTTGCACCAATATGTGACACCACAATGCATTTCGGCCTCAGTCACCTTTTGCCAAATGTTGTGTGCTCATAATCACCTCTTTTGGAAACTGATTCAAAGTTAATGTGAAGACATAAAAAACTGATCATTAACATTGTGCAGAGTGGTTCACTGATAGAATATCGATGTTCAAAATATCGAAAAAATATATAGACTACAAAAATATCGACTCCCGTACCTACACAGGTAAGTACAAAAATATTGAATCAAAAATATCGATGTAAAAATATAGATGTAAAAAATATTGATTTAAATATATATAAAATATATATTAAATATATTAAATATTAATTTTAACAAAATAAATTACATTTATTATACATTTTTACAAAATATTACAAATAAACTTAATTTAAAAAAAATAAACACAAAAAATGTGTATATATATATATATATATATTTACTTTAAAATAATTAAACTATTATCTTTAATTTACTTTAAAACTTTAAAATTATATAAAAATAAAATATATATAAACAATTTAAAATGTAAAAAAAACATTCTAGAATAAATTAAAACATTAAACTATGAAAAAATATTTAAACTTAAATTGACCAATACAATCAGTGCAACAGTAGGAAAAGTGTTGGATAGCAAAATAATTAAATTTACTATTCCAACTCCAGTGAGTGCAACAGTAGGTAAAGTGTTGGATAGCGGAGGGGTAAAAATTACTATTCCCACTCCAAACAGTGCAACAGTAGGGAAAGTGTTGGATAGCGGAGGGGTAAAAATTACTATTCCTACTCCAGTGAGAGCAACAGTAGGGAATGTGTTGGATAGCGGAGGGTAAAAATTACTATTCACACCCCACTGAGTGCAACAGTAGGATAAGTGTAGAATAGCTGAGAGGTAAAAATGACTATTCCCACTCCAGTGAGCCCAACAGTAGTTAAAGTGCTGGAAAGCGGAGGGGAAAAATTACTATTCCAACTCCAGTAAGTGCAAAAGTAGGGAAAGTGCAGGATAGCGGAGAGATAAAAATTACTATTCCCACTCTGGTGAGTGCAACAGTAGGGAAAGTGCTGGATAGCAGAGGGGTAAAAATTACTATTCACACTCAAACACTTAAAAAAATATATATATATTAAAAATTTAAATTTAAAAAAATTAACAATATTTAAAAAATATTAAACATATAAAAAGAACACATGTATTACATATACCAAAAACCTACAAATATTGTATAAAATAATAAATACATTTACAATAAAATAATTCTTTTAAACTAGAAAATATTTACAAACAAAATTAATTAAAACATAAATGTATTTAATTTATTTCCTACCCTATAACACCACACCAATAACAAAACACTTCAACATTTTAAATTAAATGTATTTACATAATTAACATAATTAATAATCAATTAAAAAAATATTAATAATAAAAAAACTAATAAACATTAACTGACTACACACACTTCAACACTATAATATCCACAACACACACCTAAATAAACTATAAAATAAAACACAATTAAAACTTATTTTAAAATTAAAAACTATTAACAACTAATAATTAAATCATTAAAATGTATTTAATACCCCCTTTACCCCTTTAAAAGTATAAACACACAAAAAAATAAACAATTACCCAAAATAAATATCAAAGAATTAACATTAATTATCAACTATATATTAATTAAACACAAATTACTTCCCAACCTTTACTCCTATAAACACCACAACACACATAAATTAATTACACAATTACCATAATTAATTACCAATTAATTCATTGAAATTAATTAACAACCAATTATTAATTCAATTAAAAATAAATTACTTCCCACCCTTTACTCCTATAAACACCACAACACACATAAATTAATTACACAATTACCATAATTAATTACCAATATAATTCATTGAAATTAATTAACAACCAATTATTAATTCAATTAAAAATAAATTACTTCCCACCCTTTTACTCCTATAAACACCACAACACACACCTAATTTTTTTTACACAATTACCATAGTTAGTTACCAATTAATTCATTGATATTCTGTCTTTGCCTCTGCACCGTGCAGAGTAGATCCGTCATGATGGAGTGGGTGAGAAGTTCATTCAAAGAATAATGTTTACATCACATGATCAAAACATTTGTTATGCATGCATTAGCTCATTTTTGCTGCCTAAATATCAGTTCAAATTAACCATGTCATCTTGCTAAATGCATGAAAATTCATAACATAGAAACACAGTACATTTTAATAACAGACGTTTTAAGGCATGGTCAAAGTGGGAAATTGCTCTGGCCCCCATCTTTCTCCATCTCAACCTTTAATGCATTATTCAATAATGTTCGGCATCGGGGGGCGTGGCCAGCAAGATGGCCAACTAGCAGAATTCTCCACGAGCTCCAGCGGCCCAATTTAAATCCTGTGTTAATCTTGCCATCCACCTGCCATCAATCCGCTACACTTTGTCCTCAACACCCTGAGGGGACACTGACTGCAGTAGAGATCCTAGGAGTGATTTGCTGACTGACTGTGCTGCCACCACACCCCCCAACACCAGGCCAGATGGCGATGGCCAGGTGGTGAAGCCATCCACCGGCAGGATCAGCGGCAAGACCTGTGCTGCCAAACAGCCCAAAGGGCTTGTCTCGCCTTGCTCCTTCTTTCCCCCTCCGCCCCCACTTGGCATTGTGTGCCGGGGGGGCCGCTGTCTCAATGAGCCCAGAGGACACACAAGAGGAGGGGCCAGAGAGGACTCACAGCAGCCCCGGCGTTGAGGAGCGGAGCGGGGCTGCTGCGTCGGGGTTCCCCTGATACTGGGAGGGGGAGTCCATTGCCGGACTGGATCATACAACACACCTTGCCTGAGGAAGCGGCGGAGGCTGTCCCGAGGGGCTGCTGAGCCCACACCAAGATCGCTGCGCCACACTGGGCCCTTTGATTTGGGATAGTGGAAGGCAGCTGGGTGCTGACTGAAGTGTGCCTGAGGTACAGCCGAGGCTGCCAGGTGGAGACCCTGAAGTAAAGCGGACAGGAAGGGCGGTTGAGCCTGCACGGATGCACAGGCAAGAAGGGCCCCTTTGGGTACTGAAGGGTGGTGACTCCTGCTGAACACGGCCGCCATGTCGTGCCCTATCTGTGGCAACTGCAGACATCCCTATTTGGATCCTGGTGGCGGGTAGCCCGAGCAGCGACAGGGAGGCATAACTCAGGGGAAACACACCCTGGGCAGGCCAGCTGCATAATCTTTCTTGCTCCCCTTCCTCCTCCTGCCTTCTGCTGAACATCAGTCAGACTGCTGCAACCACTACTTGCCAGAGGTTCTTCATTTCCCAGCCTGGCAGGGTGGCATCGCACAGTAGGCCAGTGTCACTGTGCCTGAACAGACGCTGTAGGACCCACTGCAGCTGGAGAGGGGAGTGCCTGCTTGGAGTTTGGTTGCCTGTTTCTAGGAGGGCCCTGTACATTGACTCATCCTCCAAGTGGTGATGCTGGTGCAGGGCTAATGGCCAAAGACAAGAATCCCAAAAACCCCAGACGGGGGAAAATGGACCATTATACAAAAGTGATGGCTAATCCAACGGAGTCAGAGGCAGAAGCGCCGTATATGCTGGATAACACGGCGCTGCTTCTGGCTATCCAATCCTCCTGGGAGGCACTGGAGGGGAGAATAGGAGAGGTGATATCCGAGGTGACTCTCTTACCACAGGACTTATGTAATGTGTCTAAAAGGGTCAAGGCAGCTGAGCACAGGATCCCAGAAGTAGAAGATGCGATTCAGGGCCTTCAGAAGGACATGGAAAGTGTTTGTGCCATGGCTAAGGATGTGTTCTTGAGACTAGAAGACACTGCAAATTGCGCATGGCACAATAATTTCCACTTTGTGGGCTTCCCGGAAGGGGTCGAGGGTACTAACATGGGTGCCTTTCTGGGCCGGTGGCTGTGAGCGTCCCTCCCAACTGAATAGTTCTCCTTCTGTTTTGTAATAGAATGCACTCACACAGCATTTGGCAGTAAGACTCACCCTAGGGCTCCTCCCCACTCCGTGATAGCTTGATTTTTTAAATTCCCCGACCCGTACGTGATATTGAAGGAAATGTGAAATCAGTCACAAGAACTCAAAAATCCTGGTCTTTCCAGGCTAGATATCTGAGGTCCAAGAACAGCACTGTGCTTTTGATTCTGTTAAAACGAAGCTGAGGGCCCAACAATTGCAATATATGCTGCTGTTTCCGGTGGAGCTCAAGATCCTCTACCAAGGAGAAGACCTGAGCCTGGCTGGAGGAGTGCCTGCGGCTGGCGAGGAGGGAGCGAGAGCGAACTGGCCTGAGCTCCCTCCATGAGGAGGGAGCAAGACCCAAGGACAAAAATTAGGTGAGAAGACTGGGTATGCCCATTGCAATGGGACATAAAGGGACTCAATTGCTAGATCGGAAACTGGGGGTATTCTCCGACACCGAGGACGAGCTGAGATTGGCATAAAGGAAGACTAAATAGGACAGACACCCGGAGGACGTATCTCCTGGCCCTATCCCTGGGAAGCTATCGTCAAACTCGGATGGATCACAACCACTTGCCGTAGCAATTGCCAACCTGGAGCACGAACACATGAGGCAAACTTCTCCTGTGAGAGACACAGTCCCAGGCCCAGGGAGACAAGGCAGCTGAGATGGCACATTGAGCCGGAGCAAAAGCAGTCAGGAGAGACCTAATTTTACTCCATTCTCCACCTCCCAAGGCTCTCAGGAGCAGCTGAGAGTAAACTTTTGAATTTCAAGTGTTGTTATTATTTGGGGTTTGCGAGTTAAGGAGGGTGGTGGGCTACAGACCTTTCATGGTCTCCTTGCGCATAGTTTTGCCTAGGTAATGTGTTTTTGCGTGGAGGGAGACAGTGAGGGGTGGGGTATTTTTGTGAGGGGTTGATGAGTTTTTTAAAAATTGTTTTTGATTGTTGGGGTGAAACACTGACACGATTGTCTACCTACAGCATTAGAGGGAGACAACTGAACACACAGTACACTATCCTCACAGTATGGCACAGTCCAGACTCCTAGCAGCTCATGTTTCATGATAAATATCTTTATTAGACATAGGTATCACGATTCTACCTGATGGTGGCTGTTACTGTGAACTCTGGTTTCCATCACAAGTTTAGAGGTGGCCCTGTGCGGTAGGAAATGAGACAGATTTTCAGCATGTTCTTCAGAGAAGTCACATTTTTATTAGTGCAGATAATGTCAGCAGATAGCGGCCCTACTTCCTTGAGGGTAGAGTCAATCTTGGAAGACATGATGTTGTGGTCCAGGGATAACGAAGAGGGATACTCTGATAGTTACTGGATAGTTGCTCTTCTTTTTATCAGTTTTAGAAGTTTAACTACACTCAGGTTCATCAGAAGAAGATTACAGTAGTGATCTTGACGCCAATAGAGGTATGATCACTCAGTGTTACGTGAAAGGTTTGGTAGAACTATGCTTGTGCTGAATTTCACAAGGGGCAGGTTGAGATTTGAGAGAAGTGTATGTACAATGGGAGGCGGTCAGCAGAGCCATAAAGCTGTCAGACATCATAAGGTGAGTTCAAGGAGTGGGCAAAAGTGGTACGAGGGAATGTCCTAGGGTATAGACAGAAAGCTAAAGCCAGAAAAGGAAAAACAGAGGGGAGAGAAAGGGAAAGAGGGATAATGAGAGGTGTGATAATCTCAAGGTCAGGTGGAAATGAAGAATGCATTTTGTGAATCTGAGAGTTAAAGAGAGGAGGTGGCACCTTGGAACTGTATTCTGCCCAGATTCAACCTGCCTAGCAAAGGGACGAAGGTCCAGAAGTGAAGGTGGGAAAGGTATTGAAGGAAGGCGGAAGAAGTCTAATCAGAGAACAAGTGTGATAGATGGGGGAGGTGGTGTAGAGGATAGATGGTTAAGAGATTGGAGAAGTGTTAGGGATTATTGGTAAAACTGTTGCAGGTTCTAATCCATGTCCTTGCAGGTATTAAAGATAGAAACTAAAAGATTGGCTCTGATGAGCAAGTGGGAGGAGACAAAGAGTTTATTGCCACAGAGAATGTTAGAATCACATGTGACATTCAACTTTTTTGTAAATAAGATTGGACCAAAGAGTGGTGTTGAGAGAAGAAAATAAACTAAGCTTTAGGACTACCATTAACGTCATGGCATTGCTTGGCAATGAGCATCTCGGGTGCTCTTTCATCGGCTTATGTTAACAATCTTTTGTAAAATTTTGTGAAAGATGGGCAAGTATAGAATATTGGAGAAAGATCCAGATTTGTGAAGGTGATTGGAGAGGATGGAAGTATATCAGAGATTCTTAAAAGCATAATATTCTTCCTAGATCCTATATTTGTTTTTTAACATCCCCCCTTCCTTTGAACAAGGTGATTTTAAACAGATTGGGGCGACCCTACTGACAATTATTTGGGCTGGAAAATAGCCATGCATTTAATGGGAAATTCTTCCACAAACATATTCGAAAGGGGGCTTTGCTGTCCCAAATCTAGAATGATATTATTGGATAGCTCAGGTCCATTATGCATACTATTGGTACCTGACAGATAAAGAAATTCCCTCATATCATATGGAGGCTCTCAAGGTGGCACCCTGTAAATGGATGACAGCATTATCTAGACACACTAGACACTGCAAGACCTCACTTTCGGGCTAACCTTGTGGCCATCACAGGCTAGGCATGGCACTGGTTGGCATCTTCCGCATGTACTCCGCCTCTGCTCCCTAAGTTGGATAACCCAAGATTGCTGGTAACGGTAGAACTGAAAGTTAGTCAACAACTGGTAAATATGGGGATGACCAGACTGGGAGATCTATGTCAAGCCAAGACTTTCTACACAATTGACCAATTTAAAGAAAGTGGAAGGAGGTCACCATTTAATATTTTCATTATAGATTAAGACATGCCATAACTGCATCCCGACTTTCCAAGGAGCCAACCCCTCTTAAAACATGTGGGGCCATCAGCTTTTTGAAAGTCCCACGTGGTCTTGTAACTACAATATGATGATGGACCAGATGAAGCTAGTAGACCTGAAAGCTAAGAGTCAATGAGGAGAAGCTCTTGGGGAGGAAACTGCAGAAAATGTATGGTCTTACTGCTGCAAGCAAACAAAACAAATTTCTCTTATCAGTAGACACCAGCTCATTCATGATAAATTCTTACCTCAGATATACTACACAGCAGCCAGACTTAGAGCTATGTGTTTGGAAGTGGAAGCCTCTTGCCCAAGATGTAAACACGACTTGCAAGACTTCCTACACATGGCTATGTCCCAAGATAGCTGACAATTAGTCTAAAATATTCCAAGAGCTAAAAATAACAATAATAAGTCAGATTGAATCCTCTTCAGTGGTGGCACTTATGGGATATGTTAAACTATTTTGAAAGTGGAAAGGCGCTTTGTAGCTATGTCCTGCTTACTAGCAAAATGCAGAATTGCCATTCGATGGGGAATGGTGTACCTCATGAGGTTGCCTGAATGGTTGGCAGATTTGATATACTGCTCTGGATATTTCTGCTGAGACACTTCCAACAACATTTTGCCCAAAAGACACCTGGGGTCCTCTGAAACGCTACTTAAGTCTAGCGAGTGTACTAACAAGTAAACATAGATCCCCAGGATAGGCGATAGGAGGGATGGACCTGACCAAAGCAACCTTTACAATTGAGGCTAGCGGTCTGATGACAGCATCGCGACTGGGTGGCTAATGGGGAACCTTGCTCTTTGTAAGATACACTTGTAACACTTTAAAGGTTGGATGATGAGATTTGGGCAACGTAAATACATTATGGACAAGATGCGGAAGGGACCTAAACTTCCCAAGTCTGTGTCACATATTATGAGGAATTAAACTCATGGTACAGATGTACTCTGTATTTCTCCCACTGAACTGATGACTTTGTATAACTTCACAAGGCAAGTTCCATTTGTTTGGCTATTAATGTCATGTACTGTAGTTTTTTTTAGGTATTAAAAAATAAAATAGATACGAGAAGAAAATATTCTCCCTAGAGTAGCACTAGTAGACATGCCTCTAAGGAACAAGAATTACTCTTAAACAATTCCAAAAATGTGTTTTTGAGTGATGAAGGGTATAAAACCAATGCTACGGTTAAGAAGACAACAGTGGAGTACGCTAGTGATCAATTCTGAATGAAATCCAATATTCAACTTTTAGTCTGAAATAACAATTGACAAGCTATCCAGAGCAGGAGTTAACTAGCAGGTGTTACACACTGAAAGCTGTACATAACCACCTAGTCAATGATGCTCTTTACTTTGTAGCTAACATTACTTCACATGTGCTAAGGAGTTGAGGAATAATATTTCTATCACAATACACACAATTCACATTTCCTTGAAGAAAATGGTCTGATGTGAATGAGAAACAACACTGTTATATTAAAGGCAATTTACATTTCCCTAAAACAGAAGGTATCAAACAGGATTCTATAAAACTGAACAACTCTTGAGAACCTAAATGAGGGAAGCAAAAAATAAACCCAGAGAATCTGTTTAAATTGCTACATATTATGCTCACAGACCGCTAAGCGACAGCCTCCAAACATGTAGCCAAAACCCCAGAATAGTGCCACAGGAGTAGACTATGAAAATGATGAAGAGGAGTGGACACAATCTGCATTCCACTTGGTCCCTAACCTCAATGCATGAGGACTTGCCTCCAAGCCACAAGAGTGGGATGTCCAAAGACATAGCAGCAGATCCAGCTCACGCGTGTCCCACTCACATTCACTCGCTGATTATTGGGGTAGGTATACTCCCAGTACGACCGACTTAGATAGATAACATGGATCAGAAAGTCAAGTGGGGCATGAGCCAGTATCAAGAGAATGTCCAGAGCACCCCCAAAATAAGTTGTAAAGGGTCCGTCAGTCTAGCAGTTCCGTTTCAGTAAAATGAACTTCAATAAACGCAAGGTAAGCACAGAAAAACCTATGATTCCATTCGTTTTTATTCCATTCCTTGTGCAATTAAATTCACAAACAACAGCTGTTGTTTGTGAATTTACTGAAACGGAACCGCTAGACTGACAGACCCTTTACAACTTATTTTGGTGGTGCTCTGGACATTCTCTTGATACTCCGTGTATACTGGGGGTTCTTCTCCCTTATACTTTACACTATTGGGAGGACATAGTGTTACCTGTCTTCATTGAGCACACCTGATTGTATAGATGTCACAAATAACTTCATGAGACTGTGTATGTGCTAGCACCGGTATAGGCCACTGTCATCCTCATATTTATGGGCATGAGCTAGTGTGATACTCGAAAAGTGGAAGGGTAACTATTAAACTTTGCACACATGTTAGCATCCATTCAATTGCTCACACACATCTTTCTCCCAAGACATCTATTAGCAATGAATGATTCAGGTACAGGTAGAAATGCATACCTTGCCTTCAGAAGGATGTTCCAATATATATACGCACTAGGTGAACACTCCGAGTACTGAACGGGTCCACAATAGCAGTACAAGGAACTGATTATGTTTTTCATTGATCAAAAATCAAAGATATTTGCTATGATAATGATAACTAAAAAATATAACAAGCATCCTTTATACAGGTTATTAAAAGGTTGTAACTTTACCGCAGTAAGTAATGACCTCATATGAGGGAGGTACACAAAACCTGCTTTTCCTCAGAGTAAACCTGAATAAAGGTTGCAGATTCATGAAAAGATAAACGCACACAATTCTTTGTTGTTTCACAAAGCACAACAAGTACACAACCTAGGATAGATGAAAAAAGGAATTAATGTTTGTTGGTCAAGGTTGACTTAGATACAATATCACTTTCTTTTCCATACTGAACATAGTCACATTTTGCAACTGTAATGTTTGACCTGAGCAATTCATCAGCTGATCAACCTCCTCATGCCCCCTAATGCAGAGCTGTGTTTTGGGAGAAAATGTAGCAATATCAATCTGACTTGACGGGGGTGGACGTAGGGTAAGATAACCCTAGTGAAATCGACAACCTTCTCCCCATTTTATTAATCTAGTTCAGTGGTTCTTAACCTGTGGTTCGGGGACCCTTGGGGGTCTGCAAAGGCCACTCATAGGGTCCGCTACTGCTTAGAAAATTAAATAATATTAATGAAGTGTATATAAATAAAGAAGCAAAATGTATACTTGAACATTTTTTAACCTTCTGTAAATGTGAAGGAATTTGAAATTGGAGGCTAAATATTAAGTTAGCATCCTCAGACTGATTCGTGCAGGCAGTGCAAGTGCATCAAACAGAATATAGCATGGACCATGAGTAGGCTCAATTCAATTTTAGAAGCTCTCCAACCTTTCTAGTAAAATTGCCATTTGTTTTATATTTGTTTGCAAACTAAATAAAATATTGAATAATTTGTATATCTGTTTCATGAATGCTTGTTTCTATATTTTTTGTGTATTGTTTAGTCGTTCAAATCATATAAAATGCTATGGCGGGCCCTCCGCTTCCAGTAATGACTTAGTGGGGGTCCTGGATTCCAGTACTGATTCAGTGGGGGTCCCTGTGTTCTAGTAACGATTATGGGGCCGATTCCGATCTCGGCCGGTAGTGCTCCGAATCGGATTCGGCTTTACCGGATCCGATTCGGAGCCCTGTTTCCCGACCGAACCGTACGCGGGTCCGGCCGAGCGAGTACGATGCGAAATCGCCGACCGACTCGTCCGGGCGTCCCGACCGCTCCGACCGACTCGCTCCCGGCTCGAACCGCTCCGACCGACTCGCTCGGACTCGACTCGCACCGCGCAATGGAGACGTTTCCCGGCCGGGTAAGTACGATGCGCGCCGCGAGCAGTCCGACCGAGCCGCGCACTCCGGCTCGTAAGAGCTGTCGGAGCCGTACTTTGGGGGTCCGTGTCGGACTCCCTGTACGCGTAGCCGCGCGAGTCGCACACAGGGGGACCCATGGGTCCCCCCTACCTATGCGTGTACGGCGCGAATCGCTCGCCGCGTACCCGCTGTAGTGGGCGCCCTTGTCCGACTCGCACCCATTGAGTCAATGGGAGCCCGCGTACGCGTTGTACGACCGGCTCCCATTGACATCAATGGGAGTCCGACCGACTCGAGTCCGATAACATACGGACGCATCGTACTCGTTCGGTCGGACTGCATGGGTCCGATTCGGTCGGAAATCTCTCCGGGTCCGGCTCGGTCGGAGAAATTTCCGGCCCGAATCGGAATCGACCCCTATGTTGGGGTCCTCAGAAGTCAAAAGGGTAAGAATCACAGGTCTAGTTGAGCTGGTATGTTTTTCTGTGCAGAAGACTTGTTCGAAATTAATTTGGATATTATTCAGTAACAGAGGTCTACACTTTATTGAGTGACAGGGGGCCACACAAAGCGACATTCCTTCTATCACGAGTGACTAACGTCATGACCAGGTCAGGTTACTGTGTGTATGTTTTCTGGATGGGTAGAAGCTTATGCTTGTACCAAGGAAGATGCCATCACAGAAGCTAAGAAACTAGTGAGGGACTGTGTTCTTTGACCTGGAAATCTGTTAAAGATTTCCAGTAAGAAATCAGTAGTACAAGCAGTGCATAAAGCATTAGAAATCAAGCAGCATTTCATCATTGTGCATATTATCCTGAATCAGCAGGCAAAGTAGAAAGGGTTACCAACTAACACAAAAGAAAAAGTTAGCTAAGATTTGTTCGGAACTGACCTCAGTTGGCTGGATGCTTTACTTTTAGTACATTGGTTGATCAGAGCCAATTCAACAGAGAAAGTAAAGCTAAGCCTTCATGAGATTGAGATGGACCGCCCAATTTTACTTCATTCCAGTCCTGTTTCTCCAGTTTTGCTTGATCAGCATTTAAGTAGGATGTGATTCTTCAATTCTGCAAACCACTATTTTGCTCTCTTTCCAGATACCATTCACAAGTTCAAACTGCACTTCCTGCCTGTCCAGCCTGGTGACTGGTTGTAAGTAAAGTCCTTTCAGCAAGAAGTAGCTCTGCAGCTGAAAGGTAAAATTCTTTCCAGATCATGTTCACAACAAACACTTTAGTAAAGTGCTGAGGATTCTCTGCATGAATCCACAGCCAATATTGTAAAAAAAAGCCAGATTCTGGCATGCCTACATTTACCAAACCTGTGGTCCAAGGTCTCCTTTAATAAGCTTAAGATTAACAAGCCTGAGGGAATTTGTCTTCTGAACTCCCACAGTCTACATTCTTGCAGAATGAAGTCTCTACTCTTAGCTGATCCCAGCACCAGCTCTAGCAACGGTAATTGGCAAACTTAGAATTCCTCGTTAAGTCTGGCCTGTCTTCTTTTCCGCCAGTGTTGTTACTCTTTTTCCAATACAGTATAGTGTGGGGAAAATGAGAAAGGGAGTGTGCAGAAGTTACATGCATCAATGTTATGATTTATTCATGACAACAATGTTCTTGGTACTTTCAGAACACTTATTTGTACTTTATTGAGGAATATGAACTGACCCTCAATATTCAATCTTTCAAGAATTGCACTCATTTACCAACAGACACACAGAGAGGTGTGTGAATGCTTTTTTGACAAAGAAGACCCAAGTCTTGACCGATACTTGCATGGCCACTTTCCTGATGCATTTAGCAATGTCCCTGTTTGTCTTCCACTGTCCAGTTTAGGTGCCCACAGTCAAAGTGTTCTTCATGCAGTTGTTCATCTTCTTAACACTGCTCTATGACTGACTTGTGAAAATCGAACTGACCATTATCTATAGGGGACAAAGGAAGAGACATTTCTATGTGCTAGCTCTACCGGACTCAGAAGTAAGTTTCGTCAATTTCAGGCTACCATCAGGAGTCCTTTATTTTAAAAGTAAAGCACAGGCACAAACTGGGACATATTTTTTGTGTGGTGGAAATGCATAGGTCTGATTCCAAAAAGACTGGTCAGGATTGTGCTACCCAGTCTATTTAGTTCCAGATCCCCCACACTCCTTCCAAAGGTCTACACCGCAAAAGACTGGTGACAGCAATAGCAGATACTGCATGGTTCTTTGCCATTCTGTTTCCCATGTATGAAGTAGGATTGACAATACATGAAATACAAATATAAGTAAAGTTGTTGGAAAATGCTGCTCACTCCACAGCAACTGCTCTGGGACTGATACCTGATGAATTAGAAGTTTAGTGTGATCTGGAAAATAGAATGTCGCTATATTTCGTCATAGCTGTAAAGGGAGGTGTTTGTGTTAAAGGTTCAAAATGTGCACAAACATGCCAAACGTTTCATCAAGCAAACGTACTCAGACACATAATATTCACAGTAGTGTTCACGAGTTGCATAAAATAAACAATGGTTTTGACATGGAAAGTTTCGGTATAAGGTCATGGTTGAAATTACTATGGGGGGGTTGGGCATAAAAATACTTGAAATTAATTTAGTAGTTTTCATAGGATTAGTCTTATTATAGGTTCTAATTAGAACCTGTTACGCACTATTCATTATCTCACAAATAATAAAGGTACGTACGACACATCTTCTCTCTTACTATGCGAGAGAGCGATAAAAGTGCAATTACGTGCATTGAAAATAAAGCAACAAAGAGTAATAATGATGATATACATAATAAAGTCAATAAACTGATGTTAAGTGAGTTGCTTTAAAAGGATGCACAGGATGTGTCTAAGGGAGATAACTGAACGAAAAATTGAAATAATCTGTTTTTCTTAACACTTTTGTGATGGCACATACTATTGCTGGCAGTAGCACGTATGCATCCTGAAACTGCTTATTCACTGTAGTAATATTTTTATTCTTATAACATTTTGAAGGCCATTATGTCGCCACGTTGCTTCAGGAGTAGGCAATATTTCAAAACCGTAGCACGCAATACTTGGTAGACAATTGTTTGAAACAATATAAATTAAGTGGATGAATTAATGAATGTTTACCAATGCTAATGCTCACGGTATGTCGCGCTATTCACAGAAAAAAATCAACATCTATCAGTCTTCTCGGCGGCTATTTTACATCGACACCCACTTGACAGATAATATAAAATATCAATAATGTTGCTTTCCAAAAAGAAGCACTATTAATGCTAGAAACAGTAATGCTGCCAACTGCACTCCCATAACCGGGAAGGAAACATCACCTCCCTCATGTCTCCTCCTTAACATATAACCCCCTCACCCCCCGCTTCCCCACCCGACCTCAAACTTACTCTCTCTCTCGAACTCATCTTTCCTCAAGCAACACCTCATAATCTGACTCCTTCACGCACTGTTAAAGGCAATCATCTGACACCACACCTTCTCCCATCCCACCCATTAACATCAACCAGGTCCAACTGACAATGATTATCCCCATCTTTACTAATTTCTGCACCTAATTGGAACCTAAATTGCATAAGGCATAGACCCATAACACTAACCAACACACCAATTCAACCCCCACAGGGGTGTGGAATTTAATAAAATATCTACTTGTCCATGGGGAAGGTTGCTTCATAAATCTACTTGTCCTGTAACAAAATCCACTTGTCCCTTTGGTGCCATGTAGTGTGGTGACAAATTATGGCAGCAATCTGATTATATAAGAGCTCTGATATAGCCTCTCTGATTATGCCAGGGCTCATACCAAAGTAGTGTTTAAATACTTGCAATCCCCTTATGTTGCCACGTTTCTGCAGATCTATATACTTGGGCTGAAGGTAGTGGTAAGCAATAGTTCCAGGGTTAGAATGCCCTTTTGAGTCTGTTCAAACCTACAAACTTTTATGTTTTAAGGGTTTTCAAAAGCTCTTCTCTAATATTTTCCCATACTGAGAAAATGTTGGAAATTCACTCCTGACAATGGCAGACGTAAACCTTCTTTCAGAGTTGGGAAAAAAGTGGGGGGAGGGAAAGTGAACTTGCAAACACTCAGATTTTCGCATGAGCAAATCTACACATGCTTATTTGCTCATGCTAAAATGCAATCACAAATATTTTCTAGGAGTATTATTTCTTGTCCTACTTCTGTAAATTCTTGGGAATTCATGAAAGCTGTATAGCTGCACTTAAAGCAAGGACATATACAATGGGTGCACTTTTGAGACTTTCTTTAATAATTGGGCCCCTAATTTGGTCTGGCTTGGACCATGACCATTTGTGTTTTTTTTAAATTCCGTCTCTCTCTCTCTCTCTCTCTCTCTCTCTCTCTCTCTCTCTCTGTATCGGCTGGCTTCACTGTGAGCGACAGCATTCTGCTCTTACACAAGGAGCATATCAGCACACAAAGTAGTTTTGTTCAGTGCCAGTAACTACTGTGGCAGTGTGTGCTTTTTGAGACCAAAATAATTTTTGCTTTTGCCAATGTTTGTTGTACTGGTGAGGGCCCCGCAGCTCCCACACCAATAAGGGATTACAAAAATCATGCCAAAACAAGTCACACATTGACAAAACTAAAAAGCTGACCACCAATTTCAGACCCGACGGCTTTGCCAATGCTTGTTTATTTTTGTTTCCCATAATCTTATTGAAACTGGTTACACTGATTTTCCATTCTGAATATTTTTGGGAAATACTAGCATGCATCAACTCATGTTACTAAATGATGCTGCAAAGAAATGGTACCTAAAATTTTACAGTAGTTTAGCGAAATATTTTTTTTCCTGCTTTCATTTCTTTATGAACATTTTATTTTGAAAGCAAAGAATCCTCAATCTTGCTTTCAAACTTCTGCAGATATTTGCATCAAATCAGAGAGCATTCTGGGAGCATTATACATAGCCTCATATTGCTAAACTTTTAAAACGTGATACACATTTTTATACTGGAATCACTGTCAATAGTGCAGTCAGAGCTTACAACATTTACTTAGAGCGCTCACCCTAATAATAAAGGCTTTCAATTAATAAACCATAAATACAAGTTTGAACAGCACTAACATATGGACAAAAATATTAACTCAACTGCAGACAATGCCCTTTCCTGATACATAATTTGGTACTGCAAACTGGCAGCCAAAGGGTTTGTGATGCAGGGGGTTGGATCTACTTGTCCCAAGGACAAAATGCACTTAAAAACTTGTTGCCTGTGATCCCAAACAATATGTCCTGGGCGTCGGGCTATAGGAATTCCACATCCCTGCCCCAACTCTGCCAAAGGCACTTGCCCTAATCCTATTATCACTCCTTTCCTCATACCAAATCCCTCCTACCTTCCTTGAACTTCAAACTAACCCCTTCATCACACATCTAACAAATTTTCTGAGAGTTATCACAGTACCTATATATTTCAATCCCACACAAATCCAGTAAAATGTCTCCTTGGCATACTGAGAAATTTGGGAATCCTTGTGACCAACAAGCTTCCCCCCTTTTTTTCTAACCATTTGTATCCTTTTTCAGACGGATGCAATTTTCTTACAAGATTTAAAGTCTGTCAAAAAAAAAAAAGAAAAAAGGGGATTGAGAAATATTTTTTCAGCATCACGTTTGAGGGCATACATACTTCAATGTTCTGTTATAGTATATTCTAAGCAATGTCGATATTTTGACTGTGATACACTACAAGACGACGGTTCTCCCCGAGCCCCTTCTAATTTCCAGGGGCTCGGGCGGAATAGGCAAACAGCTAGCAGCAGAGCCTTGATGAAGTAGGTTTCCCCTCTTCATTACGCTAACTTGGGGTTCTGCCAGTCTTGACCAGTAACAACTGGACAGCTTTATTACCTCTCTTTTTCAATTATATGACATATTTCTTCTTAGCGTTTGACTTTAGGAGGCTGTCATACTTTGAGTCCCCTGTAGGGTTATGTGCCAGTACCTAATAAGGTAAGTCTAAGACCTAATTGGTGGGGGAGCGGGCTAGTACTACCGTTTAGAATATGACTTCAAGTGTGATAAATTAGTGATTTCACAAATGTGTGTAGCTTGCAGTGTCAAACACATTTCACTTGTATGCTGTAATAATGTCACGTGCATCCCTTTGGCTACTCATTGTTGCTATATTTATTTACTTTTCCACCAGAGCTGTCATCAAGGATTCATGAATGGCAGCATGATGAATACGTTAGAGACAGGAAATACCTCACTGTTATGATCCTGGTCCTGGGGAAAGCTACCAACCTATAGAGGCAATTAAGAGGCTAGAATATGTACAGCAATTCAGATGTGGGAATAATAGTGTTTCCAGCACATCACCAATATTCTTTTTAATGTTACATTTGGAACTAGGAATAAAGAAAACAACTCTCTGTAGTCCAAGAGGTAATTTTACTCTAAGGGATCCTCTTCCCATCATATCTAAATCTCAATAGCGTCCTGCTAAGGTTGAATCCACCCTGACTACCAATATTAGGACGAGGACAAGTTACCTATGATGAACCATGCACAGACGTGTGGGTGAGATTTCCCGTACTGAAAAACGTTGTGATAAGATGGCAGGGTAAGGGACATGGTGACTTCTCTCAAAATTACATTACCACAACCCCACAAAAGGAAGGCTGCATGGTTCAACACTGATATAAAATTATGAAAAAGAGAAGCCAGATGCCTTAAAAGCATGTGGGGGATACATACAACCTTAATGACAAAAAACTGCTTCAAAGATAGAAAATAATTGACAGAACCTCCATCAAAAAGGCAACAAGACACCACTAAACAAAGCATCACTAAGGCGTAGAAAAGAGTTTGTAGATAGTCAATTAATTTCGTAATCCTGTCAACGTTGAAACAAGAGTAAAACACTCTCAGGAACTCTGTGATACAAATCACTGAAAAAGGCCACTAACCTCGAATATTATGTCCAAAGAACGGTAAGAGATGAATTTCAATCAGTACCCTTGCACCCATAACCAGCAACCTAATCACACGCATAAACTTGTCCCCTGTCCTTCTAACACTTTCAGAACCATTGTCTGACGCCATTCCGGTAAGAAAGATTGTCTATTCCTCCATGTCAGTGGGTGAACTGCTTCAGACACCGGTGCAGCTCAAAATCAACTCTAATCGCCATCTGGGACAGCATCAAAAAATCTGTCTTGCCTTTTTACTCTCTTGACCTACCATCAGTTTTTCCCAAGGCCAATCACCAAATTTTACCCCAAAGACTGACTTAATATCCAGGGTACTGTGCTGAAAAGGATAAAATCTCCAAATATGTCCCAAATCGTCTCACTACCACCATTCAAATCCCCGTTCTTCACCATGCAAACAGGCGTCCCGACGAGATCAACAATTGCCCCCATACTTTATAATGTCTATCTGACCCTTCATGCCCATCTTGTGAAAGGAAATAATTTACTCCCACATGCTAAAGCTATGCCAATAGACAAATCATCATAAAACTGGAAAACCATCGCAAATCAAAACATCTGGACTCCTCATACGACTAACAGCAGTTGACCAATCAATGCTAGACAGTCACCTATAACTTAGCTCCTCAAAAAGACAGAAAAGCTCACCAGTGGAACCTGGCAAATCATAACCCTTAATCCTCCTGGCCCATCAAAATGGGGCACACTTCGACAACAAACAAAGCCAAAATCCTTGCTGTGATCATGGACTAGAAGCTCTCACTGGCGTCTCAAATCAGCAAGGCTACTAAAGATACTTTATATATGACAAGAATACTTCCCATTACCTAGGTCTATCACACAAGATACAATCATCTTTAGCCCTACTGATGAGCCGCTTAGACTATGCGATTGGGCTCTACATTTGATTGCCTATAAAACTAACTGGTAAGCTACAACAAATCCAGAATGCAGCAGACTGGTGTATGCTTAACCCAAAGAGATTGGACCACATTACACCAGCTGTCAAAGCTCTTTACTGGTTACCAGTGGCAAGAAAGAATATTCTTCAAAGATGTTGTCGCATTTTCTAAATGCTGGACTCGACTGAACCCATGCACAATAGCTGACTGGTTTGTACATGCCCCTTGCAATCCTATTCTCTTACTTATTTGCTTATGATCACAAGCATAAGCCATGCTTTCATACCACTGTGCGGAGTCTGGAACACACTTGACAGGCCTCACACACAACAAACAACACTAATAGATCTGACTTCTATCATAATAAAATATGTTCTGTATCGTTTTCCAATTGTGACCAAGAATGAATGGATTTCAGTATCTTCTAAAAGAAAAGCATGTCTGGATGGGTACTCTTGTGTACTTGGTATTGCCAGCTATTTGGGGTGTTGACTTTAGGTGTTTCGGGATTTGTAATTGGGGGGTGTTCAAAGAATACAGTGAATGATGCTTTGTGGGAGTAGTGAAATTGTCCAATGTTCTTTCCATTTTTCACTGTGATTTTGGGACCGCCGGCTATTTAGGGTTGGGGGTGGAATTGATGTATTTTGGTATTTGTAATTGGATGGTGTCCAAAGAGTACAGTCAATCAATCAGGGGTTTATAAAGCGCGCTACTCACCTGTGAGTGTCTCAAGGCGCTAGGGGGAGGGGGTGGCAGAGTGGGAGGAGTGTAGGAGATGTTCAAATGTTCATTCAGTTTTCCAGAGTGCGTTTGGGAGAAACTTAATTTTCCCACAATAAATATGTCCCTCTTAATATTATTTTTAATTTTCAACCTGTTTATTAAAGGCAATGTATTGGTATAGTTCGATATTATACCAAAGTATATTTAAATGTCTATACAAACAGCATTCCCCAACTTCATTTCATAATAACTAAATGAAGCAAGACCAAAAATTCCATGCAAGACACACAATGGCCAGAGTGGCAAGGCTTCAAAGCTGGGGAGACAAATCAACAGTACAGGTCACGGCAGTCTGCACCCTATAGCTCCTCTTCCATCAACCCTCCAGGAGAAAAAGCAAGTGCTCACAGCTACAGTAGCAGAAACAACGCACACCACCACATGCACCCATTGCAATACTGAACCAGGACAGGAACTCACACGGTCATCTTCTGCAGTCAGGAACAAACCTGCAGCACCACTAATGCTCTACAAAAAAAACCTTAGTCACTCACTCTCTTAAGTGCCAACAATCTTTTTCCCTTATTATTCTAACTTACATTTTGATGGGTAGCTCAGCATAGCAACTACCCCTGATTGAGACTATTCTTTTTTGACACAAGTGTACTCTTTCTAGCCAATATTCCTGGTTTCAATATGTAGAATAGGAGACAATGGTTTTGTCTGAACATCTCTCTCCACATGCTTGTTTTTTTCACATTTCTGTCTCTCACTTCCATTGAATCTAGGCACACCATCACTGTCCCACCCATCAACATCTGACTTCACTCCCTACCCGAAAGAATTGGGCAGGCAATTAAACACCCAGATAACTCACCCTTGTCACCATTTTCCCTCACAAAGACTCATGAAGTCCATAGGCTTCTCCTAATGATTCATGTCCTGTTGTCATTCATCATTGTTTTGCCCTTTAAATTACTTGCCGTTTTACATATATTACAAAAATGTCCCTGGCTTCTGTATCCACTCACATAGATTAGAAATCAGGACTAGACACCATGCTGCTACAGAAAAAAAGGACAGTCTTGACCAAATGATTTGAGTGATTGCCAACCCCACTTCACTGCTCATGGCAAATAGTTGCAGTACAGAAAAAAATAATGGGCAGACTATTGTCATCTTATGTAGAAACCAACAACACATTGGACCTATGGAAGCTTGGTTTTTGCCTATGGAGGGGCAAAGGGACTGCCTTAGGGCTAGCGGTTGATGAGATCCGTAACATTCTGAATGAGGGAGAAGCTGCAGGAGTAATCCTTTTAGATCTCCCTGCGGCATTCGACACAGTGGATCCCAACATTCTCCTCAACCATATTGCAGGGATCTGCATTTCAGGGTTAACAGATGAATTGTTCGCATCTTTTCTTTCATGCAGCTTCTCTTCCCTTTCCAACAACATCTGTTTACCGTATGGGGGCCCTTAAGGCTCTTCTCTCCCTTCCCCCCCGCCAAGTTCTTTAAGATCTATGTTAGGCCACTAAGACATCTCAGCAGATCTTCTGAATGCGGGGCAGTTTCTGATGCAGCTGACACCACACTGATAGTTTGCTTAGAGCATCTTGTTTCTTCCTCGGCTTCTGCACTGCGCTACTGCCTAAAAGCTAACAAGACCAAACATCTCATTGAGGGCAATCAAAAACAAAGGTGAAACAACTCACTTTGGCCTGCTACCTTAGGTGCCCCCAAACGTTCGAAAAGGTGAAATCACTGGGTATTTTCATTAATGACAATCCCTCCTCTGTGTTCCAGAACAACTCAGCCACCTCATTTTACTTTTTTTTTTGTGCAAACATCATCAGCAAAGATTTCACTTTCTTTCCACCTAATGTAAAGTCCCAAATGGTTGCTACTTGTGTGCTCTCTAGGTTCATCTATTGGAGTAGTCTTTACCGGAGGGTCTCACTCAATGTCTTGATGAAATTGCACAGAATACAAATCCTTGCCATCTGTAAGTTTAGGTGTCTACACAAATCTGATTATGACTCTCCTGCTCGCAGACAACTTCACTGGCTACCTGTACAACTGAAAAACAAATTCTGAGCCAAGTGCATAATCCAGAAGGTCTTTTATGGCACAGAACACTCTTGATTATGTGATCGGTTCTCTCACCACAAACACCCTCATACTATACAATCTGCTTTACTCCTTTATTACACTTTTTTTCCGGAGTTTTATATAGCGAGAACTTGACCCGAAGATATCAGGTATCAGAGCGCTTTACATGAGCATCAGTTGCGTTACACAAGGATACATTCATTATTTTTTTTGTTAGGCACAGGGAGATTAAGTGATTTGCCCAGAATCACAAGATGTTAAGAGACATTGCTGAGACTCGAACCTGGTTCCCCAGATTTGAGATCGACCGCCCTAGCCGTTAGGCCACATCTTCGCCACATTCCATAAATAAAGTGATTTTGTACAGGTAGAAGAGAGGGTGGTCTCGGACTTCCCTAAGACTTGAGGCCTGAAATTACCTTCTTAAAGTATGTTATTTCAAAATCATCTTTCTTTAGGGAAACTGTACCTTAAGCATCAAGATGCCATTGGGGTGAAGTGTGTGCAATATAATCAATAAATCAAATCAATCAGTCAATCATATGAGTATGCCTATGCAAACTGTATACAATTTAGGTTTTTGCATTCCCGACCATGGTGGTTGCAACAGCACACTGTTTAAATCACCCTGCTGCTTCCAGTATAGCAGTCAGAGTTGTGACAGTTACAGCACAGGACACAGTCTTTCACCACATTGCTTACAACCAATTCCTAAACTTTTCAGAGCCACCAAGTTAGACACGCCTTCTCCTGTTTAGTGCATGCATTATTGAAATTGGGAAGCTCATCTGCTGTAAGTCCAAATTGTTGCTATGGTTTTGTAAAATGTATACAGATATTAGTGGATGTATAATTGTAAACTGATTTATTCTAAGAGTTTGCCAATATGGTAAAGTTCCTCTTGTAGTTTAACCAATGTGGCGTATTTACATTATTCTCAGAAGCTATTGACCACTATATAATTTCTAGTTAGGAAAACTATCTAATAGTCGTATAGATTACGGCCCTCAACTTATTTAGTTGCTTTTTGCTATTCCATAAGTACTTAAAAGTTATTTTATTAATGGATCGATAAAACACATCTAGAAATAGAAGGGAAGAATACTTGTGATGTAATTAAACTGTGAAATGACTACATTATTTTCAGTGTTTCTGCCCAACCCCCTAAGAAAGGTACGAAGGATAGCATACATATTAAGTGATCAGTAGTTTCTAAATCAGTCTTGGAGAGGATAATAGGTTTTCATTATAGGGCTGTGGCATTTCAGTCTTATCTCAATATGGGGCATGAAAAAATATTGGATTAAGTAACTTCAGGTTTCTTCTAATAGAGTGTCTACCCAGACACATATACATTTGATTTTAAGGAACTCAGTGGTTATGGAACCGGGGATTTAGGGTCTGAAAGGAAGTGACAATGTTTTCAGCGTTTGCCGCACCTTGTACACCTGATGTCCTACTCTAAAGTTTTTAATGTCTTCGTTCTGCCTGACTGCACATAGGAGGGGGTTCAAGTGCCAAAAAGAACTGTAATGGTGAAAGCAAGTAACCTTAGTGTGTGCCTGTGATAATGAGACTAGAAATGAATAGATGCCATTAGTTGTCACACTAGCTCTTCTGAGCTATTTAATGCCATACCCCTATGAATAAAGAAGTTGCCACGTCCGAATTACTCCACAGTTTTTGAAGGAGGCTGCAAGAAATATAATGATTGTTTTCTCTGCACTGAGTGCTACCGCTGGAACCGGCACTGCAAGTCATATTGTAACTTTTGAGAAATTAAAGAAAAGCCTGGTGTCATTTTTTAGTGTGCCTTTAATCCATCTTCTAGGGGTTTATAGAATTTTAAATGATTTAGTCTATCAAGCTTTTTCATTTCTATTTAGCAATTTAAGCTTGATGGTGATATTGGACTGCTTTTAGCGCCTAACTCTGGGTCTTCACCTTTTTTGGGGAAAACTGGAAGAAAGGTCAGCAAATTATACTTCTAGATGTGTCCAGGGTCAACAAGGTCTAGGACTTTTGCTGGTTCGATTTCATCAACTCTTTTGTTCTTATTTTGGTAATCCCTATTCAAGTATTAGTTTACTACTGTTGCTCATCTGGCTCCCTTGACTTGACAAGCAAACTGAAATGGGTTTCATTATGAGCCTGGGGCTGCATAAAGGTTACTGACGTAACATGCACGGATATTAACAATTTGGAGAACTTTTTATAATGTAATCATTTTGCTCCTTTAAAGAGCTTATCAATCTAGTTCTCGATTTGTTTGCCTTCAAGTAGTGTCCAATTATGTGTCTGTCTATTTCTTGGAAAAACTGGCTGTGTGGTTAATTCGTTTGTTAAGTTAAAACTAACATAAAAGTAATCAACTTTTTCACAGTTTTGTTTAGCCCCTTGACGTTCAAAGAGCACATTTAATGTCACTCATGCTGATTTCTATTGTGACGATACTGCTCTAGTGAAGAAAAGAGCCAAATAGGATGTTTTTTGGGGGGAGATTAAACAACTAATTTCCTGCAGCTGAGCCATGTGTTTTAGCAGTACACAATCGTTATTTACAACTAGATGCGGTCAAATGACGAAGGGGGCAATTGCAAACAAAGACAGATAAGAATAGAAGACAAAACCAAACCAAACACCTCTCTTGACTAGTTTCAGTATGCAGTGTGTTGAAAAAAACTAGTACGTGAACAAAGAACATACCAACCCACCTCGCTCCAACAAGCAACAGTGCCCAGTAAACAGCATACTTGAATTATTCAACTACTACCCTCTAACCCCTGGGGACGATATATAACGGACTATTGTCGATTTTGGGGCTTAGTTGCAAGTCTCAATTTATATTATCAAACTAGTAAGACATTAGTAACTAATAAGAAACAGCAATGAGGCCAGTATCCTAGTAAATATTAGTTCACATGTGCTAGGAGGCATAAATATTTGTCACTTACCAAATATGCAGTCCTAAACTCTGGAGTGCCATGTGCTAGTTATAAAAAGAATCAAGTTTGGTTGCAGCTATTTACTCCTGCAATGCGTTGAACTAGACACCCAGATACTTTAAATATCACTAGTGAGGCATAGTTGTTTAATTATGATTGTCTGATATTAGTCGTTTAGGTGTGGAATGTAAACCACTGAGAAAACTAAAGTGCACAATAATACATAAACTTAACATATGTCTGACAAACTCATTACTGTCCCATCTTTTGAATGAAGCAAGAAAGTAATTTGTCTGCGGCATCAAATAGCCAATGTAGATATATGTTTGAGGGGACTCAATGCAGGCGCTATATAATTTTAATGCAAGTCATGTACAAGCTACATGCAGGGTGTGCGTTGGTTATACATAGGTGAAGCCTTGTGGTCTCTCTATCCATAGTTAAGGGTTGGATACAGCATATTAAGTAGCACTTGGCAGTTATTTATATATTTATACCTTGTTGTAGTTCAGCGATAGGCTAACGCGTTGACATTTAGTACGGCTGGTCTATGTTGTATTCTGGAGTTGGTCTGTGTCAAATGTTTAGCCTTTTTGTAATTTATTTTTAATGCTCACGTATAAGCAAGACCACTAGCGTTATATGATTCTGAGGCTGCAGTCCTTTCGACATAATTATGGGTTTACCGTATCTGGCCCCAATCCACCATGTGCTCCATAATCTGGTGAGGTCAACCAAAAAACTTGCTTCCAGCTCAAAGGCTCAAAAGTTACTTAAAAAAGTGCCACATGAACTGCCTCACAGTGGACAACCCTCATTACCTGTCAACCTTCAGTCAGGGATTGGTTTATTCACGTGCTAATGAGGTCAAACTTTTCCCAAGCTAAAATGACAAAATCAATTCTAAATAATAATGCCACAGAATGTACCACATAGTTTGGCTTTTCTTGACGCATAATGTAGAACCCTGCTGCATAATTTGTTCCTCCATCACCATACAATCTAGTGACCGTGGCTAGTTTCAACATAGCACTAGGATGAATTATCCTACTGGATCCATGAGGTAATACTTTACTAACGTGTTTGATATTCAGTTAAACTTAAGCTGCAACGTGGAATAGAGGTTGACATAAGACATCATCTGGTAAGCAGTGAGCGTAATGGTTGAAGATATTGTTTGCTCATAGTTGGAACATAAAATTGATGTTTATTAAAATATGATTATTTGAAATGACCTATTTAATGTTTAAATTCTGAATTAGTTGCATCTGTTAAAATGGGTCTTTCCATTGTCTTCCGCTCTCATTTATGCCGCTACGCACAAAGAGAACAGCACATTCACTTCCAAGAGTAACCGATGGAGTGAAAGGAATTTCTTTCCTTCTCAGTCGTCTACTTTGAGAACTCTCTACATAAGTGGATGACGAGGGTCTATATTTGACTTGCAGTACGCAGTACTACTTTTGATCGCATTTAAACATTTCAGTTATTTGTTCAAATCTTCAAAAGCTCATTATAATTAGTGTTTGCGGGTTAATGGTATCTATTTCTCTGCATTTCTGTCTATTTCTATCAATATTTGTTTTTGTCTCATGTATCTGTATTTATTTTGTGTTCTGTGAAAAAAAATTGCAGCTAGCATATGTACACCTTTTAACTGCATTCACAATTAGGAACTGCATTTTTCTTGCAATATAAGCAGCCATTCACAAATTAACAGAGCAAGCACTGTAAACATTAGTGCTGCAACAGAAATACTTATGCACATCTGACCCTATTGAAAGAAATGCCACGTTTTAAAATTCCCATCCTGTCAATCTGCCCTGAAAGAGCACCGACAGTCACGCTTGACAACATGGAGAGCAGCTCACAGGTAGACCTGCTTTCTGTAGTTTTCAGGTTTAAATAGATATGCACAAAGAGAAACTCACTGTTTCCATTTGTATCTGTTGTGTAAAATGTAAGCAAAGGAAAACTCGAAGTCCTTATTTCTAATTGGAAGCCATCTGCATTTTGGTTTTGGCTCTTCAGCGGTTTAGAAATGGGTATATAAACTCTCTCAGTTTCAACTTCACCATAATGGTAGGTGTATTTCTAGCAACGATTCCTATCATGCCAATTTACCCTTTTTGGGATTTAACAAATATCAAAGGATTAGGTCTGCAATTTTTGTCTTGTAGGTCAATCAACTTGCTTTGACTTTTATTAAGCTTTGTGTTCAGACAACCAGACCTTAACAGTTTTTTGTTTTAGTTCAGACATATCCTTTTGTTCTATCCATTTTGGGTGCTACTGGTCAGCTCATATTAGTGTTAGTCCAACTGTGAATTCAGTTGTCGTTTGCTCACTTGCCACTAGTAGTCATGGATAAGGGATTTCAGTGTTCTTAAAGCAGAATTATGCATTTATTCAGCACTGGAAGAGTGTATTGTTCAGTTTGGGATTCAGATTTGAATCCAGATTGGTTTTGGATCTAGGCTCCATAGAAATAACAACTGTTACTGTAATCTTTCTTTATCTTCGTTGTTTTTTTCTCCAGATGACATCTTCCGGACCTATAAAAAGGAGCAGATAACTGTATGAGCTAGGTTTGGAAGAGAAGTCTGCAAGATGTTGATTAGAGTGGATTCTTTATTAATTGTATATTTAAGCACAGATGGTGGTGCTGCAACTGTGGAGACTTTGAGTTTCACATAAGGCCTAATGAGGCTCTAGTGTGATTAAGCTGACCCTCTGATATGCAGTTGTTCTTTTGGTTTGCCTCTAGGTGTGCATCTGCTACATTAGACGTATTCAATCCACATACTTTCAATGGGTATCGATTTTGACTACCTATAAAACTGATTCGGATATAACTTTGAAAATGCTTTTGTTCGATTGCTCGTCTGGCATTATTATTTCTATATAAATTTGTTTGAGAGGATGCATTACATTTCAAGATTTCCACTCTAAATGCCTCAATAAGGTTGCACACCACGCAGTTTCAGCATTGCTGAACGTATTTTATTTATTGATGTTCTTTCTCTAAACTCATTTCTCGTATTTATTTGTATTTAAACATTTTAGTATGTTTCGAATGAATGCAATCTTATCTTTCTCTTCATTTCATTTCATTTGTTACTGTATGTGTTTCAAAGGGCTGAGCTGATAATATTAAGACTGTGCAAGGCTGTCCACAAAATGGCGGCCCCCTCCCTTCAAGTTCTGTCACTCTCTGTCAAGGCACGAGCCCGACACGTCAAAGATGCACCACAGCATTACCTCAGGCCAGAGCAATGGGCAGACAATGCTTGGTGCCCTTGTGGTCTGAGATGTAGGAGGTGTGGGATAGGGTGACAGAGCGCCGGTGATCTGGACAGAGGCTCAAAGGGCTCTGAACACTGCGCAGACTGTGTCAAGTGGAAGGGATCGTGCAAGGCGGCCCTGTGCAGAACTCAATCAAACAGCACGTCACCCACCGGAGGGGGTCGCACCACCTTCAGCACACAGCGTGACTGTCACTCAGCACCCACTGCAGTGTGGACATTAGAAGGGTTACGGAAGTGAAATGTCTTGCAGCAAGAATGACCGTTCCGGCCGTTTAGCCTCGCAGCACCCTTTATCTGCCTGTCACACCCGGGGTGAAACGAGCTATGGGAAGAGGTGATAGATGAACCTTTGTGTCCGGATCCTGGCACCGCCCTTTCTCTATATCACGTTCAATTATCGAACATTCAGGATTTCATTCCTAGGTTGTTGTATGTCACGCATTTATTGTTAGCTACTATTCTTATGTGACAGGAGCGCATTCTGCACATGTATCAAATATTTTCCAATCCGACTATTCTCAAATTGGATTTTAGGCAACCCCTATATAATTGTTTTGCGTTTCAAATTAAGAAGGGGGCTGTTATTTAAACTCTACTTTTTCAAATTAGGAGCGTTAATGAAAGGCCTCCGACTTCACTGCGGGCCGGTCGAGTTGTCAAAGCGCGATCATTAGCGTGTACTTTAGGAAGCCTGCATACTCTGGTTACTGATTACCATTGTAAATTGTATTTATATAGCGCTTACTAACCCTGGCAACGCGTTGAGGCGCTTTGCTGCTAAAAAACAAACCTATTTCATTTAACCGATATACTTCCTAGTTGTTGTTATTCTGTGCGATTCTGATTGTTTCTTTCCAAATCAGTTTACACCTACAAAAACCAGGCATGAGGCACTTGAAAACCAGATGACTGACGGGAGCAACAGGCGCACCACCAGGGCTTTTATTTTTACTGTGGCTTAAAAAACATTACAAATCGCCATGAGTTAGGGCTCGATATTACATCTATGTTTCCGTGGGCACAACTTATTTGCTTTTTCCAATAATTATTCTCGTTATTAAATATTGCTTTTAACATTATACTAGGTTCAAAAGCAGTGAACAACAAGATCATGCTAACCAGTTCGACCTTAGACAAACACTTACTGCCAACGTGGAGCACACAACCTGACAGTTTCTAAGATAGACTATAGTAGGTAATTGAATAGTGCTTAAAACAATCTCTACTATTAATACGATCGCAGACGTAATAAAATGTCCTCATAACAAATTCAGCCGTGGGTATTGCGCATGAGATTAATTTCTGCCTCAAATTGTTTGGATGCGATTTGTTTTCGATTCACAAAACGCATCTCAAATTTTTCATGAAAATCATAAAAGCACACAGTATAACAATAATAAAAACACCTATCAGCAAGTTACAAAGCTTCAGATGCATTAAAAAACCATCTAAAAAACAACAAAATACCTTAATAAAAACATTAGAAGTCAGCAGAAGAGTAAATAACATCTCTATGGTTCGGGTATTCTCTCGTAGTTCAAAACATACTCTGTTAGGCAGGTCGGTTCTTTGGCAATGACCCTGAAACTCAATTGTGTGCTGAGACCAGGTGGTCGCAATATCTGCATTCCAAAGCCTAACAGCCTTATACAACACCATCACTCCACCACACCGTACGTTTTCACATCATACTTGCCCATTCTCCCGCACCGGAAAAGCAAAGGTAAATGTAATGCCCTCGCAATCCATCAAAAACGTAACTGCAGACCACCCGCTACAGAACTAGTTCTCTTAGAGGCATGCCTAAACATGACTCGAAATAGCACCATGCTAATATGCAAACTTCCAAATAATTAGACATCTAAAGCAGACATTATACCACTAAAGCAAAAGGAGACTTGCCTCCATAAGTCACACCGCTCTTTGAAGTGAATCAACCCCTCTCCATCTACCCCATTTTTCAAATCATTGACAAAATCAACACGATTAGACCCAACACAGATCTAATAAATACTGAGTAGCTAACAACCCTATTCCTCCTCCAAGACACAAACACAAATTACGAGCTGTTTAACCACAAACTCTAGAAGACCTCACAAGCATCATCAACTACCTCAAAGCACCCACATGTAACATTTTTAAGCTGCGGTCAATCATGAAAAATAACCCCCATGTAACTGAAAACCTTTCTTCAACATCTCAATGTCTTCCTTCACTACTACAGATAATATTTCCAATCCACCCTAAAACAGGCCCAGTATTATTAATTCCTTGCAATTATCTAATTACCCATAATCCCTTTTTAGGCAAAATATTGGATAGTAGACCCACATTAACAACATCACTTATCAAGAGACTATGGGCCTTATTACGGGTATGGGGGTCGGACTGCCGCAGAACCGCGTCCTCCCCCACCAGCAGCCCACGGCGCTGGCGGTCCAAAGACCGCCGTACTACGAGTTGTTTACAGGGCCGGAGGTGTGGAGGCGAAGATCTTGCGGCGGTGGCGAGTACTTTTTCCAAATATATCGAAGCCTGTGTGTGCATTGCAACTGCAAATGTGTCGGATGCAAACATATGCATGATATATTTGGAAAAATACCATATACCCATTACCGGGGCTCAGCCCATATGTGGTCAGTCCTGGCAATGGGTATATGGTACAAAAAAGACTCACCTGTATATCACCCCACACAGGGTCATAATCCTCAGGGTGAAGATCCTATTGTGAAGGGGGGACCTGGAGACAGGGATCCATGTCGGAAGAAGAAGTAAGGGGTGAATACGCACCCCAAATCCTTTGTCACTGCCACCTTGAAGCAGGCGATCGGACCGCCACTGTCCACTCCTGGATCAGGCAACTCGTAATATGCACGGCGGTGCAGCTCCCCTTTACCGCCCTATGGTGGCTGCCTTTCCTCGATCGCAAACCCAGCGGTCGGCGGTCCAGTCGATGTCTTCCGTAAGCCAATCTGCCCAACTCATAATATGGCAGTCGAACAGCCAAGCTCTCCACGCTCGGACTGCCACCACCGATACGACAGTCCACGAGACCGCCAAACTCGTTAATAAGGCCCTATAAGTTGGGCATCCACAGTGATACAGTTTAGAAAGAGCCATCATACTTATGGTCAATATTGCCCTTTCTATGATGGTCAATGGTGACACATGCCTGTTGGTCCATCATGATTTATTTGCTGAATTTAATTTCATATATCATCAGGCCCTCCTGCATCAACTCTACCTACAGCATTAGGTACATGATCTTAATGAATAAGTCATTCAGCCAAAGGGATTCTTGCAGTTTCCCCCATGACATATGCCATCACTGAGGATTCTATTCTCTTACAAACAATTTTTAATCTCTAAATTAAGGTTCCCATTGGAAGTTCACCCATACACAAATGACACCCAGCTCTTATGCTCAGTGTGATCAGCTTAGAATATCCAAACACGACCACATCCTACCACACGTCAGGCGCCCAAAGTTGAACCCAACCAAAACAGAACTTATATTACTGAATGGCACCATGTCATATGCAGTGACCCAATAATGGCTTTCCTAAATAGCCTTTGAACAATCCACTCTTCCCCACACACTGCACTCCATGTAAGTGCTTGCATATTCACCTAAAAGGCACAATCAAAACTGGTATTGGCATAAAGTCAGGTACCAGCTCTGCCATTTTAACAAAAATCAAATCATATCTCCCTAATCCCAACTTCTGGTCTCCTCTGCAGGCCATTGTTCTAACCCAGATAGATGAAAGCAAAGTTTATCTTAATGATCTCCCATAATTCCCCCTCGCTCTTCCAAAGTCAGTGTTTCATGCAGGCTTGAGCACAAGCTAATGAAAACTGAAAGCACAGTAGTACTTCTCCTTACATGCAAGTGTTCAATTGTCGTCATGCTACATCATTTAAATTGTGTCACTGCGAACAAACCAATCTACAAAGGAAACAAACTGGTGATTTCAGGCTGCTTCCCCACAACTTGAAATCCAAAAATGTGAGCAACAAAAGACGTGCAGCTAGGCTTTGCTTGTGTATGCTCCCAGAGCGAGAGTAACCTCAGCACTCAATCAATCAATCAGTCAATCAATCAGGGGTTTGTGAAGTGCCCTACTCACCCGTTAGGGTCTCAAGGCGCTAGGGAGGGGGGGGGGGGGAGGGAGAATGTGCAGCTCCGTTGGGGTCATCTGAAGAGCCAGGTCTTGAGGTCTTTCCTGAACTGGAGCAGTGTGGGGCTTTGCCGGAGGGGGAGGTCGTTCCATGCCTTGGCTGCGAGGTAGGAGAAGGACCTTCCAGACTCAGACTCTCACCCTCACTCCTATTAACCCCATCCTATATAAATACGTTCTCTCAAAACCTACCTTGATCTCCACTCACCTCCTTATGCCCATTTCCTAAACCTTCTTGCATGATATGCTCCCATCACTCTTTTCAGCCCTTTCGTTCATATGTGGGTTCATGTTTGCACCCACATGTACAATATCTTTGACCTCCTATTTTCAACACTCCCTTGCCTCGCATAGCTAGATTTGCTCTATTTAAAATATCCCTAGTAAAAATAATTAGAATTATTACACAGCACACCAATGGAGGCTAGATTCATGAAATTCACTAAAATAAGTGCCTAGATCAGAACGAGCTTCAAAGAAAACCTCCAGCTCAGAGATTAAAAGTTAAGCTTGGAGGAAGGTTCTTACAGAACTGAGGAAGTATGGAAGGATTTCCAATTTAGGGTTTGTGTCTTTTTCTGGCCCACAGTGTTTTGAAAAGTTTCGAATTTTTGGCATTTGTGTAGTTAGTAAAGTACTCCGGTTTTCCTTCTTGTCTGCCTTAGCAGAGTTACTTCTATACTGACCAAGATAATTTTCATTCCCAAAAAGACCTTACAGAGCAATTCACTTAATATGCATATTTACGTCATATATCCAAGATGGAAAACATATGCAAAATCTGTCTCTGCAAGTTTACATTTAGGAAACTTCCATATGCACAATGCCATATTGTGGAGAAAATAACACTATTTTCCTGAAAAAGATATATTGCAGAAATATTTCTTTTCACGTTTAACAAGGACATATGCAATATAAATTGCTGCAAAAGACACAATCTTTACACGGAAGTCAAGAATTTAAAAACATTGCAACATATGCAGACATTTCCAAAGACTTTCACGAACGTTGCAAATAAATATATAAATAAAAGAAAAATAATAAATAACAGCTTTGAACATGACTATGCTTCTTGTGCTGCTCAGAGTGGATGCACATAAACTGCAACATAAAATTGTGAAACTGCACTGTATTGCTCTCTTATGTGTTAAAGGCTTGCCCGCCCTCTTTAGTTAGTACCTAGTAGATAGTCAGTGGATTCTGTGTTGCTGCTTCAGTATAACCCCATGCCAAAACCAAGATAATGGCAGCGGGAGACCCCGCAGGAGTTCCACAAAGCCTGTAGGCAGGACAGCGAGTTTCAGGGTGCCTTTTTTAGGTGTCGAATCGCATTCCTAAGACAGGGGATGATGTGGTTCGACGGAGTGAACGAGTTTGATTAAGTTTGCCGGAGAAATATTTCAAATGAATGGCAGTGGCACTGGAATAACTCAACGAAGAGGGATGAAGGGTTGTGGCTAAAGGCCGACGTATGAAGCTCTAAAATTCATTGCAGTCAATTCGCAAAATGACCGTTTTACTATTGCAGCCGTTTTGTTGCGATTATCATGCGCTGTAAATGCGCAGCTATTTTGCTAAACATCGTTGTAACATTTGGAATGATTTGAAATAAATGAAAACAATCAACATGTGATTGCTAAAATGGCAAAAGCCAAATAAGAATTTCTGACACACCATGTGGTCAGGCGACTTACAACATGAAAGAATAAGAACCTCGGTTAATCACAATAAGCCAGAGGCTTTAGAAACTGCTTCTGTAACTCCCACAGCAGAGTCCACCTCATTGCCACCCACTCTCCAGAGTAAACAAGAATTCGCCGAAGAGTCCAGGCCTGACTTACAATTTAGAGTGCTAGCCAGTGTCAAAGCTGCTTCCTTCCTCTTACATTTCCTGGTTTCCATTTGGCAGCATTGTTCTTCTGAGTACCCCCACGCCCTGTTTTCATTCACCATTCTTCTGCACACTGTCTTCACAACTCCGTGGCAACAAACCCTGAATTAATTAAACTATCACACTGGGTAAAATGTAGTAATTCTGTGAAATGTTCACAAAAATCGAGTAAAGCATACACCAAATATAAATCAAGCACTTTGATTCTTCTTCCTGAGCTACATAATACCACCTCACCCTTGTAAGTGAAATACTAAATTCTCTGCCACCTTCCCTGTAATGTGTGCTACATCCCACTACAGTGACTGAAAAATACCACTACCCCCAGTAGCAGAGATATGCAATTCATAAAAAATCTTAAAAGAAATGCATGGGGGAAAAAAACTGTTTTAACAAAACGTGGACATTTTCAGAAAGACAAGACAAACAAATGAGGAAAAATTGGGCGGTGTGTGTGCACCACGATTAATTAGCACTTTAGTGAGAAGTGGGAAAGGGAAAAGTAATCCTTTTTATATACAACCCTCTCCCACTGTGTAGTGGCTTGTTTCATCATCGGGTTCACCCTGACTCCTAACAGTCAGGGTGGGCTCAACCTGTGCTCGAGGGAGCTCTTTGTATATTAGTAGTTGGGGGAAGTTACATGTAAATAAAAATTCCTCATCCACTTCGAAGGTATCCCTTTATTACTGTGGTGGATGGGAAATAATTAAAATGAACTATAGAAGGGGCGATTGGTGTACAATGGTCCTATGACCCTTATAGTGGCCACATTTTCAGAAAAACATCACCACTGGCATGGATTAAAACATGCATCTGGTGCAAAATCAACAGACCACGGAGAAAAGGTTCTGAGGTCCACTTACAATATAGCAGTGATAAAATGGAACACATTTGTCTCAAGGCGACCTATGCTGAGCTGACAGTGCTGGAAATTAGTGGCCTCTAGTAAGTACGAGCCATTTTAAAATATTTATCAAGGTTCAAACTCAAATGGCAAATCATTCAAAATAGTGGGACCCAGCGTCAAGACTCAACATGAGAAAGATTGGGAATGTTGCTAGCCTGTTGTCTAAGCATTTCCCTATAGTTAAAACGTCCACTGTTTGGGTTGGACAAGGACCAGAAACAAAAAATGGCAGAATTACATGTGAATGAACAAATTCAGGCATGTTCTGAAGTAGGTTATACTGCACCAGCAATATGGTGTGCACTGAAAAACAGCGTATTCTGAAATTAAATGTTGCATAATGAATGGCACGATTGCAGACAAAGACAGCTAGAAAAACAAATCAAAGCTATAGTGTTACATATATGAATGTACCTGACAGCTCAATTTACAGAGTGCATTTTTGATGGCATAAAAATAGGTCAACCATGTTTTCTGCAACAAAAAAAACAGCATTCATGAGTAGATTTGGAAACTGAAATATGCCCTTTACACAAGTCTGTGAGATAAGTATGTTCAATAAATTGCATGATGATTTTTAATTGTGTATGGAAATATATGTCAGGTTGTCATGGAAACTGATTAAATGTCCCAAGCATAGGCTCGACTTCGACGTCTAAGATGGAGAAGCAAAAACAAAACGACGAGGACAAGGAATCTTTTCAAACAGAAAGCCTACCCTTTTGATGTTTAGTGCTTCCAATCAATGAGTTTTCCTTTAATGGGCTAGTTACGTCCAGGCACACAGGACTTTTAAAATACCCGTGTTTTTTGGTACATAAAGCTGAAACAAAATCGCTTGCCAAACTGCTTCTGACATTATGTCCTTCTTTCACTCAACACACGCAATGCATCAGTGCTACGTGGTATAAAATAAATACAGGCAGATAGACTCACCATGAAGGCCACTGAAACATAACAATGGGGCCAAGAAAATACTAAAGGTTCAGAGAAGAAGAAAAAAGTGAAATGTAAAAGGTAAAGCCTGATAATGTGTTGTTGACTTTCTATTTCAACATATAAAATCAGCAGAGCTACTATCAGGTGAGAGTTTCCCCCCTGATATTTCTTGTCAAATTAGTTATTCCAAGAGAATCCTGTAGATTAGAAATATGATTTACGAGTGCACACTGATTGCTGTACCTGATTGCTACAGAACAGTCAAAATGAATACAGCAATGTAACATGCAGCATTTTTATAATATGGATCTTATGAACGGAGTGAAATGTTTTTCAAAATCGTATAAATAAGATAGATAAAACCAAAATTATTCCCTGAGGATTTTTTTGAAGTTAGGTTGGACCTGACTTTTTTTCATGAATACCAAGGGTATCACTGACTTTTGGAAAGGTCACATCATCAAAAGGAATGGTATTGAAAAGTAGACGCTAAAACTATACACATACCATCTGCCCTCTACTACTATCATTTATAAAACACTGTGAAATAGTAAAAATGTATCAAATGGTTAAATTGGCGTAATTTCATAGTTCCTACATAAATATGTTGAACAGAAATATTAAACTTCACAAAACACGAGTGAAATGCTATTACTTTTTCGGTACAAAAATGGAATATGAACGAACACACGTTGTTGGCACTCGAGTCTAATGCAAACAATCATTGATCTGCATTATACATACATCAAATGGTTTTCTAAGGTGTTACCCAATAGCTTTAAACACTTCAAACACATCTAGAACGAGGTACAGAGTGTGTCTAAATAAATAGATACAACAAAAGGCCCCTTCCATCCACAGTTTTAAGATTTTCAGAACCTTACCCAGAGGCCAATGACCTGAACATTAACAAGACAGCTACAATAACAGGACGTCCATCCACCTTTTGTTCTTTTTGTGGGTGGAGGAACTATTGCATTTGGCTCTGCAATAGCTTTGGGTGTGTACTTCGAAGCTCAAACACATGGAGTCAGCAAATTTGCTATTGCACAGTGTTTTCATTTATGTTGCGGTTTCTGCTTTATTGATCCTAGTATTTAATTTCATTCTAATGGTGGCACTATAAACAAATCTACATTCACTTTTTTTTCTTTAAAAATAAAATTGAGGAGCAAAAGCTACATACTATATCATATTTTTTAATGTGGTGCAAAAATACATTCTGATATATTCACCAACGTCCTGAAACTCTCAATTAACTATCAAGGCTGCTGATGCAGCAGTGATGCACACATATTAAATGTATAGGTTAACACGCTGATTATATCATCAACATTAACAAATTGCTTACTGGATCAAAAGGGACGTTGTGTTTGTTACATTTTCAGACAGGAAAATTGAGAAATTAAACAAATGAACCAAATTTAGTCAAATAAGAAATTAGACTGCACATTCAACCATTAAGTTGAAAGTTAGCAGATATTTTAAAAAAACCTTGATATTCATTCTCTACAAAAAACGCAAAAAATAAAAGAGAATCCTTATTTCACATAAGACAGCACAAGTCAAAGATGGTGCATGCAGAATTACAGGCAGCCTAAAACAACAACAAAAAGTGTCGCAGTATTGTGTGCTACATGCGGGTGTGTGAGCGTGCGCAAACAGGTGGGGGATGTGCTGCAGATTTTCACAAAATAATGCAGAGAAAAAAGCCGTACAAAGAATAGATTTTCCATTGTCTGTAATACATAAACACAGATGAATTCTGTCTTTGGATGGTTCATGCTTTTCACTCTGCTCAGCAGGGAGGTTCTTAAGAAGTCGCGCTCTGCGAGATTTCAGTAAATGAGACCGTGGACCTTGCATGATGTGATTAAAAACACTCTAGCCAGTATTTTTAAATATATTTTTAAAATTCTAGGCTTGTTCAGTTTTTGAAAGCGCACATATAGGCCTACTTATACATATATTTAAAAAAACACTGCTAAATATCTACAGAGCATATGTTCAAATCAGATGACCTGCTTATAGGATCTTGACAGACTCAAAAACAATGTGTACGTTTTCAGCTGACAGGAACATGTCTGCTGCTGCCGCAATAGCTCACCATGTTGCCTGCTAACCAGAAGATCAAAAATCATCGATTTCATGGTGATGCCTGCTTGGGATACGAGGCTATTTTAAAATGCCCATTATTTACAAAATGACTAAAAAGAGGATCATTATATTCAAGACGACTTTTGTTTTTTTATATTTTAAGGTGTTTAACTGATTTGCTACAATACTATATCTTTTTCAGGCAGGAGAACGGGAAATAATTTTTCCAGTTGCATAACAACATTTTTGCCGCAGTCTACATCTGCAGTCCCAGAATGCTCTAGCAAAATAATCCTCATCATAGCAACGGGAGGAGGGGGGTTGAGGAAGGGCGGGGGAATTAAACCGTTCCTTGAGCAAAACTCTGTATCCAATTTGGGCTAAAACAATGGTGTCCACAATACTTAGATAGAATTGAAAAATCGTGCTTCTAAAATGTAGAGTGATGCATTAGTTGTTCAAAAAGGACCTGCAAAAAGCTTAAATCAAGCCTGCTGACAGGTTTGAACCCTCAGGCTCATGCGTAGCCCCATGAGAACCCGAGACCTGTAGAGCAGATCCATAGGCTCCTCAAATACAATCGTATACCTTGTGCCCATGTCAATTACTACACAGTTTTGGGATTATTTTGGCACATTTTCTTTAAACTAGGCATGGAAATGTGTTGCATAGGTTAGGTTTTATTACATTCCACAGGTTAACGAAGATGCTGTGAAAGCGCATGCCACAGGACAATAGCACAACATTTAGTAGCTTTAGTTACCAATGGCAGCTCGTGGACAAAAGGGACATTTCCAATGGCGGCGAGCTTGGAGATCAATGTCAACAACACCGATATTGCTGTGGGCTATCTTTAAAAAGGAGAGCACAGTATATTTCAATCACAAGTGAGAAGGCAACCAGAGGAGAAGCGGGTAAAGAATGACTAGGCTATTACCCTAACCTATGGGTACTTGCAGGATGGGCAACAATTCTGATTTTTTTCCTTCACAGTAACCTTTGTAGTTTGTATATGGAAGGCCAAAACAAATGCATTTCAGGATGTCAGTACGCTTATAAGCACAATGAAGTGTTTACTCAGTATTATCCCAGTACTGCAACCTTTGAATTGAAGACTGGATTAAAGATCTCACAAGGCCTATCCATTGTGGCGGCTAGATCCGTAGATTACTTCCTTGCATGAAAGCAGCCAATGTTCACGTTTGACAAGCAGTATTTACAACTGCTTAGCCTGTTCAGCGGGAAAGAAATGAAAAGCTTGAATTGAGCTATGAGGCTGCCAATCCAGTTGCAACCACAAAATAGGCGGGCCCGAGGCCTACTCAATTCACCAGTGGCCCTAATACTGTTGAAGTTTGTTAACAAAAAGAACAAGAATTTCGGCGCACATGGTGAACAGTTTCTGTGTTGCATCTATTCTTTTAATCAGTGACGTCAACATACTCGTCTACAGACTTCAGTGGCACATGCATGTTTGCAGTTGTTTGCGTAGACATCGAGAAGCAAATGTTTACCTTAACGCTACAAATCAAAAGCACATAAACAAATACATGGGTTGATCATCACCCACCCAGTCTACATGAGAACAGTAAATAAATATTATAAATTCTACCTTTATTGTGATGCAACCATAAACATGTTGAATTGAGAGAAAAAAAATGAACCTATTTTCTTTAATTGTTCTGGATGAAAGATCCATTGAGGGAAGAAAAAGAAAAATATATATATATATATATATATATATATATATATATATATATATATATATATATATATGTAATTTACAAAAAGGGTATTTATTTTGCTTTTTCAACTTGTATCCCTAAACAACACATCAATCATTAAATGCCATCTCAGCTCAGTAATCATGTCTCTGAACTTTCAGTGTTTTTTGGCCTTCTTCCTAACGGACATGTTCCTGATGACAATACAACGAAGATAACAAGACGTTTAAAACAAAGAGAAGGGGGAAGTTGTATATTCCTCGAAGATAATTAACAAAAGGTATCGCTAGAACATAAGCAAGAAGAAGTGTTTCAGACCAAAGTATACGATATGTAACTTAATCAACATATTCAACTTGGTCAAGTTACTTGAGAAGTAAACATACGTTGTGCCACACAAATCCCCCAGATTAAAATATACTTATTTAAAAGTCCAAGAAAATTGAATGCAGCGACGTGATACACTGGGCACTAGAAATGAAAACACGGAGTGTGGCATTTATGTACAATGTGCAGCGATATTGCTAGTTGCTAATTAAAACCATTTTGTAGACCTTCTCTGAGGAACAATCAACTTGTCTCTAACAATGGTATTATTCGTTGACTTCATTTTGTAAAACAGTGCTCAAGCTTTATTTGTTTCGATAAGGGTAAGATGCGATTTAGCCTTTTGATCTGTACTTGTTTTGATCTACAAGGCTTCCTTTTGCTAAGGTCGCTTCGGATATAATGTATTTTGCATTATATGCCGCAAACACTTGAGTTCCTGTACGCATGTTTAAATCTATCACTACAGTATTTCAGACCCCCGAAGAAGCGAGAAGAGAAAAGCTGCTGTTTATAGAAACAAAGGTAATAATGCTCACTTAGAATTAAGACGTTTTTACTTTCCATTGTCGCCTCCTCCACCCCACCCTCTAAAAAAACACACACACACAAAAGAAGCTCGACGCTGTTTCTACGGCATGGAACTGAAACAGTTAACACTGTTTAGCTCAGCTACTGAAGTTTTCCGCAACAAGCCAAAGTTCCAGATTTAAAATCATCGAATGCAGGGTTCTAAATTGTTGGGAAAGCAGATGAGACCTGAAATTAACACACACACTCCCATCGCTAGCTTTGCCTCAAACTAGTGCCATCGCAAAGTGTGCCACAGGTAAACGAGGACAATACATCCATATGCAGGGAAGTAAGACAGTAGTGCATACTCGAAAACCCCCTTGGGGCCCCCGACTCACTGCACCTGCTGCACAAAAGATAACTACGCCACTGCATCACGCCCAACAAAACTTACTATCGAAAAATGTGGTTTCCTCATACCAGGCCCGGCTCCTTCCGGAAGCAATGCAGGCCCACACCCATGAAGGTTTGAAAGCACATATTCGTACTAACCTGGAAATGTTTAGTGTTAATTCCTCCCGGCCCTCGTTGTGGAGGACAGGCTGTCGGTGCAAGCCCTTATGATACCAATTCGGCAAGGGGAGGAGTGTCCCCGGTCGGGGCTGTCCGAGTGTGTTTCATTTCGCTAGATCAGATGTCAAGATGGCTCAAGCCAGGCCGCTGGTCAAAGGGATCATGCACGGGACTCTGTCAGCTCAAGAGATTTAGCACAAAAAAAGGGCTTGTGCTGGAACTTTGAAAAAAAAATCCTTTGGGCGGGGATTGGGCTGGGGAAGCTATGGAAAGCCGCAGACTTTGATTGTGCTCGCTGCAGCAGCGGGGAGCTCCAAGTACGAAGATCAAAGAAGTTTTTGTGAGCCCACGACTTGAGGCAAGTTAAATAAACACAAAACTAAAAGCACTGAATGGGAAAATGTATAATTAATTGTATCGATTGCCCGGCTTAAGTCTTCGCAAGCAATTACCCTCCCCTCAAAATGTAGTTATTTCCTCCGGCCAACAAATATTAATTCAATTTCGGTTAGATTTTCATTTGAAAGGTAAAATAAAAAATAACATTGTTTTACTCAGCAATCTACGCTGAACAGTTGACCGCTGAGTGCTCTGGAACCATATTACAACTTCAAAATGGAGTCGTCTTTGCATGTTACCGGGATATACTAAACTTGGATGACTGAGGAAGATTTAAGTACAGAAACACCAGCTGGAACGTAATTTCTTCACGGGTGCAGCTGCCAAATTCCGCCTGAAAGTTCATTGGAATCCCTGCAACGAAAATGACTCCAAAAATTCTAACAAGGGTTTGAGCTCCATCTTGAAACTAGCGTTCAATGTCATGTAAGGAAACAAAACATAAGAAGCTGTTTGAGCACGCTGACAATAAATCTTAAATCCTCGCGTGAGGACAGGTGCGCGCGAGAACAGCACAGAGAGCTGGACAAGGGCCTGGGTGACACCGCGAGGACAGGGTAGTCGAAAGTGTTCAAAGCGTGGGAGGGTCAGGGCGGAGAAAAGGTAAGAATATGAGGAAAGATATTGTCAAAATAAATGATAATAAATACCACAAGGACAGAAAGAAGGGTGTGCGAACGTGCTGCGAGGAAGGCCGGTTGAGTGCCATCGGGAGTTTAAGATAATGTATTGTAAAGGGTATAAACTATGAGGAAGGGCATGTACGAATCTAACAGCTGCCATGTTTTAGGTAGGACTAAGGAAAAGGAATGCTGCAAGGAGGGACCAGGACAGACGGTGGTTGGGACCCTTGCATCTGGGATTCAGACTGGTTTCAGGGCAATAAAAACATATGGACAAAGACAGAGCAAAGAAAAGTGCACTGGCGTTGGCAGAGGCTTGCAGACACTGCAAGAGAGCATGGCAGAGGGAGGTGCACCATGAGATGAACAGGAAGAATGCCCAAGATGGACACCATAAGAAAGGAAGTCAGGAAGAGTCACGAGAACATGGAATATGTGAGGATGGGAAGGAAAGAAAAAATACTTGCTGCGGTGAAGAAATGGCAGGTGCAGCAAAGAAGGCAAAGCTAAATGGAAAATAAATTAAAAAAAGGAAGGTGTGAAAGATGTGAAAACAGGCTGTTCACTGCAAGGAGGGCAGGATGCATGTCACTAGGAAGAACGGGAAAGTGACGTAAATGCACTTTGAAAATAGGGCAAATGAAATGGCATGTAATCAGAGGGTACGAGGCAGAAAACGAAACAAGACACGAAGAGGGCAAAAAGTACCCCTTAGGCAGACCGTGGCGTGTCATATGATGACCACAGCAGGAGAGGAACACAATTGAGGAAACAGTGCACTACTCTTGGAAGTAGGAATAGTAAACAGCACATGCAGTATAAGTAGAATGGGATGTGGGAATAACAAACAGGACTTGCACAGTGAGAACTGGATGGAAAAAAGACTGCATTACAAGGACAGCACGTACACTATGAAAAGGACAGGAAAAAGGAGAGCATGCTAAGCTTGAGTGGACAAAAAATCTACATTGGGCAGACGACCCAGAAAGCGCGACTCTGGATTTGCCAGCATCGCAGCAGGATCCGTTGCAAAACACCAAATGCCCCTCTCGTTGAACATTTTAGCAATTTGGGTTATAATGAAGATGATATCAAATGGACAATAATCAGTGTGGTCAAGCCTCCCCCAAGAGGCGCAGATGTCGGGAGTTTGCTCAACAAGGAAGAACTTAAATGGATTTTGCGCATGGAAAGTATAAAAAATGGACTGAACAGAAACGAGGACTGGACAACCTTAATATGATGCATGTCTGTTCACTACTTTCCAAACTCTGTGAACCATTTCTTGCTTTCAAGTGTTCAATTTTAAACATGCTTTACATGGTTGTATTTCATGCTGTCCTTCTCTTTGCAATTCTCCATGCTAATTTCCATGCCTTTTCTTTAATGCCACTTGGTTTGTCAAGTTTCATCAACTCACATGCACTCTCAGCCACTGCACGAGTTATTTAGTCATTACTCACAGAACTCGATAGCCTCCACCCTCACCCAATATGGCCGCCGCTATTCCCATTCTAGTGCACCATTCCTTCGCGCGTTTTCTAACGCTTATTTATTCACCTGACATGGAACCTGCTCGTGTCTGCCCCATTGAGCTACACGCAGACGGCTATCGACCGTCCCCGGACCCCCCGCTTTTCAGCAACGCACGGCACCGCCGTAATAAGGTAAGCTCTTATTCAGTCGTTGCCCTCCTCTGCCCGTAGCCTGGAGCTACTTCCTAACCCTCACCCTCCCTTCTCACATCCAGGCCACCGAGCTGCCGAAGGCACTCTATCCCGAGGCCACCCGGCTCCTATCCCCACGGCTATCCACCGATCACGGACCCCCCGCTTTTTAGCAACGCGCGGCACCGCCGTATTAAGGTAAGCGCAATTCTGGTCGTTGCCCTGCGCTGCCCGTAGCCCTTCTCTACTTCCTTACCCCTATCCTCCCTTTTCCCATCCAGGCCACCGAGCCGCCTAAGGCGCTCCACCCCAAGGCCTCCCGGCTCCTATCTCCACGGCTATTCACCGTTCACGGACCCCCACTCGATAGCATTGCTCACATCTGCGTACCACAGGTAAGCGGCTGCTTGCCTGTTGTCCCCCTCTTCTTGCTCTCACCCGCTAGCCTTATCTAATGGCCCCCTTCTTTTACAGCCCATCGAGCCTTAGCAGACCCCTTCCTGCGAAGCCACCGGGCTCACTTGCTTTAATACAGGCAATTGAGACTCTCCCTCCTCGGGACTATCTCTTCGTCAGTCCCCTCAAGGTAAGAGACGCTCCACCGCGCTCTCGTGGCACTTAGATTTAATTACCCACCCCGTAACTCTTACCTCTTCCCATCCCTTAGGCCTCTACCCTAGCTCCATCACAGTCCCTCCGGGTCCACCACCGGACCAGCAATGAACAGGGTGGACATTATTACTGTTAAACCTCGTGCCACAATCTCTGTGGTAAGTTTCCTTCCTTCGCCCTCACCAGTCGAACTCAGCCCCCACTGCAATAGGGCGTAAACTCAATGCGATTTTCACTAGGCCACGGCCACCCACGTCCTATGCTCTTTTTCAATATGCACTTTCACTGCGCGGTCTGCACTTTGCGTAAAGGGAGGCTTCCCTTTGTTTTACCGCATTCTCAACTCTTTATTTCTTTTTTCTTTTCTCCAATTGTTCCTCCTGACTTTGTATATATTTGCATAGGTTGTATGTCCTTCAGGCATTCATCTGTTGTTGTCCTGATGATGATCCCAATATTCTTTTAAAGGGGATCGAAAAGTCGTCGACTTTTTAACACCCTGCACACTAAACTTATTTAAATGTAATGTGTAACGGCTGTGTTTACTATCGCTTGTTTAACCCTTCACATTTACGAACAAGCACTGTGTCGTGCCTGATTGTCTGTTTTTTTCCGTTATTTTGTTTCACCTCTGTGTTTTGGACACAGGACTGTGTCCCACTTTATTTTTGTGTCGCTTGATCCTCACGATTGTTTTTTGATTAAATCTCACTATCCGACTGGATAGTAACAATATAGAACTGATCTCATTCTATATTCATTTTGCTCCGGTATCTTGCCTTCACAAGGACCACTGTTTTTCAAAATTATCGCTACCCAAGGTCCTTGTATACCATATTGGGTTCCCTTGTTTTGCTAAAAACAAGCTTGAGTGGACATGCACTCTAGGTAGCGGGGGACAATGGAATGGACTGTAAGAGAATGGGGCGCAGTCGCTGAATCCACCCAGAGGTAAATTCAGAGAAAGGAGCTGAAGGAGTGCCAAGGGAAGCATTAGGAAGAGAGTGAGCGGACCACAAGGAAAGAAAAGGACTTAGGGCCTTATTCCGAGTTTGGCGGTCTTCCAATGGGACCTCCACCGCGGAGGTCCTAGGAAGACCGCCAAGCCTGTGGTGAGCCCGCCTGCCAGATTATGACTTAAATCCAGGGCAGGCAGGCAGACGGTGCTGCAGCAGTCTCACGGCAGCAGTGTGTTAGGCTCATAGGAGAGCCTAACAAGCATACCGCCACTGTGAAATAGCCTGCAGCACGTTCTTGCACGGTGTGACATACACCATGTCGTGCACGCCACATCGTGCAGGAACGAAGGTGCATTTCCGGGGGGGGGAGGCACAATATGTGACACCCCGCATGCACATCATGGCCAGATTTGGCTGGGGGCCCTCAGGGCCCCCTTACCTGCATTTCCACCACCCTTTTCATGGTGGGGTCCCTGCCATGAAATGGGCGCTGAAAATGCAGGTCGTAATATGCTGGCCTGGGCCGGCATCAGCACCGCCAACATATTCTGGGCCCTTTGAAGACCGCCACTGCAGCGGAATCCTTGATCCCGGCAGAGGCGGCGGTCTTGTGGCTGTCCCACCACCACACTCATAATAGTGCGGATGGGTGGTGGTGGTCGAACCGCCACCGCGAGTACGGCGGACCAAGCACTGCCGTACTCGTGATAAGGCCCTAAGTGTGTGTATAAGAAAGATTGGACAGGAACTTTAAGAGGTATAAGAGAGAAAAGAGAATGCACTGAATAAAGAACAAGGCCAGCACCTCAATAAGGAATGGGCATGCTGAATGCAGAAGGTAAAGCAAGTATGGTAGGATGAAGTGCCTGATGAGGACAGAATGAGCTTCCTGAAAAGGACTAGACAAGAAACTGAAGGACAGATTAGAGAAACGGGCTGGTTAGCCAGAAGGATGGTCAGCGAATTAAGAGCTTGCTGCTGACATGAATGGTAACAACAGTATAATTCAACCGTGACCCAGCGCAAGCTAGTTAAGACAGTACAATGTTTGTTATTTGTGACCAACACAACACACTACGCTGTTTTGTGCACTGAAAGCACTTTACGAAAAGGTACTGCATGAACCATGCTGGTGTATTTTGGGAATTGTGGTTTTGCAACCACTAAAGCTGGAGACGAGGGGGTCATCCAGGCCTTAAAGTGGCGCCATGGCAGAGATCGTCCCGTTGTCCCAGCTATCCCTTGACCATCTAAGCAGCAGGTCTTTCTGTCATGGACCGGCAGCGCTAAGTGTGTCAAGTGTGAAATATGCTTGGCTGTTAGGCAGGAGGTTGGGGAAAGGAACGCTGACCACTTGTACCATAGTTTTGTTTAACTACTGTGTGAGGCTAATCTATTAGCTACGGAAACTCACTTAAACAAGACATAATTGGTAATTATCTCAGAAAAAAAGACTATGTGGAATCTGATGGTAATTTAGTAAAGACTTAACCAAAATTATTAAACATAATGCTACTATTTTCAATTACTTTACCCCTCTTAAAACAAACCTGACCCCCCATAAGTAATCATGTCAAAATCAAGTCAAACAAATTGCAGTTTTATGTTAAAGCATGAACAGGTGAATATGGCCAGAGATCGGGTCTGGTGGCTTAGTGGACTAATGCGTCCACTGTAGGGGCCTGTGTTTGACCTCATGGTCACAGGTTGAAATCTTGGTGCTCCACCTAGCCTTTCATCCTTCTGAGGTCGATAAAATTAGTACTGTTGAGTTGGGTAACAATAAATGTCTGTTATTCAGTGCCAAGATACCCTTCTGGGTGAACGTGTGCTTTACAAATACACGTTATGTTCAACAGAGCTCCCTGCAGGTTTAAGCGTGCCCCTGATAATCCCTAGAGCCTTGGAAGGATTCCATTCTTGGGTTAACTACGCAAGCATCTTCCCAAAGAGCACTCATAATGGTTTAATATAGTCTAATTAACTGCCCTCTAGGTGAAGTAGGCAGGAGCAAGTTAGAAGCCACTTTGGTTTTGCCAACATTTTGTCTCAAGCACCTCTATTAATTCTCCAACTCATCTCCCGCCACGAAGTAGCGTGCATGATGCTTTTTGGACCCTTCTCTAAATATTCCTACAGTTCAAACAGGTGAGACCAAGTCTGAGGCAATTTTGCGATGACTCAACTGAAATCTGTCTATTAACTCTTTTAATAAATTCTTCTTTCATAGGGATTCCTTTGATGATAGAGGACATCCAGGAAAGAAGGAGCATTCCTTATTAAGTATAGAAAATGATGAGTGACGTAATTTCGACTAGGATAAAACAGAATAAAACATTAGCAGTTGTCATGGTCCTGCATGCAAGCAATCCTTAATCTTAAGAAGGTAATGTGCAAGGTGCTTGATGCAGCTGTGGAAGGTATAAAATGGCATTCAACCAATTCTACAACAAATGGATTTCTCAGTCACCTCAATAAACACAAGACTCTCTGAGAAATTGGGTTATTGGTTGAGGGGTGTGTGAGCCCTTCTCAAACAACAGCCACAATCCTTGTCAGGGTGAACCACAAACAGTTATTAAATTAACCTGTGCTTAATACTCTGGTAGCTTGGCCCAAAAGCAGTCAGGGCTAACTTAGAGGCAATTTGAAAAGTAATTATGCAGCACTTAAACAGCAACAACAGGAAAACACAACTCAAGAAAAATCCCACACCAATTTAGAAAAATAGAGTAAATATTAATAAATTATTTGACCCCAAAATGACAAAAATCTAATCAGTAGAACCGGGGATACCAATTTCAAAGATTTAAGGTAAGTATAGCGCCTAAAAGGTCAAAGCACCACCTACAGTTATCTGGCCATGCAAGACCGGGTGAAAGTCACAAGTTCAGGTTGACCGCGGTGGAGCACGGGCCAGATACAGGGACCAGATTAGTCTAACTGAAAGAGTTACCTTCTCAGACTCTGGCGAGAAGAGTCCAGTTCGTGGTGCAGGAGACCGGAGGAGCAGGGAGAGCGTCGCAACTGTTCGTCGCTGTAGCATGAAGAGCAGGCCTAGCAGTGCGGACGGTCATCGCACTAGCTGAAGATCCTGTCTGGCGACACAGACGGTTGTAGCTCGAGCTTTGTGTTGGCGGCCACCACAGGCTGTCGATGCTGTTCCACAAAGTGCAGATCTTGCATTGCTGGTCAATGCTGGTGTTCGCTGTACCGTAAAGAGTCAGGTTTACAGGAGGTTCGTGTTGGTGGTCAAATGCATGTGGCAAGATCATGGGGCAAACAGGTCGATTCGCTGTTGCGAATAGCCCAAAACCTCAGGATTACCCTGATGGAGCATAGTTTTCGCGAAATAAAACCTGCTCCAATTGAACCCTCAGTAACATATACTAACCGTGTGCGATGAAAAACTAATGTGGAAAAGAGCCTAACATGAGGGAAAATGCTACTGCGCAAGCGCGTACTAAAGCACTGGAGTAGGCCGCAAATGCTTCTTGACAAATAAAAATAAAAGGACTAATGCTGCTTTTGTGCACATTATTAACATTTGCTAGAAAAATAATATTAACACGAGTTGCGCATGGATAGATGCAGCATTGGGTGGATGCGTAATGAAAAGCATTATAAGTGATTAATAAAGCCTGTGTTTGTTTTTCATAGAAGCATGGTTTTCTGTTCTGCGGGAAAACACGGGGTTAATGAGAATAAAATAAATTATGGAAAATAGAGTTGAACGAGATGGTGAAAGTAGAAGACAAGTGTCCTTCAGAGATCCTGTGTGCCTGCTAAGAGACAGCTGAAAGAAAACATTTTTCTTCCTCGAATGAAAGAACATTTCCTCTTTATGCGGCACGAGCGGATAAATGTGGCACAGAACTTGCTACATGACTGGGATGGAGGAAACAAATGCTATGACAGTGGCTCGAATTTGTATTTCTTGGGGTGGAAGAAGATATGCAGAATAAATAAACAATAAGACATTGAGAGAGATGGATATGACGAGAGTGGTGTGACAGTACACCCCATTCCTTAACCAATCATGTGTAGAGAAATCCTCTGTACTGAAGTACTTTGTCTGTTGTTGTAATATCGAACAGTGAAAGGCTGTTGATATTATTCTGAGGGACCTATTCTAAAGTATGTAAGTAAGCTGGATGTTATAGTGAAGTCCTCTTCCGAAACTTTAGAAAGTACACCTAATGGAGTACCAAGACCTAACTTCTCTTGATTGTAATTGTGAAAGTCCTCTTCCGAAACTTTAGGAAACCCACCTAAAGGAGTACCAAGACCTCCTTTCACTTGATTGAGAGTAGAGTGACGCTGGTCGTTATTCTGCTGGTTGTAAAAGGTTTTCTTGAACGATTGAACTATCTTTCATTTAGTGGAGCAGACAAAGTAGCAGCGTTTTGTGTAGTTTCTAATAAGAATTTATTTTGAAAGACTTTGTAGTACATTGCCGTATTATTTTGTAAAGGGAGGGTCAGTCGCAGGAGTTATACTGACGTCACAAAAAGCCGCGCTGGCATTGGTCCGATAGCGGGCGTGCATTGTGCTGTGATTGGTTGGTTGGTGTGAGTCGCGCTGGTATTGGACGAGTGCGAGCGAATAGAGTGAGCGGAATTACGGAAGGATTTCCTTGATTATTAAAGTAATTTGCGGAAAAGAGAGAGTTGAAAATGAAGTTGATAAAAATGGTATAAGATTTGTTTAAAAAAGACAAGCCAATAGTTACTAGAGAGGGAATTCCTGTACCTCCTCCAAGATCGCCTGCTTCTTTTATGATGTTAGAGCGTGGATATCATACGTGTACATGGTTAGAGAATTGGGTGAGTTATACGGAGGATGATGGAGTTTTAGCTTTCCCAGAGCATGGTTCTTTAAATGTAAAGGTTTTAGAAAATTTGAGAAGACGAATGAATTCGTTAAAACCAAATCCTAGACCTATGCAGTATGAGGCGCTTGAGGAATGGGAACATGAGGCGTACAGAAGGAAGAAAGATAGGAATGGGATGAAATATAGGAATACAATGAGGTGGTATTCAGAAGCTAAATCGGATGCACAGATGAAAAGGTGGAGGAGAGATATTATCATAGATGGATTATATCCAGTAATGGTTGCTGAGGGACAAGCTGGTGGAAAGTGTAAGGAGAAAAAGAATAATGTAGAGACTTCAGAATTAGATACAGATCCGAATGAAATTGATGATGAGTTATTAGATGAGATTCTATTGAAGAGACCTCCACCATATCAGGAGAGTCCGGATGGGATTACTCCAAGTGCACCATTAATTGAGATAGAAGCTCCACAAGTTCCACAGGTACCACAAGCTTCACAAGTTCCATTAGTTTTACAGTCTTCATCAGCTACTCGAGTCTCACAGGAGAGAGATATCGAAATGCTAAATAGAGCAAAAGAAGAATTGACTCAGAAAATTTGTCAGATGAGTTTAAATGCAGAAGCGTTATCAGTTCCAGTGACAATTGGTCCTATAGTTCCATTGTATAGTGAGGGTCAAAGCATTTCAACAGTGCATGCATTGACAGTTCCCATGAATAGTGCTAGGGATGTTAGAGGACCAGAATCAAATGAGATGAGTACGTCACTGATTGATATTCCAGCAAATGGAAATGTGACTGAAACGCCAAAAAGGAATGTACAGATTGATCCTAGAAGATTAATGCCAAATGTGAGAGAAACAACTTCAGTATTAGGGAGTTCAGTGGGACCTTCGCCGGAAGAGTTGGATGATTGGATTAGAGGAATGGCACTTGGTAAGCCCAAACAGAGTATAGATATAGGTATGTTAAGAGCATATCTGGAAGAAATGATTATTGGTACAATAAGTCCGGAGAGATTGAGTAAATATCAGGATGATGAGTTGTTATTCTTGTGTAAGAATATTACTTTGAAAGCAAGAAATTTGCATGAGAAGTTGGCAGAAGCAGCACAGGAATATGGAGTGGATATTGAGAAGTCGAAAGCTTTACAAAAGACATATAGGTTGGATTTTAGTGATAAGGCTCTAGAGAATTTGAATGCATCTGGTAAACGATTGCAAATAAAGCAGTTGTTTAATATTTTTAAAAGATCGGGTGATTTGGAACCGATGGAAAGGTAGATGGGCGAGAAAGAAAGAAGAGACGCTTGCAAGTAAAGGTGTGACTGCATCTTCTTTGCTTCCGTTAAGAGAGACAGAACCTGCTGAAATGATATATCCAATGAGAGAAGTTCCGGGTGGTGGATATGTTCATATTCCTTGGTCAAGACAAGACATATTGTCTTTTACAAATGACTTCCCAGGGTTGAGAGAAAACCTGTCGAGTGGTAAAAACAGGAGAGAGATTTGTAAAGGTCTCAAAGGACTTGTTGAAAGATTTGGATGGTTTGTTTGATATTGTAGTTCCAGCTGATTTATGGACTGAGTGTAAGATTGCAATCGATTGGCCAAAAGAGGAATATCCTAGAGATGTTAAAACTGGAGCGCCTTCAGAAGAGGTGATGAAGAAATATAATCAAGTGATTACTTATTTGAAGAGTAAGCTTTCCCCAAAAGAAACAGACTGGGTTAAGATTGACAGGACGACACAGGAGTCAAAAGAAACAGTACATGCCTACTACGACAGACTTTTACAGGTTTTTAAACAGTATAGTGGTTTTGAAAGTATAACTGACAAAGATATGGGACATTTAGTGTATAAGTTTGTGTTTGGATTGAAACCTGAAATTAGTAATATGATTCAGCACCATTTGATTTGTTGGCAGAACAAGACAGTGGATGAGATACTGAAGTATGCAAAGTATTGTAGTGATGATATTGAATCTAGGCATAAGAAATTGAAAGAGAAAATGATGTGGGCGCAAGTGAAAGCGGCACAGCAGAAAAATGGGAATTTTATTGATTTTTCTCAAACAGGTTTCCAAATGAAAGGACAGAATCAGAATTTTCAAAATGGTCAGGTACCTGGTATGAATGTTGTACCGAAGGGTGGTGTTCAAGTGCAATTACCGGGAAAGGGTAGAGGTAGAAATAATAAGGAAGAGATGAAGAGGAAGTTTCCTTGTCATGCGTGCGGAAGGTTAGGACATTGGAAGGACGAGTGTAAGTTCTTGTTAGAAAATAATAGAATGGTTCAAAATTTTAATCCACAGATGCAGAATGAGGTGGTTGTGAATCAACAACAGCTGCAACAGGTAGTTACACCACAGGTACAACAGGTGCCTCAAGCTCCTATGCCAAATAATGTGAATTCTCAGGGACAGAATATGATAAACTTGGAGGGCAACTCAAGCAAAGATTACTAGATAGGGGATATCCTAAACGCTTAGTCAAGACCTCTTTCAAGAGAGCAAGATTTTATAACCATGAAGCCCTTCTGACTGGATCACAACGCAAAAAAACAGACAAATTAGTTTGTGTCATTAATCATTCTCCATTAAATTTTAAAATTAAAAAGATTCTGGACAAAAATTGGAACATCCTTAATGCCAGTGAAGACCATGATGCGTTCGAGAGGCCCATACTAGCATACCGTAAGAATTCCAATTTAAAAGACAAATTAGTCCATTCCAGGGATTTACCAAATAGGTCTATTACAGACAGGACAATCACAGTTCTTCCTGCGATCCGAGGCAACCACAGATGTGGTACCTGTGTAGCGTGTGAAACAGCCATAGTCACTGAACAGTGGACCTATAAAGGTCGCTCAGGCAAATTATTAGATCAGACCAACTGCAGGAGTCATAATGTTATCTATCTCATCCTGTGTCCCTGCAATCAGGGATATGTTGGGGAAACAGGAAGAGAGATCCGCACACACTACTCCGAGCACAGATCAGCTATCAAAAGAAAGAAACTGGCATCCCCCTTAGTACAGCATTGCATTGAGCATGCACACACAGAGAAAGACTTACGTTGGTTGATCCTTGAAAAGGTCAAAACTAAACTAGGCAAAAACTAGACGGACACGCGCAAATTGAGAGAGACGTATTGGATATTCACTCTTAATACAGTAAAGGAGGGTTTAAACGAAGAAATAATATGGAAAATCAGTTGATCACTCATTAGTAGGATGCTGAGTATGGGTCCTTATTTTGCCCCACTATTGAGTCTTCAGGCTGTAATTTAGAAACACCACATATATAGATAATAATCGCTCAATTATTATTACGTCTTGACCTAACCATCACTTACATGAAGACCAATGGGCCTTACAGTTCATAATATCTATCGCTAAACGAGCACACGAGGCTCATGTTGGTTTTAAATAAAAGTATCCCTTTTCTGATTACTTCTTTGCATTACTAACAGTAAGTCTTGCCCCACTAGCGAGGCATTAGGTTCGAACTGAGACACTATACACTATAGGCTCATTAGCGAGCCCTCGGGTTCCTACTGAGACATTAAACACTTAGATAACTGTCTCTGAATTGACATTACGGTTCGATCTGATATTTAATATCTTACGAAGAATAATGGGCTATCATGTTCAGAATATCTATCGCACAATAAGTATATGAGGCTCACACTTTTAAAAAAAAAGGATATCCTTTTCTGACCATCCTGTGGCATTACTGATAGTGTGCCTTTGTGAAAAATTCCTCTTTTTTAGTATCCCAAATAAAACAAAAATCTTAAGGGAAACCTTTATAAGATAGTCTCATTAATAGCGATACAGCGTCAGGCTTTTTCGAGCCACGCCAAGATGGCGCCTGTGTTGAGCTACTTTCCCAATAGTGCTATTGCGACGTAATACATCACGTGCCTACGGCACGTATATTATGCAGATGCTCAATGGCGTCTAGATCTTTTTTCTCAAATTGGCGGGCCAGCGGCAGTTCGGGAGTCCGGGGAGAAAAGACATGATCCGCTAAAGGTAAAAAGATTAAAAGTTGTTGTTATTGGGGCCCCCTTGATAGCATCAGATGCGCGTGTAACAAGTGATATGGTTTCGCGGTAAAGCTGATGCTCTAACCATCAGACTAGTCTAGCCTTAACTACAAACCTAGGATTAAGGCGGGAGGAGGTCACAGACTATAGGCCTCCTCCATTAGGGTCTTGTTGCGTACACACGCGGCAGCCTAAAATAGTAACTTATATGTTTGGCAATAACTTATGTATTAAAACACAATCTACAGGCGCTTTTCATTATTTAGTATGCTCAAAGGAAATGTACTCCTCGCTATTGAAATTACTGGAGATATTTCCCTTTGTGATAATAAGGAAAAATATACTACGAGCATAAGCACCCGACATCTCTGATATATACCAAGACCACTGACTCATTGTCAGTGAAATTGCTCTCCCACCCTCGCAGCTCCACCATTAAGTGAGGCCTGCCCCTGCACTCTCGAGTGTTGGTGATCGAGGCCCTCCTCTACCCGCAGGTTTCCCTGCGCCTCATCCCTGGTGGTCCAGTGGACCTCTGTTTCCTTCCTCTCACTCTGCTCTTTCACTTGTTTTCACTCGTTTTCTACCCTTTTTTATCTTTCATCTTTCTGCACTTTTCTGCATCTCTGCTCTTTTGTGCCTTATTTCTGCTCATTTTCCCTTCCTCTCGCTCTGCTCTTTCACTCGTTTTCACTCGTTTTTCTACCCTCTTTTAGCTTTCACCTTCTGCACTTTTCTGCATCTCTGCTCTTTGTGCCATATTTCTGCTTATTTTCCCTTTTTCTTTATCCCTTATTTCCTCCCTTTACCTTTCCCCGCCGCTGCTGCCCCAGCGGCCCCTCCCCCAGCGCGACCGGCCCAATCCAGCTCCCCTCCCCGCTCCCGCCTCCCAGCTGTCCAGCCCTCCCGACCTCCTACTTAATGGCGGCCGCTGCAGGTTAAAGGCGAGCAAGACCACTGATTCATTGTCAGTGAAATTGCTCTCCCACCCTCGCAGCTCCACCATTAAGTGAGGCCTGCCCCTGCCCCTGCACTCTCGAGTGCTGGTGATCGAGGCCCTCCTCCACCCGCAGGTTTCCTGCGCCTCATCCCTGGTGGTCCAGTGGACCTCTGTTTCCTTCCTCTCACTCTGCTTCTTTCACTCGCTTTCACTCGTTTTTCTACCCTTTTATCTTTCACCTTTCTGCACTTTTCTGCATCTGTGCTCTTTTGTGCCTTATTTCTGCTCATTTTCCCTTCCTCTCGCTCTGCTCTTTCACTCGTTTTTCTACCCTCTTTTAGCTTTCACCTTTCTGCACCTTTTCTGCATCTCTGCTCTTTGTGCCTTATTTCTGCTTATTTTCTCTTTTTCTTTATCCCTTATTTCCTCCCTTTACCTTTCCCCGCCGCTGCTGCCCCCGCGGCCCCTTCCCCCCAGCGTGACCGGCCCAATCCAGCTCCCCTCCCCGCTCCCGCCTCCCAGCTGTCCAGCCCTCCCCGACCCCTACTTAATGGCGGGCAGCGGGTGCGCCGCTGGCGCGCCAAAGGCAAGCTCGTCTGCGCCCGTCCGCGACCCGACCTCGACCAGCGCCAGGAACCCTGGACCTCCGCCCCGCCAACGCTACGACCCAGCAGCACTCCACGCACTCAACCCAGGCCGCAACAACAACTGCAAGCTAGCATCACCAGCCGACACCCACGGACCCTTTAGCTGTCACCGCTGCCGGCACACCTGCAGCACCGACAAGAACACGGATCGAACACAACCCGCCCACAAGAACACAACCGAACCGAAGACCCTGCAATGCATCCTCCTCAACGTCCGATCCCTCCACAAACACCCCACCGAAATCTGGGACCTCCTCGACAGCACCACCCCAGACATAGCGTTCTTCACCGAAACCTGGACCAACACCACCTCGGGACCAGACATCGTCATCGCCATCCCCCAAGGATACAAGATCTCCAGGAAGGACCGCCACACCCGCCCAGGAGGAGGAATCGCCATCGTCCACAAATCCAGCCTCGCCTGAGCACACTCCCCGACGAGCCCACAGAACTGATGGAACACCTTCACTTCAAGATACTGGCCAGCCCCACTGCCACCCTCCGAGGAACCCTCATCTACCGACCCCCTGGACCCCGCGGACCCTTCGCCAACTCCATCACGGACATTATCTCCCCGCAGGCCATCGCATCCACCAACTACCCCCTGCTGGGAGACCTCAACATCCACCTTGACAACCAACTGGAGCCCAACACCACATCCCTCCTGGACAACCTCCCCAACATTGGACTCCGCCAGATCGTGACCGAGCCCACGCACTCAGCAGGACACACCCTCGACCCCCTCTTCACTACAGGAAACTCCATCACCTTCAGCCACACCACTGAACTCCCATGGACCGACCATCGTTGCGTCCACTTCACCTTCAGAACACCCACCATACACAGACACCAGCACCTGCTCCCACGAAGAAACTGGACCAAAATCACCGACGACCAGCTCACCTCCTCACTCAACAACTCCACCGCAACCATCGTGGAAAACGACGACCCCAACACCACAGCCCGAACCCTGCATAGATGGATCTCGGCCAGCACCAACACCATAGCCTCCCTCAAGAAAAACAACAATACCCGCGCCAACTAAGCCAGATGGTTTACCACCGAACTTCGAGAGTCCAGACGCACAGGCCGCCGCCTCGAAAAGGCCTGGAGGAACACCAAATCCACAGAAGCCCACAACAACTTCAGAGCCGCCACCAACGCCCACCATCAACTCATCAGAGAAATTAGGAAAAAAGCGATTGAAGACAATCTCCACCCACGCGCACAACAGCAAGGAACTCTTCAGCATCATCAAGGAGTTTGCCCAACCCACCAGCGAGTCTACCGACATCCCTCCCTCACAAGACCTCTGCGACAAACTCAGCACCTTTTTCCACCACAAAATCAAGAGCATCTACGACAACTTCGACGAAGACAACCAACACACTGAACCCTCACCAACCACCCCTGACACCCGGAAACCAGCGATTGACGACTGGACAGCCCTCACCACTGAAGAGACACTGAAGACAATGAAGTCAATCCACTCAGGGGCCCCCACGGACCCTTGCCCCCACCATATCTTCAACAGAGCCGCCGACACCATCGCACCCATGCTCCGCCACACCATCAACCGCTCCCTGGCGACCGCCTCGTTCCCCGATGACTGGAAACACGCTGAGGTCAATCCCCTCCTAAAAAAACCCTCAGCGGACCCCACCGACCTCAAAAACTACAGACCCATCTCCCTGCTCCCGTTCTGAGCGAAAGTCATCGAGAAAGCATAAACAGCCAACTCGCCACATTCATTGAAGAACACAACATCCTCGACGTCTCCCAATCCGGCTTCAGAAAAACCACAGTACGGAAACCGCCCTCCTCGCCGCAACAGACGACATCCGCACCCTACTGGACAAAGGAGAAACAGTAGCCCTCATCCTCCTCGACCTATCAGCGGCGTTCGACACAGTCTCCCACCGCACCCTAATACGCAGACTCTACGACGCAGGAATCCAGGACAAGGCCCTCGACTGGATCCGCTCCTTCCTCTCCGGCAGGACGCAGCAGGTCAGACTCCCCCCTTTCCTCTCGGACCCCACACCTACCATCTGAGGAGTCCCCCAGGGCTCCTCCCTCAGCCCGACGCTCTTCAACGTCTACATGGCTCCACTCGCCCCCATCGTCAGAACCTACAGACTCAACATTGTGTCATACGCAGACGACACCCAACTCATCCTCTCCCTATCCGAGCCCAACACCACCAGGCGCTACTTTTGAGAAGGCATGGAAGCCGTCGCCAAATGGATGAAAAACAGCTGCCTACAACTAAACACCAACAAAACAGAAGTACTCATCATGGGCCCAAACCCAGACGTCTGGAGCGCCACCTGGTGGCCCCCCGCCCTCGGAAACCCGCCAACCCCCATGGACCACGCACGCAACCTGGGAATCATCCTGGACTCCGAGCTCAAAATGGACTGCCAGATCAACTCCGTCTCGTCTTCCTGCTTCCACACCCACCGCCTCCTTCGTAAGACCTTCAAATGGATCCCCCTCGAACACCGAAGGACGTTCACTCACGCCCTGGTCACCAGCAGACTCGACTACGGCAACGCACTCTGCGCCGGAATAAACAAAAACCTCACCCGCAAGCTACACAACATCCAGAACACCGCCGCAAGACTGGTCCTCAACCTGCCAAAAGACTGCCACATCTCCCAGCACCTGCGCACACTCCACTGGCTCCCCGTCGAGGTGAGAATCACCTTCAAGATGCTCACCCACGCACACAAGGCCCTCCACTGCACTGGACCAGCATACCTGAACAGTTGACTCAAATTCCACGCCCCCAAAGGACCCTACGATCAGCCCAGCTCTCCTACGCCGTGGTCCCCCGCACCAGAAAGACCAGATCGGGAGGCCGCTCCTTCTCCTTCCTCGCGGCCAAAGCATGGAACGTCCTTCCGCTCCACCTCAGACAGACAACATCGCTCCCCATCTTCGCAAGAAACCTCAAAACCTGGCTCTTCGACAGAGCCCCTCCTTGATGGAATGGAACCTGCACCCCCCCACCCCTAGCGCCTTGAGACCCTTACGGGTGAGTAGTCGTGCTTTAACAAACCCCTGATTGATTGATACCTATTTCATGTAGTAGAATATTGCATTCATTTCATTGCATATAGAACCGCGTTTGCTCCACCCTAAGCATGCCTGCAAGACTTAAATAGATTCACCATAGTTTTGAAAGCAGGCCTCTGCTTAAGAAGCAGATATAGCTACTAACCTGCTACCAACAAATGTACTTGAAATTGTATTAGAGATATTTCCCTACTGTAAGTCATAATAGGGAAGAATAGACTATGAGTATCAGTCCTCTATATCACGAGCATGGACTCTTCTCAATGTAACCTCGTGCAATATAAGTTTACTTCTGTGATCCACATTACAGTACCTATATCATTTTTAATAAGGTTGCCGAAATTGAGTGACCGTAATTAATAACAACATGGCAGTGAGTAGTAAACATGTATACATGCACCCTTTAGAAAGATCAAAACAGGGGGCTTTCACATTTTTTGTATTATTATTTATTTCCCTCTACCATTCTTCCAATAGCGCAAAGAAGTGCAGTCCTACAACCATACTGGACTCTGCATAGCCGCCACAATAAAAACATTGGCCCATTCATCTCAGAGTGGTAGTATTTACATTGCCAATGAGTCACCAAAAGTAAAGTGTACCAAAGACCTATAAGGTAAAAAACATCAGACTGTGATATTAGAATTTTCGTTATTCATAAGAAACCAAACATATAGGTAACCTATGTTGTTGTTACATTGTTATAGTGAATATCCAAGTTGGAGCCACAACAGCATATGGGAACATTCTTACCAATCGGTAATACCCCCAGAGGCATTTCTGTCAGATATATGGGCCTGCCATTGTGTAATCAAAATCGATTGGTTAGTCACACAATTTTACTCATTTGCACAAATGAAGTAAATGGAAAGGTGGGCTATAAGGTATTAACACACCAGTTCAGATTTTCTGAATTTAGGACGCTAGGCAAGCATCTGACCCTTTAAATTTTAGGGAATTTTTTTCTTTTCTTCTTTTTTCCAACCTATATTCAACTCACGGTGTGGTATGCTCAGTATGGTCTTGACTCTTGCTATATTCATTAGATGTTTCCTTATAGAGCAGTAGTTCCCATGAATAATTCCTTAAAGAAAATTATTTTAGGGCGCCAAAAATGACTCTGATCCCTTTTTGCTTTTAGATCCCCATCCAACCTCCGCTGCATTAATTTAAAGAAAGCAAGCGGTCCTGAGGAAGGTGGATTCAAATATATTTATCCACTGAAACGTGCGTCGGCCTGATTACTTTCCAGCTGGCGGCATAACCATGGATAATAATGAAGGATTTTCGCCATGAGTTTCTTGTTGCAAGCCAATTCAAGCTGGATAATAATGAATGTGATGTGTGTATGTGTATGTTTGGTATGCTATGACTGTATGTGAGGTTAGTCTAAATGTGATAATGGTAAGGGGATATGATTAAACATGTTATTTTGTATGTATAAATTGCACAATTATGCTTAATTTGCACGTTTAAGAGAATTGTATCAATGTTGAACTATTTATGATCTGCACTGTATATATGAACACAGAAAAAATCATGGTTTTATAATATCTTTAAAAAGTACAAATGAAAAATATGTTTTAAAATTTGTTTTGCAATGTACCTACAAAGGAGGGCAACAAATAAAGATATGAATTAATGCATCTCTGTTGTATCTATTAATGTTCACAGCAAAGGGACAGCCCGCTAGAGCTTAATATAGCCACTGTATAATAAATGTTGGTCGAGTGGGAGGTTGTGCATATATATATATATTTCTGTTTTCCCCTTTTCTCCCAGACCACACAATCAACTATTAAGGGGTACCTCTGGTTTTGTATGTTAATCCGTGGTTGTTTAATCACAGGTATTCTTGGCATTTAGGAGTGTCTTTATTCAATGGTCACTACTGCTGTACAACTTAGACCAATAATTTTACTGGGCACATCAATTCCTTATTACTTATGTTTTTCACTTACACTATTTTCACTTATTCTCCAGATGCATGCCTAAATAGGTAACTTCACATCTTTATTTTCATTTTTTGAGCTTAGGAGTGCATATATATTTGAACCTGGCTTAACAGGTCAATACTATTCTTACTCTGAACAAAGATCATGGAAGCCCTCAAGACGTTCGGCTTCTCCGACGAGGACGTCTCGGCTTTAATAGGAGAATTACCCACAACAAATAAAAGAGTAGTGTTGTCAAAAGTGGACAACGGAGAATGGACTAAATTAATGAATCTTTAAAAAAAGGCAAAAAGAACTGAGTCTCATGCCTTATTTATGTTGGAATACTTGAGATCAGGAGTTATTCCATCAGGCTTAAGAGTTCGCAACATTCCAGCACTCTTCACGGAGATACGCAAATTATTAGAGAAATGGTCCCACATATCCAACAGATGCTCCAGGGACTGGATGAACCTGATTGTTGAGACAGCCAGGGAGATCGTGGTTGTCCTCAATCAGGAAATCCTGGACCTGGAGGAAAAACTTAAAAGTATGACCGCGCTTGAAGACGCGAAGTCAAAATTGGACAGTTTAAGTAGTGAACTGCATGATTTTGAGGAGTATCTGATAAAAAAGAAAACTGACAAACTCAAAAATGATACCAGATGGTACACGCCAGAGAAGGCGTACCCATATTTAAGCCCCAATTACTATCAAGAGTGGCAACAAGAACAAACAACTCAGTATCAATACAGACCCAGAAGGCAACAAATCACTTTTTCAGATACATACTCATCAGACTCTGAAGGAGACAGTTCCAACACACCAGAAGGACCTAATCCTAATTATAGACCTAGAGGAGGTAGGCAAGCGGAACACAATCAACATTATCAGCACCAACCTCCATTCCTAGGTAGACAATCTGAACACAATCAAAATTACTGTTAGATTTGGGGGTCTCTAGTTGGCAGAGGTAGGTACCTTTGTCCAAATAGGGACCCTTGAGTCTAGTCAGGGAAAGTAGGTACACTCCTGAAATAACCCCTGCTCACCCTCTTGGTAGCTTGACACGAGCAGACAGGCTTAGTTCAGAGGCAGTGTGTACAGCATTTGCGAACACATACAGTAATCAAGTGACAACACTACAAATGGACACCACACAGGTTATATATTTATAAAAATAGGTATACTTTATATAGATTTATCACAAGACCATAAACGACAAAAATAATCCACAATACTGTCAAAAATGAAGAGTTCTGGTTAAAAATGCTTAAATCAAGGTTCTGTGCGAGTCGGTAGCCTTCTCCTGCTACTGCGATGTAAAGAACAAACAGAGTCTATCAAATCCAGCTGACCGCGTCGATACGGGCCAGCACAGCGTAGACGGACTCCATCACAGTACCTTTTACTTGAAGCGGCAGGCACGGGCGTGCGAGCCGGATGGCTGAACGTCGCGGTCGCGATGCAAAATGGAAGCGTTGCAGGACGCGTTGTCCCTCGATGCGGTGCAGGCAGCGGCTCGTTGACGGAGTCGGTGAGACCAAGGCCGTGCGTTGCAGGGCGAGACGGGGCTTCGATGCGGTGCTGGCAGATTACGGTGCGGCGACGGGTTCAGGAGCTGGCGTCGTCCGGACAGCGGTGCGAATCGGGCGGTGCGTCGCGAAGCTTGCGAGGCGGTGCCCAACTCCAGTGCGGTCACAGGACTCGAACTCAGCAACAGTGGCCGTGTCGGTCGGACCAGATGGATTCAGTGTAGCGAGGTGTTGCAAGGTGTGGTGCTCACAGGTTATGGTGCAGGCAGCGGCTCGTTGACGGAGTCGGGGAGACCAAGGCCGTGCGTTGCAAGATGCAGGCGTTGCTCGATGCAGTGCCAACAGGACACCGAGCCGGTTGGGAGAGTCGGTCACAGCTCCCTACCTCTGTAGCCACTGAAACAGAGTTCCCAGCAGCAATTCACAAAGGGGGTGAAGTCCAATGGTCCTGGGACTTCGATCAGTGGGCAAGCTCTCTTCCAAGCCCTTGGAGATCCTTCACAAGTTGATGAAAGTCACAGCAAAGCAAAAGTTCCTTTCTCCTTTCTTTGGCAGTCAGGCAAACCACTGCAGGCCAATCCCCCAAGCAGCACTTCAGGCTTAGGGATAGTCTCTCCTCAGTTTCTTCTTGGTTCCGCTCCTCAGCAAAGGTTTCTTCTTGTTCCCAAAAGTGATCTAAAGTTCCTGGGTTTGGGCTCCAGTACTTATATTCCTTTTCTCTTTGTTCTCTGAAGGCAGAGAGGCCTTTGCCTAGCTTAAACCAGTTCTGTGCAGCTTTGGAGCACTCTGTGTACATGTCTCCTTCTTTTCCTTTCAGAATGTAGGGCAGGGTACTCAGACGCCCGGCAGGAGGTGGAGCCAGCATTGTGGAAGGCAGGCACAGCCCTATTCAGACCCAGATGCAACTCCTCCCTCCACTCTGGATGCAGATCTCTCTATTCAGCCCCTGTGCTGCCTCACCCTGTCTCCTGTGGCCACCCCCAGCCCCTGTCACGCACAAACCAGACACACAATACACAAGCTGGCAGAGGCAGGCTGGATAGTTAGGCAAGAAAATACCCACTTTCTAAAAGTGGTATTTTCAAACACAGAATGTTAAAACCAACTTCACTAAAAGATGTATTTTATCATTCTGAGTTCAGGCATACTAAACTCGAATTTCTACCTAGTTCCCTGAGTCAGTTTAGGATTATAAGAGGTTATAATCAAACTGCCCATTCTGGCCTATGGGGAACAGGTAACCTTGCAATAGTGAAAAACGAAAATGGCTGTAATTCACTATTAGGACATGCCACACACACCAGGCATGTCCCACCTTATCCTTACAATGCACCCTGCCCGTAGGCCTACCATAGGGGTGTCTGATATGAAGAAAAGGGAAGGTTTGGGGACTGGTAGGTGGGTGCACTTACCAAGTCGACATGGCAGTCACAGACTGCACACAGGCCCTGCAATGGCAGGCCTGAGACACACTTTACAAGCTACTTCTGTGGGTGGCACAACCAGTGCTGCAAGCCCACCAGCAGCATTTGATTTACAAGCCCTGGGCACACTCAGTGCACTGTACTAAGGTCTGACAGTAATTCAAATAAGCCAAACATGGAGTCACTAATTCACATCACAATTTACAATAGGGAGCACTTGCACTTTGGCACTGATTAGCAGTGGCAAAGTGCCCATGAGCATCTAGTCCAGCAAAAACATATCGACAACAGTGGAGGCATTATGAAAAAAATGGAAGGGAGACCCATGCCAAGGATGCCAGGTCTAACACGTGTCCCCTCCAGCTGAAATGTGGGGAGAACTATCCTACCCCTAGGGAGTTCTCATCACTAAGGCGGAAAAATCTGGACAGACCATCAGCATTGGCGTGTTCTGTACCAGGGCGGTGTTCCACTGTAAAGTCCATCCCCTGTAGGAAATGGACCACCTCAACAGCTTTGGATTCTCACCCCTCATCTGCATCAACCATCTGAGGGGCCTGTGGTCTGTCTGAACCCAGAAGTGAGTCCCAAACAGGTATGGTCTCAGCTTCTTCAGTGCCCAGACCACAGCAAATGCCTCACGCTCAATAGCACTCCATCTCTGTTCCCGGGGAAGTAACCTCCTACTGATGAAGGCTACAGGTTGGTCTAGGCCCTCCTCATTGATCTGTGATAGAACAGCCCTTACACCATGCTCTGAAGCGTCCGTCTGAACAATGAACTCATTGGAGAAGTTGGGTGCCTGGAGCACAGGCGCCGTGCACATGGCAGTCTTCAAGGTGTCAAAAGCTTTTTGACAGGCGTCAGTCCAAATCACTTTCCTGGGCTGCTTCTTGGAAGTCAGCTCTGTCAAGGGTGCAACAATGCTGCCATACCCCTTGACGAATCTCCCTGTAATACCCGGTGAGTCCTAGGAAGGCTCTCACCTCTGTCTGGGTCTTGGGGGCTCCCAAGCCAGAATGGTATCCATTTTCGGTTGGAGGGGTGCCACCTGGCCGCTCCCAACCTGGTGTCCCAAGTACACCACAGAACCCTGCCCAATCTGGCACTTACTTGCCTTGGATTGTGAGGCCTGCCCTCCGCAGCGCCATCAACACTTCCCAGAGGTGGCGCAGATGTTCTTCCCAACTGGCGCTGAACACTGCGATGTCATCCAGGTAGGCGGCACTGAAATCCTCCAGTCCAACCAACACCTGGTTGACCAACCTCTGAAAGGTGGCAGGAGCATTCTTCATCCCAAAGGGCATCACCCGGAACTGGTAGTGCCCATCTGGTGTGGAGAATGCTGACCTCTCTTTGCCCCATCAGTCAAGGCGATCTGCCAGTACCCAGACGTTAAGTCAAACGTGCTGAGGTACCGCGCAGCCCCTAACCGATCTATGAGCTCATCAGCTCTGGGGATGGGGTGGGCGCTCAGTCCTGGTGACGGAATTGAGTCCCCTGTAGTCCACACAGAACTGGAGTTCTGGTGTGGCACGAGGTGCGGCAGCCTTTGGAACCAAGACCACTGGGCTGGCCCAAGGGCTGTTAGAGGACTCAATCACCCCTAGCGCAAACATCTTGGAGACCTCCTCCTTGATGCAGGCTCTGACCCTGTCAGTCACCCTGTAAGCCTTGTGCTTCACAGGAAGACTGTCCCCAGTGTCCACATCATGGACGCACCAATGAGTGACACTGGGAACCAGGGAGAACAGGTCAGGGAACTGTCCCAACAGCTGGCGACAGTCACCCTGCTGCTCAGGTGTGAGAGAGGTAGAGAGGTTTACTCCCTCCACTGATCCATCTTGCTCTCGGGCAGACAGGAGGTCAGGAAGAGGCTCGGTCTCCTCCTCCATCCCATCATCTGTAGCTAAGAGCATGCCCACTTGGGACCTCTCCAAGTGGGGCTTTAGGCGGTTCACATGAAGGACCCGCAAGGGGTTCCTGGGAGACTGCAAGTCCACCAAGTAGGTAACGGGACTCTTGCACTCCACCACTGTGAAAGGGCCGGTCCACCTGTCCTGGAGCGCACAAGGCTCCACAGGGGCCATGACCCACACTTTCTGACCAGGCTGAAGCTCGACCAGAGTGGCATTCTGGTCGTACCACCGCTTTATCTCCTCCTGGCTGGCTTCCAGATTTGCCTCAGCAAGCTCTCTGAAACGCCTAGTCTGGTTCCTGAAGGCCAGCATGTAACAGTATACATCCTGGGGAGGTTTCCTGGGAGATTGCTCCCAGCCTTCCTTGACCAAACTCAGAGGTCCTCGCACCGGGTGTCTATAGAGGAGCTCAAAGTGGCTGAACCTTAGAGACTTCTGTGGCACCTCCCGGTATGCAAACAACAGGCAAGGTAAGAGGACGTCCCATTTACGCCTCATGGGTTCTTCCAGACCCATAATCATGCCCTTGAGGGTCCGGTTGAATCTCTCAACCAGCCCATTTCCTTGAGGGTGGTAAGGAGTGGTGAACTTGTAAGTTACACCGCACTCCTGCCACAGGGACTTCATGTACTTGGACACGAAGTTGGTACCTCTGTCAGACACCACCTCTGGAGGGAATCCCACACATGAGAAAATTCCCATCAGTGCCCGTCCCACCACGGGGGCCGTCACTGTCCTCAGAGGGATGGCTTCAGGGTACCGGGTGGCATGGTCCACCAAGAGCAGGATAAACCTGTTGCCCATGGCTGTCTTGGGGTCCAGTGGCCCCACAATGTCAATAGCCACCCGTTCAAAGGGGGTGCTGACCACAGGGAATGGCTGGAGAGGAGCCTTCTGCTTCCTCCCACTCTTTCCACTTGCCTGGCAAGTCTGGCATGTCCTGCGGTGAGTGGCGGCACTCCTGCGCATCTGGGGCCAATAGAAATGGGTGACAAGCCTTTCAAAGGTCTTGTCCTGCCCCAGATGTCCTGCTAACGGTACATCATGAGCCAACCCCAGTAGGAAGGCTCGGAAGCGCTGGGGTACCACCAGCACACGGGCTGACCCAGGCTCAGCAACCTTAGGCTCTGAATACAGGAGACCATTCTCCCAGTAAATCCAATGTGATCCAGACTGATCACCTGCTGCCTGGTCTGTGGTCTGTTGCCTCAGACCCACGAGAGAAGGGCATGTGTTCTGTTCCTCGCAGAACTCTTCCCTGGAGGGTCCTCCTTCTTGCTGCCAATGGGTCAGCTCAGATAGGTCCCCCAGTTCAGCTACCTGTTCCTTCCCCTGTAGGCTCCAGGGCATCCCCCTCAGGGTCTGCCTCCTCCTGGACCGTGGGGAACTTCGGGGCCGGTTTCCCGTGCCCCCTGCCTCCTCTCTCTCCGGCAGGCACCTGGGCCTCCCTCTCAGGCTCCAGGTCCTCTTGAACACCTTTAGCTGCCATTGACCGGGTGGTCACACATGCCCAATCAGGCAAGCCCAACATTTCTAAATGCGCACTCCGCTCCACCTTAGCCCAAGGTGAGCTCTCCAAATCGTTCCATAACAAACAGTCAACAGGCATGGCTGGCCTCACAGCTACTTGAAGAGTACCCGAGACCCCCCCACTCAAAGGGAACCTGAGCCACCTTGCAGTGACTCTCTGTGTTGTCAGCGGCAACAACCGGATAGAATGCATCAGGGACAACCTGCTCTTTAGACACCAGGTGACACTTGACAGCTGTCACACTGGCTCCTGTGTCTCTCAGAGCCTCCACCCTATGGCCATTGATGGTCACCCACTGCCTGTATTTTTTAGTGTTATCAGGCAGCTGGGTCCTAGGGACCATCTCAGAGTCTCCTAATGAGACAAGGGAAAACACTGTGGGATCCCCCCCACCTTGGGCACTCCCACTCCTCCCCCAGGGCTACACTCAGCCAACTGGCGGGGACTGCACCAGTGGGTGCTGGTTTTCCATGCAAAGGGCAATGAGGATCGTTTGCCTTGTGGCCAGGGGCGCCACACTTGTAACACACCAGTGGTCCCTGGTGAACAGGGGGCCTGTCAGGGCCACTGGCTTCTTCTCAGGGGAGGCTGGGAACCTTTCCCTTGGTTCCCTTGGGGTCTACTTTGGGGCCCTTTATGAAACTCCCTCTGTTTACCCTTGTCCCCCCCAATCTTCTGCTGGGGACCCTGCCCACCCTTGGCGGAGTCTCCCACGTGACCCTTGTGGACCCGGGTACTCACCCAGCGGTCCGCCTCCTCAGCAAGCTGCCTAGGGTTAGTCAGCTTACAATCAATCAGGTGCTGGCGTAGCTCAGGAAAACAATTACTGGACAAGTGCTCCCATGCAATCAAATCAAAGAGCGCCTGAAAATCAGTCGCTTTGCTACCCTTCACCCAACCATCCAATGCTCTGCAAAAAAAGTCACATATTCAACCCAGGTACTGCCCTCAATCTTCTTACAGTTCCTGAACCTCTGCCTATAAAGCTCAGGGGTCAAACCATATCTAGACATTAATGCTTCCTTCATGTGGCTGTATGAATTGCAGACTTCAGAGGGCAAGTCCAACAAGGTATCCCGCCCTTCACTAAGGAACCGACCCCACAACCCCGCTCCCCAATCCTTCTCAGGGACCCGGTGGGAAGTCATGGCTACCTCATAGGCCCTAAACCATTGCCCAATATCATGATTCTTAAAAATTCCTTCACCACATCTTTGGGAATATACACCCTAGGTTCAACAGGCATGGACGGTGTGCTGCCACCAGAGGGAGTAATCTCTAAGCTTTTGGCCTTCAATTCCAACTCCCTCAAAACCTTCTCATGTTCAAACTGCATTATCTTTTCTTCTAGGGCTAATTTCCTAGTTTGCATTTCAAATTCTAACTGCCCATTCAGCTTGAGCTTGGTCAGCTCCATTTCGTGCATCCTACTCTCTTTCCTGTCCTCCAACTCTTCTGGAGACAGACCTCTGGCAGAAACACTGCTACCTACTGGGGAAGGTGGTCTTCCAGCCCCTAGACCCAATAGCCCCTCCAGCTGCCCTTCTGCATTCTCTGCCCCCTCCACAGGGGCACTCCTTGATTCGACCCAGGCCCTCAGCGCCTTTGGAGGTCCTCCTTCCTGGAGAGCCCGGTCATGGACACTTTAAACTTTTGCAGAAATGCTTGAGCTGCTTGAGGGTGTAGCATTCTAGCCTCTCTTCTTCCCAATCACACTCAACAGAGGCTACTGATGCTGGTTTCTCCATGGTGATAAAACTTGGCAGTTGCAAAAATAGAAAAGCCCAGAAAAAATGCTATCAAAGAGTATGCGGTTGCGTTTTGGTCTGCACTCACTTGGTAGTGTTCACCAATTACTGTACATGAGTCACAAATGCAAGTCCAAAATCCTCACCGCTGACCACCAATGTTAGATTTGGGGGTCTCTAGTTGGCAGAGGTAGGTACCTTTGTCCAAATAGGGACCCTTGAGTCTAGTCAGGGAAAGTAGGTACACTCCTGAAATAACCCCTGCTCACCCTCTTGGTAGCTTGGCACGAGCAGACAGGCTTAGTTCAGAGGCAGTGTGTAAAGCATTTGCGAACACATACAGTAATCAAGTGACAACACTACAAATGGACACCACACAGGTTATATATTTATAAAAATAGGTATACTTTATATAGATTTATCACAAGACCATAAACGACAAAAATCATCCACAATACTGTCAAAAATGAAGAGTTCTGGTTAAAAATGCTTAAATCAAGGTTCTGTGCGAGTCGGTAGCCTTCTCCGGCTACTGCGATGTAAAGAACAAACAGAGTCTATCAAATCCAGCTGACCGCGTTGATACGGGCCGGCACAGCGTAGACGGACTCGGTCACAGTACCTTTTACTTGAAGCGGCAGGCACGGGCATGCGAGCCGGATGGCTGAACGTCGCGGTCGCGATGCAAAATGGAAGCGCTTGCAGGACGCGTTGTCCCTCGATGCGGTGCAGGCAGCGGCTCGTTGACGGAGTCGGTGAGACCAAGGCCGTGCGTTGCAGGGGCGAGACGGGGCTTCGATGGCGGTGCTGGCAGATTACGGTGCGGCGACTGAGCCGGGTTCAGGAGCTGGCGTCGATCAGTCCGGACAGCGGTGCGAGTCGGGCGGTGCGTCGCGGAGCTTGCATGGCGGTGCCCAACTCCAGTGCGGTCACAGGACTCGAACTCAGCAACAGTGGCCGTGTCGGTCGGACCAGATGGATTCGGTGTAGCGAGGCGTTGCAAGGTGCGGTGCTCACAGGTTACGGTGCAGGCAGCGGCTCGTTGACGGAGTCGGGGAGACCAAGGCCGTGCGTTGCAAGATGCAGGCGTTGCTCGATGCGGTGCCAACAGGACACCGAGCCAGTCGGGAGAGTCGGTCACAGCTCCCTACCTCTGTAGCCACTGAAACAGAGTTCCCAGCAGCAATTCACAAAGTGGGTGAAGTCCAATGGTCCTGGGACTTCGATCAGGGGGCAAGCTCTCTTCCAAGCCCTTGGAGATCCTTCACAAGTTGATGAAAGTCACAGCAAAGCAAAAGTTCCTTTTTCCTTTCTTTGGCAGTCAGGCAAACCACTGCAGGCCAATCCCCCAAGCAGCACTTCAGGCTTAGGGATAGTCTCTCCTCAGTTTCTTCTTGGTTCCGCTCCTCAGCAAAGGTTTCTTCTTGTTCCCAAAAGTGATCTAAAGTTCCTGGGTTTGGGCCCCAGTACTTATACTCCTTTTCTCTTTGTTCTCTGAAGGCAGAGAGGCCTTTGCCTAGCTTAAACCAGTTCTGTGCAGCTTTGGAGCACTCTGTGTACATGTCTCCTTCTTTTCCTTTCAGAATGTGGGGCAGGGTACTCAGACGCCCGGCAGGAGGTTGAGCCAGCATTGTGGAAGGCAGGCACAGCCCTATTCAGACCCAGATGCAACTCCTCCCTCCACTCTGGATGCAGATCTCTCTATTCAGCCCTGTGCTGCCTCACCCTGTCTCCTGTGGCCACCCCCAGCCCCTGTCACGCACAAACCAGACACACAATACACAAGCTGGCAGAGGCAGGCTGGATAGTTAGGCAAGAAAATACCCACTTTCTAAAAGTGGTATTTTCAATGTTAAAACCAACTTCACTAAAAGATGTATTTTATCATTCTGAGTTCAGGCATACTAAACTTGAATTTCTACCTAGTTCCCTGAGTCAGTTTAGGATTATAAGAGGTTATAATCAAACTGCCCATTCTGGCCTATGGGGAACAGGTAACCTTGCAATAGTGAAAAACGAAAATGGCTGTAATTCACTATTAGGACATGCCACACACACCAGGCATGTCCCACCTTATCCTTACAATGCACCCTGCCCGTAGGCCTACCATAGGGGTGTCTGATATGAAGAAAAGGGAAGGTTTGGGGACTGGTAGGTGGGTGCACTTACCAAGTCGACATGGCAGTCACAGACTGCACACAAGCCCTGCAATGGCAGGCCTGAGACACACTTTACAAGCTACTTCTGTGGGTGGCACAACCAGTGCTGCAAGCCCACCAGCAGCATTTGATTTACAAGCCCTGGGCACACTCAGTGCACTGTACTAGGGTCTGACAGTAATTCAAATAAGCCAAACATGGAGTCACTAATTCACATCACAATTTACAATAGGGAGCACTTGCACTTTGGCACTGATTAGCAGTGGCAAAGTGCCCATGAGCATCTAGTCCAGCAAAAACATATCGACAACAGTGGAGGCATTATGAAAAAAATGGAAGGGAGACCCATGTCAAGGATGCCAGGTCTAACAATTACCAGCAACAGTCCCCTTTTTTAGGGAGAGGACAGAACAGAGGCAGGATGAGGTTCCAGAGACCAAACAGAGGGAACTACCGCCAAACAGACCCACCACCTCCACAACCGTATATGAGAAGCCGGAACCAACAATATTGAAGGTGAGTAGTGATATCCATGGCTCTCTTACTGATGCTATCCCTATCTTCAACCTCTCCAAACATCAATTAAGGCAGGATGAGATAGAAATCCTTAGCAAGGGATTATCCTTTGTCCCCAGCACTACATGTAATAAGTTCCTTTTAAACCAGGACATCTTTTCTTTTTTTAGAAAGATTAGACTTAAGAAATTCTTCAGCCTTAACAGCAGAGAGGAGACTGAGACTAATCGGTCAGGATGCAAACCTAAATCCACGTTTACCCCCACCCTAGACATGGTAGGCCCAGAAGTAGCTATCTTTGAGCAAACTGTACTTAAAGACCTACAAAAAGTTACCAAATATAACTATAAAGGTAATTATAACCTTACGAGACAAGAAAGTGTCGCACTTAAAAACTTACAAGGCACTAGTGATATCACGGTCAAGCCATGCAATAAAGGGGGCGGGATAGTGGTCATGGATACAGAGGATTACACCCGAAAAGTCCAAGCCATGTTATCAGTGCCTGACCACTACAGACCTGCCAATCGCTCCAAACTCAAATCCCTTAATTCTCAGATTGGTACCATCACTAAGAAGGCCTTAGAAGATGGGTACATCTGCAGTAAGGAATACACATTTTTAAATAAAGCTAACCCTGTGATCCCAGCCATGTATGGGGAACCTAAAACACACAAAAACACCCAGGACCCTCCACTCCGTCCCATAATCTCGTCCATAAATTCCAACACCGAACCCATATCTAAATATGTGAATTCTTTCTTATGTCCCCTTACCTTTACTTATCCTTCACACATCAAGGACACAGGGGATCACATAAACAAGATAGAAAACACGCCCTTCAATCCAGATCGAGAGATCCTTGTAACACTAGACATCGAGGCACTCTACACAAATATACCCCAAAGAAGAGCTGTAGAGTCAGTAGCATCACTTCTCAGCAGAACAGTGGGTGATAGGCCAGATAGGTTTATCTTAGAGTGTCTCGAGTTAGTGTTATGCAAAAACTACTTTGAATTTAAAAATGACCTGTATCAACAGATTAAGGGGACCAGCATGGGAGCTTCGTGTGCTCCCAGCGTAGCGAATATTTTTATGGGAGAGTGGGAGCGTAAGCACATTTTTAATGAAGCGGCGCCATTTTTTGAAAATGTAAAGATGTGGCGCCGCTTCATAGATGTCATTTTCTTTGTCTGGGAGGGGGGTGAACAAGCCCTCCAAGAATTCATCTTGTGGCTCAACCTCAGTGATGTGAACCTGAGGTTCACAGCTAACTATAGTAACCAAAAAGTAGAATTCTTAGACATAGTTATTTTGGGACACTCAGGGTCACTGGAGGTTAGCTTTTACAGGAAACCCACTGCTAAAAATACCATCTTACAGCACGATAGCTTCCATCCGAACAGCCAAAAAGACTCAATCCCGTTTGGAGAGTTCCTCAGAGTAAAGCGTAATTGCTCAAATCTCGCAGAATATGATAAACATGGAGGGCAACTCAAGCAAAGATTACTAGATAGGGGATATCCTAAATGCTTAGTCAGGACCTCTTTCAAGAGAGCAAGATTTTACAACCGTGAAGCCCTTCTGACTGGATCACACAGCAAAAAAACAGACAAATTAGTTTGTGTCATTAATCATTCTCCATTAAATTTTAAAATTAAAAAGATTCTGGACAAAAATTGGAACATCCTTAATGCCAGTGAAGACCATGATGCGTTGGAGAGGCCCATATTAGCATACCAGAGGAATGCCAATTTAAAAGACAAATTAATCCATTCCAGGGATTTACCAAATAGGTCTATTACAGACAGGACAATCACAGGTCTTCCTGCGATCCGAGGCAACCACAGATGTGGTAACTGTGTAGCGTGTGAAACAGCCATAGTCACTGAACAGTGGACCTATAAAGGTCGCTCAGGCAAATTATTAGATCAGACCAACTGCAGGAGTCATAATGTTATCTATCTCATCCTGTGTCCCTGCAATCAGGGATATGTTGGGGAAACAGGAAGAGAGTTCTGCACACGCAACTCAGAGCACAGATCAGCTATCAAAAGAAAGAAACTGGCATCCCCCTTAGTACAGCATTGCATTGAGCATGCACACACAGAGAAAGACTTACGTTGGTTGATCCTTGAAAAGGTCAAAACTAAACTAGGCAAAAACAAGACGGACACGCGCAAATTGAGAGAGACGTATTGGATTTTCACTCTTAATAAAGTAAAGGAGGGTTTAAACGAAGAAATAATATGGAAAATCAGCTGATCACTCATTAGTATGATGCTGAGTATGGGTCATTATTTTGCCCCACTAGTGAGTCTTCAGCTGTAATTACGAAACACCACATATTTAGATAATAATCTCTCAATTATTATTACGTCTTGATCTAACCATCACTTACATGAAGACCAATGGGCCTTAAAGTTCATAATATCTATCGCTAAACGAGCACACGAGGCTCATGTTGGTTTTAAATAAAAGACCAATGGGCCTTACAGTTCATAATATCTATCGCCAAACGAGCACAAGAGGCTCATGTTGGTTTTAAATAAAAGTATCCCTTTTCTGATTACTTCTTTGCATTACTAACAGTAAGTCTTGCCCCACTAGCGAGGCATTAGGTTCGAACTGAGACACTATACACTATAGCCTCATTAGCGAGCCCTCGGGTTTCTACTGAGACATTAAACACTTAGATAACTGTCTCTGAATTGACATTACGGTTCGATCTGATATTTAATATCTTACGAAGAATAATGGGCTATCATGTTCAGAATATCTATCGCACAATAAGTATATGAGGCTCACGCTTTAAAAAAAAAGGATATCCTTTTCTGACCATCCTGTGGCATTACTGATAGTGTGCCTTTGTGAAAAATTCCTCTTTTTAGTATCCCAAATAAAACAAAAATCTTAAGGGAAACCTATTGAAATTATTGGAGATATTTCCCTTTGTGATAATAAGGAAAAATATACTACGAGCATTAGCACCCGACAGCTCTGATATATACCTATTTCATGTAGTAGAATATTGCATTCATTTAATTGCGTATAGAACCGCGTTTGCTCCACCCTAAGCATGCCTGCAAGACTTAAATAGATTCACCATAGTTTTGAAAGCAGGCCTCTGCTTAAGAAGCAGATATAGCTACTAACCTGCTACCAACAAGTGTACTTGAAATTGTATTAGAGATATTTCCCCTACTGTAAGTCATAATAGGGAAGAATAGACTATGAGTATCAGTCCTCTATATCACGAGCATGGACTCTTCTCAATGTAACCTCGTGCAATATAAGTTTACTTCTGTGATCCACATTACAGTACCTATATCATTTTTAATAAGGTTGCCGAAATTGAGTGACAGTAATTAATAACAACATGGCAGTGAGTAGTAAACATGTATACCTGCACCCTTTAGAAAGATCAAAACAGAGGGCTTTCACATTTTTTGTATTATTATTTATGTCCCTCTACCATTCTTCCAATAGCGCAAAAAAGTGCAGTCCTACAACCATACTGGACTCTGCATAGCCGCCACAATAAAAACATTGGCCCATTCATCTCAGAGTGGGCAGTATTTACATTGCCAATGAGTCACCAAAAGTAAAGTGTACCAAAGACCTATAAGGTAAAAAACATCAGACTGTGATATTAGAATTTTCGTTATTCATAAGAAATCAAACATATAGGTAACCTATGTTGTTGTTACATTGTGAATAGCCAAGTTGGAGCCACAACAGCATATGGGAACATTCTTACCAATCGGTAATACCCCCAGAGGCATTTCTGTCGGATATATGGGCCTGCCATTGTGTAATCAAAATCGATTGGTTAGTCACACAATTTTACTCATTTGCACAAATGAAGTAAATGGAAAGGTGGGCTATAAGGTATTAACACACAAGTTCGGATTTTCTGAATTTAGGACGCTAGGCAAGCATCTGACCCTTTACATTTTAGGAATTTTTTTTCTTTTCTTCTTTTTTCCAACCTATACTCAACTCACGGTGTGGTATGCTCAGTATGGTCTTGACTCTGCTATATTCATTAGATATTTACTTATAGAGCAGTAGTTCCCATGAATAATTCCTTAAAGAAAATTATTTTAGGGCGCCAAAAATGACTGATCCCTTTTTGCTTTTAGATCCCCCATCCAACCTCTGCTGCATTAATTTAAAGAAAGCAAGCGGTCCTGAGGAAGGTGGATTCAAATATATTTATCCACTGAAACGTGCGTCGGCCTAATTACTTTCCAGCTGGCGGTATAACCATGGATACTAATGAAGGATTTTCGCCATGAGTTTCTTGTTGCAAGCCAATTAAAGCTGGATAATAATGAATGTGATGTGTGTATGTGTATGTTTGGTATGCTATGACTGTATGTGAGGTTAGTCTAAATGTGATAATGGTAAGGGGATATGATTAAACATGTTATTTTGTATGTATAAATTGCACAATTATGCTTAATTTGCACATTTAAGAGAATTTTATCAATGTTGAACTATTTATGATCTGCACTGTATATATGAACACAGAAAAAATCATGGTTTTATAATATCTTTAAAAATTCAAATGAAAAATATGTTTTAATTTTTTTTTGCAATGTACCTACAAAGGAGGGCAACAAATAAAGATATGAATTAATGCATCTCTGTTGTACCTATTAATGTTCACAGCAAAGGGACAGCCCGCTAGAGCTTAATATAGCCACTGTATAATAAATGTTGGTCGAGTGGGAGGTTGTGCATATATATATATTTCTGTTTTCCCCTTTTCTCCCAGACCACACAATCAACTATTAAGGGGTACCTCTGGTTTTGTACAGCAACAGGTACAACAGGTACAAGTGCCTCAAGCTCCTATGCCAAATAATGTGAATGCTCAGGTACAGAGATACAGTGCGAATGCTGGATTTCACGCGAGTGAACAAATTGGTAAGAAACAAAATGGACAGATGGTTTCGCAATATTGGTTGCAATGTCCTGAGAGTGATTCAGATTCATCTCAATGACGGTGCCTGAGGGGGGAGGAAGAGTGCATGCTTGCCGCATCTCTAGAGGTAGATCAATCAGGTTCTTTTGTGGATGGGAAAGTGGAAGGTAATGATATTACATTCCTTGTGGACACTGGTGCTACACGTTCTACTGTGAGAGCAGCAGAAATTCCAAACCTACCCCTCTCGGGAGAAACAATCCAAGTTGTAGGAGTTTCAAATAAGTATATTAGAACCCCAGTGACCAAACTAATGGAGGTTCATATTGGAGAATTTAGAGATTTGCATCGGTTTGTGGTGTGTGATACGAGTCCGGTGAACCTTTTAGGTGGGGACTTACTGTGCAAGATGAATTGCACCATCTATTGTACACCAGATGGTATTGCTTTTCAAACACCAGATGAGGATGTTGCTTTCAAAGTGATGTTAGCAAGGCAAGGGACAGAAGTGAATGATTTGTATGTTTTATTTACAGCGAAGTATTTGCCTGTTGAGTTGAGAGATACTGTGATGACTGATGTGTGGGATTTTACAGGGAAAGACATCGGATGGATGAAGGGTGTTGATCCAATTCAAATTTTGGTCAAACAAGGTGCAGAATTTCCGAAAACACCACAGTATAAAATGAGTCCTGAGACCATTGCAGGAGTTACTCCTTTAATTGAGCAAATGATTCAACAAGGTATTCTGAGAGAGATACTAGGGAGTCCTTGTAATTCACCTATTATTGGAATTAAAAAAACGAGTGGCAAGTATAGAATTTTGCAAGATTTGAGAAAAATGAATAAGATTGTAGTACCTTGTTGTCCGATAGTGCCAAACCCAGCAGTAATTCTTTACCAAATTCCCTGTGATACGGAATGGTTCACAGTGATTGATTTGTGCCAAGCATTTTTCTCGATACCCTTGCATCAGGATAGCCAATATCTTTTTGCTTTCCGGTTCGGAGACCGTGTCTTGGCATGGTGCCGAGTTCCTCAAGGGTATACAGACAGTCCTTCAATTTTCAATCAGATTCTGAAAAAGTGTCTGGAGTCATTGGTTATGCCAGAAGACTCAGTATTGGTGCAATACATCGATGACCTATTGGTGGCATCAAAGACACGAGAAGCATGTGTGACAGATACAATTGCTCTACTGAACCATTTGGCAGTAGGTGGGCATAAAGTGTCACCAGCAAAATTGCAGTTTTGTCAAAAAAAGGTACAATATTTGGGACACAAAATTGAGAAAGGAGTCAGGAAAGTATCACAAGATTGAATTGCTGTGACCTTGCACATGGGTCCTCCCAGAACACAGAAAGAAGTTCGAATGTTTCTGGGCATGGTTGGATACTGCAGACAGTGGATCAGTGGTTCTTCACTGATAGCCAAGCCATTACAGAGATTGACTCACAAAGATTTAGTCGATCCAATCAAACTGGGTGAAGAAAGCATGAAGGCTTTTGTTGAGTTGCGAGATAGTCTTTGTCGAGCACCTGCATTGGGAATGCCAGATTATTCTAAAGACTTTGCATTGTTCTGTTGTGAGAAGGATGGATGTGCACTTTCAGTTTTGACGCAGACACATGGAATGGCGCGTCGTACAATGGCATATTTTTCTGCTACTTTGGACTCAGTGGCTGCAGCGTTGCCAGGTTGTTTGAAAGCAGTGGCTGCTACATGTGTGAGCCTGGAGCAGAGTGAATCAATTGTGATGAGACATCCATTGAGAGTGTATGTGCCACATTCTGTTGAGATTTTGCTGACAAGGATGAGAACACAGCACATGACAAGTAGTCGTTTGACTACTTGTCATGTCCTGTGTTCTCGTTTGACTAGATATGAGAGAGTGATCTTGGGTGCTGAGAATGTGACAGTAACAAGATGTACAACACTGAACCCAGCGACTTTGCTGCCGAGTTCAAGTTGTGAAGAAGTAAAAGATGAAGCAGATCATGATTGTCTGGATGTGACAGAGTTGTGTACGAAACCAAGGCCTGGCATAAAAGACACATCATTGCCAGAATCCGATTGTGTGATGTTTGTAGATGGTTCATGTCTGAGAGATGAAAAGGGTGCATTGTGTGCTTCATATGCAGTATGTACAGTGGCCATGGTTCTTGAAGCATCTTGTCTAAGAGGGATAAATTCAGCTCAAATTTCTGAATTGATCACTTTGACCAGGGCTTGTGTAATTGGCAAAAATTTGAGAATAACCATATTTAAGGATAGTCAATACGGTTTCGGGGTGGTGCACGATTTTGGTCAATTTTGGATGCAACGTGGATTTCTGACATCTTCAGGATCCCCGATCAGAAATAGCAAAGATGTAAAAGATTTTCTAAATGCATTACAATTGCCTAAAGAGATTGCAGTGGTCAAATGCCAGGCACATAAATCAGGAAATGATTATGTGACTAGTGGCAACAGATATGCAGACCAAGTGGCTTGTTTCTGTGCACAAAATTCGGTTTCGATTAATAAAGGAGCAGAAAAAAGAATACAAATTGTCACTTGATGTTCTCTTCTGTAGAAACATGGGATGAAGTTAGACAATTGCAAGAAGAAGCTAGTGAAGAAGAGAAAGAAATTTGGATTAAATTAGGATGTACAAGGAGACCTGAAGATGAAATATGGGTCTAGGTGGATGATAGACGAGTAATGCCAGATTGTTTACTTTCACAATTTGGAAGGATGTACCATGGAGTAACACATGTGGGAAGAGATGCTATAATTAGACTCTTCAAACAGTCATGGTACAATACTAAGTTCAGGGTTATTGCAGAGAGCCTTTGCCAGAGATGTGTAGTGTGCCAGCAGCAAAATCCAGGTAGAAAGACTGTTGTCAGTTGCGGGCGGATTATAAAAGCAGCAGGACCTTTTACTAGATTACAGGCTGATTTTATCGAGTTGCCTCCTTCTAATGGACTGAACCATGTCTTGGTTGTTGTTTGTCTGTTTTCTCGTTGGGTAGAAGCATATCCAACAAGAAGAAATGATAGTTTAACACAATAAATGTTGTAAAGCGCTCTGATACCTCCAGGTCTGGCTAGCGCTATATAAAACTCTTAAATAATAAATAAATAAATAACAGTTGCTAAGTTGCTTTTGAGAGAGATCATTCCTAGATTTGGATTTCCAGTCTCTTTAGAAACGGATAGAGGTACACATTTTAATAATGAAATAATTCAGATGATTTGGGCAGCATTACAAATTGAGCAAAAGCTGCATTGTGCCTATCGACCAGAAGCCTCAGGTGTGGTCGAGCAAATTAATGGCACTATTAAATCAAGACTGTCAAAAGTGTGTGCATCTACAGCACTGAAATGGCCAGATGCTTTACCTTTGGTATTAATGAGTCTGAGAAGCATTCTTGATAAAAAAGACTGGATTATCCCCTCATGAAGTTATAATGGGGAGAGCAACGAGACAGCCGATTGTACCAGCAAATCAACCGATGAATATAACTGATGATTTGGTGCTTGATTATGGCAAAGGATTGGCTGATGTGGTGCGTTCTGTGTCTCATCAGGTTGGAGAAAGTGCAACCACAACACAGCAAGAGCAAGCACATGATTTAAGTCCGGGAGAGTGGATCCTGGTGAAGAAGCATGTGAGAAAATCGTATCTGGAACCTAGATGGCATGGCCCATACCAGGTAATACTGGTGACAACGACAGCAGTGAAGTGTGGAGGTTTGCCAAATTGGATACACGCAAGTCACACAAGGAGAGTCCCAAGTCCACTTGAAAGGCAAGAAGAAAAAGAGCAGAGACTGGCAGAGAGTCGAGAGGAGCCAGAAGCTGTAGAATGTGAAACCATAGAGTCCGAAGCTACAGATTCTGAAGGTATTGAACATGTGATTGATCAGGAACAAAGTCGAATAAAGTGGGCACTAGCTACTGGGTCTCGTAAGACTGCTGTTGAAAATGATGATGGAGAAGTGTTAAATGAGAATCAAGAGCAAGTGCAATAGAGAAAAGAACTGAATAAAAGAACTTGCGAACTTGACACTGAAGCAGAAGGAACTGTGCAAGTTAAGAAAGCAAGAAAAGGTGATGTGTGGCCAAAAGGAGTGAAAAGACTGAAATACACTCTGAAAAAGAAAATACCGGACACGATAGTTGAAGTACCAAACAAAACAGAACAAAGTGAGTCAGAAGAAGAATTAGTTTGGAAAACTAAGAGAGTAAGAGTTCCAAACAAGAAATACACAGCTCCAGAATGGAAATATGTGGTATTGGAAGAAATTGAGCATACAGATCAGAGCAAAGAAGACACTGGTACAAAACAGAGTGAAGCAAATGGTTTCGAAACACCCTAAAAGAACTGTGTAAACTAAAGGGTGCAGAAAATTAAAGAATTTGTTCAGAGAAGAAAAGAGAACTAAAGAAGAAATTGAATCAAAGGCTGTGAAGAAATAAAAAAAAAAAGAAAAAGAGGGGGTGAAGAAAGAAGAAGAAGGCTTGAAGTTTTTGGATACACTATTTAGATAGTTTTATAGTTTTTATAGTTTTTTCTTTTTGAATTGATATGAATTTTTTCCTTAAAAATGGCAAAAATAGCAGAGACTGGATATTAAAATCATAGGTTTAAACGTAGATGTATTAATGCTTGCTTATTTAGTATTTTATTACTAATGTTGGTGTGGTTAACATTAATTGTTATTGTGCCTGTCTTAATGGTAACTAACCATAAAAATAATACTAATGGTGTGATGAGTGAGAAAGTAGATTCTAAAAGTCTTAAAGAAATCTCGCATACTAATATAGAAAAGATGGATGGTGACAGCATTTACCATCAAGATAAATCAATCAATGACTTTTCGTTAAATGTTTTTACTAAGTTGTTGTATGAGTACGTTGACACAATGAATGCGAGAGATTGTTATGTGTGCATGCAATTACCGTCGTCTATCTCAGAGGGGTGACTTACCATCACCTACCTTTAACATATGGAGTGTCTTGTAGTGTTCTAACGAGTCTCTTTTACGAGAAAGGTAGCTTACAATATTATTATTCTAACATGGATTTAGTGTTTTCAGAAATTCCTATTAGAAAGAACATGAATAGAGTAAGTAGTGCTGAAAATGCAGAACATATGGAGGAATTTTTTCATCCAACAAAAACAATAGATATAGTATACGCATATAGACATAACTTAACATGTAGATTGCAGTTTGAAGAAATAGAATTTATTAACTTTATTAACATGGTAGAGGATAGAAGGCAGGATTTCAAGAGAAAGGCTGCTGAGCAAAAGTCTCATGTACCTCCATGGGCTTTCAGAGAAGGAGATTACAAAAAGGGTGAGACATACGCTGCCATGACCCTGGACTGGCATCATAGAGGGAAGCTTTGCTTGCTTAGATTAAAAACTTATTATAACAATTATTTCATTGGTTCTAGTGAGTGTGATCATACTTTCCTAATTACGGGAGGATGGGGAATAAAAGGCGGAACTGATCCTGTCTTTCCGGGAATCTATTATGTGCGTGGTAAGAATGCCTACTATAGGTTGCCTGCACATTGGTATGGATGTTGTTATATTGGGATAGTATTTTCAAAAGTGTACCACTTGGATAAAAATGATAGAATCAATGAAGTAAAGAATGGATTAATACGTAATAAGAGAGGAGCGAGTTTTCCAGAAATAGTGGGAGATATTTTTGGAGCATTGATACCTTCAGTTGGAGTCATATTAAACTCACATAAAATTAGAAAATTGTCCACAGTGGTTGATCGTTTATCAACAGATACTGCTGGTGGTTTCTTGATGATTGATACTGAGATGGTTGCAATTAGATCTATGGTTTTACAAAATCGACTTGCCCTTGATGTATTATTGGCCAAGGAGGGTGGAGTCTGTAATATGTTGAAAATTCAACAATGTTGTACTTATATCCCGGATAAGAGTAAGAGTCTGGAGGGGTTTATTAAAAACATTACAAATATTCGAGAAGATTTGGCTGAACTAAAGGTTGACGGTGCTTGGGAGAAACTTAGTAAGAGTTTTTCTTCCATGAGTAATTGGTTTGCTACCTTTGGGAATAGTGTATTAGTGTATTAGGGAGAATCCATTATATCATTGCAGTAGCTACAGCAATACTAATGATTTTTCTGATTTATAAATGATGTAAATGCAAAAAGGAAACATCTGATGTGAAACGAAGAGAAAGAAAGAGTAAGAGAGAAGAGATAGAATTAGAGGACAAGAAAGGTAATTATTATGAAATAATGAAGGATTTAGATGGAATAATGGTAAAGCGAGAGAGAACAACTGCTTTCTGAAAGTGATAATTTGTATTGGTGGGTATTTTGGTGATGGCTCAAAACGCCATCAAAGGGGGGATTGATGGAGCAGGGTTTTAGCTAAATAAAACCTGCTCGAATTGAACCCTCAGTAACATATACTAACTGTGTGCAGTGAAAAACTAATGTGGAAAAGAGCCTAACATGAGGGAAAATGCTACTGCGCAAGCGCGTACTAAAGCACTGGAGTAGGCCGCAAATGCTTCTTGACAAATAAAAGGACTAATGCTGCTTTTGTGCACATTATTAACGTTTGCTAGAAAAATAATATTAACACGGGTTGCGCATGGATAGATGCAGCATTGGGTGGATGCGTAATGAAAAGCATTATAAGTGATTAATAATGCCTGTGTTTGTTTTTCATAGAAGCATGGTTTTCTGTTCTGCTGGAAAACACGGGGTTAATGAGAATAAAATTAATTCTGGAAAATAGAGTTGAACAAGATGGTGAAAGTAGAAGACAAGTGTCCTTCACAGATCCTGTGTGCCTGCCAAGAGACAGCTGAAAGAAAACATTTTTCTTCCTCGAGTGAAAGAACATTTCCTCTTTATGCGGCACGAGCGGATAAATGTGACACAGAACTTGCTACATGACTGGGATGGAGGAAACAAATGCTATGACAGTGGCTCGAATTTGTATTTCATGGGGTGGAAGCAGATATGCAGAATAAATAAACAATAAGACATTGAGAGAGATGGACATGACGAGAGTGGTGTGACAGTACACCCCCTTTCTTAACCATTCATGTGTAGAGAAATACTCTGTTCTGACACAAATGTGGGTTGGACATTTGGGTTTTAGGGTATAATTGAGGTTCCTGGTGGAAGGTGTTAGGTTAGTTGGTGGATTGCTTTCCTACCTGCGTGAGGAGAGGCCTTCTTTGCTGTCTCCTATTCTTGAGCTGGCTGTTCCTGTCTGCTGATTCCTGACTTAATCTTTGCCTCTTCAACTCTTCTTGGTGGGCCTTACTGCTCTCATGGCCAGGGAGTAGATTTCCTATTCAATTGGGTTAGTATAGACAGAAAACTGAATTTGCATAATCATTTGCAAATGTATTTTGTCTGTGAACCTTTTGTCTCTTTGGCTTTCCACTCCCTTATGTACTCACATGTTGAGATGTATTTTTATTTCTCTGATATTGTTGCTCTGTGATGATCTATGATTTGTACTGTATTTTGGTATTGAGCATTTATTTCACATTATTTAGATAAACATTATAAATATACAAATGTGTCTGTCTTTATTAGAGGTGTGTTTCTAGTTTATGAGTATTCTAGAAACAAGTATTGGCAAACCCTGTCAACTATATAAAGATCGCATCGCCACAATTGGTATAATAGAAATGAAGATACAATTTGGATTTTGGTAATTTTGGTAATTTGTTTAGTAATTCACTAACCCAGCGTGAAGGGACTTGTTGGGTAATGAAATTGGGCCTAGTTTGTAGAAAATTATTAGTCCCAGATCGCTGGATCAACCCCTTTGTGTTCAGAGGAGTGCACTTCGATGCCAACCAAGGGCAAAGGGCCTGGGGAGGCGCCTCTTGGCGATCGGGGACTCACTCTTGCAGAGGCCAGCAGGGCTCAGGCAGGTCCAGTTGCAGCAGGTCAGCATATTATGTCCATGTAGCTCTGAACAGGTCAGCCAGAGGACCCTTGGAGTCACTTCAGGTAGCCTGGGATATATAGAGAAGGTCCAGTCTTCTTTCTCAGACAGCAAGACAGGCCTCAGGCAGAAGTGCAGTCCTATTCTGTAGTATCCACAGGTCCAGCAGTGTACTGAAGAGAGGGTCTGAGAGTCCTAATTTTATACCTGGTTTGAAGTGGAAGAAACCTCTAGAGTTTTCCCTCCACAGATGGTGTTGTAATTCCCTTCCCCCCTGCCCTGGTCCCAGGCTGTCTTGGGGCACAAAAGGCTAGTGTAAAGTTATGTGTGTGTGGACTGAGGCAGCTTCTTTGAAGTTTAAGTGGGGCTGTGCACAGCTCTGTCCTTCCCATCCTGTCGGGATGGCCCATCCTGCCAACAACCAGTCCCCCTTTTGTGTGAGTGGGAAGAATACATAAAGGCCAATTTCCAACTACATCTAGTCATGTGACCCAGGAAACAGCCTGCAGATACTAAATGGTTAGGGCAAGAAAATGCCAATTTTCTCAAAGTGGCATTTTCAGAATTGTGACTTAAAATCTTACTTTAACATTAAATAGAGTTTTAAATTACAATTCCTTAGACAACAAATATGACATTCCTACCTGCTCAAACAAAAGTTATCACTTAAATGTAATAAGGCAACTCAATGTTATCCTATGTGAGAGGTAGGCCTCACAGCAGTGAAAAATAAATTTGTGAGTTTTTCACCACCAGGACATGTAAAACTTCAAAGTACAGGTCCCACTTTTAAATACAATGCACCCTGCCCTAGGAGTTGTTTAGGGCCTACCCTAGGTGTGACTTGTATAGTTAAAAGGGAGTTTTAAGCATGGCAAAATGTTTTTTTTTGCTAGATCAAATTGGCGGTTTAAAACTGCACACAGGCTGCAATGTCAGGCCTGAGATATGTTTTAGGGGCTATGTAAGTAGGCGGCACAGTAAGTGTGGCAGGCCCACTAACGGTATTGAATTTTCAGGCCCTAGGTACATAATGTACCACTTTAATATTGGCTTACAAGTAAATTAAATGTGCCAATCCGGTGTAGGTCAATTTTACCATGTTTTAGGAAGAAAGCACAAGCACTTTAGAACTGTTTAGTAGTGGTAAAGTACACAGAGTCCTAAAAGCAAACAAAAAAGGATTCAGAAAACAGGAGGGGTGAAGGCAAAACGTGTGGGGTTGACACTGCAGAGAGTGCCAATGTCAGGACCCAAGATTCTTCGGGAGCAGTACCCTCAAAGTGCTCAGCTTCTGACAGCACCGACTCTGCTTCAAATAATCCCAGAGTTTCAGAGTGGCCAGGTGAGGGGAAGGGTGTTAGGAAGGGTACTGCAGGGAGGGAGATTGGGAATGAGATAGTATCTTGGTTAGTTCTCCTTTCTTCTTGCCTAAATGATTTTCACAAAGTTAGCACACATGCACACTACTTGGGACTTATTTTCAAACTGTACTGATCCCACCTGTAAAGGTAAACAATAAGTGCTGTTAAACTTTCCTCAGTTTTGCTTTCTAACCATATCGGGTGTTCTGGAGAAAGTGCAAACAATTCACAGTCTTATGTTAGAGAAAGCGCACCCAATTGGTAGATAATTAGCACACTTGTAATTCATCTTTTGGTCGAACCTGTTTGGCCCAAAGAACCTTTCCTTCACAAGTGTAGAGGCACCAAAAGAGCAACTAAAGCCTGTTGACACATAAACATATCCTTATACTGAGGGAAACGGAATAATCCACTGTCTTTATATCTTTGATGGTGTCCAGGGTATTAGTCCCTTCTCTTAATTTGATTCAGGCGAGCGGGACATGCGAGGCTTACCAAAACCATAGAATTTCACGAAATGAGAAGAGAGCTAGTAAATGGAAGAAATGGCTACTTACCGAGGGCGGTAGAAACCTCTCTGGATTGCTGGAACTCTGCCACGTGCATACCAAGCATGTGGAGCAGGGCATGGCTGCTTTTATAGCGTTTTCATGATGGCGGCCGAGATATGAGCCCGTCTCGCAGGTGTTGCAAATCTCGCGAGATCTAGCTGGCTTGTGCCAGTTTTTGCCAAATGGGCACCTATAAAACAAAAGAAACAAAACTGGATGCCCACGTGTTCCGTGGCGATATGCTTGATTTTATATCTGGCCGATTATCGTCATAGGCAGAAGTGGCTACACAGTTTCTGGGTGTTATTGGTTTTTGTATCTGGCCTATTATTGGTAAGGCGGAAGTGGCTACACAGTTTCTGGGTGTCATTAGTCCATAGTTTGGACTTGTGCATCAGGGCCTTTCCAAGGCTACCTTAGCATATGAGATGGACTTTTCCATTACTCCAACCCATGCTACTATTCCAGGTGGGTAACTGTGCAGTAGAGGCCATGACAGCCAAATCCAGCACTCTCTTTTCTATCATCTCAGGTTTCTAACAGCTGCCTTTTTGCAATTGCAGGTCTGTCACAGATAAACTGTGTGATCTTCCTGGTATCCTTAATGAAATTGTTGACAAAATGCCATGTCAGCTGGATTGGCAAGTATTGCCTCCTTGTGAGTCGAAAGCACATAACATGCTGCTAGGTTTCAACCTTAGGCAGTTGAACTAATTGATTTGACTTTCTCAGTGTCCCGTTGCTGCAAGTGTTTATTTATTCTTACAACTCCTGCTAAAGAACTCCCATCAAAATGGTAGGATATTAGCTGTATTAGAGACAAAGTGGAAGCTGTAAGCAATATGGTGTCAGTCACCTGTCCTGCAAGTTCTTAGTGCAGACAGACAGGTCAATATTTGTTATAGATCAATGTTCATTAGGAGTGGAATTTCTAGGTACAGAGTCAGAGCACACGCAACAAGTGTAGCAAATGGGTATAAAAGCAAAGCACATCTAATCAAACAAGTTGACCATAGAGAAAACAAAACAGTTCACACCCTTATGAGACATAACCACGTCAAGGGTCATGTTACATAAAATAGAGCTTCTAATCATGTTCTTAATGCACATTCGACTTTTAGCAGACCACCAACTCTGAGTTCACAAACCAGAACAGGAATTGGCTAAATACTGGAAAAAAGTGCCGATGTACATGGATCTTGGTATGCTAAATACTAGTATAAGGTAAACCCTAGTGTTAAGTTAAGACCAGTTAATCGCAAAGATTACTCAACAAATGTTCAAGTATTTCTTCACTCAGAGCAATATCCCCCAGTGATTTGAAACTGATGAATTTTGCATGTCACTGGAGCGAAGAGATTACCAAACAGACATTATTTGCTAAAATGCTCAGGATGGCTATAATGGAGGCAAAGGACGACCTACCAAATGATGTAATTACAAGCAAGGAAACTTATTAACTTAAAAATCCCTTTTATCCAGTCATTCAAGACTATTACATGTACACACTCATTTTAGATCTACGGGAATCTCTGGCAGTAAACATTCCGATCCATGAAGAAAAATATTCTGTTATGGCCTATGTTAGACCTGGCACTGTTGGCGTGGGTCTCCCTTCCATTTTTTGCTGTTGCCTCATGTGTTTTTGCTGGTTATAGATGCTTTGGGCACTGTGCCACTGCTATTCAGTGCCACAGTGCAAGTGCTCCCTATGGTAAATTGATGTATGGATTAGTGACTCCATGATTGGTTGGTTTGGTTTACTTGTCAGACCCTAGTACAGTGCACTGAGTGTGCCCAGGGCTTGTAAGCCAAATGCTGCTGGTGGGCTTGCAGCACTGGTTGTGCCACCCACAGAAGCAGCCTGTAAAAGTGTGTCTCAGGTCTGCCATTGCAGAGCCTGTGTGCAGTCTGTGACTGCCATGTTGACTGGGCAAGTGCACCCACTTGCCAGTCCCTAAACCTTCCCTTTTCTGCATATTAGTCACCCCTATGGTAGGCCCAAGGGCAGGGTGCATTGTAAGTATAAGGTAGGACATGCCCTGGTGTGTGTGGCATGTCCTAATAGTGAATTACAGCCATTTTCGTTTTTCACTATTGCAAGGCTACCTGTTCCCCATAGGCCAGAATGGGCAGTTTGATTATTACAGCTTATAATCCTAACTGACCCAGGGAACATGGTAGAAAAACGAATTTAGTATGCCTGAACTCAGAATGATAAAATACATCTTTTAGTGAAGTTGGTTTTAACATTCTGTGTTTGAAAATACCACTTTTAGAAAGTAGGTATTTTCTTGCCTAACTATCCAAGCCTGCCTCTGCTAGGTTGTGTATTCCTTGGCTGGGTTTGTGAGTGACAGGGGCTGGGGGATTCCAGGAGACAGGGTGAGTCAGCACAGGGCTGAATAGAGAGATCTGCCTGTAGATGGGTGGGAGGAGTTGCACCTGGGACCTGAATAGGGCAGTGCCTTCCCTCCACAATGCTGGCTCCACCTCCTGTGGTGTGTCTGATGTCCCTGGCCTACACTGTGAAAGGAAAGAAGGAGTCTTGTCAACAAAGTGCTCCAGGACTGACCAGAACTGGTTTGGACTAGGCAAAGGCCTCTCTGCCTTCAGAGAACAAAGAGAATATGTGTATAAAAGAGGGGACCCAAACCCCAGAACTTTAGATCAGATCACTTTGGGAAACAAGAAGAAACCTTTGCTGAGGAGAGGAACCAGAGAAACTGAGGAAGAGACTATCCCTATGCTGAGTGCTGTTTGGGGGATTGGCCTGCAGTGGTTGCCTGACTGCCAAAGAAAGGAGAAAGGAACTTTGTGTGTACTTTCATCAACTTGTAAAAGATCTCCAAGGGCTTGAGAGAAGAGCTTGCCTCCTGCTGAAGTCTCAGGGACAACAGACTTCACCAACCAGCTCCCCAAGAGTCTTTCTGAAAAGTGCCTGCTGCTGTGCTGGACTTTCTGAGGGACCGCGTGTCGCAAGGAGCTGGAAGCGCGACTCACGAAGAAGAAGCGTCGCCGCCGCATCCGAAGCGCCTCGCATCGCCGAAGAAAAGGATCGACGTCGCATCAGACGCCGCCGCATCAACGGAGAAGAGTGTCACGGCCGCTGCCGCTGTCGCATCATTGCCGAAGCGCCTCGCATCGCCGGAGAAGAGGACCGACGTCGCATCAGACGCCGCTGCATCACCGGGAAGTGTGTTGCAGGGCCTGTCGCGGCTCAGAAGAATCGTTGAGTCGCCGCACGGCCGTCGCATCGTTGCCGAAGCGCCTCGCATTGCCGGAGAAGAGGATCGACGTCGCATCAGACACCGCCGCATCACCGGGAAGCGTGTCGCAGGGCCTGTCGTGGCTCAGAAGAATCGTTGAGTCGCCGCACGCCCGTCGGGCGTGCACGCATCATGTTGCATCAAGAAGAAGACGCCATCTTTGTCGCATTGCACCGGATCTTCATCGCATCACGCGCTGCTGGTCGCATCGCCACGGAAGCGTAGTAAGAAACTGACGCATCACCTCCCCACGCCAAGAAGAACCGACGCATCCCCTACGCATCAGTAGGGACCCGACGCATCACCGTTCTTGCGTGTAAGGAACCGACGCATCACCTTCCCTGCAACACTTTCGTTGTATAGCGTTACGCATCCTAAGGTACATTGAACTCAAAGTTCGCCTCAAAGGGGACGCGCCTAGAGTGAAGACATTGCTCGTTCTACTCAGACAGTGGAGCGCCTGGGGAAGGGCTCCCTTAAATCTTTCTGGGTAAATTTTCCTCATTGCTTGCCCTGATTACAGTATTTACTAGGAGAACGCCTGGGAAAGGGCTCTCTTGTGTTTTTTATCACTCACTTTACGCCGTTTTTTTAAACTTGTTTGCTGTGTTGTCAGAATACATAGGAAGCAATATCTTTAAAAAAAAGGGAAAACCACGGATACTCCTCATTTGTGCTTACCTGCCGGTTGGGTTTGGCGTCCCTCCCCGTTCCAGCGCGGATTCTTCCGTTTGTTTGGAGGGAGGTGCCACCCACCGGAAGTCAGGTCTATCCACTTCCGCCCTCCACCACTATCGAGGTTAGCGTTTCAGACTACCCTCACTATAAGAGGATATGCCTAAACAGACGCGCAGCGGACGCACCTAGAGTGAAGACATTGCTCGTTCTACTCAGACAGTGGAGCGCCTGGGGAAGGGCTCCCTTAAATCTTTCTGGGTAAATTTTCCTCATTGCTTGCCCTGATTACAGTATTTACTAGGAGAACGCCTGGGAAAGGGCTCTCTTGTGTTTTTTATCACTCACTTTACGCCGTTTTTTTAAACTTGTTTGCTGTGTTGTCAGAATACATAGGAAGCAATATCTTTTAAAAAAAAGGGAAAACCACGGATACTCCTCATTTGTGCTTACCTGCCGGTTGGGTTTGGCGTCCCTCCCCGTTCCAGCGCGGATTCTTCCGTTTGTTTGGAGGGAGGTGCCACCCACCGGAAGTCAGGTCTATCCACTTCCGCCCTCCACCACTATCGAGGTTAGCGTTTCAGACTACCCTCACTATAAGAGGATATGCCTAAACAGACGCGCAGCGGACGCGCGCAGCGGGCGCGCCTAAGGCAAGCCCGTCTGCGCCTGTCCGCGGCCGACCGGGGCCAGGGGCCACAACCCCTGCCCGGTTCTCCACTCATATTAGGAGCTATAGCCCCAACTCCCTTCTCAAACTAAGAGGAACAACCCCCGCTCTATGCCATTCCTCTTGGAATCTAGCAGACCTACACACCACATGTTCACACTGTGGTTTTCAGCTCCATTCTGCCCCATTAATTAAAAAAACCCAGCAAAACATGTACCTTTTGAATTGTAGGTCACTCCCTAAACATTCTACGGAAATCTCCATGCTTTTAGAAGAGCTTAACCCAGACGTCATATTCCTGACAGAGACCTGGCTCAACACTGAGTCAGAACCCGATCTTATCCAGCCCCTCTCCCAAGGGTATCAAATACTACGTGAAGACCGTAAAGTGGGGAAAGGAGGTGGCCTAGCGCAGTCATCTACAAAGATTGTTATAAGTGCCGCAGTTCTCCTATTTCTATACCAGACTGCGAAAGTCTTTCCTTCGCCATAGACTTCTCCCCCACTAGCACTTTTTCTGGGATACTTTTATATCGCCCACCCGGAACTTTGGGACAATTCCACAATATCCTTCCCCTCATTATAGCCAATCTAGCATGCAGTCCATCCAATTTTACACTACTAGGGACTTTAACATCCATTTTGATAACACCTCTGACCATACCGCCCTAGAAATGACCACTAGTCTTTCTGCACTACAATTGAAACAACTAGTGCTTAAGCCGACCCATTCCAAAGGCCACCTACTTGACCCTGTTTTTAGCAACTGCACAGATCTTATAGTGGGAACTCCCTCCCTCCCTTCCGTGGACGGACCACTTCTTGATCCCTCTCTCTTGGGTCATTCCAGAACCCAACCTTCCTTCTAATACAGTTACACGTAGGGAACGAAACTGGTCAAAACTCCCTCTAGAGAACTGGCTGGTAGCTCTTGAAACTTCTAGACCACCCAACAATCCTGACCCTACTTTTGCTAATGAGGACTACAATAGATGGATTTCTAATTCGTTAGACTCCGTACTCCCCATGAAATGCACCATACCTAAGCGCAGGACAAAGACTGCCCCCTGGTACTCCTCAGGATTACGGGAAAGAAAACGTCAATGTAAAAAATTGGAAAGGAAATGGCGACTGGATTATTCTCCTTCCAGTAAAACTGCTTATAGAGAAGCGATTAAGGCCTACAAAAATGAAATTAAAACCGCACAATCGACCTTTTTGAAGAAAAAATTAATGCAGCTGCTTCTAGGCCTAAAGAAATATATCGTATTGCAAAAACCCTCCTTAAGCTTCCAGAAAACCCCCCCAATTCCATCAATGCGCAAACCCGCTGCAATAACCTGGCAGAGTTCTTTCTCCAAAAAATACAAACCATTTACACCTCCTTTTCCCCCACTCAGACTGACTTTCCGCTCACCAAATCATTTGAATCAGGGACCGAGCTCTTGGTAACACTTGAATCTCTCCCCCACTTAATCCCACCATGCTAGAATCCATTATGCATCAGGTGAAATCCGGCTCCCCCAACGACCCGGCACCACCGCGCACCCTGCTGTCAGCCACTGTTAACGTCCTTCCCACCATACTTAACTTGCTTAATGCCTCCCTGTCCGCAGGCACTGTCCCGCTTCCTTGGAAGCGGGCCATGAGTTAAAGCCCTTCTTAAAAACCCAACCTAGACCAAGATAACCCTAGTAACTATCGACCGATCTCCCTGTTGCCCTGGGTGAGCAAGATTTTGGAGAAACATGCCAACATAGTGTTGGCAGAGTTCATCGAGATCAACCACCTGCTCGACCCCTCCCAGACGGGATTCCGTCCCATGCATGGGACCGAAACCGCTCTGGTTGCAGTGACGGAGGAGGCCAGGAAGATCTTGGATCAGGGAGGATCTGCAGCAATTATCCTCTTTGACTTAAGTGCCGCCTTCGACACTGTAAACCATAACATCTTATTACATCGACTCACCAGTCTAGGAGTCTCAGGAAAAGCAATAGCTTGGTTTGAATCCTTCCTTTCGGACCGCTCCTTCCAGGTTTTTGAGGGTGATATCACCTCCCCCAGTAAGCCTCTTGGCTGCGGTGTGCCACAGGGCTCTTCGTTGAGCCCTACGCTTTTTAATATCTACATGAGCCCACTAGCTGAGATAGTTCGTCCGTTCGGGATAAAAATCATCACTTATGCCGACGACACCCAGCTAGTGGTGGCTCTCAATCAGCTACACACCGCGCACAACAGCCTGAGGGACTGCCTGGAAGAAGTGACTAAATGGATGACATCGTCATGTCTCAAATTGAACGGAGACAAAACCGAGCTGATGCTCCTGGGCAATACCCCCATGCTTACGATCAACTCATTGTGGCCCACCTGCCTTGGCCCTGCTCCCACGACAAAGGACACAATCAAGAGCCTGGGCATTTGGCTGGATAAGTCCCTTAATTTCAATTGTCAAGCAGCCAAACTATCAGCCACTTGCTTTGGTCTACTTAGGCTACTGCGGAAGATTCTTCCTCTATTGCCTTTCCAAGCAAGACAGATCATGGTCCAGGGTCTCATCCTGTCTCGTCTGGATTTTGGGAATGCTCTCTATTTAGGGGCCCCCCAAACCACTTTGCGCAAGCTCCAGATTATACAGAACTGCGCTGCCCGAACATTGCTTCAGATCCCTCGTCGACTTCCAATAAAACCCGGACTAAAGAGCCTTCACTGGCTCCCAGTCAGGGAAAGAATTGAATTTAAGACTCTGTGTATCGCCCACCAAGCCTTCTGGAAAACAGGTGCTGGTATCAATCATTCATTGATCACCCCCTACCATCCGAACAGACAGCTCAGATCAGCATCCTCCTTCCTCACGACAGTACCCAGGATCAAGAGAGCCAGATGTGGGGGTCGGTCGTTCTCTTACAACTCAGCCAAACTTTGGAACTGCCTTCCCTTTCATCTACGTTCAGAGCCCAATTTACTATTGTTTCGTAAACATCTAAAAACCCTGCTTTTTAACAAATCTGAATAAAACTTCAATTGTTTCCTCTGTATGCATTGTCCGTAGCGCTAGGACGCATGAGGGTAGCTATCACGCTTAATAAATGGTCATTTCATTTCATTTCAAAGTGTCGCATTTACCATCTTAAGAGAACTGAGCTAATTCTACCATTTTTGAAGCACAGTATTGTGGATTTTTGTCGTTTGTGGTCTTGTGTTAAAATCTATATAAAAGATACTTATTTGTAATATACAACTGGTGTGGTGTCCATCTGTAGCGTTGTCACTTGATTACCGTATGTGGTCACAAATTCTTTACACACTGCCTCTGAGATAAGCCTGTCTGCTTGTGCCAAGCTACCAAGGGGGTGAGCAGGGGTTGTTTTAGGAGTGTACCCCCTTACCCTGACTAGACGCAAGGGTCCCTATTTGGCCAAAGGTACCTACCTCTGCCAACTAGAGACCCCCAAATCTAACATTGGTGGGCAGCGGTGAGGATTCTGGACTTGCATTTGTGACTCATGTACAGTGATTGGTGAACACTACTAGTGAGTGCAGACCAAAACGCGACCACATACTTTTGGTAGATTGTTTTTCTGGGATTTTCTATTCTTGCAAAGAACTGCCAAGTTTAACCACCATGAATAAAGCAGCATCCATAGCATCTGTTGATTTTGATTGGGAAGAGGAGAAACTGGAATGCTACAATGTGAAACCGCTCAAGCACTTCTGCAGGAAATTCAAAGTTGCCATGACCGGTCTCTCCAAGAAGGATGAGTTCCAAAAGGCGCTGAGGGCCTGGGTGGAAGCAAGGAATACCCCTGAGAATGAGGAAGGGGCTGAGAATGCAGATGAGCAGCTGGAGGGGCCACTGGGTCCACAGGGGAAGAGAGCAACTTCCCCAGTAGGTAGCAGTGTTTCTGCCAAAAGCCTGTCCCCAGAGGAGTTGGCGGACAGGAAGGAAAACAGGATGCACGAATTGGAGCTTGCCAAGCTCAAGTTGGGTGGGCAACTGGAGTTAGAAAATAGGAGATTGGCCCTGGAAGAAAAGAGAATGCAGTTGGAGCATGAGAAAAGTTTGAGGGAGTTGGAGTTAAAAGCTAGAAGCTTAGAGATTACTCCCTCTGGTGGCAGCACACCGTCCATGCCTGTTGAAGCTAGGGTGTATATTCCTAAAGATGTAATGAGAGAGTTTTATAAAAATGATGATATTGGGCAGTGGTTCAAAGCCTATGAGGTAGCCATGTCTTCCCACCGGGTCCCTGAGAAGGATTGGGGAGCGGGGTTGTGGGGGCGGTTCCTTAGTGAGGGGCGGGACACACTGTTAGACTTGCCTTCTGAAGTCCATAATTCTTATAGCCACATGAAAGATGCATTGATGTCCAGGTATGGGTTGACTCCTGAATTGTATAGACAGAGGTTTAGAAATTGCAAGAAGGTGGAGTCAGGTACATGGGTAGAGTATGTAACTTTTTTTGCAGAGCATTGGATGGTTGGGTGAAGGGTAGCAAAGTGAATGATTTTGAGGGGCTCTTTGATTTAATTGCATGGGAGCACTTGTCAAGTAATTGTTTTCCAGAGCTACGCCAGCACCTGATTGATAGCAGGCTGACTAATCCTAGGAAGCTTGCTGAGGAGGCGGACCGCTGGGTGAGCACCCGGGTCCACAAGGGTCACGTGGGAGACTCCGCCAAGAGTGGGCAGGGTCCCCAGCAGAAGAGTGGGGGGGACAAGGGTAAACAGAGGGAGTTCCAGAAAGGGCCCCAAAGTAATCCCCAAGGGAAGGGTTCCCAGCCTCCCCCTGAGAAGAAGCACAGGGCCCGACAGGTAGGCCTGTTCCCAGGGGACCCCTGAGGTGCTACAAGTGTGGTGAAATGGGCCATAAGACTAATGATCCCAAGTGCCCACAGTTTGGAAAGACAGCACCCACTGGTGCTCCACCCCGGCAGATGGCGAGTGTAGCCCTGGGGGAGGAGAGGGGTGTCCAAGGTGGGTGGGGTCCCGCAGAAATGTCCCTTGTCTCTTTAGAAGACTGTGAGGTGGTCCCCAGGACCCAACTGCCTGATAACACTAAAAAGTATAGGCAGTGGGTGACCATCAAAGGCCATAGAGTGGAGGCTCTTCGAGAGACAGGAGCCAGTGTGACAGCTGTCAAGTGTCACCTGGTGTCTGAAGAGCAGGTTGTCCCCAATGCATTTTACCCAGTTGTTGCCGCTGATAACACAGAGAGCCACTGCAAGGTGGCTCAGGTTCCCTTTGGAGTGGGGGGTCTCTGGTACTCTTCAAGTAGCTGTGAGGCCAGCCATGCCTGTTGACTGTTTGTTGGGGAACGATTTGGAGAGCTCACCTTGGGCTAAGGTGGAGCGAAGTGCTCATTTGGAGATGTTGGGTCTGCCTGACTGGGCGTCTGTGACCACACGGTCCATGGCAGCCAGTAAGGGTGTTCAAGAGGGCCTGGAGCCTGCGAGGGGGGCACAGGTGCCTGCCTTAAAGAGAAGAGGCAGGGGGCATGGGAAACCGGCCCCCGAAGTTCCCACGGTTCAGGAGGCGGTAGACCCTGAGGGGGATGCCCTGGAGCCTACAGGGGAACAAGTAGCTGAACTGGGGGACCTGCCTGAGCTAACCCATTGGCAGCAGGAAGGAGGACCCTCCAGGGAAGAGTTCTGTGCGGAGCAGAAGAAGTGCCCTTCTCTTGTGGGTTTGCGGCAGCAGGCTGCAGACCAGGCAGCAGGTGATCAGTCTGGATCACATTGGATCTACTGGGAGAATGACCTCCTGTATACTGAGCCTAAGGTTGCTGAGCCTGGGTCAGCCCGTGTGCTCGTGGTACCCCAGCGCTTCAGAGCCTTCCTACTGGGGCTGGCTCATGATGTGCCGTTAGCAGGACATTTGGGGCAGGACAAGACCTTTGAGAGGCTTGTCACCCACTTTTATTGGCCCCAAATGCGCAGGAGTTCAGATACTCACTGCAGGACCTGTCAGACTTGCCAGGCAAGTGGAAAGAGTGGGAGGAAGCAGAAGGCTCCTCTCCAGCCATTCCCTGTGGTCAGCACCCCTTTGAACGGGTGGGTATTGACATTGTGGGGCCACTGGACCCCAAGACAGCCATGGGCAACAGGTTCATCCTGGTCTTGGTGGACCATGCCACCCGGTACCCGGAAGCCATACCTCTGAGGACAGTGACGTCCCCGTGGTGGGACGGGCACTGATGGGAATTTTCTCCCGAGTGGGATTCCCTAGAGAGGTAGTGTCTGAGCGAGGTACAAACTTCATTTCCAAGTATATGAAGTCCCTGTGGCAGGAGTGTGGGGTAACTTACAAGTTCACCACTCCTTACCACCCCCAAGGAAATGGGTTGGTTGAGAGATTCAAATGGACCCTGAAAGGCATGATTATGGGTCTTGAGGAACCTATGAGGCGTAAGTGGGACATCCTCTTACCATGCCTGCTCTTTGCATACCGTGAGGTGCCACAGAAATCTCTAGGGTTCAGTCCCTTTGAGCTTCTCTATGGTCACCCAGTGAGAGGTCCTCTGAGTTTGGTCAAGGAAGGCTTGGAGCAATCTCCCAGGAAACCATCCCAGGATGTATATAGCTACATGCTGGCCTTCCGGAACCAGACTAGGCATTTCAGGCAACTCGCTGAGGCAAATCTGGAAGCCAGCCAGGAGGAGATGATGCGGTGGTATGACCAGAATGCCACTCTGGTAGAGCTTCAGCCTGGTCAGAAAGTGTGGGTCATAGCCCCAGTGGAGCCTTGTGCGCTCCAGGATAAGTGGACCGGACCATTTGAGGTGGTGGAGCGCAAAAGTCCTGTTACCTACTTGGTGGACTTGTGGTCTCCCAGGATCCCGTTGCGGGTCCTGCATGTCAACCGCCTGAAGCCCCACTTGGAGAGGTCCGAAGTGGGCATGCTCTTAGCGACAGATGCTGGAATGGAGGAGGAGACCAAGCCTCTTCCTGACCTCCTGTCGGCGACAGAGCGAGATGGGTCAGTGGATGGTGTGAACCTCTCTTCCACCCTGACCCCTGAGCAACAGAATGACTGTCACCAGTTGCTGGGACAGTTTTCTGATCTGTTCTCCCTGATTCCCAGTGTCACTGATTGGTGCATCCATGATGTGGACACTGGAGACAGTCTTCCTGTTAAGCACAAAACTTACAGGGTAACTGACAGGGTGAGAGCTTGCATCAAGGAGGAGGTCTCCAAGATGCTCGCGTTAGGGGTGATTGAGTCCTCTAACAGTCTTTGGGCCAGCCCTTTGGTCTTGGTCCCAAAGGCTGCCGCACCGGGTGCCACGCCAGAACTCCGGTTCTGTGTGGACTACCGAGGGCTCAATTCAGTCACGAGGACTGACGCGCACCCCATCCCCAGAGCTGATGAGCTCATCGATCGGTTAGGGGCTGCCCGGTACCTCAGCACGTTTGATCTAACGTCTGGGTACTGGCAGATCGCCTTGACTGATGGGGCAAGAGAGAGGTCAGCATTCTCCACACCAGATGGGCACTACCAGTTCCGGGTTATGCCCTTTGTGATGAAGAATGCCCCTGCCACCTTTCAGAGGTTGGTCAACCAGGTGTTGGCTGGACTGGAAGAGTTCAGTGCCGCCTACCTGGATGACATCGCAGTGTTCAGCGCCAGTTGGGAAGAACATTTGCGCCACCTCTGGGAAGTGTTGATGGCGCTGCGGAGGGCAGGCCTCACGATTAAGGCAAGTAAGTGCCAGATCGGGCAGGGTTCCGTGGTGTACTTGGGACACCAGGTTGGGAGCGGCCAGGTGGCACCCCTACAGCCCAATATTGAGACCATCCTGGCTTGGGAGCCCCCCAAGACCCAGACAGAGGTGAGAGCCTTTTTAGGGCTCACTGGGTATTACTATTACAGGAGGTTTGTCAAGGGGTATGGCAGCATCGTTGCACCCTTGACAGAGCTGACTTCCAGGAAGCAGCCCAAGAAAGTGATTTGGACTGACACCTGTCAGAAAGCTTTTGAGGCCCTGAAAACTGCCATGTGCAGCGCCCGTGCTCCTGGCACCCAACGTCTCAAGAGAGTTTATCGTTCAAACAGACGCTTCAGAGCATGGTGTGGGGGCTGTTTTGTCACAGATAAATGAGGAGGGCCTAGATCAACCCGTAGCCTTCATCAGTAGGAAGTTACTTCCACGGGAACAGAGGTGGAGTGCGATTGAGCGTGAGGCATTTGCTGTGGTCTGGGCGCTGAAGAAGCTGAGACCATACCTGTTTGGGACTCACTTCCGGGTTCAGACAGACCATAGGCCCCTCAGATGGTTGATGCAGATGAGGGGTGAGAATCCAAAGCTGTTGAGGTGGTCCATTTCCTACAGGGGATGGACTTCACGGTGGAACACCGCCCTGGTACAGAACACGCCAATGCTGATGGTCTGTCCAGATTTTTCCGCCTTAGTGAAGAGAACTCCCAGGAGGTAGGGTAGTTCTCCCCACATTTCAGCTGGAGGGGACACGTGTTAGACCTGGCACTGTTGGCGTGGGTCTCCCTTCCATTTTTTGCTGTTGCCTCATGTGTTTTTGCTGGTTATAGATGCGTTGGGCACTGTGCCACTGCTATTCAGTGCCACAGTGCAAGTGCTCCCTATGGTAAATTGATGTATGGATTAGTGACTCCATGATTGGTTGGTTTGGTTTACTTGTCAGACCCTAGTACAGTGCACTGAGTGTGCCCAGGGCTTGTAAGCCAAATGCTGCTGGTGGGCTTGCAGCACTGGTTGTGCCACCCACAGAAGCAGCCTGTAAAAGTGTGTCTCAGGTCTGCCATTGCAGAGCCTGTGTGCAGTCTGTGACTGCCATGTTGACTGGGCAAGTGCACCCACTTGCCAGTCCCTAAACCTTCCCTTTTCTGCATATTAGTCACCCCTATGGTAGGCCCAAGGGCAGGGTGCATTGTAAGTATAAGGTAGGACATGCCCTGGTGTGTGTGGCATGTCCTAATAGTGAATTACAGCCATTTTCGTTTTTCACTATTGCAAGGCTACCTGTTCCCCATAGGCCAGAATGGGCAGTTTGATTATTACAGCTTATAATCCTAACTGACCCAGGGAACATGGTAGAAAAACGAATTTAGTATGCCTGAACTCAGAATGATAAAATACATCTTTTAGTGAAGTTGGTTTTAACATTCTGTGTTTGAAAATACCACTTTTAGAAAGTAGGTATTTTCTTGCCTAACTATCCAAGCCTGCCTCTGCTAGGTTGTGTATTCCTTGTCTGGGTTTGTGAGTGACAGGGGCTGGGGGATTCCAGGGGACAGGGTGAGTCAGCACAGGGCTGAATTGAGAGATCTGCCTGTAGATGGGTGGGAGGAGTTGCACCTGGGACCTGAATAGGGCTGTGCCTTCCCTCCACAATGCTGGCTCCACCTCCTGTGGTGTATCTGATGTCCCTGGCCTACACTGTGAAAGGAAAGAAGGAGTCTTGTCAACAAAGTGCTCCAGGACTGACCAGAACTGGTTTGGACTAGGCAAAGGCCTCTCTGCCTTCAGAGAACAAAGAGAATATGTGTATAAAAGAGGGGACCCAAACCCCAGAACTTTAGATCAGATCACTTTGGGAAACAAGAAGAAACCTTTGCTGAGGAGAGGAACCAGAGAAACTGAGGAAGAGACTATCCCTAAGCTGAGTGCTGTTTGGGGGATTGGCCTACAGTGGTTGCCTGACTGCCAAAGAAAGGAGAAAGGAACTTTGTGTGTACTTTCATCAACTTGTAAAAGATCTCCAAGGGCTTGAGAGAAGAGCTTGCCTCCTGCTGAAGTCTCAGGGACAGCAGACTTCACCAACCAGCTCCCCAAGAGTCTTTCTGAAAAGTGCCTGCTGCTGTGCTGGACTTTCTGAGGGACTGCGTGTCGCAAGGAGCTGGAAGCGCGACTCACGAAGAAGAAGCGTCGCCGCCGCAGTCGAAGTGCCTCGCATCGCCGAAGAAAAGGATCAACGTCGCATCAGACGCCGCCGCATCAACGGAGAAGAGTGTCGCCGCCGCTGTCGCATCGTTGCTGAAGCGCCTCGCATCGCCGGAGAAGAGGACCGACGTCGCATCAGATGCCGCCGCATCACCGGAAAGCGTGTCGCAGGGCCTGTCGCGGCTCAGAAGAATCGTTGAGTTGCCGCACGGCCGTCGCATCATTGCCGAAGCGCCTCGCATCGCCGGAGAAGAGGATCGACGTCGCATCAGACGATGCCGCATCGCCGGGAAGCGTGTCGCAGGGCCTGTCGCGGCTCAGAAGAATCGTTGAGTCGCCGCACGGCCGTCGGGCATGCATGCATCGTGTCGCATCAAGAAGAGGACGCCATCTTTGTCGCATTGCACCGGATCTTCATCGCATCACGGCGCTGCTGGTCGCATCCCCTACGCATCAGTAGGGACCCGACGCATCACCGTTCTTGCGTGTAAGGAACCGACGCATCACCTTCCCTGCAACACTTTCGTTGTATAGCGTTACGCATCCTAAGGTACATTGAACTCAAAGTGTCACATTTACCATCTTAAGAGAACTGAGCTAATTCTACCATTTTTGAAGTACAGTATTGTGGATTTTTGTCGTTTGTGGTCTTGTGTTAAAATCTATATAAAAGATACTTATTTTTAATATACAACTAGTGTGGTGTCCATCTGTAGTGTTGTCACTTGATTACTGTATGTGTTCACAAATGCTTTACACACTGCCTCTGAGATAAGCCTGTCTGCTCGAGCCAAGCTACCAAGGGGGTGAGCAGGGGTTATTTTAGGAGTGTACCCCCTTACCCTGACTAGACGCAAGGGTCCCTATTTGGTCAAAGGTAGCTACCTCTGCCAACTAGAGACCCTCAAATCTAACAGCCTATGAATGAAAACCTGAGGGTTGTGATTAGGAATCCATCTATACAGGTTCAGATAGGAAACTCAATCTTTTTTTATTGAGGGCACTGTGTATTCTCCGTAATAGTTCAGCTACAAGGGGATTCACAGACTATTCCTAACCACCAATCTAACCCACCCCAATCCACCCCACTGCAGTCTACTTCACTCCACTACAATCTACCCCACTCTACCGTAGTCTATCCCACACCACCCTACCCTACTCCAGTCTACCCCGCGCCAATCTACCGCACTCCACTCCGATCTACTCCACTCCAATCTAATCCACTCCAATCTACCCCACGGCATTCTAATCTACCCTACTTTAATCCATCCAATCTACCCCACTACACTCAACTCCAATCTACCCCACTCCCTCCACCCTAATCTACCCCACTCCACTATAATCTACTACAGTCCACCTCACAATCCACCCCACTCCACTGATACCCAATGTACCCCACTCCACCCCAGTCTACCCCAATTAAATGTACTCCACAACAATCTACCACACCACTCTACCCCACTCCAGCCCAATCTATCCCACTCAACTCCAATATATCACACTTTACTCCAATCGACCCCACTCCACTCTACCCTATCTACCCTACTCCACTCGACCAAATCCACCACACCCCACTCCAATATACCCCACTCCAATATACCCCATTCTATTCTACCCCACTCCCATCTACCCAAATTTACCACACTCCACTCTACCCCACTCCACTCTATCCCAGTCTACCCCACTCCACTCTACCCCAATCCACTCCACTACGATCCAATCTACCCCAGTATACTATACTATACCGAGAACGCATAGCTACCTGAAGGCTTCGCAGCGCTGAGTGAGTCATAGTATGCGCTAACAGACCTAACCTAGACTAGAGGCAAGTGTGGATATAGCCAGGTTTTAAGCATTTTCCTAAAATGGGCCTCATTCGTTTCATTTCTCAAGTCAACCAGCATTGAGTTTCTGTGGCGAGGTGCAACCTGCAGACCCGTCCTCCTTCGCCCCTTATACTGATCAGATGCCGCCTTACCTGTCACCATGTCCCCTCCTCTATTTTCAGACTCCTACTCCTGAGGCGCGCTGTCCCTTTAAGACCTCGCTTTCCCCGGCCGCTCACGTGACTTGGTCAGCTAACAGTTCTCCCTTCAAAGAGGAAGAGACAGAAGAACAGGTGTGCTCGTCGTGGACTCGTCTACCTGCATCGGAGGAGCCAGAACCTGAAATATGGACCTTCCTTGTTGCGCCAGGGCTAGGAGGACTGCGGAACTCTGCCGAGCCGAAAGCGGAACCGAAAGCAGAAGCCAAGCAGACAGACGGATCACCAGACGAGGACCAGGGAAAGAGGGAGCCGGACGCGCTCCGTCAACACGCTGAAGCCCGCCACGGCCCAGGAGGGTCGTGGCTTACAAAGGTACGGGACCAACTGGGGGCCGTGTGGGATAAGGGGAAGTCGGGAGGAAGGGACGGGCCGCCCGCTAAACCGCTATAGTTTGGAGCCGTGAGTAGCTACCTTATTCTCACGGCACGTAAATACTTCCAGGGAAGTATTAGCGCGTCACTGGTGTTGGTCGGGTGTTTGTTCCTTCACTCCCCCTTTCCCGGTTTTCTTTGTGCCACAACGCAACGTTCCCCTTACGAGGTCTTTTCTTTTCCTTCTTTTTGTGTTCCTGTAAACTGGGTCGCAAAACGGAGGAAGCTACCTGACAGACTCCTTTCTCTCATGGGACAAGAAGCCACAAGAACCTCACGAATACCCCCTACTCTCTGACGCAAGAGAGTGAAGACTCCTTCAACTCCTTATGTGAACCCTGTTCTATGCCTGGGGAACGTATAAGAGTAAAATAAAACCCCTGTGTTTGCAAAATCAATCCCTGTCTCCTTGCCTTCTTCTCCTCTGCGCCACAGTTTCAGAACTTCGGGGCAAGATATGAAAAGGATCTGCCAACCCATCTGGCCCTTTGGATTCATGGGGCCTTTTGTAGTTGAGCATTAGAGGATCTTAAGGTCCTCGTAGGAGTGTATGGTACGAGGAGGTTTCTAATCAGTGAGGGCCCTTTCCGATTGTTCCTCAGTGAGCCAGGTAGAGCGCCTTGGAATTAATCCTCTCCTTTATTGGCAGCCAGTGCAAACAGGCCAGCGCACTTTTTGCTAAGGAGTATCTGGGCAGTTTTAAGATCAACCTGGCTGCCACTCTGGATAATCTGCAGTATGTTAATTATGTATTTGGGAGAGTCGATATGCGAGGAGTTCCCGTAGTCCATGCCACTACAATCTACTCCACTCCACCCAATCTATCCCACTCCCTCCAATCTACCCCAGTCTACCCTACTGCACTCCATTCCAATCTACTCCACTCCAATCTACCACTCACCACTCCAATCTAACCCACTCCACTCCAAGCTACACCACACCACTCCAATCTACCCCACTCCACCCCACACTAATCTAGCCCAATCCAACCCACGCCACCATAATAAGTAAGTATAAGGGATTTATAAAGCGCATGGCTACCCGCAGCCATCCCAGCGCTACCGACAGGAGCAAACAAGATGTGAGGAGTTAAGGGAACAGCCAAGTTTTGAGTTTTTTTCTAAAACACTGTTCATTCTTGGTTAGCCTTAGTTCTAGGTCCATGCTATTCCAGAGTTTAGGGGCTAGGTGTGAAAAGGATCTTCCACCCCATCTTGCTCGCCTTATTTTTCGTGTGTTCATCAGGAAGCTGGCTCCTGACCTAAGGCATCTGTGGGGAGAGTACTGGGAGACCAAGGCTTGTAGCATAGTTGGGCCTCTCCCGTGTATGGCCTTGTGGGCCAGGCAGAGGGCCTTGAATTTAACCCTGGCCTGGATTGGCAACCAGTGAAGATTCTTCAATGATGATCTAACTGATTGGTGTCTGGGGATGTTGAGAAGCAGTCTGGCAGCTGCGTTCTGCACCACCTGCAACCTGTCTGTGACATATTTGTGGGAGCCGAGGTACAAAGAGTTGCCGTAGTCCAGTCGCGAGACTACCAGAGCCTGTATCACCGTTTTTCTCAATTTTTCTGGGATTAAACTCTGTATTTTTCAGATCATCCGAAGGAGGCCGAAGCAGATCCCCGAGAGTTTTTTGGCCTGAATTTCCATGGTTAGGTTTTGGTCTAACCACATCCCCAAGTTCTTTATGGAAGTTTTAGAAGTGGGTGGGGGGTCCCCAGTTTCCCGGCCAGTTAATCTCAGAGCGTGGGCCTGATCCATTGCTTAGGAACATTAGCTCCGTTTTGTCCCCTTTCAATTTAAGGCTACAGTTGGCCATCCAGGCTCCTATTTTTTCCAGGCATGGAACTAGTTGCAAATGGTTGGATTTGGGAGTTTCTGCCACCGAGACCACCATTCCCCATTCCCCTCCATTCTACCCTACTCCACTCCAATCTACCTCACTCCATCCCAATCTATCTAACTCCACCCCAATCTACCCCAGTGCAATCTACTCAACTCCATTCCAATATACCTCATTATACTCCACTCCAATCTACCTCAGTCTACTCCACTCTAATCTACCACAATCTACCCCACTCCACTCCAATCTACCCCATTCCTATCAACCCAACTCCACTCCAATCTACCCCACTCCAATCTACCACAATCTACTCCACTTCAATCTATCCCACTCCACTCCAATTTACCCCTCTCCACTCTACCCCAATCTACCACACTCCACTCCACTCTACCCAATCTACCACACTTCCCTTCACTTCAATCTGCCCCACTCCAATCTGCTGCATTCCACTCATATCTACCCCACTCTACTCCAATCTAACCCACTCCACCCCAATCTACTCCAGTCTCCCCCATTCCATTCCATTCCATTGCAATCAACCCCACTTCACTTAATCTAATCCAACCAACCCGACCCCACTCCAATCTACCCCACTCCAATCTATCCTGCTACAATCTACCCCAATCCACCCCACTCCAATTTACCCAACTCCACAACATTCTACACCAATCCACTTCACTCTACCGCAGTCCACTCCAATCTACCAGACTTCACCCCAATCTACCCCACTCCACTCGTATCTACTCCAGTCCAATTTACCCCTCTCCATTCCAATTTACAGTGCTCCACTCAACTGCAATCTATCCCACTCCACTACAATCTTCTCCACTCAACCCCACACAAATCTACCTCAGTCAACCCTACTCCAGTATATCACAATATACCCCACCCCACTCCAATCTACCCCACTCCACTCCACTCCAGTCTATCCATCTCGACTCCAATCTATCCCACTCTAATCTACCCCAGTCTACCCCACTCCAATCTTTTCACTCCACTCCTATCCAATCCAATCTATCACACTCCACTCTACCTCAGTTGACCACCCTCCACTCCAGCCTACTCCAATCTACCACATTTCACTCAAATCTCCACTCCAATCTAACCCACTCCAATCTACCCCACCCCAATCTACCCCACTCCAATCTACCCCACTCCAATGTACCCCAATCTACTCCACCCCACTCCAATCTACACCACCCCATCCCAATCTACCCCACCCCACTTTACTCCTTTCCACTCTACCCCAATCTACCCCACTCCACTCCAATCTACCCCAGTCCATTCCCATCTACTCTACCCAAATCCACCCAATCTACCCCTTCTCAACTCCACCCTAATCAACCCCTCCACTCAAATCTAATCTACCCCATACCAATCTACTCCACTCCACCCCACTCCAATTTACACAACCCAATCCCAATCAACCCCATCCTACCTCACTCAACTCCACGCCAATCTACTCCAGTCCATTTCAATCAACTCTACTCTAATCCACCCAATCTACCACACTCCACCCTAATCTACCCCCTCCAATCCAATCTACCCCACTCCACTCCAATCTATCCCACTCCACTCCAATCTACCCCCACTCAAATCTACCACATTCTACCCCACTGCAGTCTACCATAATCTATGCTACTCAATTCTTTCTACCCCACTACAATCCACAAAATCGACCCCACACCACTCCAGTGAACCACACTCCATGCTACCCCAATCTACCACAGTCCGCTCCACTCCTATCTACCCCACCTCGATTCACTCCAATTTACCACACGCTACTGAAATCTACCCCACTCCAGTCCAATCTAAGCTGCTCTACCCCAACCTACCCCACTCCATTCAACCCCACCCCATCCCAGTATACCCCACACCACTCTACCCCACTCCAATGTACCCCACTTCACTCCACTTCACTTCGATCTACCCCAAACTATCCCACTCCAATCTACCCCACTCCATTCAAATCTACCCTACTTCATTCTGAACTAGCCTACTCCAATCCACTGATCTACCCCACTCCAAGCTACCACACTCCACTCCACTCTACCCCACTTCCTCCACCCTAATCTACCCCACTCCACTCCAGACTACCCCACTACACTTCAGTCTACTCCAATCCACCCCACTCCATTCTTCCCCACTGTACCCCACTCCACTCTAATCTACTCCACTCCACTCTACCTCAGCCTACCCTGATCTACCCTACCCCAATGTACCCCACTCCAATCTACCCCACCCCACTCCACACCAATCTACCCCACTCCACTCCAATCTACCCCAATTCAGTATACCCCACTCCAATCTACCATGCCAATCTACCCCACTTCAATCTACTCTACTCCACCCCAATGTATCCCACTCAATTCCAATCTACCCCACTCAACTCTACTCCACTCTAACCCACTCCAATCCACCCCACCCTAGTCTACCTCACTGTACCCCTATCTACCCCCACTAGAATGTACACCATTCTACTCCACTCTATCCTAATTAAGGGCAGGCGGTGAACTCCGCTCCGCCAGCGAAGTTTGCGAGGGTGAGTAACTCCGTACTCCACTTGGTGTGTGAAGTTTTCCAAAACTCTGCCTATGCAGCATGGCATGCCTTCACGCAGTACGCCATGCGCACTGCAATTCTTCCTGAAATTCTCAACGAGCAGCGGAAGTGGAGCCAGGGCGGCCCAGCAGCAGGAGCAGGACAAAAGACACCGATTTGCCACGAAGGTAAGTGTCTTACTGTCTTTACTTTAGACTTTTACTACGTGGGAGGGGGGCGGGGGCTGGGGCTTTAGCGGGAGGGGGGCTGGGGCTTTAGCGGGAGGCTGGGGCTTTATCGGGAGGGGGCAGGGGGGGCCGGGGCTTTGCGGGAGGGGGTGCGGGCAGCCGGGGCTTTAGCGGGAAGGTGCGGGGTGGAGGGAGGGGCATGGGGGGGCACTCCGCCAGGCCACGGAACTCCGCGGAATTTCACGGAGTTACTGAGTAACTCCATGAAATTCCGCGGAGTACCACTACCCGAGCTCCGCCCACCCTTAATCCTAATAATCTACCCCACTCCGTTCTACCCCAATCTACTCCACTCCACTTTACTTCAATCTACCCCATTCTACTCTATCCCAATCTGCCCCACTCCACTCCAATCCACCCCAGGATACAAACCTTTAGCCATGCTGAACAGCAGCCACACTGGTGTACAACATGGCTAAAAACCCATTGCCTTGAAACATTAAAAATCCATATCTCTGGTTCCTCTTATTGTTGATCTTGGTGTCTTTTTTGCTCATTAAAGTTTTATCTATTTTTCTAAATGGGTTAGGCAATGTTATTGTTTTGTATTGGTTACTTTAAATTGTTGGTGGTACTTGTATAGCTCTGTCATAGGCAAGAAGTATTGGCTTTGCCAGTGCTTGTTTATTTGTAGGCACAGGGAGATTAAGTGATTTGCCCATAATCACTCAATTTTGAGTCAAGCGCCAAGGCTGGTGTTTGAACCTAGAGATCTTCAGGTCCCAAAGACGACATCTCTAGTCGCTAGGCCACAGCTCCTCCTGGGATAAAGTTGACTGTTCCATACAATGGATTAGGTTACGGCAATGAAAAGTCACCCAAATCTCTTGGCAATAGTGCATGGTACAGTCCAGAAATTGGATTCTAATAGTGATTGATTGGAATAGCCAGTTATCTAAGAAAAATTATGTTTCAGTTGCTCTCAAGCAGGGCTATGTATTGGCCTGACCCTGTTTTGTGTATATATACATTCAATTTGCATGCTGTTAAGGACAATACTTGCCTGTTCTTCAAATGTTGGTCAAGGACATCTGTCCTGCCTCTTAAATGACACCCTTCTTGTTCTTCTCAGCGACTCTCAGGTCGGTCTACAATGCCCTATCCAATTATTGCACTACCTAAAAACACACAATTAACATAATTAAAACTAAGGTCTTGACATTCATGAAATCTAGATCAAAGTTTATTATAGTTGGTTCTTTAGGAGCCCGCGCCGGCCAGCAGACAAGATGGCCGCCCGCTAATTTTCCTCTGCGGGAGCCGAGGAATTTTTCTGTCACGGTCAGGCGGTTTTGGCTTGCCTGTGTGTGTCGGCGGCTGAAACAGGCGTCGGAAATGACAGCGAGCGGCAAGGTATGTTTTTGAACCCTTAATTGGCTTTTTTACATGCCGCTCCCATCCTGTCAAGAATCAAGCCGCCATTTTGAGTGGTTTTATAGTCTGCCTCAGAACTACAATGGCATGAAATTTTGGCATATAACTTCTTTTTTTCTCTTTTAATGGCATACAGAGCTGTTACCCTTTTATGTCTGAGAGATATCTTACCAGCCCATTCTACGTGAATTTTCTTCTTTTTTTTGACTGCCTTGCTACTACTCACGGACACTTTCATTGTTGTCACACCTTTGTTTCCTTAACTATTAATCCTCGCTGGGCTTCAATATGGATACTGCGCATTACTCTAAACTTTGGCTTTTTCTGTTTCAAGCGCCATGGCCCGTAAGGAGACTGGAAGTGGCACCAATAAAAGAGTAAAGAAAGACCCTTCTTTGCCTATGAAATCACCTTTACCTCTGACGTTGGAAGATATTATGAAGGAGTTAAAGAATATGAAACCTTTTATGGTGGAGACAAGTGCTACCTTACAACGGATTGAAGATAAGTGGTCCGTTCTGGTTTCAAGACTTACTGAGGTGGAACAACGGGCTAGCGATGCTCAGGATGTTGTTGATAAAGTCTCTTATTTGTCTGAAGAAGTCACACAGCTCAAACAATTGGCTAACGATTTGGAAAATCGTAATCATCGCAATAACCTACCCATTTACGGCATCCCGGAAGGATCAGAAGGTCAAGACGTGATTAAATTTCTTAAGCTGCACATCCCCAAAATTTTTGGATTGAAATCTCCAGTGGAGCTGAATATCCAAAGAGCTCATGGATCAGCCCCTTTTCTTCTTCAACATCGAACAGGCCTAGAGGGATTATTGCCTTGTTTTTACAATATTCTGATCTTATGGAAGTCCTTTCGATGGCCAAACAACATAAACAGATGCTCTGGTCGGGGCAACATTTTTTTTTAGTCAGGATGTGTCCAAGGCCACTGCTGCGAGACGAAAATAGTTTTTTGAGTTGAGAGCAGCTTTGAGATCCATGAATGCACGGTATGGATTTATCCATCCATGTTTCTTTAAGGTCACTCACAAATACAAGACCGCTACTTTCGAAGATCCCAAAGACCTTAAGCAGTTCATCCATGAGCCTAAGGTAGAAGATATGGAACTCAGCAAAACTTGATCTGTGTAATTGTTATTCTTGTGTTTTCTGATTGTTTTTGATGTCTCTTTACAGGTTCTACATTCCTTTGGTTTGTTGGATCATGTTGTGATGGATCTTGTCGTCCTTCCACTTTCAGTCTTCAGCTTTTGTGTATGCAGTACCAAGTCTCTTTTTATAAAAAGGTTTGTCCTGTGTCCCTTATTTATTTGGATATGTTTATTCTCTCCTTTATTAGTTCTATATCAAGCTTTTGCTCCTGACCTCATTTATTGTTATTCTTTAGCCTCATGGCCTCCCTTTCAGGCTGGACATCTTGTCTTGCCCCCACGCTCTTAACTAGTATTTTTTCCTGTTACTCATTTTTTTTTCAAAGATATGACTGAAGTCTATCAACTTTTTGTCATCTATTTGTTTTTCTATACACCGGGGAGATGTTTTTTTCACTCCCTCCTGTCATGTGTTCTCTTTCTATCTCTATCTCTCTTTCTATTGCCTATTCTTCTATTGTCTTCTTTATCTCTATATTTACTAACCTTGGCTCTTTTCTAACTTTTACTCATATTCTCATATCCTTGTTCATCCCTTCAGTTTACTTTACCTTTTACTAATTTGGTGTCAGGTTAATCATTGCAAAACTTGTTCTTGTTTCTTCTTTTATAAGTAATTGTTTACGTTTTCTATGGTGAAATTGCATGTTGTTTCCTGGAACATAAAAGGACTTCGAAATCCTGTTAAAAAACAGAGGGTGTTGACCCACCTCTCTAAGTTGAACTGCCAGATTGCTTTTCTACAGGAGGCACATCATAAGGAAGGTGACTTTGATTGTATGAGCAGGCAATGGGTGGGGTTTGTCTACTGCTCCCCTGCAGTTAATAATAAGAACAGTGTTTTAATTTTAGTTCACAAATCTCTGAATATTCAAGTGATTAATGAGACAAGAGATGATGATGGGAGATGCTTATTATTGAATGTTAAAAGTAATGATACTCCTTTTTCACTATGTAATGTTTACGGCCCTACAGGTGTGGATCTACTCCTTCAAGGTATAGTCCTATTCCCAGCTAGACCCTCTCAGAGTCAAGAGTCTTTCAGATTTTTGTGTCCCTGAAGCAGGAAAACACGTAGCCAATCATTTGACCCTTGTAGAGCAATTCCAGTTCCTGGGTGCCAGCAGGATTCAGGCTCCTTGACTCCTTGTGTGAGTCCTCTTTTTTCCAATAGGAGCTAGGAATCAGAAGTGAGCAGGGCCCTCTTCTTCGGATGGAGTCTCCCCAGATCCAGAAATGTTTTGAGGAGGTGATAGTGAAGGCGTCAGTTTTATCCTGTGCACTGGCCGGAGATTGGAATTCTATTGCCCTATCCTAACAATTTTTCTTACAGTCCCCCCACCTCCTTTTAACAGCACTTTTTCTTTGTCTGACTGTAAAATTATCCAGGAGCCTTTCAAGATAGCGTCACCCAGCTGTCACCAGACAGGCCAGTCGGTAGCCTCTTGGCCACTTACCTACCTGACAGAGTCAAAACTGGTTTCCCCTCCTACTGCGGCTGGAGGCTAACTGTTTAGGATCGCCCTGGGGGTGAATAGAAAAAGCTGGCCTTGGCATCTCCAAGCCAAAAGAGGTAGTGCTAAAGGTGACTCCAACTCTTTCTGTCCACTCCCAGATCGCTAATCCCTGCTAATTGATCAGCATGTAATACAAATTAACCTTTACTGGGCCCAGAGGCAAGCCATTGTCCCTGAGCCAGGGACATTAACTCTCCCAGCCAACGATTGTAATTGTAAATTGTATTTATATAGCGCTTACTATCCCTAACAAGTCGTTGAAGCACTTTTGGACAAGTAGCATGCTACTCCGGAAGCCAAGGTTAGATTATTTTAGTTAGTTGATTATTAAGGTTGTTTTTCTTCATGGGGGATTAATGGTGAAAATAGTGTTAAATGGCAGTCTCTTTCAGCCCAGCCTTCTCTTCTCTACATTCTGCTGGGAACTATGTGTCCCAGCATCCCAGGGGCGCAGGGGGAGGGCCGCAAAACTGGCAACACCTGCTGTTTTCACGGTAGCCTGCAGTTCTCCTTGGGTCTACATGTCCCAGCATCCCAGGGGCGAAGGAGGAGGCCCGCAAAACCGGTGACACCTGCTGTTTGTTTGGCGCTATATAGCACGCATACTGGTCCCACTGCGCAGGACGCGCCTGGGCCAAGGGCGGGCCTGTCTTGTGCCTGTCAGTAGCAGGAGAAGACAGGGCAGGGCCACCCCCCCCCCTGGTTTCCCTGCTGAGGACTTCTTCTTTGGCAAGCCTGGTAAGCCTTAGTCTGCTGTTTACTGCCATACTTCCTGCTGTCCCCTACAGCCTGCATTGTTATACAGTATATCTGGTCACTTAAACCAAGGGCTGCTGGTCCTCCTAGGTGGGGTCGCTTTGTGCGCTGAGACTTCATAATAAGTAGTTCCAGATACCTTACCTTTGTTTGATCTAATTTAGATGTTGTATATTTGGGGCATGATCCTGCAGCTATTGCACTGTTTGGTTACTTAAATTAAATTGAGCACACTAACACTGGACCCGGCGAACATTTGCTACTCAAGACTTTATCGGGCGATTGTTCATCCTTTGCTATTGTGCTCCTTCTTGTGAGCTGCCATGTGGTTTTTCGCCCTTTTTCGGAGGCCATCCATAACAGATTACTATCACTGGGAGGCCCACATATTGATGCACGTCAATTGATAATCCCCCAACCCTGTACCCAGACCCTTTTTCAAGCTTTTATAGTGTGAACCTATGTCATCTAATTGATCTACTTAAGGCATTTATTTGTTGCTAGTAAACACTACATAGTGCTACCAGTAGAGGATTTACTTTTAGGGGTTTAAGCTCTGTTTTTACATATTGCTTTTTTAATATTACCTACTTTCACGCATAATTTCAATTGCAGCTTATACTTTGCTCAAATCAATTCTCGGTGTTGGTTCCAATTGCAGAGCCTACCACTGAGCTACGGTTCAGATTTGATCCCACTGTGCAGACTGCAGAGATACATGGGACTAATGACCAAATAAAAAAACCCTGGGAAGTTATTACTACCATGAGGACTGAAATTACAGATCTAAGAGCCAAGGTCCATTTACTTATAGTGTCCTGCTCCCCAGGGTTAGCTAGGGAGGGATGTGAGAGAGGAACTGGTTGCCCACTCGATGAGGGTAGTACCTCTACTAATTCTAATTTAACACAAAACATTTTACTCCCCACAATCGAAGAATAACCTCTCCAAGGTTTTACACCCCCTAGGATGAACCCACGGGACATGCCTCGGCTTCCCTTCATGAGTAGGAGGGAGGGGGTGTTTCTCTCGGAGAAGGCACTGGGACCTGTCAAATCTTTATCTGGCAAGAGCCATCCTCATTTCTGGTTTAGAACTCTTACAGACATGAACCCTATCGTCACTATTCTTAATCCATCTATAGCCACCCTACAAAACTGTTCAGGGGTAAGCCTAGATTCTGACACTTCTTTCCATATTACGTCCATCTATTTGATAGGAGTCTCCAAAATCCAGGGACATAATAGGGAAATCGAGGCCTCCTTAATCAACAAAGTTATTTACTGCATGAGAGACGTCCGAAAGTTCTACAGTGTAATATTTTATTTATTTATTTATAAAGTTTTATATAGCGCGAACAAGATCCCGAAGGATATCAGAGCGCTTTACAAAGGAAGGAAGGAAGGACATGAATCCAATATCGCCAACAGGAAAAGATTACACAACAGGAATACATGCATAAGTACAGACAAATAATCGCAAAAATCCCAAACAAATGAATCAAGGAGAGTAGTACCATAAACGGGTATGTAGCAGACTACGAAGGGGGTACACACTGCGGAAAAGAAGAGCATAGATCCAATATCGACATTAAGTAGGAATACACAATAGGAATACTCGCTTGTTTCCCAAACAAGAGAGTCAAGGAGAGTAATACGATAAGCGTGAATATAACGGGCTACGAAAGGGGACACACAATGCGGTAAAGAAGGGCAGCATCACATGAGGGTACAATGGTTGTAGGAACAATGATTTCGAGCAAATGATCCTGGGCCAAGTTAATGTAAAAATTTGTTCATTAAGAATCTTTTTGGCTTCCAGTTTGAAAGCAGTCGTTGTGGAGATTCTGCGTACTTCCGGTGGAAGAGAGTTCCAAATCCTTAGGGCAGCGCCGGAGAAGGCTCGGAGACCGGTTCTCTTTTTGCTAAGGATGGGTGGTTTCAGGAGGAGGGTGATAGCGCTTCTTGAAGCTCTCCCACCGCAGGATAATTCAAGCTTTTGCGCTAGGTACCTGGGAGTTTTGAAATGCAGGGCTTTGTGCGCGAGAACGGCAATCTTTAAATGAATTTGAGCTTCATAGGGCAACGATTTAAGAGATTTTAGGATTGGGGATATGTGCTCACTTCGTTTGGTACCAGTGACCAGTCTGGCCGCAGCGTTCAGTGATGCCCTTAGGGGAGGTAGAGTGTATTTGGGAAGGCCACAGGGAGTAGCGCTGCCGTAGTCCAACCTCGGCAGGACCAGTGCTTGTACCACCTGCTTGAAGTCCTTTTGTGGAAGGAATGGCTTGATGTTTCTGAGTGTTCTCATCAAGAGATTAGCTCCCTTATACACATTGCTAATATGATTTTTCATATTCAGGTGTTTGTCCAGGGTGATTCCGAGAGATTTGGCTGAGTCTATGATGAGAGGGGTGCAATTGAAGGCAGTGAGGTGATTCAGCCAAGGGTCTAGCTTGGGAATGTGGTTAGGGGGAGAGATGAAAAGGAATTCAGTTTTGGAGGTGTTGAGCAGTAGATGGTTCTCAGTTAATCAATTTTGTGTAGTAATTACGGTCGAGTTGAGTGAGATGATGTTGTCCGGGGATGAGATTTTCAAATAGAGTTGTGTGTCATCCGCGTACATATGGAAGAGAATGTTCGTGGAATTTAGAGAGTTAGCTAGAGGTTCCAAGAAAAGGTTGAAGAGGATAGGAGATAGGGCAGATCCTTTAGTGACTCCCATGAGTACTGGAGAGGGCTGGGAGAGGGAGTTGTTTGCCTTGATTCTTTGTGATCTGTGGAGAAGGAAGGATGAGAACCATTGTAACACCCGACCCGAGAAACCCATCCTGATCTTCAAAATGGATAGAAGGTTGTCGTGATTAACCGTGTCGAAAGCAGAAGAAAGGTCAAGGAGTATTAGGAGGCAGGAATCATTTTGGTCCAACATTTTTAAGATGTCATCCATAACGTGCGTGAGAGCCGATTCGGAACTGTGACCCTTCCAGAAGCCGGATTGATGTTGGTCTAGGAGTTGGAAATTATCTATGTGAGCACAGAGTTGGGATTGTACGCATTTTTCAAGCAGTTTGGCTAATGTGGGGATGTTGGAGATAGGGCGAAAATTATTGAGGTCAGTTTTATCTGCGTTAGGTTTTTTTAGTATGGGTGATACCTGCGCTGCTTTTAGGCAGTCTGGGATCGTGCCTTGTGACAGAGAAGCGTTTACAATCCTTGTCCAGGTGGGGATGAGTACATTCTTGATTTCTTTGAAGATGGCTGGTGGCAGCGGGTCACTGAAGTGGTTAGAAGGATTGATGTTCTAAAGAATCTTGTAGATGTCTTTTTCACTGAATGGGGTAAAGGTGTCCCATGTTGCATTGTTCTTGGTGGTCAGGCTGATTGGTTTGCGCTTTTCTGAGAGGTCAGGGGGTGGTGCGGACCCGGGGGATGGCAATAGCGCTTTCTTAGTAGCGAGTTCAATGGTGATGAGCCTTGATTTCTCAGTGAAGAAAGCAGCAAGATCATCGCAAGAGGGTGGGCTGCCTCCAGAGTCAGAGTTGCTTAGGCCTGCCACTGATTGCTGCTTGACCAAATCGAAAAGTTTCTTGGGGCGGTTTGCAGCTTGATCAAGTTGGTGTCTGAAGTAATCAGCCTTAGCGCTCTTGATTTGTTTGCTGTAAAAGCTTCTAACATCTCTAAGGAGATTTAGTTGCTCCAAGGAGGGATTGGATCTCCAGGAACGTTCAGCTGCCCTAAGGTTGCAGCGCTCCATGTTTAAATTGTCGTTGTACCATGGTTTGGATATTTTTGTTGAGGTATTTTTTTGTTGGAGCGGTGCGAAGTTGTCCATGATGTTGGAGATGGTCGAGTTGTAGGAATCCGTGAGTAATTGAACATCGATCAGGTCTGCTTGGGAGGAGAGGGCAGATTTACAGTGGGCTGCTAGATCAGCTGAGTTTATTGATCTGAGGTCCCTTTTCCAGATCTTTTATTTAGTTGGTTGCGCCTTCCTCAACGACACCTCCCTGTTTATATAAAACAGGATGCAGTGGTGATCAGACCAATCGCAAGGGGTAATGGTATCCAATGTGATGGTCTGCCCTTTTGAGATAATGAGGTCTAGAGTTTCTCCCTTATTGTGGGTTGGTTGATCACAATGCTGAATCAGTTCTTGACCAATCAAAAATGCTTTAAGGCAAGTTCCCGCTTGGTCATTGGGGTTAGACCAGTGAAGGTTGAAATCACCCAGGAAGATTTGGGACCCGGCTGAGTCGACATTGCCAGAGATGACTTCCATAAGTTGCTCGATGAAGGGGAGATTGACTCCAGGGGGGTGATAAAAAGTGTGAAGTTTGCAAACCGGCAGGTTATTACTTGAGATGCTGAGACAAAGGCATTCACAGGAGGAGGGCGAAGAGGACTCTAAGTGAGAAATCGAGAGTGAGTTCCTATGAATACACGCTAGGCCACCCCCCAGCTTCCACGCTCTGTCTAGCCTAATTATGTCATGAGTAGGAGGTACTAGTAGGTCTAGGAAAGGGGTGGTGGCAGGATTTAGCCAAGTTTCAGTGAGAATGATAATGTCTAAATCATTGTGTTGGATGAGGTCGAATATGTCAGTGGCATGTTTATTGGCTGACCTACAATTGAGTAGTACACATTTAAGACGTGGTGGATTAGTGTGGGAAGGAGACTGGGTGACGTTCACTCTCTTGAGGTTGTCTTTATTGATGACTCTATGATTGTCTGGAGGTTCTCTGTATGGGTTGGAATGGATGGTTTGTATTTTGCTCGTCGGGATCAAGTTGGAATTGGACCTAGTAGAGTAAAAGTTGTGCAACTCATTGAGATCATTGGGTGCCAGGTAGGTCTCACCTCTTCTGGGGCGGGAGGGAGCGTTAGCTAAGGGAATGGTTTGCAAGACGGAGGGGGCTATAAACTGTCCCATGCGTTCACTCCCACTAGGGGAGGCTCTGGACAGGTTCGCAGAAGTGAGGAAGGAGCTGATCGCGGGGAAAAGATCATTTGAGAGAGATTTCAGGTCATGTAGTTCAGTACTGAGGAGGTGCAGCTGGAGAGATATATAGTCCAGTCGCGTAACCAAGTCTGAGAGGGGTAAAGTGTGTGTTGGGCAAGCGAGAGGGGGGAGGGAGCCTCGGTGTAAGCCCTTGGGGTCCAAGGTGATGGAGAGTGGCTCCTGGGGAGGGAGTTGATCAATTGGAACTAGCGGAGTTCCATGACCTTTTGATATCAAGGTTGGATCATTAGCGAGGGCGATATGACCATTGAGCTGAGGATCGGATACGGTCAAGACAGGAAAGAGTGGGTTTGACCGATCATGGTCGGTGGGAGGCAGTTGCCCACTCACCAACAGAGTAAGAGGCGTGGGGAGAGGGATGAGGGAAGAGGGATCAGTCGTTGCAGGTGATGATAGTAGGTCGCTTGGGGATCTCTCCGAGCGAGGAACAGATATAAACTGATTGGCTGGCTGAGTGACGGGTGAACCCTGAGTGTCTCTCACGTTCTGAGTCGGGAGTCTGGAGGGTTGGGACACGTCAACAGGGGACAACGCCTCTCTGTGATCATCTGAAGGTGAAGAGTAATTTAGAGAGAGTGAGGGCCTACCCCGAGTGGTGGGGGGAGGACTAGTGGTGACCTGAGTGAAGGACGGGTGAGAGTGGGTGACATTGGGTTTCGTCGAAACCGCGATTTTGAGTAAAGGGAAGATAATGGCTATCTTAATTAGATTGGCATTGGAGGCTTGGATTAGAATGATCCCATTGTTATAGAGGGTGATGGTGGCATTTGCATTGAGCATGGGCGAGGGCACTGTAGTAAGTTTAAGACCATGAGGTGTTTTTCTGGTTCCTGATATTCGGAGCATCGAATAGAGGACTTTTCGCCAGCATGCTCTTTTCCTGGTGTAGAAAATAAGGTTGTTAACTCTACTGCCATTGTTTGTGCAAAAGTAGAAATCCGAGATTAAGGTTTCAAGCCTAGACCTAAGTATGTGATGCTTGTGTTTTTTGGCAGCGTTTTTCGATAGGTTGGGTGGGTAGTTGATGATGAAAGCGTTGGATCCTGAGGGATCACTCTGACATCCTCATGGCCACCAAATTATCATCTCCAGGTGACAATGCAGATTCCATTAAACTAACCTTCATTCATCCTTCCTTAGTGAATGACTATTATCGTTAGAAGCCTGAACCTTTCCCCAAGTCAACTCTAAGATTCAATTCAAAACTAATTTACCATCTCAGAGGAGGTCTATTTGCCAAAAGACCTCTTCCACAACATCTCCAATTGATTGACTGGAGCTGATTGGGAATCCTGCCTCAGATCAATCTGTAAGCCTTAATGTCGCACCGGAGATAAGGTCCTCTTCAGGTTTGGCCACACAGGATTCTTCCCAAGGCCTCGGTTTTACTCTTCCAAATCTGCCCCAGTCATTTCGAGATCTAGCCCAAGAAGCTGATCTGGATACAGGAGCTGTAATTCTACAAATTCTGTTGACTTCTCCTGTCCAGGAGTTTGAACATCTACCTCAGAGCCCACTGGCACTATCCTCAATTAAGGATGACAATTTAACACTAATTTCTTGGAATATAGCGGGGCTAAGTAATAAAAAGGCACAAGTGGATTGGGGGACTTTTATTGACAACAATATCATCATGTTCCAAGAAACTTGGGAATTAGTGACATCCCATAGGCAACTTTATAAAACCTTTTTTGTACCAGCTCAGAAGTCCCAGGCTGGCCAACCATCATGGAGTCTAGCACTTTGGCTCAACATCTCTTTGGGTTGCTCTGTGAAACAATTAGACATTGATTCCCTCGACTTGCTAGGGCTGGATGTCTTTTCCTGGAATGGGAAGAAACTATTTTTATACAATATGTACAATAAAAGCACTTCGAAGACCTCTGAGTCTCCAGTCCTACTACTGTTAAGAGATAATATCGAAGGGTTAGCCAAGGAAGCAGCCGTCATTGTCAGTGGGGACTTCAATATACCTTTTGAGCCTTCTGCTCTTTTGAAAGACATTGCTAAAGAGGAAGATCAAATTTGGGGTATCACTCAACTTGCATGTCCATATTTACGGTCTCCTGCTAAGGCAGCTCTACAAATGTTAGATTTGTGCTTAAGTTATCACCTTAGGGCTTGTAATGGTCGTACTGTCTCTCACTTAATCAGATGTGCGACCTTTGAAAGAAACTCCTGTCAAAGGAGTATCTGCTACATACTTTTCGATTTCGATGGCCTTATGGACATGGAAATCATGCAACACCACGAAAGTGACTGACCACTTTCCCTTGTTTATCACTCTTCGGGGTAACCTAGACCAGCCAAATGGGCAACCACTACTGGCTTGTGGCACTTTGGCTCTAATAATTGGAGGAATGTAAGATGAGAGTCAATAGTCAACAACAAGGGTTCTCTTGCACAGATATACCTCCATTTGGGCCCAATCTTGTCTGCTTTTGCTGATCCTGACACGTCTTCCCAGTCAATTATGGCTTCTCATGCCAAGTGCTTTGTGGAATTAAAAAAATCTTTTTTTACTAAACTGTTTTCTAAGAGGAGCTCGTCTCCTCATATTAATCATAGTTGGTATAATAAGACCTGCTGGACAACTAAACAAACTTTAATTTCAGCTATCAAAAGTGGCTCCCATACTGACATTCAGATTGCCAGAACTGATTACAAAGCAGCTCAAATGCAGGCAAAAATGGCTAGGGACACTTCCGTCTGAGATGACATTCTGGACTCAGTTCGCTCTGGGAACTATATTGCATTTTGGCACTTGATATGTCTCAGTTCAAAAACAACCACAATGAGGCCAAAGAGCAATATTCTCCCTCAGGATTGGGTCAACCATTTCCAAGCTCTTTACTGTATTAGAACAGTTGGTTCCTTCCATTCCACTATTTCGGACCATGAAGAGTTAGGCTGTGACTGTACAATGATAAGCACCTCAAATGAATGGGAACTACAGTGGCACATGTTTTTTCCCTTGATGAAACTAATCTGCAATTTGCTAGCAGAAAGCAGGTAAGGCCCCTAGGTCGGATAAGATCCCTGCGGATCTTTTAATGTCCAAGCCTACTGTCAGGGCACCTTATTAAAATCGTGTTGCCAATGCTATCATGGCTGGTTCCCAAATCCCTGCTTCCTGGAAAGGAGCAGAGATAATTCCCATTTTTAAAAATGGATTAAAATCGGACCCAGGTAATTAAAGCCCAATAAGCCTTATCGATGCATCATAGAAAATCTTCGGAAAGCAAATTCTAGATCGTCTTCTTACATGGATGGAAGACAACAGGATCCTTTCTGACTTCCAAGCTAGATTTTGTTCCGAGACTAGTACAGTGGACCAAGTTCTGAGATTCCAGCTCTTAAGATGGAAGGTGGTGGGCATTTTCGAGGGCAGCCTTTACGTGGCTTTTGTTGACCTGAAAGCTGCCTTCGATAAGGTCCAGAGAGAAATGCTTTGGTGCACTTTAAGAGAATTAGGGCTCCCACCTTCACTACTGGACATCATAGTCCGGTTACACACAGACAGTTTCGCACATGTGAGATGGGGTCCCAATGGGGAAACAACAGATAAGATAAATGTGGCTAAGGGAGTACGGCAAGGATGCGTTCTCACCCCAACCTTATTCTTTCTTTTTATGAATGGATGCATTGATTTTCTACTGAATTGTGACAGTGATTCACCTGTCTTGCGGATGTAAAAACTCCAGCCCTTCTATTTGCGGACAATAATCTGCTAGTGCCCAAAATCCCCAAATGGCATAGAAATCCTACTAACCAGGTTCAAATGGTTTGCGCTAAACAGGGTTTATCCATAAACACTAACAAAACAAAGTTTATGGCAATACATCCACATAGGCACTTCAGAGGGGTTCTAAGATTAGAGGGTGTGGACAGTGGCGGCTGGCATGTACCGAGGGTCGTGAGGCAGGGGGCACAAAAAATAAAAAGAATAAAATAAAATAGACTTACCTTCTTGGCTTGCTGCGCGATGTCCTCCTCTCTCGGGTCTTCTCCTGGTGCTGCTCTCATGCTGTTAACCAGCATGAGAGAAGCGCCAGGATTGGAGGGATCAGCCTCACTCAGCGCTCTCAAGAGCACTGGAGGCCTGCGCCTTCTCTAACTTCTCTAACCCAGCTGGCTAAGACAGCTGGGTTAGAGAGGTTTAAAATGTTTACGTCTGGCTGCCCGTTGCAAGACGGCCGACCAAAGAGACATGCGCATTTCAAACTTTAGCGCACAGCTTCCTGCTGCCACTCGGCAGCAATGGCCCTGTTCTGACACTCAGGCGGTGACAGGTTGCTAAAAAATAAAATGGTAATAAATACATTTTAATACCGATTTATTTTTCAGCTCTGGGGCTTGTGAGGCGACGCCTCTCCGCTCAAATGAAGGAGCCGCCATGGGTGTGGACCTCGAGCGAGTGTTAGATTTTGATTATCTTGGTATCTGTCATTTGAGTAGTAAATCCTGGTTAAGCCAGATTGAAAAGAGCCACTCCTGTTAAATCACAGGGTGGCAACAATTGTACAAAAAAGAGGGTACCCCTGTAACTGGATAGGTTCGTAAGTCAGGGATTAAACAACAAATGTATATATAATTACTTATATCTAATCAAAAAGGGGGAGGAAGAAGGAGCTGTGATCCATTCAGCTTCCTTGTCAAAATACAAAATATCAATGGGGAATGGATCACTTGTACCTGAGTAACCAGGGTTCAATGTTCTTGCCGTCTTTCAATAAAACCCTCATTCACGTACACAGGCCATGAGGCGGTATATCTTGGTTCTCCGCCTTGTTAAAAACGTGACAGCATCATCATTGGGTTTTTTTGTGTGCCTCCTCCACCAGGAGGAGAAACCACTGGTTAATACAGTAGTGATGAGTGATGAAAAAGTGAAAGTGCTCAATTGAGGTGGGTTAAAAAAGACCCTGCATTACCTAAACTGTACCTTTATTCAGTTCGGAATGGAGGCGGATAAAAACAGTGATGTGCGTGGGAAGACAAGTTATCAGTCTAACGCACTGGTATGTCCATGTGAGCGGTCGACATGTTTCAGCCCCATAGAATTGCCCTTACGGGTCAGGGGCCTTCTTCAGGACCTAAAAAAGTGTGTAGGTTGGGAGTTGTCACAGCCTAGGTCAATATGATATTTGTTCACCTGATTAGACAAAGGTCAAAAAGTACATTACAGTCTCTTACTAAGGACTCCCTCGGGGTGCCGGCGGGCGTATTTGCCTTGTTTGGATGCACAGCATGACTTGTGCTCGCTCTCCTTACAGGGCCCCGGGTCAAATATATAATTACTTAGGCAACTGTTGAAAAATTGGGCAAACAAATGGAAAAACGAAAACCCAGATCCAAATCTATATGAAAAACAATTTAATGGTATCAAAAAGACAAGTTATCGAAAAAACATGATCAATGTGCATTAAATAATTACATAATCAAAAATAAATTATTCATAGTTATAAATATTTTAAAAGAGCGATATGTTCCTCCCTCTGAGAAATAATGGAACAAGTCTAAATATTCAATCACACTTCCACATTCATCCCTCTAGAATGGGTACAATGGGTTTGTAAATTTGTATGGAGAACAAACCTATGGAGTATACATGTACACCTTCATTTTTTACTAAACAGTAATATGTACCAGTTCCCTTTCTAATAGATTGAATTATAGTGGCCCAATTAAGATCTCAATTATTTCATTTTGTATCACTGGCCAAACATTCTAGTTTTTCATGGCTTATCACAATCAGATGGAGTAGATTCAATTCAGCTCGACTAATTAGATTGAAACATGTGCAAATACAGCATGGCTAATAGATTTTGATTATGCGCGTTTCGGCTCTGCAGCCTTCATCAGGAAGCCATGATGAATAACATCTACAAAATAATTGTAGAAAAAGATCTGGGTTATGGTAGCAATTACCTATATAATGAAATAAAATGAGATAGGAAAATTAGTCGGTGTGTCGCAAGAGGACGTAGGGAACCATGACTTGTGAACTAGGAAAAGTATCCTAGAGAATGAGGATATAGATGGCACACAGAAAGATAGATCACACCAAGTGTGTGAAACCAGGGTGCATGGTCCCATGTCACCCAACAATTGCAAGTTGTAATTTGCTCACATGCACAGTATCCTCAAAATGATGGTCCACGTCCCAAGAAAACTTCACCAAGAAAATGAGGAGAAAGGTGGAGAGAATCCCATCCCCAACCAATGACACAAACATCTCAAATGTGAGAGATAAGGATATCTCAAAAAAGAAAAACCATGGAGATGTGCAGATCATAGGAAACGCTTCGTGATAAAGTAAACAGAATAAAGCAACAGCAGAGGCTGTCAGTGACTACATAAAAACTCCCTAGGTAGTATACAGATAAGGCAGAAGTTACCTTAATTAATACACAATATAATATTGCAGAGTAGGTAGAAAATCCCAGCCCCTCTCTCTCTGAACGCGTTACGCGAACGAAGATAAAAATGAACATAAAGTTGGAATTGGAGAGTAAGAGGACATCGTATAATAACACCTCCCCTACTCTGGAGAGACGATACAGATATGGCCCAAGTGTTTACCTACATGTTGATCTAGTCGGCAAGGGGTATTCGGAACGAAGTATATTTCTGAACTAAAGAAACAAAATAATTAACACGTCTGTTAGGGCCTGTCATGCAGGGTGAGAACGTCCCTGCATAATCACAAGTATTAGTTGCACTCACCTATGTATTGGTACTGCACTACGCCCACATGTATCAGGCCGATGGAGTCTCAAGAGGTTAAATTGATGTTACGCGGTACCGGCGCTATTGCCGTATGGTCCCAATAATACTGGTTAGAGGCTCCACGTGAGAAAGGTCCCCAGATCGTGATGCCTAAGACTCAGAGAAACGAAGGCCGTTCCCCCGATGTGGGTCCCGATAATAACGATATGGGGAGACTCCACAAGTGCAGAATCAGTGCTCTGCCAACCCGAGTTAGCCCGTGGGCTCAACAGGGCGGAATGCACTAACGTGTAGAATTTAAATGGAACCGCCATTGCCCATGCCTTTCCGATTGCATAGGAGCCAGGTGTGTGGCAAGCTGTCGACATGGAAAGTGGACTACGAAATAGCCCACAAAAGCATGTTGGCCATATTAGAGAGGCTATAAGGAGGTAAAGAACGATACCTAAAGTTGAAAGACGATCTTCCGGGATGAATGGACAAACATCATAAATATGTGCTGATACAAATAGATGTCACGAATATATACACCCAAGGCCGTGTCGCCTGGAAATCAAGATTTATAAACAAGCATTTGCAATGCAATAGGTCTCGCATTCACGCGAGTTTGAGCTATTGCTATTGCAAATGACAATGCCTTTTATTTATGTTTTGGGCCTAATAAACACTCCAGCTGCAGTAGGGCCCTGGCTTCACCTCCTGGTGCAGGGTGGGCTGTGCTTTATGGCACGCATGGAGGGAGGAAGGGATGGTCTCGGCTGCAGCTCCGGCCTCGTACAGTGCCCCTGCTATTACTAGTGAGCGAGAGGCGCTGAGGTGGTGGTGGTGGTGGTATTGGTGGTGGAATTGGTGGTGGTGGTATTGGTGGTGGTGGTACTGGTAGTGGTGGTGGTGGTGGTGGTGGTACTGGTGGTGGTGGTACTGGTACTGGTGGTAGTGGTACTGGTGGTGGTGGTATTGGTGGTGGTAGTGGTGGTATTGGTGGTGGTACTGGTACTGGTGGTATTGGTGGTGGTGCGGGTACTGGTGGTATTGGTGGTGGTACTGGTGGTATTGGTGGTGGTACTGGTACTGGTGGTATTGGTGGTACTGATACTGGTGGTGGTGGTAGTGGTGGTACTGGTGGTACTGGTACTACTGGTACTGGTGGTACTGGTGGTACTGGTGGTGGTGGTGGTATTGGTGGTGCTGGTGGTGGTGGTACTGGTGGTGGTGGTGGTACTGGTACTGGAGGTACTGGTGGTGGTGGTACTAGTGGTGGTGGTGGTACTGGTGGTGGTGGTACTGGTGGTACTGGTACTGGTGGTGGTGGTACTGGTGGTGGTGGTGGTGGTACTGGTACTGGTGGTGGTACTGGTACTGGTGGTAGTGGTGGTACTGGTGGTGGTGGTACTGGTGGTGGTGCTACTGGTGGTGGTAGTGGTGGTGGTGGTACTGGTGGTGGTACTGGTTGGTGGTACTGGTGGTGGTGGTGGTAGTGGTACTGGTGATACTGGTGGTGGTAGTGGTACTGGTGGTGGTGGTGGTACTGGTGGTGGTGGTACTGGAGGTGGTGGTGGTACTGGTGGTGGTACTGGTGGTACTGGTACTGGTGGTGGTGGTATTGGTGGTGGTGGTATTGGTGGTGGTAGTGGTGGTATTGATGGTGGTATTGGTGGTGGTACTGGTGGTGGTCTCGTCTGAACAAAGGTGCGCGGCCGCTATTAAAGTGAAAGCGCAGAATGGGGCACTTTTACAAATAAAAGCATCTGTTTCTCAAGTCGACAAACAAATGCTTTTTTTATATAAAAGCGCCCCATTCCGTGCTTTCACTTTAATAGCGGCCACGCACCTTTGTTTAGACGAGCCCAGTCTAAAGAAAGTAGCGTGCCACCATTAAGATAAAGCGCGGAATGGGGTGCTTATTTAAAAAAAAAAAAAAAAGTAGTACATGAATAACTACATAAAGGCCTACAGTGTAATGAAACTGTAGTTGGCCGGTGCTCCTGGCTTCCAAACGGAAGTGATGTATGTGGAGCACCAGCCAACAAGGAGCCAGTAAACAAAAGCGATGGAGCTATGAACCAATAGCAGGCAGCAGCTGAAATTACACTGTAGAGTGTTTACAGGAGGTCTTGCAGACAGCACATGCGCGCTGATGCTCAACCTAAAAACCAAGGGCCTGGCAGATAAACAGAAGAGTTTATCTGCCAGGCCACACCCTCTCTAAGATGTATCGGCCATCTTAGAGAGGGTGTGGCTATAGATAGAACATTATGCAAGATCAAAAAAGGCGTACTCCTGCCTCAACTGACGATCTAAGATATAACATACGCCTTAATAAAAATGGGAGGATGGAGAAAATGTATATCTCTGTGCCTGAGGCAGGTGTCTATATGGAATGCAGTGACTAGAAGAGGCGAGAGAGCGAATTTAGGATTTATGTTTAATCACCTGATCCCAGGAGATTTTGCTATTTAGACCTCTTTTGTAAGTGTCTAATGAAAAAATCCAATAGACCTCTCTCCGTTTTCTGATCTCTGTACTACGACTCCCCGCATTAATGTGAATTTTCTCCAAAATGAGACATTTTATGTCATTCGTGTTATGTTGTGCCTCAATGTAATGTTTAACCAAAGGTGCACTGCATTTCTTGGTGCGAATGGCTGACCGATGTTCTGTCAGTCTCGTCGCCATGGTACGTGAGGTTTCCCCTACGTTTCACAGATGGCATGGGCACAGTAATAAGTATACAATGTTACTGGTCTTACAATTATTGAGGGTTCTCAGTGCTATATCAGCACCATTGATGTTGTAAGTTGTGGTTTCAATCGCAAATTGGCACGCTGTGCATGACATACATTTGTAGTTTCGTATAGGAGGTGGATTACCCGTTATGGTGGTCTGGATAGCAGGTTTCTGTGGAGTCATACGAGATCTCACCACTAGGTCTTTGAGGTTTTTGTTCCGTCTGTGAGCAAATAAGGATTTAGGTATAAGATTCTCCTTCTCTCTCTCTGCACTGAGTATGTGCCAGTGAGAGTTGATAATGTGGCATATTTTTTCATTAATGGTGGAATGTCGTGTGACAAACACCAATTTCGAGAGCTGATGACGATCCCGATTCTGCAGCAGATGTTGTCTGTCATAATAACGTGCTCTTTTATAAGAGTCACAGGGTGGCAGCCACATTGAAATTTGCGAGAAATACCACTCTCCATCCTATATCCCCCCTTTTAGAAATTTGGAGAGCTCAAGAGGTGGTGGCAGCAATTTACAGAGCATAACTTTGGGTGCATTGCAATATTGATGCATTAGGAAATAAATTCTTTAGGGCGGCTCTTAAACTCCCCCAAAGCACTCCATTAATTTTTAAACATGACTTGGACATGCAATCCATTATCCCCAACGTGAGACAAGCCAATTTTATACGGGCTGAGGATTTGGTATACCACTGAGCTAGAACCATATAGGGTTGGTTTGAGAGACATTTTGGAGAGGCAGAAAGTACGAGTAACACTACTGTGGCTTAACTACGTGAAAGAAGTATTAACCTCTCTGGGTCTGATAAACGTTTGGACTAACCAAATGTCCATTACCTCTTCCTCCTCCTGAATGGTTAAGACTTTCTACTGGGAGAACGAAGAGAGGGTTGCCGTCCATTCTCGAAACCATGGCTCACTTACAAACAGATTCCTAGAGATAAAATTAAAAACACCTGGGTTTCAGCCTGTTATGGACAAGATTGACTCTCCCTTTAGCAAAGTCCTCTACATTAGGTTCAGGCTTGGTACCCTCCCATTTACAAGCTGCACTGCTAAGTGGAAGGGCCCCACTGAAGGTATTAAAATCTGCCCAGTCTGTTCCAAGGAAGAGGAATCTGATGAACATTTTTTGTTTTTCTGTCCAATGTTAATTAGGCAGTGTAAGCATTGGATCGTGCCCTTATGTTGGATGTTGGGAACCCATCAATCTTGGGTCGCACTGCGAATTTGTAGGTCAGACACTACACACTATCTTGTGTTTTCAATTGCAAAATACCTTGAAAGTGTCTGGCCTATTAGATCCAAGATTCTCTCTTCTTGCTCATCTTGAGACGATTATATCAGTATTATTGCACTATTGTTGTGGTCTTTTTTACTGATTTTAAGCTTAAACAAAATGAATGCTTTTATGGTATTCGTAATTATGATAGACTATTTTATGGGTTGGGGCCAGATGATATGAATTATCTCTTCTCTTCTTGCTGAAGACTAACTTCATTTATATCGGATTCGCTGACTATGTATTAGCCTTCAACTCGCAAAATGGAAGTCTTTTGCACACTATGCACAATATGTGATTCTTAACACGTGATTATTTTATAGTAAGCCCTTTATTGCTGTTGTATAAATGCACCATGTCAAGCACTTTACAATTACTGCACTATTGTGTATTTTTACAAATCTTTAAACTTGTTGTTCGACATAATTATTGTTGTGTTTTAAATTGTGCAATAATGTAAAATTGTATGTTGAGCTGTCTGCTTTTAAAGTCTTTGACCAAAGTAAAGTGTTTGAAATTGAAATTGATAGTGTTAAATAATTGCTCATTTGAGATTTAGTGACTTAAGTGTATAGTTTAGTTTTTAAGGGCTAGATTGTGTTTGGTGGATTAGTAGACGGAAAATATAAATTGTAATTGGGAGTGGTTGATATGTGCACCTGCTGGTTGGATGAATAGGTTAAAGGCAGGATAAGGGAGGGAAGAGTTTGGAAAGGGTTATTTGGGAGTCCTTAGTAGTGTGGGAGGTTTAGAATGAGTCAGAGAGTGGAGGTAGGGGCATAGTTTGAAAGAGGTTTAGGATGAGTCAGAGAATAAAGATGTGGGCGGAGTTGTAAATGGAAACTATATAAATATATAGATATCCACACATAAAAGGTATACATTACTTTAACATATTAAACATTAGGCGTATACAAAATAATCCATAAGTATAAGATTGTACTATATAAAGACCCATATGTACATGCATATATACATATACTTACACTCTCAGGCATTCACATTTTTGCTGTTGATGAATAAAGTAAAATTTTTCCCCCAATATTTAATTAGTTGAGCACTTATACATACATTTCCTATAATCATATGTACACATTGTGACAGATATGTAATAGAAAAATAAACCCATAACTATACACTCAAAAACACATATCGACCTACTGAGATACCATAAGAAATATATATATTCACAGAAAAAAACAAAGGTTATAGGGACGTTATAGTTAGGCTCAGATTTTACACGCACAAAACCATAGAAATTCAGACATTATAGTTACCTGAGCTAACTATAACTTGCGCCCCCGCAATGCACTGCTTATGATCTCACATATTACATCACTCATGACATGGTCAGTGACATCACTCATGACATCTCAAATGGCATCACTCAGGATATTATCCAGTGAGTGTGTTTCATAAACGTTTCTGAGACTTAAAGATATATACTAAACTACTGTGTAAGTTTAAATTACTATTCTTTCTTTACTACTAATGAGTGATACTATTTCTAACATACATCATCTGAGTGGCTGTGTGATTGTCTGTATCAGTGTGTGAGTGGGTGTCTAAGTGGCTGTATGGTGTGTGAGTGGGTGTATAGGTCTGTCTGTGGTATGTGAGTGGCTGTGGGGTCTGTGAATGGGTTTGTGAGTGGCTGTATGGGTGTGTGTTATATGGGTGTGTGAATAGGTGTCTGAGTAGCTGTGTGGGTGTGTTTAGGAAGGTAGGATCCTTCTGCATGGTTACCCCCAGGTATATCTCAGATTGGATACTGGGGTACCCTTATCAGTCCCTAGTATATGGTACTAAGGTACCCAGGGCATAGGTACCCCAGAGGCCCCCATAGGCCGAAGCATGTATTATGCCTCCTATGGGAGACCATTCAAACTATCTCTACAGACCTGCTATTGTAGCCTGTGTAAGCTGGTGCTAGTACCACTTACGAAATATATAGGTTCCCCTATATCTAAGATCACTGCACTTAAAACCTATAAGTCACCCCTACAGCAGGCCTTTTCAATCCTGAAGGCAGGGTGCTTGGTTCTAAGTGTGAGGGTGCCCCTGCATGAGCAGGACACCCCTACAGCCTTCGGAGTCCTTTCTCCCGGGTTGTAAGTGAGACAGCTATATAACATATAGAGGGGCACCGCGTCATTATGCAATGACCATCTCGAAACTGGCTGTAACGAACACTGTCGTGTTTGGTATCAAACATGTTGGAATCATACCCCCACACCGTAAATGGTTTGGGAGGTATGATTCCAATCACTGTAAAGGCCCACCGTTAGGCCCTCAGTGCTCCCGGTACCAGTCTTCTAGACCCGGACAGCACAACTTGGCTGCTGCCGACCAGAGACACAATTCTGCCCTCCTGCTGCTGAGCCAAGCTCGAGCAAGGGAAGGCAGAACAATAGGCATCCTGTCAAAGGGAGGTGTGACCACCTCCCAGACAGGGTTTAGTGTATTGGGGCAGGGTGGGAGCGCTTGCCAGCACCACATAGTCTGCGTGCAGGGCACATTTGGTGCCCTCCATGCATAGTCTAGCTCAAACCAGTACACGGGGCCATTGGCTCCCGCTCTGGCACAAAACTGGACAAAGGACGGGAGTATCCTCCCCCTTGTCCAGCCCCTCCTTAGGGAGGGTCCCCTGTATTGTCCCAACACTTTCCTTAGGGTAAGTAAGGGCTTGCCTAAGGGTGGGTCCCTAGATTCGTTGTGGGACAGGATACAATTCAGACACCACTTCGACCATCTGGGCACTCTGGACTTCGCTCTGGGCATCAAGGCTGCAACCGGGAAGACTCTTGCTGCTCCTGATCTCTTTGCCCTGCTTGTCTGCTGCAACGTCCATGCCTGTGCTCCATACAGGAACCCATCCAGGGCCTGTGGACATCCAAGACACCTGAAGGAATCTCCCTTGAAGTGAAGGAGTCACTTCCCTGCATCTGCAGGCACCGCAACCAAGCTGACCGGTCTGCTGATCCTCGGCACCTATGGACTCTGAAAGGCTCAGCAACACAGGTGGTGATTCTTCACATCCCTCGAGGCCTGCACTGTCCTCTCACCAAGTTTTCAGCCAGTATCCCTCGTCAGAGCTGCAGGAACCGAACCCCTGTGCACATCGTCGACTTGCAGTTGCAAAGGCTTGTTGGCTTCCTTCCACCAAGATCTTCGGGCTCCAAGTAGCCCCAACCTCAAGCATCTCCAGCGACCAAGATCTTCATCTTCACCACATCACTTGCACCGTGAGCCTGCATCTTTGGTGAGCTGCTCGAGGTCCTCTGCGACTCCAGTTTTGGGTTCCACCGGACACTTTCACCTTCTCCAGCAGCAGCATCATCCTGAAGCCCTCCATTGGGCTTGATGGCGGTTTCTGATGCCACTTCACACCTATGCACCCGGCTCCCCTAGGGCAGGTATCCTGGTTCCTAAGGTATCCACGGGTGGGGTGGCTCTATAACTTTCTGTCTTCCACTGGGTTTCTTCAGGGTCCACTGGGAAGGGTCCTTCTTCTTTAAAATTGCAACCGCGACTTACACATTGAATTGCACGCAGAACGCGGTCATGTTCCCACACTGCACACGACCTCTGTGGGGCTCCTAGATACTCACCTTGGGTGGTTCCTTGGGTCCCCGGCACTTCTACGTCCTCTGATTATTGTCTTGACTCGAGTCGTGGTTCACATACCACTATTTTAGTATATAGTTTGGTCCCCCCCAGTGACCACTGTGTATTCTGTGCTACTTCCCTGTTTCTATTGCAAAGTATTGTGTGCATTGTGTATATCTCCGGCTAGGAGATATCTGTATGTGTTAGTGAGTGTCTTATAATAAATACATATTTTTATAAATACCTTGTGTGGTTCTTTTTCACTTAATCTATACCTATAAGATTGTGTTCTGGTAAAACAAGCTGCTTTACACTCCTTCTGGACTTAGCCTGAAGGCTGCTCTCCACAGCTACCACTTAGAGCACTTTCTACGGTTGTCTAAGACCACTAAAATCACCATAAAGGTTGCCTGGATCAGTGCAAGGTGTCCACTTACATGAGTGTACATCATATACTGAGCCAGCCTCTCACAGTGTGTAAGTGGGTGTGTGAATAGTTGTATCGGTGTGTGAGTGTGTGTGTGAGTAGTTGTGTGTGAGTGGTTGCATGGATGTGTGATGTGTGAGTGGTTGTGGGGTCTGAGTGGTTGTAGGGGTATGTGAGTGGTTGTGCGGGTGTGTGAGTGGTTGTATCAGTGGGTGGGTGAGTGATTGTATGGGTCTGTAAATGGGTGTGTGAGTGGTTGTATGGGTATGTGACTGGGTGTGTGAGTGGTTGTATGGATCTGTAAGTGGGTGCGAGTGGTTGTGTGGGTGGGTGTGTGGGTATGTGAGTGAGTGTGTGAATTGTTCTATAGATGATGTAATCAGTGATGTCATTTGAGATGTCATCAGTGATATCACTGACTCATGAGTGATGTAATATGTGAGGTCATAAGCAGTGAATTGCGGGGTGTAAGTTATGGTTAGCTTAGGTAACTATAACGTCTGAATTTCCATGGTTTCATGCATGTGAAATCTGAACCTAACTATAACGTCCCTGTAAGCTTTATTTTTTTCAGTGAATTTCTACGTTTTTTAAATTCTATTTCCTAATTATAACGTCCCTGTAACCTTGTTTTTTCAGTGAATTTATACAGTTTTTAAATGTTATTTCCAAACTATAACATCCATGTAACCTTTGTTTTTTTAGTGAATTTCAAATCTCTTTTAATTGTATTTCCTAACTATAACCTATAACCTTTGAGAGCTGGTGTGTGAGTGTCTGTATAGGTCAGTGAGTGGGTGTGTGATAGGCTGTATGGGTGTGTGAGTGGGTGTGTGAGTGGCTGGATTGGTCTGTGAGTGGGCGTGTGAGTCACTGTATGAGTCTGAGTGGCTCTATGGGTCGGTGACTGGGTGTGTGAGTTGCTGTATGGGTCTGTGAGTAGGTCTGTGAGTGCCTGTACAAATGTATGAATGGGTGTGTGTAATGCTATGAGGAATGATACATTGACCATCGACTCCATTTTGTATAAATGACTCCATTTTGCATACTCCTGCCGCTGCAGGATGGAGATGTGTTCGTTCTTCACAGTACCGAGCAAAGCAGTTTCTGGAACATATAATTGGAATGCGTCTCTGATACAGTTCGCAGCCTTGACAAGATTAAGGTTGTTTTTGCCAGAGAAATGTGCGGAATGTACAGCTCTGCCTCGGAGCAGACACTGGGGCCTGGCCAGCTCCTGTGAGGGACTTCGACGCAGACCAGTACAGCCAGCCTTCATTTCATACCAGAAGGAAGTTTTTTTTTTAGAAATCTCTCTTTAGATTGATTAAAGGTATAAAAGACGGGGAATCTTGGCGCTCAGACAGGAGCTCGCCTGTGAAACGTACGCGTTACCCAGGGCCTGTTTGTGAGCCCAATCGAGGCTCCTGCCTGACTGAACTGAGGGCTCCCCAGTCGTGCTGGCCAGGATGTTGTCTGCAACTCAATAGGTGATGTATCCCAAGTCTTGATTATTCAATGTGCATACATATTTTTCTATGCTTGTTTCTTTTATTTGATATTTGGGAAATTCCCTTAATAAATTTGTTTACCTTACAGTAAGTGTGTTGAGTTCTCTTGTGAATTGTGTCTCATTGTTTCCAGTGTGAAGCAATACATTTTTGCCGTAGTCAGCAGGATACGATATTAAAGTGAAAGATGTTTAGTAAAAAGACAAGGTCAGATTTCTAGATAACAAATGAGATACCGGGGTGGGAAGTAGCTCCCTACGGTATGGTTGTGCATGAGTGGTCTCACTGTGCTGGGCTGAGTGAAAACTGGAATGTGTGTATGGAAAATGTCAAGCCAGCAGATGTATTGGCCTGTTTGCAGAAAGCATCAATAGAGAAAGGAAAAGAGCTTATCACGTTAGGGCGAAGAGGCTGGATTCTCTTATGTGCTTACGTAAAGTGCATGAAAAATGTGTTCAGTTGGAGCAAGAGCGTGACCAAATTGAAAAATAATTGGTGGAAGCTAAAAATACATCTACAATGCTAGCAAGTCAGAATAAACTGCTGCAGGATAAGTTGGAGACTTACCAGACTGTGGCTGAGAGAGCTGTGGTCAAGTGGCGCAGTATAAATACAAGAAAAGGAGGGGACGAGTTAATAAAAGAAAGGTTCACCTAGCCATTGTTAAGGCAGGGATAGATTGTAATCCGGAGGAATGAGATGGTAACATCTGGGATTCTTCAGAATTTTCAGACTCTGGGGGAGAGTATGGCAGAAATAATAGTCAGAGTGAGTCTGATGACCGGAAGATCGTCCAAGCACAGCCAGTGTATCGACGAAAATTACAGGCTACTCCACAATATCCACAGGGGGTTGTGATGAGCTCCATGGAGGATTTTACTCAGCAAGAGATTAGTGACATTTTAGATAGATTTAGACAGAAATCTGGGGAGACATTGCTTATGGGGATGGTGCGATTGTTTGATTTGGGAGCCCCTGGAGTGATGTTGGATAAAGGGGACGCAGTAAAGTTTTGTACACTTAGCACTGACCCCACTGTGCAGGAGCAATTTAGGAGTTATGAGAGTGACGATCAGATTAACCTGCTATAATTAGTGGTTGAGGGGTGCAGTCATAAGTATCCTACAGAGTCAGATTGGCCAGTGAGTGAAAACCCTGGTTTGCATTGAGGGATGCCTTGCAGAGAATCAAGGAAGACGCGATGAAAATTGCTATTTTCCTAGGTACTGCGCATCAACTAATGGATGTAGTGCTGACAGTGTAAGTCCGAAACAAAATAATTTGTTTGGATCACCCAGCCTACAAACATGTAATAATGACTCTATTGATTAACCAGACTAGTCATACTGTGGCACAGGTGGTTGAGGCAGTCCGTGAGTTGGGAGAGTTAGGAGAGTGGATAAAGCCAGAAAGAGCTTTACGGTCTGATGACCGCACAGACAACAATAGAGTATCCTGGAGGGATATGTTTATGGCATTGATTAAGGATGGAGTGAAGAAAGATCAGATAGACGGAATAGATACCAAGAGTATGTGGGAGATGTGTCAGAAGCGAGGGCTGGACAGGAAAGAGGGGAGCAGGACAGTGAATAAACAGGACAAGAAACAAGTGAGTCAAAGAAAACCAGAGGTGGAGGAGTAAGAAAGGGAGAGAGAGAGAACTACCCATTTGAAGGTGAAGGGGACGGAGAGACTTGGACAGTGAGTGGCCCATTGAGAATATAAGGGAGGAGGAGTTTCCTCAAGATTATGAAAGTCTGTACCCAGATTTGACTGGTGGGAAAGTCGACAGGTTGATAGACTAGGAAGTAGGCCAAACTCCGGTAAAGGGTTGGCTCAAAAGGATAATAGACCCTAAGTTGACATAGAAATTTATTGGAAAAATTGTAATGTCCAGAAGGTCCGAGCCTTGGTGGACACTGGAGCGGAGGCCACTTTGATATATGGAAACCCTAAAAAGTTTAAAGTTCAGCATTTAACTATTACAGGTTTGGGCGGAAAAGAAACACCAGCTGTGCAAACCAAGGTCCAAATGAAAATAGGGAGGATGTGAAAAAGAAAATACACTTTATTGATAGTGCACCTCTCCGAATATATTATTGGAATCAATATTTTGAAGGGAATGACTCTATATTTGGAGGACGTGCCCTATTAATTCAGATCAAAAAGATACATATCAGCTCATTTAAAGATACCCCCAGTGAAGGGCCCCTTAGCCTCTAAGGTGATTTAAATGAAGTAATAGTGGATCCCAGGAGGGCAGGAGGAGATAAGTAACACTATACAGGATTTGGTAGAGGCAGGGATGGTGACCCGAGTCACCATTGCCTGGAATAATCCTGTGTGGCCCGTGCCGAAACCAGTTGGTAGTTGGAGAATGACAGTTGATTATCGAGAATTGAATAAACATAGCCCTCCTTTGACTGCCACCATCCCAGATACTGTTACCTTAATTGAGAAAATACAGAGACATAAAGGGACGTGATATGCAACAATTGATATTGCTAATGCCTTCTTTACTATACCAGTAGCCCCTAAGAATCAAGAGCAATTCGCATTCTCCTGGCAGAGAAGGCAGAACACTTTTCTAAGAGTCCCAATGGGCTATTTGCATAGCCCCACCATCTGCCAAACACCTGGATGAGGTATCCGTAATTCCAGGGGTGCAGCTTTCTCATTACATTGATGATGTAATGATTCAAGGAGAAACACAAGAACACGTGCAGATTCAACTAGACAGACTTGTGGAACATTTATGGGACAAAGGATGGGAGATAAATCCCCCAAAAAGTGCAGGGACCCTCCCAAAGTGTAAAATGTTTAGGAATCCAATGGAATTAGCGACATAGGGAGATGTTGCCACAGGTGAGACAATTGATACAGGAGTTTGCCACCTCCATAATAGGCAGGAAGCCCAGCAGTTCATTGGACTGTTCGGCTTCTGGAGGCAGCACATCCCTCATCTGAGTCAGATTTTTGCCCCCTAGTTCAAGGTGACTCGGAAAAAACATGAATTTGAGTGGGGAGAGCCGCAACAATGTGCTTTCGAGTTAACAAAAGAGGCTATACAGCATGCCCTAGATCTGTGGCCAATACGGGAGGGAGACATGGAGTTAAATGTGATGGGCCAGTATGCCAATTGTAGTATGTGGTTCAAACAAGGGAAGAAGAGGGTGCCCCAGGGATTCTGGACTAAAAGGTTGCCAGATGCCGGGAAGCAGTATACTCGCTTTGAAAAACAATTGCTGGCGTGTTACTTGGCTCTGGTGGACACTGAACAAAAGACAATAGGGCATAATGTAATTCTGAGGTCTGAGATCCCTATGCAGTGGGTAATGAGTTCACCTAAAACCCACAGAATAGGCATGCACAAGAAGCAAATTATAATCAAGTGGAAATGGTACATACAGGATAGGGCTCGAGTGGGCGCAGCAGGAATTGTGGTCCTACGTTAGCAGGTGGGACAGGTTCCCGTGGAGGAGAAAAAGGTGTTATAGGATCTGCCGGACGTGAGAGAATCTCCAGTGAGGTGGGGTGAGCCATTCCAGACATTGTACCCCGAGGACAGGAAGCATGTGTGGTTTACTAATGGTTCAGCAAAGTACATAGGGGCCAAGAGACATTGGAAGGCAGTGTTGTACAATCCTGTGACAAAAAAGCTGCGTTCCTCCACTGGAGAGGAAAAGAGTAGTCAATATGGAGAGCTGTATGCTGTATATCAAGCCTTGAAACAAGAGTTGCCTGGGAAATGTCACATTTATACAGATTCATGGTCCACTGCCAATGAGTTAGCCACCTGGCTCCCCACGTGGCACGCACACAACTGGCAAATACATTCTGAGGAGGTGTGGGGTAAGGATTTGTGGCAGGAAATTTGGGAAATGTTACCACAAAGTACAGTTACTGTGTATCATGTAGACGCCCACTGTCCCACTTACTCATTAAAACGATGGTCTAATTTCCTTTCAGATGAAAAGGCTCAAATCTCAGGAGCAGAAGTGGCAACCCAGGACTTTGATTTGGTGGAATGGCTAAGAGGGCTCACCAAAATATGGACACTTGGGAGAGAAAGCCACTAACAGGTGGGCAGAGATCAGGGGGATGCACATTCCCATAGACTTGATAAAAACTGTGATTATGCAATGTCCTATTTGTCAACACACTCAGCAGAGATCAATCCCACAAATGGTTAGGGGCCAGTTGGGGAGAGGAAAATTGCTGGCACAGATGTGGCAAATTGATTACATTGGGCCCATGCCAAAGAGTCGAGGATGTCAATATGCATGCACAGCGGTGGCCACTTATTCTGTCTATTTGAAAGCATTTCCATATAAGCGTGCTACCCAGTTAAACACACTTAAAACGTTAGATTTGTTGATTCTGCGCTATCGGATTCCACTGCAGATCCAAAATGATAATGGATCCCATTTTAAAGGTAAGTTGGTACAAGATTATTGTCCACAGCACAATATAGAATGGATTTTTCATATTCCATATTACCCACAAGCTGCGGGACTGATTGAGAGAATGAATGGATTGTTGAAATCTCAGTTGAGAAAATTGTCAGATAGGTTGTTGAAAAATTGGAGAGATCATCTGAATGAAGTGTTACAAATATTGAATAATAGACCCTTGGCGAATGCAGAAACCCCTCTGATGCGAATTCTAACCCCAGCCTTACAGATACAATCCCATGTGGCAACCAATACGATCATGTATTGGGAGACAAAGACAGGCGCCTTTAGCCCCATATCGAGTGACACCAGAGGCTGCTGGTCTTGATTTGCATGCTTTAAACATGTACTCATTGAGACAGGGGTTGGAACACAGATTCCTCCAGAGCAATTTGGATGGATCGCTCCTCGATCTGGGCTGGCCCTTAAAGGCATTCAGGTTTTGGGAGGAGTGATAGATGCAGATTATCAAATAGAAATAAAAGTGATATTGTTGAACAGCGGAGATACTGATTTGGTAATACAAGCTGGAGACAGAATTGCTCAAATAGTAATTATTCCATTGTGTAGATAGAGGGATAGTCAAAAAAGGGACTGCTCCAGCCCTTCTTACTGTACGAGGAGAAGGAGGGTTCGGTGCCACTAACAAGTACCCAGGAGCCAAAGTGTGGGTGGAATCCCCAAATCGTCCCCCAGAACCGGCAGTGATCCTTGCAACAGGGAAAGACTATATTTTGCTAATCACGAAACCAGGACAAGAGAAATGGGAACATGGCCCTCTGAAAACTGTTACTTGCGAGAATAATCATACTTGTTTCTCCTCTAGATCATATTGCAGAGTGTCGGTGTGCTGGGTGTACTTCTTGGAGTGTGTTTGGTCGTGTCCGAGTGGGGCCGAGAGGGACAGGGAGCCCCCAACTCCGAAGTGATAACCCGACAGCGCAGGTTGACGCCTTTGCTGAACCGACATGACAACATATGGGCTTAGCTAGCACAGGCTGTCCTCAAAAGGTCGTATTTCTGCATGACAAATATGAAGAGCACCATGGATGTGATTTCTTCTTACCTAGTAGCTATACCTACCCCAGCTAATATCTTACTGCAAGCATTTATTGCAAAAAATGCAGATGGGGCAATGGAAGAGAGTGACGTACGAACTCATCTATCATTATATGAATGCTGTAGGCTTTGTCAAGAAGGTGTTGATGATACATGGGACAATCTAACTTAAATAGTAACCTACAATGTTACTGCAAGGCGATGTGTGTTATAATTTAACCTGTGACCCCGCCAACATTGGTAAATGTGCCCAACAGGGACTTGATGGTAATGGTGATATACCATGGAAACAACAAACTCTATGCCAAAGACACAATGAGAGTATGTGTAAAAAGTTACATAATTACATGTTTTGTAACAATGTAGTAACTGCTGCTAGTCATATTAAGTACATCAAGTTGCCCGCTGGAAGGTTATTTTCTTGAGGTAATATTACAAACACCTACATTCTGGCAAATATAACCGGAGGACCGAGTGCATTCACACTGTTGGGACTCATGATGGTTCCATTAATTGAATATATAAGTTTAGGCGCTTCAATAGTAGGGGTTGCAGGATTAGCCATTTATAACACTAGGAGCAATAATAAGTTAGCATGTTTGATGGTTAAAAATATTAATCACGTCTATTGCTTTGGCAGAATTATTACTTGATATGCAGGGAACAAAAAAGCCACCTTGCAAAACAGAGCAACGATTGATTATTTACTTTAAAAACATGAGCATGGATGTTCAAAATTTGAGGGTATGTGTTGTTTTAATCTGTCTGATCACTCTAAATCAATCCATTCCCACACTAGAGCATTGAATGAACTGGTCAAGGATGTGAAACAAGATGTCGATAAAGGATGGTAGGATTGGTTATTTGGGTGGTTGCCTGACTTTGGTAAGCTTCGTTCTATTTTAGGTGGAATAATCATGGTAATATGTATTCTGATATTATTATGTTGTTATATACAATGTGTGCCTAATTTTATATCTATGTTCCAACCTAAAAGTTGATTTCAGACCAGTATGTTATGAGACTCAATGGTCAAAGTGTGGAATGTGATGCTATGAGGAATGATACATTGACCATTGACTCTATTTTATATAAATGACTCCATTTTGTGTGCTTCTGCCGCTGCAAGGTGGAGATGTTTTCATTCTTCACAGTACAGAGCAAAGCAGTTTCTGGAACATATAACGTGGGATGTGTCTCAGATACCGTCTGCAGCCCTGACAAGGTGAAGGTTGTTTTTGCTAGAGAAATGTGTGAAATGTACAGCTCTCCCTCGGAGCAAACAGAGGGGACTGGCCAGCTCCTATGAGTGACCTTGACGCAGACCAGTACAGTCAGCCTTAATTTCATAACAGAAGGAAAGGGGGTTTCTAGAAATCTCTCTTCAGGTTGATTAAAGGTATAAAACATGGGGAATATTGGTGCTCAGACAGGAGCTCACCTGTGAAACGGATGCATTACCCAGGGTCTTTTTGTGAGCCCGATCGAGACTCCTGCCTGACTGAACGGAGGGTCCCCAGTGCTGCTGGTTAGGATGTTGTCTGCAACTCAGTTGGTGATGTATCCCAAGTCTTGATTATTCAATGTGTGTACATATTTTTCTATGCTTGTTTCTTCTATTTTATATTTGGGAAACTGCCTGAATAAATGTGTTTACGTTGCAGTAAGTGTGTTGAGTTCTCTTGTGAATTGTGTCTTATTATTTCCAGTGTGAAGCAATACAGTGTGTGAGTAGTTTTGAGGGTGTGTGAGTGGGTGTTCGAGTGGTTTTGTGGGTCAGTGAGTGGATGTGTGAGTGGCTGTATGGGTCTGTGAGTGGGTGTGTGAGTAGCTGTGTGGCTGTGTGAGTGCCTGTGTGGGTCTATGAGTAGGTGTGTGAGTGCCAGTGTGGGTCTATGAATGGGTATGTGAGTGCCTGTGTGGGTCAGTGAGTGGGTGTGTAAGTGCCAGTGTGGGTCTGTGAATGGGTGTGTGAATGCCTGTGTGGGTCTGTGAGTGGGCGTAAGAGTGTCTGAGTGGTCTGTGAGTGGGTGCATGAGTGTCTAAGTGGGCCTATGAGTGAGTTGGTGAGTGTCTGAGTAGGTCTGTCAGTGGTTGCATGAGTGTGTCTGGGTCTGCCAGTGGGTTATGAGTATCTGAGTGGGCCTGTGGGTGGGTGCATGAGTGTCTGAGTGGGTCTGTCAATGGGAGTGAGAGTATTTAAATTGGTCTGTGAGTGGGTGTGAGAATGTCTGAATGAGTCTGTGAGTGAGTATGACAGTGTCTAAGTGAGTCTGTGAGTGGGTGTGAGTGTCTAAGCAGATCTGGGTTTGAGAGTGAGTGGGTTTGTGAGTGGATGTGAGAGTGTCTGAGAGGATCTGTAAGTGGGTTTGAGAGTGCTGAATGGGTCTGCCAGTGTTTGTGTGTGAATGGGACTGTAAGTGGATGTGTGTGTGTCTAAGTGGGTCTGTGAGTGGATGTTAGAGTCTGAGTGGTCTGTGAGTCAGTGCATTAGTATCTAAGTGGGTCTGTGAGTGGGTATGTAAGTGTCTGAGTGGGTCTGTGAGTGGATGTGTGAGTGTCTGAGTGGGTCTGTGACTGGGTGTGAGAGTGTCTGTGTGGGTCTGTGAGTAAATGTGAGTGTCTGAGTGGATCTGTAAATAGGTGTGAGAGTGGTGAGTGAGTCTGCCAGTGGATGTGTGAGAGTCTGAGTGGGACTGTGAGTGGATGTCTAAGTGTCTGAGTGGGTCTGGGAGTAGGTGAATGAGTATCTACGTAGGTCTGTGAGTGGGTGTGTGAGTGTCTGAGTGGGTCTATGAGTGGGTGCATGAGTGTTTAAGTGGGCACATAAGTGTCTGAGTGGGTGTGTGAGTGTCTGAGTAGGTCTGTGAGTGGGTGCATGAGTGTCTGAGAGAGTCTGTCAAAGGGTGTGAGAGTATCTGAGTGGGTCTAGTATCTAATTGGGTCTCTTGGCTCAGTGGGTGCATGAGTGTCTGAGTGGGTCTGTGTGTAGGTACATGAGTGTCTGAGTGGGTCTGTGAGTGGGTGCATCAGAGTCTGAGTGGGACTGTGATTGGGTGTGTGAGTGACTGAGTAGGCCTAGTGTCTAAGTGGGTCTGTGAGTGGGTGCATGAGAGTATTGGTGTATTTATAAGTGGGTGGATGTGTCTGAGTGGGTCTGTGAGTGGGTATAAGAATGTCTGAGTGGGTCTGTGAGCAGCTGTGAGAGTGTCTGACTTGTCTGTGAGTGGGTGTATGAGTTTCTGAGTGGGTCTGTGAGTGGGTGCATAAGTGTCTGAGTGGGTCTGTGACTATCTAAGTAGGTATGTGAGTGGGTGAGAGTGTCTGAGTGAGTGTGTGAGCATACTTTTAAAAATTCTCAGCCAAATTCAGAAATCCTCCGCAATGGAACACGGGGGCCGCGCTGAACGTCGAGGCGGATTCGCAAATTCTCAGATGCAGAAAAAAAGAAAGATTCTGGGCATATTTTCCCTCACAGACCCCTAAGTTGTACCCATTGGGTCAGGTACCTCTACCCTGACCCCTTCTATTACTTTTTTAATGAAGTTTCACCTTCCGCGACCGTGCCCTGATATACAAAATGGCAGCCACAACTTTCTACTCAGGGTACGGCCATCCAATCACCGCATTGCTGTTGACACATGGATTCATGAAGCACCACAATAGATTTGTGAATAATTTGCACCTTTAGAGATACACATTTGTTTTCCCTTTAATATCTCAAAAAATACTGAACTGATTTACACTAAATCACGAAAAGCACTGTTTCTGAACCAAAATCTAGCTTTCTGCCAAAATTGGTGTAATTCTGTTCAGTGGTCCGGGCAGTAGTCGTGTCTAAAATCCCTATGGGAAATTACATGAGGAAAAAGCGTTTTGGGACCCACCCTTATTCTTGGCCCCCGCTTGACGAAGCACCCCAAAACTTTCAGGACAGCAGCTGAAGTGTGTGGCAAACTAGTTTCGAATGTTTTGTGAAGATTCGTCAAACGGCACAAAAGTTATTAGCAAACAAAAAACGCATTTAAGATAAGACAATGTGGTCACATAAATGATAACAGGAGTTCACCTCCGTGCACACCACAGGTGTAAATCTATACTAGAGACATTGCTGCATTAGTGGAATATCAGCATTGGGCTAGACAAGTATCAAGCCAGAACAACACATGGATAAGTACTATCCTCTCTGTATTGGCAGGCTATGACAAAACTACAAGCTGTATTGGTGTACACAGTATGAGAAGAATCATGTTATTATCTGTCTTAGTCCATAACAGTACAACCTTGTACATCTGTGTGCTTTACCGTACATTAGATCTTGGTGCTCCGGGAGCCATGATTGCGGATACGGACATATTGGTAGTGCCAACAGTGTATATAAAAGAAAAAAAAATTAATTCTATTTCCATAGAACAAAATTACATATAAACTGTAAGCCCGGGCGGGTAACTACGCTCTGACAGTGTAGTTTACGTAGTTTTGCCTATTCCGCGTTCCATTGCGAACGCGGAGTTTAGGCAAAACTACGACTCCGTGGTGGAGTGTAGTTAGCCGGCCCCTCCCTCCTCCCAAAGTAATTATAAAGTAATTAAAAAGGCACTTACCTGCCATGGCTGCCTCCTCCTCGCCATGGCCGCTCTCCTCCTCCGCGCCATCCTTCTTCACTGATAACCCCTACGTTGTACATCTTGTGAGTGTGCATGCAGCCATGACAGGTAAGTGCCTTTTTAATTACTTTATAATTACTTTGGGAGGGGGGAGGGCGCGGAGCGAAGCGAAGTTTCATAGAGTTGTTTTCCAACTCCGTGGAACTTCGCGTAGAGGCACTACACCTGCTCCGCCCAGGGTTAATAAACCATAAAGGAAACCATAAAGTCACCTGATGAGCACATGAGGGCCAGAGGACGGGGAAATGCCTTACAGAATATCTAATAAAGGTGTATAAGTGTCAAGCCGGGGGAGAGGAGGGCCGAAAGGGGGAAGATTCTAGCATGCCAACCCAGGTAATCTCCACTCTGACCTGCAAATGCTTTTCCTATGGAAACTAGGTCCTAACTCTAACTGCCCACTGGCAACCACCAGATATATATATAGGTAGTTGAGAAAGGCGCAACCCGAAACGCGTTCTGTACCTGTAACTTGTTTAACTCGTTGAATAAATTGAGTTTTCTTCCTCTCACGTGAGTGCGGTCTCTTCATTTTGAAGACTGAACTGAAAATATGTATATATATATATATATATATATATATTTACACTGAAATAACCACAGGTTTCAGGGACGTTATAGTTAGGTTGACATTTCACTCGTACAAAACCAGAGAAATTCGGCCGTTATAATTAGCTGAGCTAACTATAACTCGCGCCCCCGCAATGCACTGCTGATGACGTCACATATTACATCACTCATGACATGGTCAGTGACATCACTCATGACATCAATGATGACATCTCAAATGACATCACTGATGACATCATCCAGTGACTGAGTGTTTCTGAAAAGTTTAAGAATGTTATATATATATATATATACGCCAACGTGTTTTCGAAGAATGATAGGGTGTATGAGTGTCTGAATGGATGATTTAGTGGGTGCGTAACTGACTGTATAAGTGAGTGATTGAACGTGTCTTAGTGAATGCATGGGTGAATGACTAATCTGTGTGAATGTCTGTATCAGTCTGTGAGTTGGTGTGTGTGTGGCTGCATGGGTTGGTGAGTAGCTACATGAGTGTCTATATGGGTTAATAATTTGTTGTCTGAGTACCTGTATGGGTGCCTGAGTGTCTGTGTGGGTGGGTGGAAGGGTGTGTGATGCCCTGCATGGATGTGTGAGTGGGTGATTTACTGGGTGTATGGGTTCATGAGTGCGTGTGTTTTGGGCTGTATGGTTGAGTGAGTGTACGTATAGCTGTGTTGGTGAGTGAGTGGATGTCTCAGTGGTATATGTGTAAGTAACTACATATGTGAAAGTCAGTATATGTGAGTGTTGGAGTATATAAGTGACTAAATGTGAGAGTGAGCGATTGTGACAGTGACTGCATGGATAAGTGTCTGCTTATGTCAGTGATTGTAGAAGAGAGTAAGTATGTGTTAGTATCTGTATGAATAAGTGAGTTGGTGTGTGTGTATAACTGTATAGGTAAGTAAATGGCAGTGTGATTGATTATTTGGGTGACTGACTAGGTGTTTGAGTAACTCTTTGGGTGAGTGGTGGTATGTGAGTGTCTGTATGAGTAGATATATCAGTAGCTGTATTGATGAGTGACTGCGTGTATGAGTGACTGTATGGGTTACTGAGTAGATGTGTGTGTATACCTATTAATCAGTGAGCGGGAATGTACTAACTGGTATTGGTCTGTGTATGGGTTCGAGATTGGTAGTCTGTATTTTAGAGTGGGTGTATCAAAGGTTATATTAGGGTGTTAGGAGGTGCATCATATGATCACGTGGATTCTGTCATCAGTGATGTCATTTGAGATGTCATCAGTGATGTCATCAGTGATGTCACTGATCATGTCATGAGTGATGTAATATGTGACATCATCAGCAGTGCATTGCGAGGGCGCGAGTTATAGTTAGCTCAGCTAACTATAACGGCTGAATTTCTCTGGTTTTGTACGAGTGAAATGTCAACCTAACTATAACGTCCCTGAAACCTGTGGTTTTTTCAGTGAATTTCAAAAGTTTTTTAAATGCTAATTCCTAACTTTAACATCCCTGAAACCTCTGGTTTTTTCAGTGAATTTCTAAGGTTTTTTAAATGCTAAATCTTAAGTATAAAATTACTGTAATCTTAGCTTTGTTACGGTATTTCTAAGTGTTTTATAGAATTCCTTTTATTTAAAAATGATTGGAAGTATTTTTTAAACTTTTCTTTTTGAAATTATTCATAGTTTTTCTAAAATCTTCTTTAATAATTGTAATCACTCTTTTAAAGTATATATCATAGACTACTAAAAATGTATTCTGTTATTTATGTGAACGATTAAAATTCATATTTACTTAAAATAATGCTTTTAATACTGTGAAAGTTGTTTTATAGTATTGTTATGATAACTTTTTTTGTAATTTTTTTTTTTAAAGGAGTTGTGCACCCTACGCGAACCTACACGATGGGTGCGCCGATTCATGGTGCGCGAAGTCAGCTGCCGGAATTGCGCAGGGGTTGCGACTTTGGCGTAATTTCAAAAGTATGAAATATCACTGTAGAAATTTTAAATATCAGTTTTGCTTAATGTCTTTCACTAATATACTTTTTCAAAATATTTTATAAACACCAATTTATACTTTATAATTATGTATATGAAATTTTACGGGTACGCGACGGGTGCGTGCACCCTACGCGTCTCCATGTGACCTGGAAAGAAAGCTTTTGATTGGTTTAAAGCCTTTTCATTCTGTTAGAGGGAGGATCTAACACCTATATTATTTCTCTTATTTTGGGTGCGTCTTCCTGACAAGACCTGTTTTTTGTAGGCTGTTGGAATTGCTTTTTTTTGGGTGTTGTTTGACTGTTTTTCATCATTATAGCATCCAGTCATCATGAAGATGTCCTGGAAGAGGTTGACGATGTGGAGGAGCCTGTTAAAAAAAGAAAGGAGAGTGTTGTTTGGGCTTTTTTACAGTGCCAGACGGTGAAAAAAAGGTGAACGCAAGAAAAGTCACCTGCAGATTGTGCAAAAGAGTACTTTCTCGTGGATCAGAAAAAAGTATCCGTGCGGAACATCCTCAATGAAAAAGCACCTTGAGACAATTCATTTGCATTTGGCAAAAGAACTCATGGTGCGGGAGAAAAATGAACAAGCTGCCCAGGTTGACGCAAATGCACCATCAACATCAAGTGCAGGAGTTCTACCATCACCTCGGCCACACATTTTCCCGGAGCTCGTGGATGTTTCGATTAATTGCAAAAAATGTGACGCAAAACTGTGTATTGGGGAGCAATGTATTGATGTTATTATCAATGCATTAAAAACACACAAGTGTTAATTTTGTTTTTATATGCTTCCAAATCTTCCTTTTCCTGATTTTTTCCTAATAGTCATGTTGGACTGTTGAATTTTGTTTTGTTTGAAAAAAAGTCAAAAACACCAAAAAAAAGAAAAAACTGTTAGAAAATACAAAACAAATCCAAAATTGTTAAAAAAAACGGTTCTTACGGAACCACATAAACTGGTTAAAAATAGAAAAATTGCCTGAGTGATTGCATGAGTGCAGGGATAGTGCCTGAGTGATTGCAGGAGTGCTTGGATAGTGCCTGGGTGATTACATGAGTGCATGGGTACAGCCTGAGTGTATGGATGACTTCATGAGTACTGTTTGAGGGAATGGATGAGTGCAATAGAAATGCCTGAATGATTGGAGGAGTGTATGAGTAGTGCCTCACTGATTGCATGAGTGCACAGATAGTGCTTGGGTGGTTGCAGGACTGCATGGGTAGTGTTTGAGAGAATGGATGACTGCAATAGTAGTGCCTGAGTTTTTGAATGAGTGCATGGGTAGAGCCTGAGTGCATGGATGAGTGCATTGGTAGTGCCTGGGTGATTGGAGGAGTGCATGAGTAGTGCCTGAGTGATTACATTAGTGCATGCATAGTGTTTGAGGGAATTAATGAGTGCAATACAAGTGCCTGGGTGAATGGAGGAGTGCATGTATAGTGCATCAGTGATTGCATGAGTGCATGGGTACTATTTGAGAGAATGGATGAGTGGAATAGTAGTGCCTGGCTGATTGGATGAGTGCATGGGTAGTGCCTGGCTGTTTGTATGAGTGCAGGGGTAGTGCCTGGGTGATTGGAGGAGTGCATGGGTAGTACCTAAGTGCATGGGTACTGTTTGAGGAAATGGATGAGTGCAATAGTAGGGCCTGAGGGATTGGATGAGTGCATGGGTAGTGGCTGGCTGATTGCATGAGTGCAGGGGTAGTGCATGAGTGATTGGAGGAGTGCATGGGTAGTGCCTGAGTGCATGGATGAGTGCATGGCTAGTGTTTGAAGGAATGGATGAGTGCAATAGTAGTGTCTGAGTGATTGAAAGAGTGCATGGGTAGTGTCAGGCTGATTGTATGAGTGCAGGGGTAGTGCCTGGGTGAATGGAGGAGTGCATGTGTAGTGCATCAGTGATTGCATGAGTGCATGGGTACTGTTTGAGAAAATGGATGAGTGCAATAGTAGTGCCTGACTGATTGTATGAGTGCATGGGTAGTGCCTGGATGATTGCATGAGTGCAGGGGTAGTGGCTGGGTGATTGGAGGAGTGCATGGGTTGTGCCTGAGTGCATGAATGAGTGCATGGGTACTGTTTGAGGGAATGGATGAGTGCAATAGTAGTGCCTAACTGAATAGATGAGTGCATGGGTAGTGCCTGGCTGATTGTATGATTGGAGGGATAGTGCTTGGGTGATTGGAGGAGTGCATGGGTAGTGACTGAGTGCATGAATGAGTGCATGGGTACTGTTTGAGGGAATGGATAAGTGCACTACAAGAGCCTAAGTGATTGAAGGAGTGCATGAGTAGTTCTTGGCTGATTATATGAGTGCATGGGATAGTGCCTGAGTGATTCAAGGAGTGTATAGCTAGTGTCTGAGTTATTGTATGACTGCATAGGTAGTGCCTGGGTGATTAGAGGAGTGCATTGGTAGGGCCTGAGTGATTGCATGACTGCAGGGGTAGTGCCTGAGTACATGGATGAGTGCATGCATAGTGTTTGAGGGAATGAATAAGTGCAATACAAGTGCCTGAATGATTGGAGGAGTGCATGGGTAGTGCCTGAGTTCATGAATGAGTGCATGGGTACTGTTTGAGGGAATGGATGAGTGCAATAGTAGTGCCTGAGTGATTGAATAACTGTATGGGTAGTGGCTGGCTGATTGTATGAGTGCAAGTATAGTGCCTGGGTGAATGGAGGAGTGCATGTGTAGTGCATCAGTGATTGTATGAGTGCATGGGTACTGTTTGAGAGAATGGATGAGTGAAATAGTAGTGCCTGACTGATTGGATGAGTGCATGGGTAGTGCCTGGCTGATTGCATGAATACAGGGGTAGTGCCTGGGTGATTGGAGGAGTGCATGGGTAGTGCCTGAGTGCATGGATGAGTGCATGGCTAATGTTTGAGAGAATGGATGAGTGAGATTACATTACACCATGGATATTATTTGTGTGAAAGGATCACAATGTGGCTGATGTTATCTGAAAGTTTTTATATACTGTAAAGGATGAACATTATTTTTATTAGAAATAAATAACATTTAAATGAACTTTAAACATTATTTTACATTATGATGCATATTATGTTATGTGTTCTTACCTTTTTTTTTATAATTTAGATACATCAGTCTCTGGAAGGATTTTAGAGTAGTATTGTATTGAACAGTAGTAAAACTCTTTTCAAACTTCACCATTACCTACTGTAAACAAGAAGAAGAAAAACTGTTATGTAATGTAATGTATTATACAAACTATAATATTATATTTTTAAGAACCGAATTTAATTTTAGAATTATATAACATTTTCAGTTTTCCTTTTTGCTGTTCTCAGATTCTACTGAATATCACCATACTCAGTGATTTCAATGTAGGATCATCAATAAACAGCAAGGAAAAAAACAATCAACGAGATTTAAAAAAATAAATAAATCAGTGCAGAGAATTATTGGCAATATGTGTAGCTATGTGTTTATCTATCTATACTTTGTTAATTACGTCCTTCTTGTACATTAACTCTATTATTTCTCTCAAGTATATTTGCTGAAATGTACACTCTCATTTATATCTGGTACAATATAGACAATAAATATATAAACTATTTATTATTAAACCCAAATTTCCAAATGCAATATCAATTAGCACCAATAATAATCCAAAGTCTAATTATAAATAGTAATTGTTTCAATGTTGTCCATTTTCTGTCCACATCTTCCCAATAGGCCGAATAATGTAGGTTCAACTTTTGCTTAAAAAAAATACAATATTAAAATCGTTATTTTGTGTTCACATCTTCCCAATAGGCCAAATAATGTATTCAAAAATATTAAATATGAATTTGGTAATTCAGAAGGCAACTTAGATTTGAATTCCAAGTGGACATCATTGCAATGTGTCCATCCTTTATTACATTTTAAATACACAGTATAGTGTCCAGATGTGGTAGTAGGTCCAGCATGGAAAATAATAGCCACTGCTATAAAAGTTCTTCCTGAAATAGATATTTAACTTGCAAAAAATCTTTTAATTTTCATTTCCAATTTTCTTCCATTTGCTCTCCAAAGTTGTAGCATTAAAATGAGATATTTTCCATATCTTTCTATATGTAATGTAGACAACATCTCTGATCTACAATGTGAACATTTCATGTCCTGATTGGCTGTTTTAATCAATTTTTTAAAAGGTACTGATTTACAGTCAGGTATTGTCAAGTATATAAATCGTTCTGTTTGTATTTCAGTGATGGTAGTAAAACAACACTCTTCACATTTATGATCCCATCTGTAACTTAATCCAAATAAGTTTTCAATTTGAATTCCCTCTTCTTCTAACACTCCAAGCATAAGCACTAGAAACTCTTGTGCATCTTGTTGTCCATTAAGAGTAAATGTTAATGAACCAGTATATATATCCAAAAGATGACGAACTCCAGAAGCAGTATGGATTTTAGTTCTGTCAGTTACCAACTGTTGAAATTCATGATGTAATAAAGAATAAAATCTTTTTTCACGATTTCCCATGATTTCACAATGAAGCTCTTCTAGATAAAACACAACATTCAAAATCATATTAGCATAGCAGTTGATACCTGAACTATTTTCCAACTGATATCCTACAATCTCATCAACAGTTTCCATTTTCTTCTTCTTTACGCCTTCAAGTTTCTGTTTATTTATTTTCTTTTTTTGAACCTCAATTCCATCTTTGACATATTTCTATTTTGGACACACTACACGTTTCTCATATATGGGATATTCACCTAAATCAGGAGCATAAAGTCTTCTTAAACGAAACGATTATACTCTCTTACACAGTTTGCATCAGCACTAATCTTTTTGTCATCAAAATCTATCAAATACAAACCAGACAATGTTCTTACTCGAGATAATGCAACGTATGACATTCCCTCTTTGAACACTGTGCTTCCAATATTTACAAAAGCGCTGTCTATACTTTGAGATTTATGAATAGTTACTGCACATGCTAAAGACAGAGGAAACTGTTTTCTGCAAACGTACAAGTCTTTCACAAGCAAAAAACGTACAACACAAAGCGAAATCCGTGTTACCTCTTTAATCTGATCAAATTCTATCTTCAAGAATTCTATTCCATCTCTGTTCTGATATTTTACAAACTCAACCACTTTTCCCATTGCTCCATTTACTAAACCTTTTTCTACATCCAAATTATGCCGTAAAATTACCCGACAGTTTATACATGCATGTAAAGTGTTTTCTAAGCCTGCTGTTTTAGATACAAACTTCTCCAAAGAATGCAATTTAGCCTGTAGTTTGTCTGTCAAAAGATTAGTCACTCTCTGGTGTTCAATTTTATCAATAGCTTTCATTTAAACTATTTCCTATTTTTCCAGTTTCAAAAGTTTTTGATTAAATGTAGAACACTCTTGCAGTGTAGGCTTTAGGCAAACTATAGACTTCTTTTCCTCAAGCTTATTGTACATTATTTCAGACACTGTTTTTCCAGTTATAAACAAGTTTCTTAGTAGCCGACTTTCCAAAGCTTCTTTACCATGTTTCGTCAATACATCAATTCTTATATCTTTAAGAATATTTCCATAATGTTCATCATTTGCTTGTCGCATATTCTTAATAAGTTCTTTATATTCAAAATTTGACCAGATGTTAACATTTCCAATACTTCCCAAAGATTTCCTAGTGTCTTCATGGACAAGTGTTTTAAAAACAGGTTGTCCTTTTACAGGACTAAGTTGAAGTAGATCTCCGAATACAATTACATGTTTACCTCCAAAGAGAACATCATAATTTGTTTTTAAAATCTGTTGCATCCTCAAGTGTATAAAGGCAAGCATTGGGGGCGTGGCCTGACAGCATGGCCGGCTAGACGTGTTTTCTGCGCCACTCCTGCCCCAACACCGTAAATCCTAAATAATCCTGGCGCTATGGTGACTCTCCTAGTGCGGAACAGTAGCGGAACCCTCCCCTGACCCCAAGGATCCCAGTGAGCTGCAGGGAAATTGGCCCGCGACTGCAGATCGCTGATACGGACGGCGGCTGATTTGGAGCAATCCCGGTCGTCATAAAGGCGGCCGTCGAGCTGTTTTCGGAGGTGAGCGCAGGCGGGCAGTGGTGAGGCCCCTGGGCAGCGGTGAGTCCGGCCGCAAGCTCTGGACAAATTCTACGGCCCCAGGAGGGGGGGAAAAGCAGAGGGAATGAACCGCTGTATGCGGCCGGCTGGCTGGGCTCCGACGACCGGGAGCAGAATCTACGCGAGACCGCGGCGGTGCGGCCTACAGGTGTTCCGACCGGAGAGGCCTGGACTCGGCGCGGGAGCCGCCTGGGGACCGGAGCGGCCCGGTGTGTTGCCGGAGACCTGAACTTGGAGCTGAGTGGCGGGGGTGCACAGACCCCGCATGCCATAACGAACCCCGGAGCAGCGGTGGGTCCCAAAATGAGGCCGAGGCGGGGCCCCGGTGGGTCCTGAGTCGGACACGGGGGCAGTCTGGCCGCCAAGGAGTCAGCTTACACCGCTGAAGATCAGCAACAATCGCCCAGTAGCTGGGAGGCTCCCCCTACGAAAACGAAGCCGGAGGCTGGGAGATTAGGCCTCAGTGTGGCCGGCGAGGTGAGAAGCGACCTACCGACACTCCGGCTGGCAGGGCTGAAACGGGCCACGAAGACAGCTTAGGGGCGGTGTCTGGGGCTGCAGTTCAATAGATGCGGTAAAGAGCACCCCCCCTGCGGCCAACGAGCCACGGCAAGGAAGTGGGCCTGGGGAGCGGTGTGGCGAACTGGGGGCAGGTGGTGCCAGAGAACTGCCCCGGCCAACAGAAGGGGAGGCCTGCCTGATATAGTCGACACAAAGGCCACAGGGTGAACGGCCTGAGGTACTCATTTGGCCCGGACGGAGGGGGCCACCAGACAGCACACGAGGACGACCAGACTGACTATGGGGAAGGACCGACCCCTAAGAGGTGCCCAAGCAAATAAAATTATGCAATATACGGTCCTGGGGCCGACGGCGGCGGACCGCCTTGGAACAGATACGGAGCGGGGGGCCCACCCCGACGCGGCAGCCCACGACAAGGCCGACATCTTGGCAGCGATTCGTGATTCCAGGGTGGCGTTAGAAACCAAAATGGACGGTATGGCCATGGACATTAACCATCTGCGCCTGGATCTCCGGAAGGTGGCAGACAGGGTGACCACCACGGAAGGGGACCTGAATACTGTGCAGACGGAGGTCAGCCAACTGCGGGAGACGGTGGCGGCGCTCCAGGACCATACGGCCCGGCTGGAAGAAAGGGCGGAAGATGCTGAAGGGCGGTCCAGAAGGAATAATCTCCGCTTTTTGGGATTTCCAGAAAAGGCGGAGGGGCCGTCGGTGGACCTATTTCTGGAAGATTGGATTGGCACATCGTTCCCGAGCCTTAGGCTCTCCAACCTGTTTGCAGTGGAAAGGGCGCATAGATCTCTTGGGCCGCCGCCGAGGCCGGGAGCCCCGCCCAGAGCCTTGATTGCCCGACTGTTCAATTTTAGGGACCGGGACATGATCCTGCAACATATTCGCACCAATGGCCCACCTAAATTTGAGAACCAAGACATCCATATATACCCAGACTATACCAAAAAGTGCAGGAACTGCGGAATGACTTCTTGAGCGTAAAACGGCGGATGCGGAGCCACGACATCAAGTACAGCCTACTGTTCCCGGCCCGGCTCCGAGTACAACATGCCGACAAGGTGTACTTCTTTGGTAACTCATTAGAGGCAGCTGAATGGATGGACGCGTTGGGCTTGGCCGGCCATGACCAAAACCAGGGCTGGCAGGAGCAGAGACGCCGGAGTAATCGACAGCGGACCCAGCAACATCAAGAAGAGGGGCAGCACCGACGAGGCCGAGATTTGACGGATGGAGGACGTATCGTGGTGGGACCAGATGGCACTCTCCTGGCAGATCGGGAGGCGATCCCAACGCAGAACCAGTTTTCTCCGCTCTGTTTGGTACAGGAAACACAATCGGAGGCGGGCAGCGCCGCCGGCCCGGTTGTAGAGGGCTCCGGTAATGAGTGAGTGATGGACCTAGCACTGAGACCGGGAGGTTCTGGGACACAGACACTGTGAGTACCTGTTTTGGCCCATGGGGCGCTTGACTTTCTCGAGAGACTCGTGTGCGAGGACATGGCGCCCAGTGACATTGAGGGGGGGGGAGGTTTTGATAAAATTGATAAAAATTGGAGGAGGGTACACTATTTTGCCTATCTGTTGTTTAGACTTGCCGGCTGTAGAGTGCTGAGGTGGCCTGGATAGACCTTTGGTCGGGCGGGGCTGCACGGTGCCAGTCAGTCGGCTGATTTACAGAGTTTAGGAAGGGGGGGGTTGCGGAGTGGGGAGGGCACGCCCACTTGTAATTGCTATTTTAAGTTGAGGGGGGTGCTCTAAGGGGTGGGTGGAGCTTTGGGGCGGGGTTCAGAGTCCTCGGACCCGGACCGGGTTACGAGAATGAAGGGCTACCGCCTGTGGGTGGAGGGAGTTGGGGTTTCACGTTATGGGGTTGTTTGGGGTGCTGCCGGGTCTGGTCTAGGTCACAATACAAGAGATCGAAGTAGTCTACCCTTAGAGGGGCCACGCTATATTTCTCCTGGGGGGCCCCACATAACAGTCGGGGGCAGCGATGCCAACAACAGCTCACTTATGCCAGGTGATTCACAGACATACAAATTGATCACATGGAATGTCCATGGGCTCAACAATATGGTCAAGCGAATCCGGGTAGCATCCTACCTCAGACGGTATGGAGTAAGCATAGCCCTGCTCCAGGAGACGCACTTGTGGGGAGATTGTCTTAAATATGTTCAACGCCGATGGAGGGGTCAGTTTTTTGCAACATCCTACTCGGGGTTTGCTAGGGGAGCGTTGGTCTGGGTGGCACCGGGGGTCCCCTTTAAAGCTTTACACACTATACGGGATCCTGAAGGGAGATTTGTGATGGTGGAGGGGACGCTGGATGGCCGCAGCATATGCCTGGTAAATATATATGCCCCGAATACCGACGACGGGGGTTTTTTGAGCCGAGTGATGGGGCAACTCGATCTCGATCCGGACACAGAATTGATTGTGGCAGGAGACTTTAACTGCGCCCTTGATGGGGAGCTCGACAGGCACCCCCCAAAGCTGGATGCCAAACCTAGAGTCAGGGAAGCGATGGGCCAGATGCTTCACAATCATGGCCTGTTGGATATATGGCGACACCATAATCCTGGTCGTCGAGTGTACTCGTGCCACACACCTGCTGCCAATACCCATAGTAGGCTTGATTACTTTTTCATTCAAAAGGCGGCGGTGCATCAGATAATGGAGACACTATATCTGGCCCGCTATCTGTCTGACCATTCCCCGTTATTAATTACCTACTCGCTGGACCAACCGAGATCTAAAGTACCGCTATGGAGGCTTAACATCGAAGCTTTCGGTGATCCGATCTATAAAGACGCTATAGCGAAAGGGTTGGATGATTATTTGGAACTCAACTGGGGTTCAGCCAGCACCAGGGCGACTGAATGGGACGCGATGAAGGTGGTAATACGGGGGATCTGCATGTCCACAGAGGTGGGGGTTAAAAGAGTGCTGGAGCGCGATCTGCGTCGGCAGGAGGAGCGCTTTGCGACATTGGAGAAAGAAATGCCCACGAACGGTGGGAGGTCGACTGAATGGGCCACCGTGCGACGACAGATAGGGGACATATGGGACTCGCTAGGCAGATTTAATAGAACGGAAAGTAGACGTCGCTGGTATACAGAAGGGGATAAGGCGGGGTGGCTATTGGCGCGCCTGATCAGGACGGAGACTCAGCCCCACCCGATTATGGCCCTCAAAAATGACTCAGGACAGGTGGTATATACTCAACATGCGATCAATAACGTATTCCTGACCCATCTACGTAAAATATACTCCAAGCCCCAATCTCCAGCGACCCTCGTGGTTATGGAGACCTATCTTGCAGGGGTGGACCTACCTAGCATAGACACAGACAGTCAGGAGGCCTTAGGAGGCCCCTTTAGTGGGGAAGAAATTCGGGCGGCGATCGCCCTCCTGAAGACTGCGAAGTCCCCTGGGTTGGACGGCATAACCGCCGAACTCTATAAAGAGAGCGGAGGAGTCCTGATCCCCAGGCTATTAGACATCCTGGGCGAGGCCGAGGAACGCGGTATGCTCCCAGATTCCATGCGGGAAGCGCTGATTGTGATGATCCCCAAACCGGGGAAGGATCCCCTCCTCCCCGGCTCATATCGGCCCATCTCAATGTTGACCGTAGACCTTAAAATTATCAGTCAGGTGTTGGCGTGTCGGCTCCTCCCCTATCTCCGGCGGCTGGTCCATGAGGACCAATCCGGGTTTATACCGGGCCGGAATACGTTGCGTAATATCCGCCGCCTCGCGCATGTTATGCACTCATTAGAGGGACGGGCCCAACAGAGCGCCTTGGTGTTCCTAGATGTCGAACAAGCGTTCGACTCGGTCGGTTGGGACTACCTATGGCGGGTACTTTTAAAAATGGGTCTGGGGGAGGGGTTTGTAAAGTGGATTAAATTACTCTATACTCGACCAACGGCAAGAGTTCGCACGGGGCGATATGTGTCAGAGGCGATTTCTATAGAGAGGGGGACGCAGCAGGGTTGTCCGCTCTCCCCCTTGCTATTTGCCCTGGCAATGGAGCCATTGGCTTGCCATCTGCGTGAGGTGCTCAAAGGACAGGGCATACGGGTAGGGGGTTCGGAACATGTCGTATCGTTATACGCCGATGATGCACTAATATACCTGAGACAGCCGACCCGGTCATTGCCAACACTGATGACTGCGCTGGCGCAGTTTGCTGCTGCCTCCGGACTTTCCATCAACAAGTCAAAATCGCAACTGTATGCGATTGGCCCGGAGTGCAACTGGGAGGGGTCACAGCACCCAGTAATGGAGCTTCCATGGGCAGGGGACGCTATCCGCTATCTGGGGATATGGATTGGTAGGAATGAGGCAGTTTTTTACCAGCACAATATGGGGAGGATAATCAGGGGTCTTCAGGGCAGTATTGCCTTTTGGAACACGCTTAAACTCTCCCTAATGGGGAAGATTGCCTTAATTAAGATGGTGGTCTTACCTCGCTGCCTCTATACCATGCAAGGCTCCTTCTTTGAACTTCCACACCGGGTATTTAAGGAGCTGGATGCCCTGCTGATCCTATTGTTATGGAATGGGAAGAGATGTAGGGTAAGTCTAGAGGTCATGAAACGTAGATGGGGCAAAGGGGGTTTAGAGATCCCCGATCTCGAACTATATTATTTTGCATCCCAATTGCAACATGCCATAGCCTGGTTGGATACGGATCCCTCTTGGGAGAGGTCCCTGCTGGCAGGTACATATAGGGACCCTCAGCTAGGAGCGCTTCTGTGGCGGGCCGGGGGGCACAAGGAACAAGGTCCTCCATTGGTGCGGCTTGGGGCAGCAATATGGAATCGGGTGATACGCAGAGTAATCCGGGAACGGCCGTTCGCCCCGGAGGCGGACTTTTGGCTGATGCCGCCCTTTGCGCAAATAGACCAGGTAATGTCCACGGAGGCCTGGAAGACTGGGGGCTGCCTAATGTTGTCTGATCTTAACCCGGACAATAAATTTATCACCTACCAGGAGGCGGTGACCACCTTTGAGCTGGGAGCAGGGCAGTTTCTGCAATACGCTAAAATAGCGGCAACGGCGCGACAATTATGGCCCACGTTTCCCGAGGCTCCGGGGCAGTCCCAAACCCTGGTTACTATGATCACCATGGCTGGGGGGAGGAGGCTTGTTACTCACCTCTATAGGGCGCTAAGAGATGATAAACAGATTGGCCCCCTCAAAATAGAAGAAAAATGGCAGCAGGTGTGTCCGCAGGAGGTCACAGCACCAGAATGGGAAAAAATACACGAGAGTGTGCGGAAGGTGTCGGTGAGCAACCGCTTCAAACAAATTCAGTACAATATAATACATATGACCTACCTCTCACCTCGGAGGCTTCAGGCCATTGATGGTTCCAGGGATTCACGCTGCCCTCGATGTCGCTCTGATCAGGCAGACTTTCTGCACATGTTATGGATCTGCCCAACGATCCAGACATACTGGGTGGCGGTCCTCGAGGCTCTGACTAGGATAACAGGGTGGACAATAGCCCTGGATCCAAGGGCTTGTCTCCTGGGCTTGATCCCTCAGGATCCTAAGCGGAAGACAAGTAGACGGTTCCTGGTCTTGGGCCTGGTTATAGCCAAACGGCGTATAGCGATTCATTGGTTAACCCAGCAGGGACCGCTATTGGCAAAGTGGAGGACAGATCTCAGGGAGTGGGCATTAGCAGAGGAGGGGCACATACGGAACACCAGGAGAGATGACAAATTACCCGAGGTGCTACTGGCATGGGGAGCGATGATGCAAGAGATAGCAGGACAAAACTCCCAACTCACACCAGAAGGTTCAGGCGAGGTGTCTTTCACAGAGGGGTGGCCACAGGACGACGAGGGGAAACACAAGGTGTCCCCGCATGAACACTAAGCTGTATAGACCATCAGTTACATAGACCCGGCAGAGGGGGGGAGGGCACCGGGGAGGGGGGGGATAGGGGGGAGGCGGGGGGAGTTTAACACAGTTCAAGTTATGTTTAAGCATGTAAAGAACATAAAGCGAAGAAAACTAGGATAGAGGAATCTCCAAGGATGTCAACGCAGATCTAATTTTTGCCATGTATTACCAATGTAACGTACACCGCCTCGGCTGAGGTGGACAAACTGTGTAACTATTTTACATGTGAGCTGCTGATTTGGAGCAATAACTCAATAAAGAAATATATAAAAAAAAAAAAAGGCAAGCATTAAGTTTGAGACCATGCTCACCTCATCAATAATTAGAAGTTTCATTTTTTTAAGTACTTTTGAAACTTCATAAGAAGCTTCTTCAGATAGCTTGTGATATTCAAATTTGTTATCATGTTCAACTGGTAGCATAAGTAATCGATGTAAAGTAATCCCTTTAATGTTGTGTGCTGCTAATCCAGTTGGAGCTGTTACAACACAAGATAAATGTGATTCTGTAGTTTTGTGGAGATAACTGGTCAAAACTTTAATTAAGAAACTTTTTCCTGTCCCAGCTTGGCCACTGATGTACATTAGAATAGGTTTAAATGATGAACATTGTCATTCTTTTTTTTCGTGCAGCAAACCATGTTGTATCTGTTGTGTCACTTGTTGATATATTTCTTTTTGTTCGATGTTTAGTTGTTCTAAATTTTCTAACTGAATAATATCATGTTGTGCTTGTTGCATTGCAGTTTCTACTTCTTTCATGGCAATTGCTGCTTCATTTTCGATAATTGATTGTCCTAGTGGATCTTGGCTTAGTGTAGCTGAACTTTGACTATCTTGAGAACTGTCTCCGGCTATTTCACCTGCAATAGTAGTTTCTTGTTCAATCTCATCATTTAACATTTGTAGATAAGTTGGGAAAATTGTGCATTCAATGATATCTTTACAGGCATTGAAAGAATCTTCATAGCAGTCATAATCTCCAAGTAATTCAGTTCTTTACGCCAAGGCTTGAACAGTTGCAGAAGTGCTAAATAGAAAAATTCCCTCTTATCTGGACTTTCACAACTGAGTTTTCTGTGGCTAATAAGATTTCCTATGGTATGTTTTACCAAACATCCGTCACATCCTATTACTGCATATTTTTCTTCATTTATATTGTCTGTAACATTTCTTTCAAAGCTGTAATGTTGAAGTATTTCATAGAGACATAGGTTTTCCAGATGTGCACTCCTTTTAGGATAGTACGTATCCAACATATTAGTTTTAACTATATCTGTACGTTCTGGTTCATTCAATGCTAAGTATTCAATTTCTTGTAGAGATTTCAATACTCTATTTCGTGTGTCAGCAAGACCTAGACTTACCCAAATGATTCCTTTTGACTTTGAATATAAACTGGCAGAGCTCAACCGATCTGAACATTCATAGGATCCAATCTCTCGGTGGGAAAGCATTTTTAAGCTAAAGCTATACAATTTCTTGCTAAGACTCTTCTCTGCTGAAATTTCTTCCCACATTTCTTTCAACTCTGTCTTTTCAGATTTGGTTATATATGACGTAACATAGCGAGCAACAGCAATTGAATTATCTGCAACATATTGAATATCCATGTTTGCATTCCACATAGTTAAAATCACTGGATTGTAGTCATTAATGTACTTTGAATCTTCAGTTCTTTTTAAGTTGTATGTATTCTTTGGAGATTTCCGAGTTATTGTAAGCCTTACTGCTGACATTAAACTATTTACTCTTCCTTTAGAAATTATTGGACGTGGGAATCCAAAACGACATTTTGTATACAATTTTCCCTTTGACTTGTATTTTCGTCAACAATATTTTCTACATCAATGACTTTGAAACCGTAAAACTTGTTGTCTCAAGTTGTTTTCGCCTTCTTCTTTTGGAATGGTACAGGTAATATACTCTTCAATGAAAGACAAAACACTTTCATCAGTATCAGTTCCAAATTTTGGTGCATTCTTGATCCATAACAGCATGTGTATATGAGGAGCACCTCTGGCTTGGTACTCCTTTCCTCAAAAGAAATCAGTAACTTCACCAAGAGGTGGATTATTTTTATTGCAGATAAAAGACATCATAGCTTGAAACCTATGATTAAAATATCTGCACACATTTACAGGATCCAAGGAACAGAGTTCTCCAGCTGTCTTCAATTCAATATTTCTAACATTTGAATTTACCTCTCGTAGAAATTCAAGTAAATCGTCCCATGCATATTCAGCACAGCTAAGTGTTACAAACCACGTAGAGGTACCCAAGTTTCTTAACATACATTTAAGTTCTCCGTGATGACGATACCAATACTCATTGGTACCACGTTGACACGCCATCAAGTTAATTAACTGAGTTTCTAAATGATCATCTCTTTGTTGAACTTTGTCCATGAATTCCTTTGCAGAAACATGTGTAAGATGAACTCCTGTTTTTAATATGTGGTTCACTGCATATGAAAGTGCAGACAAGTCACTTTCAAAAAGAAGATGAAATATATATGGAGTGCACTGTCAAAATTTTGGATCTTCTGAGTACAATCTAGTCGAGCGGTATTCTGAATCTGGAATCTGTACTGTTCGTTCATCATATCGTCCACCTTCTCCAGTGGGGAACAGCTGTGGAAAACAACGAGCTTCTAAGCTTTTTTCCCATACACTTATGGGACTTCCCTTTGCTTTCTTCATTTGAAATAATTTATTACTGTTTCCAATCACTTCTTCTGAATGTAGAGGATGTATACTGTAATGTTCATAAATCTCTTCAGTCCTAGACGTGTCCACTTTTTCTATTTGTCCACTTTGAATTTCTCTTTCATCCTCTAAATATATTTCCTGTTCTTCCAAATTTACAGTTTTATAATAAATATTGTTCTGTGCAAGATATAATGTATATACACACAAAAGGAAGTAAGGTGAGTCCAAATCGCAAATTTTAAGTATGTATGAAGTTATGTCTGGAGCGCAATCACTTTGTAAAAACTGCCCTCACCCACAACAAGTTGTGGCATGCTTCATCATAGGGCTGCTACTAAACGCCTCTGCGCAGACCAACGCTAGAGGCGGAGCAATAGGGAGGGGTAGACAATACAAACAATTAGAAACAGGAAAAGAAAAGGATCCTAAACAGGTGCAGACAAATAGTGTTAAAACTGACTAAGAGATATCGTCATAACAATTTTAATCCTTGATTCCCTTGTCAGGAGTAAAAAAGGGTATGGTGGTGGCGTGAGTGAATTATGCACTCTCCAAAGTGATTGTGCTCCAGACATAACTTCATACATACTTAAAATTTGCGATTTGTACTCACCTTACTTCCTTTTGTGTGTGTATATCGTCTTGGAGGAGGAAGAGGTAAGGTTTTGTCCTTCTCCCCCTTTTCTTGTGTAAAGTGCAAGATATAATGTGGCCTTTTGAAGTTTGGTAACATCTACTAACTCTTGCCATATTTTTCGACTCTTTGTTGGTACACCATTAACTAGAATAACTACAGGCTCACTTTCCTCTCTGTCTATACCAACAGTTTCAATATTTTTCTTAAAATCTAATGGTAAGTACACAACTCTTCCTTTCAGACCTCTTTGCAAATCTGTTGGAGAAAGCTTACCTGTTTTAGGCTCCTTACGAACTATGGCCTGAAACGGGTGGACAGATTGAATAAGAATGGACTCATATGCATTTAAATCTGCCAGTTCCGGAGGTATAGCTACCAACTCTAAGTTGTTATGTACAGCTCTAGGTGGCATTTTGTTCTCTTCTAATTTGTTGTAACAATATTTGCAAATACGTTGATCAGTACCCAACTGAAAACGACCTTCCACCAACAAATAAGCACAAAATTGCTGCCTCTTATCATTGTTTTCCTTTTCACTTTTTAAATATACATCAACATTCCTAGTTTGACTTCTATAGTGAGTACATTGACAACAAATACAAACATAGTTTGATTTTTCAGATGAAACTATTTTAAACTTTGTAATTTCTTCTGCAAACTTATCTCTACTAATATCTTCCACCTGTTCTTCAACACCTACACTTATCAAGCTGTCACTTTCTCTACACTCCTCCTGTGAACCAAAGAAACGAAACTCTATATCAACACAAACTTTTTTTACATTCAATGCTGAACCATGCAAAAGAGCTGTGTTCGTTTCACTTAAAGATAATGCAGGACTTTTTACGTAGTACAATCTCCTTACTAACTTCCGCATTTCTGAGTGGTGTACTGCTAACATTCTTAAATGATGGAAAGTACTTTGACACACTTTTCTAGAAAGACAAGTCAGAGAATGACCCTGCAACTAAGTATATTTTCTTACTTTACATGGATCTAGTCCTTGCAACATCTTAATCTTCTGTTTATCACTTTTTTTGGCATATTGTCGTGAGAAAACTTGTAATATATCAATAGATTCCTGTTGAATACTACAAATACTACTACAATCCCACTTATACACTGGAGCTTGTGTACGTCTCCCTGGAACTTCTTCAGCTATTACTTCTTCCACATTTCTAGGAACCATCTTTTCTTTTTCAATTGGACAACCATCTTTTATCTCATAACAACGACCACTGGTATCAAATGCATGAACTAATGTATTTTGTTGAAAATAGCTTTCTTCATTAAAGAAAGGCTCAGTACTAGAAGTGTGCTTCCGTTCACCAGAAAAAGTTTTGAAAAAGTTACTTCTATTAACCAGTCTTTTTCTTTTACTTTTCTCCTTCATAAACTGCATTGTTTTATTCAATGTTTTCATTCTCTTCAATACCAATATAAATAATTTTCGTTTCAATTCAAAAGCAGTATCTACTACACTTTCAATCTGTTGCTTCTTCTTATATGCTGCTGATCTTTTTTTAATACTTTTTACAATCTTTTAATAAATTTGAAATTACTCTATTCCGAAACATACATACACGTATCTCTTTAAATTGTTTCTGTCTTTTTGTGACATGCGTTTCTTTTCCATTGTATCTCTTTATTTGGTTGTGCTTTGTTACAAAAATTTATTTTCTCCTTTGATTAGTATTTTGTTTATTTAATCTCTCTACAACTTTTTTAATAAATTGTTTAGTTCTCTTACCAGAGGAGACTTTATCCTCAGCAACCTTTTGGTGTTTTTCAAGTCCACTCTTTTTACTTTTCATTAAGTACTTCTGTTTCCTTTGTTCTCTTCTTTTTTCATGTTTTCTTGCCATCTTCTGTTTATAATCCAATCAAAATATCTTTCTAAAAAAAAAACAATAGCTTGATTAGTTTGTTACATCAATTAAAAATGTAAATTTAATAACATCTTAATATTGAAAATACCAACTAAGTACAAAATTAAAATTAAATTCCTATTGCATTTATAACAAATAAAAAGAGAAAAGTGTAAAAACAAGCAAGACAACTAGCAAAAACAAAAGAAAAGGTAGTCACACAAAAAGAAAGAGACAGAAAAAAGATAGGTTTAGAAACAGCAAAATAAAATACTCAAAGAACACAGCTACTGAAAAATGTAAGAAATGCAGAAGGAGACAGCAGATGTGCAGAAAGAGGCAAGAGAGGTGCAGAATCATGCAACAGTGGTGGAAAAACAGTACAGGAGTACAGAAAAAGGCAAGAGAGGTGCAGAAACAGGCAAAATAAGTGCAAAAAGTAGCTCAAACGTGTAGAAAGAGGCAAGTAAGGTACAAAAATGGGTAAAATGGGTGTAAAAAGAGGCAAGAGGAGTGGAAAAAGAAGTAAAAGAGGTACAGAAAGAAGGAAGAGAGGTGCAGAAAGAAGCAACAGATTTACAGAAGGAGGCAAGAGAAATGCAGAAGGAGGCAAGAGGAATACAAAAAGAGGCAAGAGAAGTGCAGAAAGAAGCCACAGAAATGTAGAAAGAGGCAACAGCAGTACAGAAAGGAGTAACAGAGGTGCAGAAAGACGCAAGAAAAGTGCAGAAAGATGCAAGACTGTCTTTTAAAGATTGCATGAGTGCAAGGCAAATGCCTGGGTCATTGAAAGAGTACATAGGTAGTGTCTGAGTGAATGGTTGAGTTTAAGAGTACTGCCTTAGTGATTACATGAATACATGGGTAGTGCCTGGGTGAATGTATAAGTGGAGAAGTACTGTCTGGGTGATTGGATGAGTGCATAACTACTGCCTGAGTGAGTTTATGACTTGAAGGGTAATATCTGGGTGATTACGTCAGTGCATGGGTAGTGCCTGAGTAAAACGCTCACTGTAAGAATAATGCCTGGGTAATTGGATGACTGCATGGGTACTGCCTAAGAAAATGGCTTAGTGCAAGAGTAGTGCTTGAGTGATTGTATAAGTAAATGGGTAGTATGTCAGTGATTGCATGAGTACAGGAGTAGTGCCTGGGTGATTGCATGAGTGCAGGGGAACTGCTTGGCTGATTGAGTAAGTGCATTGGTAGTGCTTGTGTGAATTCATGAGTACAAGAGTAATATCTGCCTCCTTAGATCAGTGCATAGCTAGTACTTGAGTACAAGGATAACTCAAAAAGTAATCCGTGGGTCATTGTATGAGTGCAACAGTAGTTCCTGAGGGAATGTATGAGTGCATGGATATTGTCTGAGTAAATCTTTGAGTGCAAAAGTACTGCCTGGGTGAATGCAGAATTGCATAGGTAATACCTGATTGATTGAATGTGTGTATAGGTATTTCCTCCTTAACTGTATGAGTGCATGGGTAGTGCCTGAGTAAAAGGACGACTGTAACAGGAATGGTTTGCTCATAGGATGAGTGCATGGGCAGTGCCTGAGAGAATGGTTGAGTGGATGGGTAGTGCCTGAGTAAATAGTTCAGTGCAAGAGTAGTGCCTGGGTGATTACATGACTGCAGGGGTAGTGCCTGGGTGATTGTATGGGAAATACCTGAGAGAAAGTATGAATGCAAGGCTAATGCTTAGGTCATTGCATGAGTGTTTGGGTAGTGCTTGTGTGAATGGATGAGTCCATAGGTAGTGTCTGAGTGAATGGATTAGTCCAACTCTAGTGCCTGGGTGATTGGATCAGTGCATGTGAAATACCTGAGAGAAACTATGTTTGCAAAGCTAATGCATGGTTTATTGCATGAGTGTATAGATAGTGCTTGAGAGAATGGATGAGTGGATGGATAGTGCTTCTATGAATGGATTAGTCCAACTGTAGTGACCGAATCATTGCATGAGTGCATGGGTACTGCTTCACAGAATGGATAAGTGACCGGGTAGTGCCTGAGTGAATGGATTAATCCAACTCTAGTACCTAGGTCATTGGATGAGTGCATGGGCACTGTGTAGGAGAATGGTTTAGTGCTAGAGTACTGCTTCACTAATTGTATGAGTATATGGGTAGTATGTTGGTGATTTCATGAATACAGGAGTAGTGTTTGGGTGATTCCAAGAATTCACGGGTACTAACTGGCTGAGTGGGTAGGTGCATTGGTAGTGCATATATGAATTCATGAGTGCAAGAGTAATATCTGCCTCCTTAGATCAGTGCATGGCTAGTGCTTGAGAACAGAGATGTAACTGTCACTATATTTCAGGAAACAAGCATGCATGTGTCTGTACCTTTTCTTAGTGGCATCATATGTAAAAGAAACATACAAATACATGCATACCAGTGTTTTATACCTCTACCATCTTTATACATATAACACATGTGAGAATACATGAGCAAGCAGACACATACTTGAGTCATAAGACAACAAAGTTCCTTAACCCGTTGCGTGCGTCTGTCGGCCAACGGCCGTCGCGAGCACTACCTCTGTAGTGCTGCGAACGTCCGTTGGCCGACGCGGCCCCGCCCACTCCGCTAAACCGCCGCACCGCGGCGGAATTGCCGCCGCAGTTAAGCGGTTAAAGTTGATAGACTGCACTTTCTATTTCAAAGAGACACCTAAAATTATGCAGCATATTTGAAGTGTACATTTCCATACACCAATACGAGCTAACCTAATCACTAATCTTTCAACCAACAAGCCTAAAACCTCACTTTTGTGCTGCAGCTTCACTATTCAGCAACTACTGAGAGTGTTGGGCCTAGCCAAACTCAAAGCTGCAAGTTTTTCAAAGTGTCTATTAAAAGTCTCACTATACTCCTAAAACCATGCATGCATGTGCCCGTACCTTTTCCTAGTGGCATCATATGTAAAAGAAACATACAAATACATGTATAACTGTTTTTTATAACTCTACCATCTTCATGGGCATAACACATGTCAGAATACAACTACAAGTAGAAATATATCTCAGTCACTACACCATAATGCACTTTCAATTATGCTGCGTACTACATCTGCACCTTTCCACACACTCATACAAACTACCATAATCACTAATCCATCTCCCAATGTAAACATGTTACTTTGCACAAACTCTTTCAAATATCATTTCATTACAATAAAACAAACTACAATAGACATTTGTACATTTGATAACATATTTCAAACATTACACTACAAAGAGTAAAGCACTGCCTCATAATACACCTTATAAATTTCTTACTCACCTTTGAAATAGTTTTGAAGAATATCAAATATCAGAAACTCATTAAAGATTTCCTTTTGCACACCATAAATTTCATGCAGCACTCTCAGCAAGGTAAAACCAATAATGGCAAACTTTCCCTCTCTTTCTCCACACAAATAAATGTAAGTAACAAATCACATTGCTTCCTACATTATTTCAAATTGTGAAATACATTTCAGTTGATTATACATATTAACCCTTTCTAACTGTCTTCAAAAATAGTGCTCAAACTGGTTCTGTAATTTTCTGGAGTCACGACTCCACCGCGGTGCCGTACTTTGAGCGTCGCAATGGAATCGCGAACTCTTACTGGAGTTCAAAAACCTATCCCTAATAATACTACTATACTTTTTTAACAACACACTAGTTCTACACATACAAATGACTTAGAAAACCTTAATTTAGTAACATATCACTTACATTTTAAGTTTCGATTTCACATTTCAAATCCACTGTAAAGTTTCAACCCATCCCCCATTCTCCTGAATCCCAGTTTCCATAGTAACACTTTCTGCAACATACAACTGTACTGGCAGGTCACAAGTTCACCTTATTTTCAAGTTCAGCACCCAAGCTTACAAATGCAAACAGCAGGTGTGGTTGACTTCTGCAAAATATTACCCAATCCTATCTACTGTACTTTTCAAACATTTTTTAAAAACCAATCAGAAACATGATTCCTCATCAAAGTAACATGCATCCTATTTTTAAGTGCACAATGTTGATGAACAGCCAATCACTTTATGCCTTTTTAAAAAACAACATTTTCTCCACCATTTTAGATTCCTCTCATTCTACCAACTGACAATGTCAGCTACAGACATCTTTTCATTACTTCTAGACATTCCTTCAAGATGCTGACAGTGTGGATTGTAGGGCACAGCTATGTTTTCGAGTGTAAAAGGTATGCTGAACACAGAGATATTGACAAAGACCTAGGTTTGCAAAATGTGGATATTAAATGCATTGCACAGAGAGGATTAAAGTGGCACCAATTGATGCCTTTGGTTAAATCCTTTTTGCATCTCCAACTCCCTGACCTCATGATTGTGCACTGTGGTGGCAATGACCTAGGCACTGGGGTTGGGCTGGAAATGCTAATGAAGGATACCTTTGCACAACTGATGTTGCTTTTGCCTCAAACTGTCTTTGTATATTCTAATATATGCCAGAGACAAAAATGGAAGTGGTCAAATCAATTCTGTCCACAGATTGAGAAAGCTAGGAAGAATGTCAATAAAGCTGTTTCTGCTTACCTCAGAGGATGGGCTCTATCTGATTACCCAGACAACATTGGAGTGGGTTGATCTATCAAATAATACATTACTACTCTATCTATAACAACAATTTACGTTTTGATATGGATGACATCTACAGAAGTGATGGAGTTCACTTCACAGATGAAGGAAACAGAGTGTTTCTCAACAACCTTACGCTGTGCATCCGCACTTACATGTAGCTTCAACAAAGTCAGAATGAAAACAAGGGCTCTTTTTAGAGCCACCCTATAACCCAACAGTATTTTTTTTTTTTTTAAATATACATGCTCTTTTTTTGGGGGGGGGAGTCCAGAACCCGTCGCAAAAGCACAAATTCAATGTACTACAACACAATACACTCTTCAACTTTAACTTTAAATCTTTTGTTTATTATATTATCAATAACTCTATCAAAATTATTGTGAAAAACAACTTCAAACTCAATATCTTTTAAAAAAAGGTCACAAATGCAACACAACCTTCTAAATAATATATTATTAAATTATTTATTTAAGGTGGAACCGCGAATTTATCGCGACATTACACGGGGGCCGCACTGAGAGCCGCGATGGGGTCGCGACTCCAAACACGTGAAAAATAAATTACCACCAGTCTAATTACTCAAAGTCTGCTCCGGGGACCCCATCCCCCAAGGCACAGTCATTTAAAAAAAAAAAACACTTGCCCCCTCCCCCGAGCATTTTTTTACCCCAGGGACCACATCCCCCGGGGCATACCCACATGTTGGAGACCACGGGGGAGCCCTAATGCCCCCACGGTCCGAGCCGGCTCCCCACCTCCTGCGGGAGCCGGCATCGCTTTTGAACAAGGGGAGCTGTAAACATGCTGCTCCCCTTGTCCAAAAACAATGTGCTTCGCTTCATGGAAGCGAGAGCAGGTTTTCTGCTCTCGCTTCCATGAAGCGAAGCAGACGTTGGCAATGGCAGGGCGGGAGCAGTGCTCCCCTCCTGCCATTGCAAACTGCAATATCCCGGGGGTGGGCAACCCCGGGACATTGCTGGAGCTGGCCCTGGTGGGTGGCGGTCCCCAGGGCAAAGGAGGGCTCCTAGAGGAGGGCCGCACGGCCCCCCTCCCAACTTGAACATAGCCCCGGGGAGGTGGTGGTCCCCGGGGCCGGGGGGCCGCAACGGACCCCCATATTTAAATAAAGAGTGCTCCGGGGAGGTGGTGGTCCCCGGGGCAGTGTGGGGGGGCTATATATATATCTGGAAAAAAACAGGTTAACGTAATGTTACAGTTAGGTGCGATAAGAAATATGTTTTTGCTTTAAAAAAAACTAGCAATTCATTGAAAAAAACAAAGGTTATAGTAATGCTATAGTTAGGTGAATTTGTCAATAGCAACATCAAAGTTTTGAACTAAAAAACACAGAAATTCACCAGTTATAGTTAGCAGCACTAACTATAACTTGCTCCCCTGCCACGCACTGCTTATGACTTAACATATGGCATCACTCATGATATGTTCTATGACATTATTTAAGACATCACTGATGACATCTCAAATGACGTGCAGCCAACTCCCCCTGCTTTGCACAGCCTATGGCCTTGCGTATTGGGGGGTTGGTTCCCCATCCCCCAGGGCCATTAGTTTCTTAATTAAAGGAGAGGAGGGCCTCCCTCCCTAAGCCTTGTTAGGCCCTGAGGACCACATCCCCCAGAGCCATTTCTAAAACAAAAGGTGCGATTGCTGCGCAGCCCCTCTCCCCAAGCCTCTTTAGGAACCCCATTTCCCAGAGCTGTGTATTTTCTTAAGGGGCACACAGCCCCCCTTCCCAAGCTGGTATTGGCACAAGCGACCACATCCCTGGGGCCATTTATTTAAATAAAGCCCAGCATCATTTTTAGGGGGAGAGGAGCATGCAGCCCCCCTCCCTGAGCTGATTTTGGCCCCAGGAACCCCATCCCTCAGGGCACAGTGTAATTTTCATGGGAATGGGGGCACATGGCCCTCCCTTCCTGGGCCGACTATGGCCCCAGGTACCCCATCCCCGGGGCCAGCATTATTTTCAGTGGGAGGAGGGCATGTGGCCCCCCTCCTCGGGACAACTTCAGCCTCGGGGAGCCCATCCCCTAGGGCCTGGCATTAGGTTTATGGGAAATGAGGCATGCAGTCCCCTCCCGTACTGATTTTGGCCCCAGGTACCATATCCTCCGGGGCCCGGCATAATTTATTAGGGGGAAAGGGGCACGTGGCTCCCCTCCCTGGGTCGATTTTGGCCCGGTGCCTAGCAACATTTATTAGGTGAGGGGGCACGCCTCCCTCCTCTTCAGACTGATATCGGCCTCGGAGACCCTATCCCCCAGGGCCCGGCACATTTTGAGGGGGGGTATGAATGGTTACATGGGGGTGTGAGTGGCTGCGTCAGAGATTCTGAGGATGATGTCATCAGTGATATCATTTGAGATGTCATCAGTGATGTCATCAGTGATGTCACTGACCATGTCATGAGTGATGTAATATGTGAGGTCCTAAGCAGTGCATTGGGGGGTGCGAGTTATAGTTAGTGCAGCTAACTGTAACTGCTGAATTTCTCTGGTTTTCTACAAGTGAAATGTCAACCTAACTATAACGTCCCTGTAACATTTGTTTTTTTCAGTGAATTTCCATGTTTTTTTTTAAGTATCAATGATCTTTGCAGAATTGTGAGGAAAGGGGGCAGGGCCTCTGACCAGCTCTCAGAAATCCCACTGAGTAGGACTTATAGAAAGTACCAGGAAGGGCTTCTTGGTCCCCAAGTTTCTTTAGCATCCAAGACAACTTTATTTCCCAACCAGTAGTGTGCCAGGAGACATGTTTGCAGAATGGTGCAGAAAGGGGGTGTGGCCTCAGAACAGCTCTTAGCAAACTTACTGTGTAGAACTTGCTGGAGGTAACAAGAGGGATACTTGGCCCTCAAATACCCTCAACGCCAAGGGGACTTCATCCCTCAACTAGTACTATGCCAGGAGGCACATTTGCAGAGTGATGCAGAAAGGACGGCCTTGATGATTGCACAGGTAGTGCCTTTTTGATTCTATGAGTGCCATTGCCAAGGACTGACTGCGAATACCGGGTGTTTTTGACAAAGTGTAAAACACATATATAGACATATTTGACATAAAGTTTCAATGTAGCTGTTTAGTAAGATACTAATATAACTTTCCCCTTTGTATTCATTTGTCAAAATAACTACATGAAAAATGCATTTTCCTTCATAGCAACACCGGAGGTCGCAATAACATTAATAGTCACTAAAACAAATGAAAAAGTGTAAAACAGATATATAGACATATTTTACACAAAGTTTGAGTCTAGCTGTTTGGTAACATATTGGTTTAACTTAATTTTAACGACATATTTGTAAAAAAACAACAGTTTCAAAAAATAACTTTCAACATCTAAATACACAAACACAACATAACTCCTAAACAAGCATCAATCTATCCATTGTTACCCAAATGTATGGGGAATCACAAACTCCTGCAAAACAAGTGCAATGTACAATGTCTGACAAGATTATCTCTAGATGGACGAACAAAAAATATTCATGTGGGACGACGTTCATCTCATATTATCTTAAAACCTATCATAGAAAACGTCTCCAACTGGCGATCTACAAGAGGGAAGCTGGAGGACCATCTACATCAGTGGCAGCAGCAACAATACCTGCCCAAAAAGTCCCTTAAGAGGTACAGACTACTACAACAGATATGGCTCCACAATTTTCAAGTATGTCCACGTATTGCATGGACTCTATTGTTGTTATAACATCTGATGAGCAGTGTGTTACAGCTATTCTCAATTCTGCCAAAAGTCATACATGGTATTTTTTTCTCCTTTCATATTTTTTGCACATTTCATAAGAAGAGTTCATAGTGAGCAGCAAGAAGGCAACGCAAAGCTGAAGGACCCTCAAGTTCAATAGCAGCACAAAAACACCGAAGCAGGAAGTCCATTCCAAAGTCCAATCTCAACTTCAAGGTTTGGCTCCACAGTTTTCCCCGATGGCGTCATACTGCATGGATTGTGGAGTTGTAGTTAGTGCTGGAGAGCAGTCCATAACGGCCTGTCGCAATGCTGGAAAGAATAATAAATGTTGATATTTTTATTTTTGACCTTCATAGTTTTTCTACATTAGCAGGCATTCTATTATCTTACAAAATGGGTATCTAATATCTTTGTGTTGTTCATTTTATTATCTTCCAATTTATTTTAACACTACTTACATATAACTTGCCGTATAGACAAGTCAAACCATCCCTCTACAAATAAATGCACAGCTAACTTTTGCCAGTTATAATAATTTACTTTTTCACTTTTTAAATTTAAGTCAACAGTCTGTGTTTAAATCTTCTAGTAAGTGCATCATCAACATATACAAATATACTCTGGCGTTTTACAGAACACTCTGTTAAATTTTGTAATCTCTTTCTTAAAACTATCAACTGTAATATATGTGTCTAGTTCTGCAACTCCTCCTTTTAACAACTCTTCCTTTTCCTTAGAATCCTGCTCAGGACCAAAGAAACGAAACTGCGCATCACCAGAAACCTTTTCTACGTCTGCCACACAACCATGCAAAAGTGCTCTACTTATTTCTCCTAAACATAAAGCAGGAGTTTTCACATAATACAGCCTTCTACCTAAACATCGTATTGTTGAGTGGTATAACTTATTTTGTGTTTTAAACTTTGCCTTGGAAAGATACGTAGGAATTTTCTCAATATATCAATGAATTCCTGGCTAATCCTAGAAATACTACTACAATTCCATTTGTATACAGTACCCTCACAACGCCTTCCTCATACCTCTTCTGCAATAACTTCTTCTACATTTCTAGGTACTATCACCTCTTTTGTTTTAGGTCTACCATTCTTCATTTGATAACATCGTCCCCTTTAATCAATAGCATGAACAAATTTGTTATTCTGGATATAGCTTTCTTCATTAAAGAAAGCCTCTGTACAAGAAATATGTATCCATTGTCCACTGAAAACTGTACAATAGTTACTTCTATTCACTAATCTTTTCTTCTGGTTTTTTCTCCTCATGCAAAACACTATTTTGTCAGGAGTCTTCATTCTATTTAGAATCAAAATGAAAAGCTTCCTCTTCAATGCAAAGGCCTTATCAACTACTCTCCCAACTTGTTCTTTCTGGTTTACTGTATCTCTGCTTCTTCTTCACTTTTTAAAATGTAACACTAAATTTACAAGGCTGTAACTATGCAATCATTATAACATTTGCTCAGAACCTATGCAGCCATCTAAACTCCCACTTACAACCCATGCAGTCATTGAAATACTGAGGCACACACATGCACTGACAAAACACTCAGGCTCTACTCATGCACTCATATAATTATGTAGAGAGTACCATTGTAGAAAACCTATCGCGTATATTGCCTAAAGACTACATATTCCTCAGTAAAACTTGTAAATACATGGGTTTGTGGTTGAATACATGAATACTCCCCGGATGATTGAATGAGTGCATAGGTAGTGCCTAGGTGATTCCGTGAGGATACAAGTAGTGCCTAGATAATTCCCTGACTATGTCATACCTCCATGGGTCATTCCATATCTGCATACTTACTGCCTGCATGTTTGCATGAGTATACCACTAGTATCTGGGTGTTTGGATGAGTGCATGAGTAGAGCCTGGATGATTCGACAAGTGCATGACTAATGCATCACTGGAGGAGGGGCAAGATGGCTGAGTGGACGTGGTCCACATCAGCTCCGGAGCCCCGAGACGGCCAAACACCGCCAGCATAAGGCTTGAGAACCGAGACATACTAAATCTGGTTCAGCAAAGTGGCGTGAGGTGGAGGATTGCCAGGCGCCCGTTTAATGCAGCAGTTGTGATCGGGAGCGGAGTCCGCAGCGCGGTCGTGAGCAAAGGGCAGTGACAAGATGGCGCCGTGGACCGCGGCCGAGAAAGACAAAGAGACGACCTGATTGAGCGCAGGCACAGCGGGTCCCGGGTGTACAGCGACGGAGCCAGAGACAACGTGACAAGAGCCGCCGAGGAAGAGCCGGACGAGGCTCGCCCCCCGTGTTTCTGCTCCCGGAGTCAGGCGGAGTCCTGCAGCCGTTTTGCGGCCGGGCGAGAGACTGAGGCACCCTGGCGGCGGCAGAGTCTCGTGGAGGTGAGCGACCTACGAGTTTGGGGCAGCATGGAGCATTGAGCCAGCTCAAGGGGATCATCCCACACTGATCTGTGCACCTGCTGGGCATTGTTGAGGGACCTTGAGAGGAGCCGATGGCGGGAGGCTGCGCCTGACTTTAAGATGGTGCCCGACCAGAGGCTTCCCTGGTGAAACGAGCGCAGCACCCCTTTTGACATCACTGGTTGGGGGAGCTGCAACTGAAAAACCCTGCTGGTGAGGCGTTTGTCCCCTGACATTGAAGGAGAAGTTTGAGGAGAACTCACTGGCATGCACGGAGATACCCTCAGTGCCTGACCCTACGAAATAGAAAATGGCGGCTGCGGCGGGCGTCGCGGCCTGACTGGGCTGCGAAAGGAGAGTGGCTGTGAACTGTGGGCTGTCTGGCTCCGAAGTAATCAAGGGGAGAGAGCTGACGCTGTGACCCCCGAGTCGGTGCCGGGGAAGAAAGGAGGCCACAGATAGCAACGCGCCGAGTACCCTATGGGCCCCTGAGAATACATAGGGGAAAGATAAAAATGGGGACCGGCTGAATGGAACACCAGGGGCAGAATCCCTTGCCTGACCCCAAGATGGCCGCCACAGTGGTCCTTTACCACGATGTGCTACTACTCTTGGACAAAAATTGGCCAACGACCTGACCTCGAGCATATCCCTCATCCGGCTCAGCCATCAGGACATTGAATATGTGAACTTTCCACCGACCGTTGAGACCTAGCATTTTGGCCGATGCCCGGTGGAGCTACCTTGATAGCTATAGAGGAGATGGGCTGTGGACTTCCCCCTCGGCCGTCACCTACCCAGCCGGACTTTGGGCAGACTTTCCTTCGTCTCTCTGCCGTATCTCCCTCCTTACCCTTTTACCTTACTCCCCTACCCTTCTACGCTCCATTTATCTCGTCTTCTATGCTCTTTAAATGTTTTCTTGCAACAAATGTAACTTGTAACTGATGTAACTTTGTAACAATGTGGAACCTCATGTAAAGCGCTCTGATACCTCCGGGTCTAGCCAGCGCTATATAAAACTCATCAAAAAAAAAAATGCTTTAATAATTCAATACATGCATAGATACTGGTAGGATGGTTAAATGAGTGCAATTCTAGTACCTGGATGATTGCAAGAGTGCATACATAGTATATAGGTGATTTATGCAAAAGTTGAAAACATGGCTATTTACACAAGCCTATAGCTAGAAGAGGACTAAGATAATGGTGGTTACTAACTCAGCGCCAAGAGATCTGTTGGTGTACGCGTGCTTTATAAATCTCCCCTAACATTACATAACATAACAATGCATGGCTAGTGCATACATGATTGTTTAAGCTCATGCATAGCACCTAGCCTATTGGATGAGTGGATGAATAGTGTTTCAGCGTTTGGATACTGCCCATGTCTTTTTGGTTGACTTAACAGGTAGTGCCTGGATGCTTGCATAACTAGATGGGTAGTACCCGGAGAATTGAATAAGTGCATCAGTAGTGCCTACCTAATTAGATGAGTGCATAACTAGTGTCTAATTGACTGCATGATTCTATTGTTAAAGCTTGGGAGATTGGATGAAAGTAAGTATACTGCTGGAGTGATTGTTTTAGTGCAAGACTATTGGCTCAGTAATTAAATGACTGCATAGGCACTGGATGTGTGATAGGTTTACTACAATGATACTCTGTACGGAATTACATGAGTGCATGAGTAGAGCCTGAGTGTTTCACCAGTGCACGCGTGTGCCTCAGCATTTCAATGACTGCATGGGTTGTAAGTGGGTGTTTAGATGGCTGCATAGGTTCTGCGTGAATGTTATAATAATTGCATAGTTACAGCCTTGTTAATGGCATAGCTCAATAGATAGTACCTAGGTGATTAGAGGAATGTATATGTAGTGCCTGCATACTTCAATGACTACATAATTTCTGCCTGCCTGATTGCAAGAGTACATGTATAGTTTCTGAATAATTGAATAACTCCATGGATACTGATTCACTGATTTGATGACTGTCTGAGTAGTGGCTGGGTGATTCCATGAGTGCCTGAATATTGCCTGACTGACTGAGAAAGTACCTTCATTGCTGTTAGATACATAACAGTTGTCACTATATCTCTGAATCATTGGTTATCTCTTGTCAGTATCGAACTTCCTGTTTTACTGTATACGTGCTTTTCTTCTGAGCTATCTGTGAGTGAAATCTAGGTATTACACTTGATATATAATTGCATACATGGCCCTCTAGAAACATACATTGCTGTGTTGCTGAGCGTGCACATACGTCAGTAAGTTTCTAAAATGGAAAACAACATATTGACATTTTTCAAAGCACAAAATCTTTTGGGAATTCCATACCTATATCACTTCTCAAATACTTCTTCTGCTTCTAAAACATATATTCAGCATATCTCAAACAAAAGTTACACTCGAAATAAAGCTATCACAAGAACTCTCGAGGCATTCTGCACTATTAACCCTTCTCAATTTTAAACAAACCATGTTTAAAGAAAAACACTACCCCTACCATATACATGAAAGTTTCATCAGCCTTACTGAACATAGATCACCATGTAAACATATGTGCAATTTCTTGATAGATGTACTCCTTCAAGCCATCTTTCCCAAAATATATACCTCTCTGCATCTTTAAGTAAACTCAAAGGTCCCACTGTATATATAGCTATGTGAAAGCACAAAAACCATATCTCAACATCTAAGCACATGCAAAGCGGTCATATAAGTTAAAAACCATACCTAACAAGTATTACTCCTTTCTAATTCATATACAGGCGGACATGTTCTCATCTTTTATTTCTCACTACAATATTCCTGCTTAATAATGTTACTAAAAGTACTACAACTCCCAGAATGCAAATAACAGATGTATCTATTCTGCACATGATGTTTAGTCATTTAAAACATTCTTAGTTCCTCATTGCAACTTTCCACAAAACTATACTGTTATTTTTCAATAAAATACACACTGTAATAAACAGGCACAAATTCATTTTTCTCTTACTTCCCAAAACATTCACCACTAACCTCTAAAACACATACCCTCTAATAAATACAGTTTTTTCATATCACTGTGAAAATCTTTTTTTACCAAACACACATATACATCTTCATTTGTATAGTACATTTTTAAATTAATTACAAAGTTATATACATACCAGTGAATTTAGTTTGTAGATTATATTGTTGTTTTAGCTCTTTCAGCATAGTTTTGACACTGTTAAGATTTGTAAAAACTAAGCACAAGAATGGTACACCACTCTCATACAAAGCAAGTCTAAAATGGCAATCTCTTCAACTTTCCACTCTATCATCATGAGAAAGGCAGCAAATGAAATCATATCTTTCATTTTAGACCACTGCATCTCCACTTGTGAATGGTTAGCATCTGTTAACCCTTTCCCTCTCTTTCAAAATGAGGTTCCTGTCGGTGCGTATCGCGATGTTTTCATGATCATCGCAGAATAATCCCCCAAAAAAGGGAGTTCAAACCTATATCTAGCTTCATTTTTCTGAAATTTAAATACTACACAACAGTTTATTACATAGCCCTGAGTTGAAAATTAAAACTTACCATTACTTACATTGTACTCAATGTTTCAAAAAAATGTTCTGTCTCTTTAACACCCTTCCTTCCCAATACAGTCTTAGTTCAGTGTACTTAGTAACCCAGTGGAACTAGTAGGTCACAAGTTCACAGCACATTCTAGAAGGAACATGCTACTTCCAAATGAGATACAGCAGGTGCGGTTTACTCCACAGATTCAAAAGCAAATCAATGTCTGTATTACATTTCTTTTTTAAATAACAGCCAATAATAAGACTTCTTCCTGAGCCATCCAACGCCCTACCTAATTGTATTCACTTTCATGCTGACAACATCCAATGAAATATATATTTGTTTTTTAAAACATATATATATTATATTATCCAATGATATATATATTTGTTTTTTAAAACACCTCCATTGTAACTTCTTTTCCTTCGGAAAACTACCTCATTCAGCTCCAGCGTTCTCCTGACTACTATTGCTCCTTCACATCAAAATGCTTAGAGTATGGATTGTGGGCCACAGTTATATCTATTGGGCTAGAGAGGCTGCAAACAAGAGAGGTATTGACAGGGACTTGGGTTTGCCAAATGTGCAGATTACTTGGTTTGGGCAGAGAAGGTTAAAGTTTCATCAGTTGCTGGCTTTAGTTTACTCCATTGTGGATTCCCAAACCTCTCACCTCATGATTGTGCACTGTGGTGGCAATGACCTAGGCACATTGACTGGGGTAGGGCTGTAAATCCTAATGAAAGAAACCTTTGCAGGACTGATGTCGCTTTTCCCTCACACTGTCTTGGTGTACTCTAATATATGTCAAAGACAGAAATGGAAGTGGTCAAATCAATTCTGTCCACAGATTGACAAAGCCAGGAAACATGTTAATAAAACTGTTTCTGCATTCCTCAGAGACCATCGCATGGGCTGTATCTAATAACAACAATCTGCGTTTTGACATGCAGGAATTCCTGTGTTCCTGCGCCCGGGGCAACCTGATCCAATAAACAGGTTTATTTCCCCTGACTTCGAGTGCCGGTATTCCTTCTCCTATCAGAGTTTGGAACAAATTTGATATAGATATATACCTTTTAAAAAAAAGGTTACTAATAAGTTATGGTTATTATTTTGAATATTAATGTATCATTAACAATAAACACACACATGTGTATCCTAAGTTATCAGCGTCATCAATACAGTTAATTAACTATGACTCGCCACCGTGTCATCCACTCGTTTTAGAATAATATTTACATTTGTAATGTCATTGTAGCTCTTGTTGCAGTAAATAATTATTATCCTGTCAAAAGTATTTTGTTTTAAGAAACAAGAATTGTATTCAGAAAGTGTGAGTTATGGTTAATTCACTGTATCGATGGCGCTGATAAGTGAGGTACACTTGTGTGTGTTTATTGTTAATCTTAAATTAATATTTAAGATAATATGTTATAGATAACGATAACTTTGAAATTTCAAATGTTTGTATAGTTTAAATATGGTTTGTGATGGATGAATGATAAAATGTACCCTAACCATAACTTCGAAATTTCAAATGTTTGTGTAGTTTTAGTGGGGTTTCTGATGGATGAATGATAAAATGTGCCCTAACTGTAACTTATTAGTAACCTCTGGTTTTTTCCGGGGGGAATTTCTATGGTTTTTTTAAGGGGTCATATATAATGGTGAGTGGTGTAAATAATATTTTCATGCTATTATAATATAGCAAACAAGGTAGATAGAAAGGGTGGGAAGGTTTTCTAAATATAATGTAAACAGAACTGTTTCTCAAGTGGGTTTATAAAGAACATTAATAAAACTTGTAGTTAACAAGTAGAAACACATTTACATGTGCAGATAATATTTTTGGGATATTGTCATCCGTAATGAATAATAATGTGTTAAACAAATAATGACAAGGTATTTTGTTTGCACAAAAAATGATTGTGCTGAATGTTGGTATTATTGGGCTATGAGGTTGTAGCCCTAATGGACGTATGATGGTAATCTTTTTCCAGTTAACAAACAGGAAACAGGGATGTAATTTTATGTATTTCTCTTGTGCTTGGGTGTGGTTCAGAAGCACAGTACAGTAGGAGTACCCATCTTGTTTTTTTGTGTTCCTGCCTTGGAAGAACAATCTCTTTTCTTCAGCTATGTCAGAAGGAGGTCAGCCTGGTGAGGCGAGTGAGGGTAAAATCGGCGCGGAGGAACAGGCCATTGCCCAGGAGGAGCAGGAAATAGAGAGGAGGAAATGCCTGAAGGAGTTGGTGGTGTGGAAATTTTCACATTGCCTGCAGAAGAGAAAAAGCAAATGTACACCATGTGACATGTAAGTTTTGTCACAAAGTGGGAGTGGTCAGCAGTACTCTTTGGGTACAACAGGGATGCAAAAGCATCTGCAGGCGATTCACTCCACATGTCTAGCACGTGCAGAGAGGAAGAGAGAGTTGGAGTTCGCGGAACTAGGGTACAGCATGACAGCACCAGAGCCATCAGGCAACATTCCTGGACCATCAACTTTGCGGTCGGTTCGTCCTGTGGAAGGCACATCTAGTGCCAGTACTGCACCCTCCATTCCACTGAATCGGTTTACGGTGCCAGTGCACCGATTGAAGCAAGACCAGCATGTTGTTGAGCAGTACACTATACTAAAACTTACTGTTTGTGTTCCCAAACTGTTATAGTCTCCAGTGAGAAGGACCGTAACATTCATCGGCAGCTAGTAATGGCTCATCAGTGCCCTCCTCAAAATCCCTAGTGTTTTTTTTAATTTTAGACATGTCTTCTTGCTCCTCCCTTCTCTTCTGGATTGTTTGTTTGTGGTAGTTGGTCATGTTGACCTGTTAAGAAAATAATAAAAAATACATTGAAATTGAAAAAAGTTCTTTTGAGACCTAACTCAGTATTTGTACAAATAAAGAGCTGGTTAACATACTAACATTTTTTCAACAGGTCTACTTTATACAGAATGTTAGAAAAGAGTATAATGAAAGGCAAATTTAAGGTAAGTTATATAATAGTGGTACAAATGATGGTACTTAATTTGTATTATTCATCGTTAAAATGATGGATGATTGCTCACTTTTTCAACTGTAAAGTTGTCTTATTTTCATAAATAATTAAAAAAAATTAGGTTCATTTGTTGTGTTTCTCAGGCACTTATAACAATACAGTTACAGAGATATGTCATCACTTAGCACCTAATGTGGTGAAGATGAGCATCCTCTTCTAGCCATCAGTAAACACTGGGTAAAAAACAAAACTCATACAGATTGTGAACAAAACCCTTATTAATGCTATGCTTGTTCAACTGTTAGTTTTGCTAACACTAGAAAAAGAATATATAGTAATTATCAAAATTTCTTACCTAAATCATTTGATTTCTTCTAAGGTCATCAACCACACGAGGCCACATAATGACATACCTACTGATTCCTATCACATACTATGTAGAGTAAATGTTGGAGATGTGTTAAACGTGTGTACCTGTAATTGAAATTTAGGAGTTAGAATGACCAGGTAAGAGTTTTGCAAATTTTTGGGTAATCTGTGTTTAAAGGTTAACTTAGTGTCATCACATTCTGTCCATCCTGTATTGTTCCTCAAATATATTGTATAGTGTCCTGAAACTGTTGTTTCTCCATGAAGGAAAATAATGGCACTACAAGTGAAAGTGCGTCCAGAAATGGAAATCTGTGTGGCAGTAAAATCCGTAATTAAGGTTTTAATTTTAATATTATGTAGAGCGCTTCTTTCTATCATGAAAATTGAATATTTATTTACCATAGTTAAGCTAATTGTGGAGACAACCTGCGATTTAAGGTCTGAAAAACAGTTAGACTGTGCAGCTTTAAATATTTCATTTTTGAATGATATGGATTTACAATCAGGAATAGGAACGTAAGCAAACCTTTCACATTCAATGACTGTTTAAAGTGCATTAAAACAATGGAAACATTCATGTTCCCAATAGTAGCTTTCACCAAAAAGATCTGTATGTGGCACACCCTCCTGAGCTGTGATTTGGAGAATAGCCATACTGAATTATTGAGCATCTTGTTGTTGATTTATGGAATAGTTCATTGTTCCTGTACTGACATCAACAATAGCTCTAATACAACATGTAGAAAGGCACAGAAAACAGATTAGTTACGGTATTGGAAAAAGAGTTATGGCTGTTTTGTAGGACTACTTCTCTCACTAAAGGTAAGTAGAGAATAAGATTAATAATGACAATACTATACCAGTTAATGCCATTTGCATTACTAAACTGAAATCCTACAATTTCCAGGTATTATTTTTTAAACTTTTTCTTAGGGTGTCCTTTCATCTCTAGAGGCTCATTTGTGTTGAAAATTAGTTTTCTTTTTATATATATTTTAGGTTTTGACTCAACCGGATTATCTTCAAGAGAAGGAGTATATGTTCTTCGCAAACAATTGTATTGGCAGACATAGGAAGTGTCAGCATTAATATTTGTCTCATCAAGGTCTATAATATATAATCCTGTTAATGTTTTGACACGAGACAAAGCTGCATATGCCATACCCTCTTTTAAAACAGTAGAGCCAATATTAGTTGATACGTAATCCAAGTTTAGTCCTTGAGATTTGTGGATTGTAACCGCATAATCTAAATACAGAAGAAATTGTTCTCTCCAAATATAGAAAGTCTTTTATAAGTACAAACCTTGCTGTTGCTCGGCAAATTTTGTGTAGTTCCCTTTATATGGTTAAATTTAAAAATAATAAATGTAATATCATCATTGGTTTTGATAGATAACAAAATGTACTACATGTCCCATTGCTCCATTCACAAGTCCATGTTCCACATCCAAATTTCTACGGAAAATGACACAACATTTTTGTCAAAGATATAGGTATTTTTCCAATCATGCAGTAGTGAGACAGATTTTTCCATGTTTAACAATTTGGTAGATAAACCTTTAGCTATAAGAATGTTTACTCAACTACTTTCAAATATATCTTTACAAGGTAGATGTTTAATTTATTCCTTTTCAGTAGATAACAAAGAACAGGTAGTGTCTGCAAAAGAAGATAACTGCTGCAGGAGTTTGAAAAGATGGAAATGAAGAAGATATCGTTCTTCTTAGAAGCATAGTCTTCACCTCCTCTGTTATAATTCCTAGACTAATATCTTTTAATATTTTCCCATATTCCTCATCATTGGTTTCTCTCATATTTGTGTGAGTTCACTGTTTGAGAAATGTCACTAAATGTTGATATTACCTATACTTCTCAGGGAATGGCGAGTCTTTTTTTGTAAAAGAGTTTTAAACATTGACTCACCTTTTACAGGAGTAAGTTGAAGCTGATCTACAAAAACAAAAACGTGATTACCTCATCAGATATCTTTAGCATTTCTGTCATGCGTAAGTGAACAAAAGCCATCATTAAGTTAAAAACCATACTAACCTTGTCTATAATCAAAGTTTGTAATTTTTTTAAGCAGTAAAGCAGCAACAACAAATGATAAGTTTGAATTAGTAACTTTATGAACATAAGCAGTTATAACGTTTATAAGGAAACTTTTACTGGTACCACCCTGGCATGAGATATATTAAAATATAGGCTCAAAAGTTGTACATGGGGGCTTGACCGGGAATGGAATAGGACGCTGCCTGTCCGAGCTCTCGGTTCCCGTGGCCCACATAGTTTCTTTGCGCCTGAATTTGCGGCTCCTCGACTGGCCAGTCGTGCTGTGCCGACCCCCCAAGGGGTGGGCCCCACTGAGGACCGATTATCGCCCCCGGAACCCTGCCATTGTGGGAGGCGCCATCTCGTTTGGCCTCGGATCAGAAATATGGTGCCATTTTGTCCCTGCAGCATGGCGCTGGATGTGAAGCAACCCGGACGGGAGGAGTAGAGTGTCCTGGCGGAGCAGCGACCCAGATGGAGGAGGGCGAACATAGGCTTCCCCCCACTACTGTTGAAGACTGCGGGGGTGCTTGGGCTCTGAGACTGTGCTGCTTAGCAACTCACGTAGAGGTCGGCTCGCCATCTTGCTCACTGCCTGGTGCTCCCACAGTGGCCTGCTACACTGGCCCTCCATGGCTGAATCTTGCAGGTATAAAGAAATGGGGGGTAGTCACTTGCACACCTTTATACACAATTACTCATCAAAGTAATGAAAACCAGTAGTGTGGAAGTTCAATCGGACTTGTGCGTGCTGCACGGTGTCAAAGGGCTGCCAGTCCCTAGGATGGCTAGATGCTGATAGTTAATTCAAGACAGAATGTTTTGAATAAACCGGGCGCACAGCTATGAAGAACTATTACTCATCTTAACAAAACTTATTTCTCTGGTTTGTCAGATTCTATACAATATGCCAAGAACAAAATCATCTCACAGTAATCTCTCAATTATTAGTCATTTACTTCAGATAACGTACAGATTTACACATTTTTCAATCTGTGTTAATTCTTTAGTCATTACTTCATGACGTGATTATTATTGCATCATGACAATCAGTGCAACATAAGCGAAACATAATAACATTGTTAACATCGAAATACAAGCAGTGACGATTGGTGACCTTCGGCCCGATGCATTTCGGGACCTCCTGTCCCTTCCTCAGGGGCCACTGTAAATGTAAGTAAAATCGTTTGTCATAATGAAATTCCTGATAAACAGAGCAATATACATCAATGTATTACCTATATACATATCTCAATAAAGCCATCAAAATCTAACGGTGCCCTTAGGAGCTACATATCCATATTATATCTTAAAACTTTGTGCCATGCATACCAGTGCAGAAATTAATTAAAATCCAGCAAGGGTGAAAATAGAAAACTCTGATGGTGAGCTACCAGACACGTTAAGAAAATGGACTAGTTGAAAGAATGAAAGTAAAAAATTGAACGAGAGCATCACCCGATATTCCTGGAAGAGCGTGTGTCAAAACACATCAAGAGAAAAAGTGCACCAGATACCCCGCACAACAGCGGAAATACTTAACAGCTGTAACAAACCTTGAAACGGAAGCGCAGAAGCCTCAATAAACGAAGAGATTCAAAGGGCTCTGAGGTGACGAGCACAGATCTAAAATAACTAAAACATGCACAATAAAATGATCATTGCTCATAAAGAACATAAAAAGTGCGAAGACAGAAACAGGATGAAATGAGTACAACAGAAAGAAGGTTATGTATGTAATGGGCCATGAAACATACATGCATTGGTGTATTTATGATGACCTAGATGTTCACTATGACTTTTCTCTGTAATAATGCATGTATACACGCACCTAGTTATCTATTCTGAGCGCTTATTATTTTTCCACCTTATTATTTTTTCTTCATTTTGTTACTATTTTTTCACCACTTCGCCATTGATTCTTCCGGCATCTTGGTAGGTTTTGTACTCAAATTGCTCGAGTACTTTAATTTCATCTTTATATTTACATTTATTTTTTATTCGGAGTTAATATTCGTTTACACTCCACCCTTTTAAGCATAAGGTATACTGTCAGCTTTGGCTTCTTCTATTCTACGTACATTTCCAAGATGTCCGCTGCGTTTTGTTTGTATGTTGCTTGTATTGTTTACCTGCACGTGACTGTGTCTTTCCTTTATGTTCATCTTTCTGCTCCACGCTCGCGTCTGAGCTTTTTGCCACTGTAGCAGTCTTTGTGTCAGTGTGTTGTGCACAAGCCGCGTATATTCAGGTTAGTGTCGCCTATATGGTCGTGCATTTTGGTCGCTTTAGGTATTTGCTTTACTCGAGATTTATATCGTCACTCTTGTATTACAGGTGACTTACCTTCTACTCTACATTGTTACTAGCCGTTGCATTTACAGGTATCTACATAACCTTCTTTCTGTTGTACTCATTTCATCCTGTTTCTGTCTTCGCACTTTCTTATGTTCTTTATGAGCAATGATCATTTTATTGTGCATGTTTTCGTTATTTTAGATCTGTGCTCGTCACTTCAGAGCCCTTTGAACCTTTTCATTTATTGAGGCTTCTGCGCTTCCGTTTCAAGGTTTGTTACAGCTGTTAAGTATTTCCGCTGTTGTGCGGGGTATCTGGTGCACTTTTTCTCTTGATGTGTTTTGACACACGCTCTTCCAGGAATATCGGGTGATGCTCTCGTTCAATTTTTTACTTTCATTCTTTCAACTAGTCCATTTTCTTAACGTGTCTGGTAGCTCACCATCACGGTTTTCTATTTTCACCCTTGCTGGATTTTAATTAATTTCTACACTGGTATGCATGGCACAAAGTTTTAAGATATAATATGGATATGTAGCTCCTAAGGGCACCGTTAGATTTTGATGGCTTTATTGAGATATGTATATAGGTAATACATTGATGTATATTGCTCTGTTTATCAGGAATTTCATTATGACAAACGATTTTACTTACATTTACAGTGGCCCCTGAGGAAGGGACAGGAGGTCCCGAAATGCATCAGGCCGAAGGTCACCAATCGTCACTGCTTGTATTTCGATGTTAACAATGTTATTATGTTTCGCTTATGTTGCACTGATTGTCATGATGCAATAATAATCAAGTCATGAAGTAATGACTAAAGAATTAACACAGATTGAAAAATGTGTAAATCTGTACGTTATCTGAAGTAAATGACTAATAATTGAGAGATTACTGTGAGATGATTTTGTTCTTGGCATATTGTATAGAATCTGACAAACCAGAGAAATAAGTTTTGTTAAGATGAGTAATAGTTCTTCATAGCTGTGCGCCCGGTTTATTCAAAACATTCTGTCTTGAATTAACTATCTGAATCTTGCAGGTACCTTCCTGCTGCCCCTGCACTCTGACTGCAGGAGACAGCATTAGCGGACTTGGCCTCTGCCCAGGACTGCAGTGCTATTTTTACCCTGGATAGTTGTGGAGCCTGACCACAGCCCGAGGAGAAATCAAGTTGGCCTTCTGGGGTGCGACGACACAGCTCGTGGTCCGGTGGGTGGAAAGCAACTGAGAACTCCACCGCACCCTCGCGGTGGAGTCCTAATGAATTTGGGCTCCGCAGTGCCGAGCGGTGCTGAAATGCAGCACGGCCTTTAGGAGGGGCCCCATCCACAACATTTTACACTGCTGCCTGCCATACTGCTGGTGTCCCGGTGGGGACGTGGGAGGCAGTACAGTGAATGGGCCACGCATCAGGATTGGGCCTTGGCTCGGGGCACATGCCTGCGGATGATCCCACCGGCCGGCTTCTGGTACACTGCCTGCTGAGTGGTATACACGGCTCTGCCCCCTGGGAAGGTTTTAGATGCTCTCTCACGTGGACTGTGGAGACGCTCGCCCGAGCCTGTTCCTGGGCTTCTGCTGTCAGTTCTGGCTGTGGATCCTATGGCGCCGTGACAAGGAACTGCTGTGGGACTAGAGGGGGCCTGGAGCTGGGGGACCTTGGTGCCATGCGCTTCGTAGTGGCTTGACAGCTCCTTGGTCTTGGGGGATACCTCCGGCAGATGCTCCTTCTCCCCATATCTGAGCCCAGCTGTGCTGTTCGGCCCTGGGGATCACCATACCTGGCACTGTGACCCGCACATTCTATAGGGGCCCACAAGGTCGGCCCTCCAATGGAATCCCTGGTAGCTGGCCCCGGCAAGCACTGATCATGGAGAGACTTCAGGGGCAGACTGTAGGATCACTTTCCTGGTCCCTGCAACAAACTATTGAGGCTCGCGGGTTGGGAGCCGACCCCTCTTGCCACTGGACCTATCCATCCTGGAACCTCCTTGACTGACTTGCCTCTCTGTTGTGGTAAATGCGATTCAAACAGTTGCTTTGCAGTCCTGACCTGAGGCAGGTGCAGCCTGGACCCTCACTGGGCACTTGACTTATTCTCCCTGGCGTCAGCTGGCTCACTACAGCTGAATTCTTACTTGCCATGCCTGGGGTAAACCTTAAGAGACAACTCAGTTGTCTCCCTTCAGTCTAAATCTTCCTCAACAGATGTGAGTGGCAGGAGCGAGCCGCCTTCACAGATGACCGGGGCCTCTCCCGCTCTCCCCATCATGCAGGACAACATGGAGAAGTTCCTGAACGATATTCGCCTTGAAAATGGCTCAATCCTATCTGACTTTAAGAACTGTATCCAAGATCTTCGTGAGGATGTTACCACAGTGGGTTCAAGAGTAGATGCCCTGGAGAGAACGATGGATTCACGAGCCGAGGACCAAGAGATGCTCTGGCACGTGATGGCCACACTGGAGAAACAATAGATCAAGCTGCAGGTCAAGCAGGAGGACCTTGAAGACCGCAATCACCGGATCAACATACATGTCAGGGGGTGCCCTGGGGAGCAGAAGGAGAGGACATTATGACATTTACCAGGGACCTGCTGCAGGCAAACCGGGGAGGGCCGGAGGACTAACCTCTGATCCTTGACAGGGCGCACTATATTACAGCAATGGCTGGCCGCACGGATGGCGCCTCCAACATTCTCACCAGAGTCAAAAGAAACCATTTTAAAGGCAGTCTGAGAGAAAGCATACATTGTCTTCAAAGGTCACACTGTGTAAATCTTAGAAGATCTTTCCCCTTTGATGCTTAAAACAAGACAAGACTTTAAGTCTATCACGGATATGCTGGGGAGGCTAGAGTATCAAATATCAATGGGGCCACCCCTTTGGCTTATTCTTTCAATGGAACAGAAAACAGAGAATGGTGAGATCCTTGGCAGAGGCCAAACATATGCTGGGTCTGCCTGATAGGTCACCTAACAGGGACCCCTCACCCTCCCAACATGAGAGACCGAACAGGTGGCGCCCCGTTTGGCAGACTGTCTGTGGCGCCGACCGCAGCAAAAAGGTAGAGCCCTTCATGAGGCTAAGGAAGATATCATCTCGCACCTAAACAACATGAAAAAAGAATCTTCACATTCTGCCATCAGCAATGCATGATCAGTGTTGGGCGCCAATCTAATTTGGGAGCATGGTAATGGAGAATCCATCCTACCTAAACCTCCTTCTTCTACATCTGGGCCCACGGACCAGGGGCCGTACTTATGCACTTTTAATAAACGTAAATCTTTTTATCTAGGTCCATACCCCTGCAGCACTGACCCGGTCTCTCCCCCCCACTAGGCCTTCTCTGTCGAGGGTGATGCCTCTGTAGAGACCGATGGGTTTCCCCATCCATTCACCTACAGAATGGGCAACTATGTTGGGTGCTGTTGGTCCTTTAAGTTTTGGTATGTCTATTCAGTCCCCTTGCTGTGCATCTCATGGAGATTGGGGCCTGGAAAGGAAATTGTCTTCCCCCTACTGCTATAGCACTCATGGACTGGTGCTGCTGTCCTGCTGCTGTACCCGTTTCAAGTATATCATGGGTTCCCTAAATAATGTGAAACTCCTTTCCTTGACTGTCCGAGGACTCAACTCCCTTAGCAAGCGTAGGCAAATATGGCACTACCTCCTTCACCACAACCCCCGATGTTGTGTACCTACAGGAGATGCACCATATGGCTAACCCGAGGTATCCTGCCAACATTGGGCAGTACACCGACTCCAAAATGTTGGGAGTAGCCATTCTTTTTAAAAAGGGGTTTCTATTCCAAACTGGTCAAACTCTGGGCTAGTCCACGCATTGCGCTACCTCCTTCCAGACACGATAGACTACTCCTTTTATTCTCATGTACACCTCTCCTACTCTCGTATCGATTACATTTTCCTTACCCACTCCCTCTTGCGGGGCATCGACTTCACCTGGATGACTGACATTTCCATCTAGGACCATGTTCATATTGAAATGACTTGGGCCCAACGTCTGGACTCCACACACGGTCTCCAGTGCTGGCGTCTCCCCCCAGCTCTTACGCAACCCGGTAGATAAGGCCTCTATCAAAGAGGCAATCACTGAATATTTCACATTCAATGCCCTCCCAGACACGCCCCTCCATACGCTCTGGGATGGTTTTAAGGCAACCATACGGGGAGTCATCTCCTCCATCTCTGAAACCAGGGCTCGAGAGGCGCGCTTACTGGAAGCTTATCTCGCTGGAGAGATCTGCTTCTTGGAAAATACATATAAACAACAACCTACGACATGTGCCAAACAACAATTGGCTGTGCTTCAAGCACACCGAATAAATAAAGCTGAGCGGTTCATCATGACGCTTAATCAGAAATACTACGATAGAGTAGATAAGGTGGGCACCGGCTTGGCCCGTAGATTGCAACACCAATACGCTTGCACCCATATCTCTGAAATCCAAATGGGGAACTCAGTCTGGGCAATCCGTGAGTCGGATAAACAAGAGTCCTTCCGGCCTTCTACAAACATCTTTATGCTAGTGACACAGAGGACCACTCCGCTATCGACTCATACCTCCGGGACTGTGATTGGCCCCCCATAGACTCTCAATCCACTGAGGACTTGAAGGCAATGTGCACTGCGGCAGAGCTCTGCAGGGCTCTTAGGGAGCTACCGCAGGAAAAAACCCTGGACCCTACGGCTTGCCGGTTAATTTCTATAGTATCTTCTTCCCACAGTTGAAAGAACATCTACTCGGGTTATACAACTCTTTCACTCACGTCACTGGCCTTACGCTGATGATGGCCACCGCTAAGATCACTCTCATTCCCAACCCTTGCAAGGACCATATCCTATGCTCAGCCTATCAACTTACAGCCTTATTAAATACTGATGCCAAAATCTACACCAAAATGCTGCCAATTTGACTCGATTCCCTCCTGCCTGCTCTGATAGATCCTGACCAAGTTGGTTCTATCAAGCATAGGCAGGGTTCCGATAACATCAGACATCTTGCCCACTTAGTGGAAAAACCCACAAACATAATATTCCCACCTTCCTCCTCTCCCTAGACACCGAGCAGGCATTTGATGGGGTGAGCTGGACCTTCTTACCCACGGTTCTTCATAAGATTGGCCTGGATCCCAACAAATGATGGCCTCATACACAATGCCTACAGCAACTATCTGAGTCAACACCCAGGCTACACAACCCTTCACACTCTACCAGAGATGTCCCCTATTCCCCTTTCTATTTGCCCCAGCAGTAGAACCTTTGGCTGTCCACATAAGGCAGGCTGGACCATTGCCGGTATTCTGGGGGGGCAAGACCAGAACATCCTTCTCTTCGCTGATGATCTACTGCTTACCTTGACAGAGCCTGATTGCTCCCTCCCCACTGTAGTCCAAAGCCTACAAGCATTTGAAGCAGTGTCAGGATACAAAATAAACAAGGCCAAATCACAAGTCCTTAACCTAACTATCCCGCAGCAACTGACCCCGCACCTATAAGCGCTAGCCCCTTCCATTGAGCAGCTCACTCCATCCAATACCTTGACATCACCAGCTCCCTTCAGACATGGTCATGGGCCAACTGGTTGCGCTACAGCAAAACTATCCTTGAAGATATTAGGCACTGGAAACCCCTCCACATTTCATGGCTGGGACGTATAAATGTTGTTAAGATGACATTCTCCCCAGACTGTTTTAACTCTACCAGTCACTTCCCACCCCCATTCCCACAGAAGATATCCAGTGCATGCAACGGGATCGCTGCTCTTTTATTTGGAAAGGGAAACAACCCCAAATCTCTAATACCCTGCTCATGCTTCCTAGGGACTGAGGGGGTCTTCTGTGCCCAAACCTTCTAGACTACAACTGGGCGGCTCACTTGTGTTACATCTCTGAGTGGGTGGTCAGCGAGAGTGAAGAGCACTGGTTTCACATGGATCAAGCGGTGGCCTGTAGACCATTGTGGGACCTGGCTTGGCTCCCGATGCAGCACCGTCCCCAAAGCACATACATAGCGACCAGGACAGACATGGAAATATGGGATATATTCGCAGAGGAGAGAGGCCTGATCACATTACCCCCCCACCCCCGAATACCCCAACTGGACCTAACCCTGATTTCACACACGGGGTCCCTTCAGGCTCTTTCCTGGGCTGGGAGAATGGAGATTGTAGGATTCTGCAAGACCTCTTCCAGGACAAACAATTAAGCCATTTGAGCAATGTAAAGCTGACTAATATTCCAGACACAATGCGGCTCCAATACTGTGTCACTGGCCGTTTTTCCCCCAATGCGCTAGGGGCCAATCAACCCCTCACACCCTTTGAAACTTTGGTCTGCAACTTTGAAGGCTCCCAGGGACTTATTTCTAAGACGTATAGCATCTTGCAACAGTCCAGCCTGCTCCCTAGTCTAACATATTCAATAAAATGGGAACTTGATAGCATTCACTGCATTTCACAGAAGCAGTGAAATCGTTTATGACATGAGATCCCCAAAATTCATAGGAGCATCTCTCAGTAAAAAACAGCATATAAGATTATGCTACAATGGTACTACACCCCTGTGCACCTGCACTCTATCTTTCCTGCAACCCCAGCTATTTGTTGGTGATGCAGCACACAGGTGGGGAATTTTCAGCACATATGGTGGTCCTGCTCTCTCATCACTATTTTCTGGAGAGAAATTCTGGGACACACTAAAAGCATTTTAGGGTGCCGATCCAGGCAGACTACTGCACAGTTATTCTAGGAATACTCCCTCTAATGATGGAAGCGATGACCTATACTGATTGGTACCTCAAATGTCATTTGATGCGAGCAGCGAAATAGTTCATTGCTTTCACTTGGAAGCCGCCCACTGCCCCTCCCATAGTGACCTGGTTCACATGGCTTTGGCACACTTTGGCCATGGAGCATCTGTCCTATAAACTCTCTCGCTCAGAAAAGAAATGTACACGTCTCTTGCAGCCCTTAGTCAACTCCATGTCCCGGAGAGAATATCTCTGTTTTCCCCCTCCTAGACTCCAGGCCCTCCATTTGTTCGATTAGTGTCTGGAGCGGTAGCACGGAGGCCCCCTCTGGCCTTGCTGGGCTGTGAAGCTGGGGACGCCTTCACCCCCAAAGACACCCCCTTCCTGACTCTCCCCTCTCACATATGCCTGCGCTGCCCCTTTCATGGCACAGTCGGATACATTTTGTCTGGGTTATTTCACATTTTATGTACTGTTGGGCCTGTTGGCCTCTTTATTCACATGTCAGGGTGCCACTGAGCAGAGTTCTGCAGCCTCTTCTTACACCCCCCCTCCTTCTTGGAGTTGTCCTCTCCTATAAGGGATTACGGGCGATACTCCTTGGGCATAGCCTCCTGTCTTTTGGACATGAGATGCAAATAATGGATTTCCTTGACCTCCTCCTTACTGAACTTGCGATTATACCCTTTTGCTCTCCTCCTGCCACCTGACGACAGCTATCTTTTAGTTTTTTGTTTATATTGCGATTGCTCCTGCCTGCTATGTAAGTTTTGGCCTTGATATGTGATGTCCAAAATGTTACTATTTAACCCTGTACTGTTTGATAAAACCTAATAAACAGTTTGGAAGCATAAAAAAGTTGTACATGTACATAAACCATGTTCATGTTGAAGGCCATGATCTACACATTTCTGAATATGTTTATATATTTTAAGTAGCTCATTATTCCACTAGGATATATGGTAATCTACATTTCCCCATACTTTAGAAGCTTGCCCATAGTAAGTTCTACCTCACAAATAGCAGCAAAAGCAGCAGTAGCTTCATTACCAATATTTGGCTTTCCAAGCGGGTCAGCTGGAGTGATATTTGATGGAATATTACTTGTTGCAGTATGGCATAATATTTCAGATTACATTTTATCTTCTTCTGAAATTTCTTGGTCCAACATTTGTAGGTAAAGCTGAAATTCTGGTATTGTAATATGTGTTTTATATGGATGAAAAGCATCTTCATAGGATGCAGATCTTCCAATTAATTCTTCCTCTTTTCACCACAGTTTAAAAAGCTGTAATAGTGCCAAGTAATAGAATTCTATATTTGCATTATTTTTATATTGGTAAACAACCCTGACCACGAAACCGTCACCCCGCATGTTGTTACAACGCAGTCGTTACAACGACCGCGTTGTAACAACGCATACCATTACTATGCAAGTCATAACCACGACTTGCGGAGGGGGGAGAAGGTGTTGGATTTAAAATCCAACACCTTCCCTACTGTCCGCACAGTCTGGAGTTGGAATAGTAAATTATACTATTCCAACATCCAGCGCCCCCCTCCACAAGTTGTGGTTACGACTTGCGTGGTAATGGTATGCGTTGTTACAACGCGGACGTTGTAACGACCACATTGTAACAACATGTGGGGCGACCGGCAGCGGGAAATAGAAGCATATTCTTTTATATTTAAGTCTTCGGTGATTAGTTAGTGTAGGTTTAGAATGACGCATCAAGCAGCCTTTTGTTCCAGAAACATGACATTTCTCACCATTGACATCCTCAACTACATTATTTCGATAAGTATAGAATTGAGCAAATTCATAAAGTGATATATGTTCCAATAAAGGACTTCTGTTAGGGTAGTAAGTATTCAACATATTAGTTTTAAGAATGTTTTTGTTCTCTGGTTCAAACTGAGCACGATATTCAATTTATGGTAAACTTCTAAGAACTCTTCTTCGAGAGGATGATGATCCTAAGCTAAGCCAGGTATTGGACCGAGATTTAGCATATAAACTTGAACAGCTTTAACGGTCACATGCCGCAAAGCTACTCACCTCTTGGAGAGATAATATTTGAAGGCTAAATCGATATAGCCTTTTTGTTAAAGATTGCTCTGCAGATATCTCTTCCCATACTTCCTTCATATCACTTTTTTCTGCCTTTGTAATACATGAACTGACATAATGTGCTTATGGCTGTAAAATTATCAGCAACAAATGGCATGTCCATGTTAGCATTCCACATATGTACTATTAAAGGTTTGTAGTCATTGATCTGCTGTGATGGGAAACAGCGTTTACAACGCTGTCTCCACAACGCATGCCATTACAACGTGGTCGTTACAACAACCGCGTTGTTAGTATGCATACCATTACATCGCAAGTCATTACAATGACTTGCTGTAGGGGGCGCACTGGTATTGGATTTAAATTCCAACACCTTCCCTGCAGTTGCGCAAACTGGAGTAGGAATAGTAAATAATATTGTTCCTATTGTAATGACTTGCGATGTAATGGTATGCGTACTAACAACGCGGTCGTTGTAACGACTGCGGTGTAGTGGCATGCGATCTAATCGCATGCATTGTAAACAGCCATATTCGCTGTGATGCTTGTCCTCTTTTCAGATTATATGTATTTTTAAGAGACTTTCCTGTGATGGCACATGTAACAGAAGATTGTTCACTCTTCCTTTATATAGAATTGGTCTTGGAAAACCAAAACAACATTTGGTGTAGTGTTTGGATTTGTTTTTAAATTTACGTAAGCAGTACTTCCACATTTATGAGTCTGAAATTTCAGAACTTGTTCAAACAGTTTAGTATTTTTTTGTTTATTAGAGATTTCGTGAGTAACATAGCGCTAAATAAAATGAAGAACCGATTCATCTGAGTCCCAGCCAAATTTTGGAGCATTTCTAACCCACAAGAGCATATAAATGTTAGGTGCACCTCTTGCTTGGTACTCTTTTCTCCAAAAGAAATCAACGACCTCTCCCTGAGGATTTGTTTTGTTTGTTAAGCACTTAAGCATAGTATTGAATTTGTGATTTAAAAATCTACAAACATTTGCAGGATCTAAAGAACATAATTCACCAGTTTTCTTGTAAGCAACATCTGTAAGATTATTGTTTGCTTCAAGTAGGAAACTGTATAAATCATCCCATAGGTATTCAGCACAACTCAAAGTGAGGAACCAAGTAGGTGGTCCCAAATTCCTCAATATACATCGTAGTTCTCCATGTCTTCAAAACCAATATTAATTCGTACTTCACTGACATGCCATAATGTTGTTATATTCTAGGTTTTCGTCATTCGTTTCCACCTTCTTTAGAAAATCTTTATCTGTTAAGTTATTAAATCCAGTTCTAGTTTGCATGACATGCGCAACAGCATAAGATGTCACAGATAGTTCACTTTCATGTAAGAAAGGGAAAATATAAGGAATGTTATGTCGAAAATGTGGGTCCTCTGAATATAGTCTTGTGGAACGATATTCAGAAGCAAATATTTGTACAGGACGATCATCATATTGCCCTCTTTTTTCTGTTGGAAATAAATGTGGATAGCATCTAAAGTTTTTTCCCCAGATACTAACTGGGGATCCTGTAAACTCTCTCATTTGATACAGTTCTAATGCATCACCCATCATATCTCTAGAAAGCAGTGGGTGTTTACGGTAGTGCTCATATATTTGCTCTGAGTGTTCTTTATTAATTTTTTCAAACTGGCTAATTTAGAGCCTGATTAGGATGGCGGGCGGATGAAAGACGGAACCACCTGACAGGCTCTCGGCGGTCCGGCGTAGGCATTATGATGTGACAGCCACCACGGCGGTCACAATGCCTATATTTTGCATTGCGGCGGGTGCTGCATGTTAATGTGGCGGGCGGGAAACTTGCTTAGGATGGCGGTGAGACCGCCAACGACGGGCTGTCAGTGGCGGTCTCACCACCATCCTAATCGGGCCCTTAGTTTTTGTATGTGAACGCCAGCTCAGTGGTAGACATGAAGTCATGAAGCTCCATATTGTTGTAGTGGATGTTGTTTTATAAATGGTACAAAATGGCATCTAGTATTTTAGCAATGCTTATTAATTTATGCCAAATTTTTGTTGTCTCTTGTTGGGACTCCATTAACTAATATGACTAAAGGTTGTACCAAATTTGCACTGTACTCCCAGAGATTTAATGTTTTGTTCAAAATCTAATGGCAGAAAATCAACCTTACTTTTCAGCGCACAAACTAATTCTTGTGGTTGAAATTTTCCCAATTTAGGATGCATTCTAATAATAGTTTGAACTGGATGTAGAGTTTGAATCAATATACATTTGTATCAATTTAGATTTCTTAATTGAGGAGGTATAGGATACATTTCCACATTGTTATAAATTGCACATGAAGGCATGAAGTTATGATCCAGTTTTCATAGGCAATAATGGCATACGATTTGCTATCATATCTGTTTTCCATAATAAGATAAATAGCTAGTTTTCTTTTCAGTAAATCTATATTTTTAGTTTGTTTGGCATAATGTGTTCTTTTGCAGCAAATGCATACTTAATTTGGAATTTCAAAAATGGTTTCTTGAAATTGTAGGATATCAAATTCATAATTTTTTAGGTTCATAATTGTATTTTCTGTTGTATTTTGGGAGTATACAATATCTGGACATACAGAATTTTCTGATTCGCCACCAAAGTATTGTGACTGTATATGCTGTGTAATTGAGAGGCTCTTTTGTGTATTTAAGTGTAGTAAAGCATGATTAATTTGCTCTGATTGTACTGCTGTTCTGTTAACAAAGTATAAAGTACATACAAGGTGTCTTATGCTTGAATCATGAGTGGAAAGCATTTTCATGTTATGGAAAGTTGAATTCCACATCTGATTTTGAGGACAGCCTAAATCATGTCCTTCTAGGTTTGTAATATTTCTAAATGGGCAAGTGTCAATTTTTGGTAAGATATTTATTTTGCTTTGGAGATGTGGTTTGTTAGAAGTAGTGAGAAAGGTCCATAGTTTTGCATGGATTTATTGTCAGTATTGCATACAGAATGACAATTCCTTTTGTACTCAGGATGGTTAGTACATATGTCCTGAAAATGCTCTTTAGACACTTCTGATATAGTTTTTACTTTTTTCCCTAAGCCTACCACACCTACCACAGACCCATGTAACACTTCATAGCAACGTCCTTCATCAGCCACAGATAGGACCCAAATAGTGTATGGATTGTAAGCCTCTTGATGAAAGTATGGTTCTGTACCGGTGGTGTGTCTCCAACAGTCTCCAAAAATATTACAAAAGTTTAGTGAATTCAATTTTTTTTCCTAACGTATATTTTATATTTACCAATTAAACATGTGAGGGTTTTCATCTGATTCATAGTTACATAATTAATTTTCTTTTCACAGTGAACGTTTTTTCAATAATATGTTGGACATATTATTTGTGTCGGAGTCTACCAGTATTCTTGTTTCATTGGGAAATTTTGGAGCAAATCAGCAAGTATTTTTAAACTGTTTACATATAATATTTCGAATGCTCTCTAGCCTTGTGCAAAATTCTCCTTTTGCTGTTTGTACGTGTCTTTTGCATACATCCTAGCTGTCTTAGAGACCTTCTTTAAATGGATAAGCTTATTATGAGCAGAACATGTTTCATCACCATGCAAAGATTTAGTAATAAGGTTACTAGTCGTTATTTTCTTACGTCCACTTTCTCCTTTTATAGGTGTGGGTAGGTTTTCTCTTATCTGTTTGAAGTATAATTTCATTTTCATTTTTTTAGGTAATATTTTGAAGGCATCCTACTAAATGTTGGTAAACCTGTATGTAGACATGTAAAATAAGGAAGCATTATTATTAGTGATTCTTATACTAAAGTATAAATCACAGAATACTTGTACAGAAAAACGTTAGTGTGATTTCATATTAGCATCATTTACTTGTATTTACCTCCATTAGTATTACATTTTGGGATTTTGAACTTAAAAATAATAGTAGATTTTGCAATTAGTAGCTCTATGTACCACCTTCTGTTGTACTATAGCAGTTAACCCAGTAACAGTGTTGTTTGCATACACCTAGTAGTATTGAGCTAACTTTGTAGCCTATTGAAAATTTTAATCCAATAACAATATTTGTTACTGATCCATTATATTTGTTATGTAGCATCCTATTTTTCTTTGATATCATGTGATTGAAGTTAGCCTGACTTTGAGAAGTGTTTCTAGAAAATGACCAATTCTATTACATGTTACTGCTGGCTTTCGCTTCTAATATCCTAGTGTATTGGTTTGGCTGGCCATGTGACCCCATGTGTGTGTGAGATAACTGTAACTATAGTGTTATGTTATAAAAGTATGCAGTCTAGTTTAGTTCTTATTGAATGTAATTCTTTATTACTGTTTGGGCTATGGCAGTAGCCCAATATAACATATAACCAATCACAGTGCTTGTTTGAAAACTATTAGCAGTTATTTATGATGCAACTGGACAATCGTCTACCCCACTAGATAGATGTAGTACTCTTATTCATTGCATGAGTGTTTGAGCAACGTCTTTGGTAGTGTGTAAACAACATGGGTCGTGTGAGGATAGTTAGACACAGTTATATAGTTTGGACCAGGCGTATGCAAAACAGAGTGGTGTTGACAGTAATTTAGGTTTGCAAAATGTTGATATAACATGGGTGGCCAAAAGAGGTTTGAGGCGGAATAGCATCATGCTTCTGCTTTCATATTTTAGTGGTTGTGTGCATCCACAGTTTATAATCATTCATTGTGAAGGGAATGATATAGGTCACCTCACTGGTGTTAGAGTAGAGATGAAAGCTACTTTTCAGTCTTTAATGAGTATATTTCCTAATACCCATTTTGTGTTTTCAAATATTTGTCAAAGAAAAAATGGAAGTACTTATGCGCGAATGCTGGAAAGTTTAAGAAAAGCCGTAGACATATTAATAAGACTGTTCCTGCAGTTCTAAGAGATCACATCACTTTTTTCATGTATCACTTAAAAATTGGTTTTTCCAAACCCTATCTATATCGTGGAGATGGTGTGAATTTAGCCTCTCATGGCAATAATGTGTTCCTGAGTAACATCTGAGAATGGCTTACAAATCATATCTAATTTGAATTTACGCTTGAAATTAAAAGCTTTTTTAAGAGACAACCTAATCTTTAATTCATTAATAGTCAAAATGTGTGGCTTCTTTTGAAACATTGCTTTTATGGTCCCACATTACTCTCTAGAAACCTCTGTGGAAGTACAGCGGTATTCCATATTTTGTTTTTTAAAACAAAGAGAGACTTTTAAATGTTTTCCCTACCTATTACCATATCACCACTTTACTAAATTGGCAATAGATAAGGAAAAATACAAAACCTAATAATCACCTTCATGTGAAGGTATAACACAGAACACTGGCAAAGTGCTCCAAAAAAACAAGATGGCTGCCTTGTTCTTTTGTAAAGGTAGACATTAGTCAATCATATAATGTCTTGTCATAGCTATGTACCGTAGTACAACCACGGTACTACCACAACAACGGATATCACTAAGTTGTTCTGCCTTACAACTTATCAACCACTAGACTTATCTAGTTGCCATGTGCAAAGGAATCATCTACATACGATAGTGTGCATGTACATATATATATGTATATATTATACAAACAAAAAAGTCAATGGCGATCCCCACTGGGTAGTTACAGGCAGGACCACGTTTCCACCGGAAAAGGATATTTTGGTTTGCTTATAACTTTGATGAATCTTCACAAAATGGTAAAAAAAGTCTTATCCATCTCAGTGCCTTCCTGAAAAGTTTCAGAGTAATCCGTCAAGCAGGGGCAGAGAAAAAGGGGGCCCCAAAACACTTTTTCCCAAAGGAAAATTATGCAAAGCTACAGCCAAAATGGCTAAATTAATTTACACTAAATTTGGCAGAAAGCAAGATCTTGGTCCAGGGTGCATGTTTTTTGTAATTTGGTGTAATTCCGTTCAGTAGTGTCAGAGAAACTTCTAATGCACTGCTAATTACCTCACGTATTACATCACTCATAAGATGTTCTATGGCATCATTGATAACATCACCGCAACAGCTAAAATTAGCACAATGATCACGACATTGTGCTTAGCGGGGGCGTAAGTTATAGGTACTTATGGGCATGAGTTATAGTTACCTGAGCTAACTGTAACTGGTGAATTTCAACAGTTTTGTTATTTTAAAATAGAACTTTGTACCTGACATTTTCACCTAATAATACCATCCCTTTAACCTTTGTGTATAGTATATACTATATGTGACTATAACATCCCTGCAACCTTTGTTTTCAATCAGTGAATAACCATATATATTGTTTCTATATATATATATATTCACTGAAAAAACCAAAGGTTGCAGGGATGTTTTAGTTAGGAAATAGAATTAGAAATTCACTGAAACAAACCAAAGGTTACAGAGACGTTATAGTTAGGCTCAGATTTCACTCGTACAAAACCAGTGAAATTCAGCAGCTGTAGTTACCTGAGCTAAATATAATTTATGCCTCTGCAATGCACTGCTTATGACTTCACATATTACATCACTCATGACATGGTCAGTGACATCACTGATGACATCACTCATGACCTCTCAAATTACATCACTGATGACATCATCCAGTGAGTGTATTTTCTAAACATTTATGAGTGTTAAACATATATACCAAGGTACTACAAAAGTTAAAATAGTATACTTTCTGTACTACCAATGAGTGATACTAAATCATGGGAGCGGTTATGTGACTGTGTGTATCTGTGTGTGAGTGGGTGCCTGTATGTGTGTGTGAGTTGGTGTGTGAGTGGCTGTATGGGTGTATAAGTAGGTATGTGAGTAGCTGTGTGAGTGAGAGGCTGTGTGAGTGACTGTATTGGTGAGTGAGTGGGTATGTCAGTGGCTGTATGGGTGAGTGAGTAGCTGTGTGAGTGGCTGCATGGGTGGGTGAGTGGCTGTGTAAGTGACTGTATGGGTGAGTGAGTGGCTGTTTGAGTGGATGTTTGGTTAAGTCAGCTGGTTTGTGAGTGACTGTATTGTAGAGTAAGTGTCTGTGTGAATGGGTGTATGGGTGAGTGAGCAGATATGTGAGTGCTTATATGGATGTGTGAATGGGTATGTAAGTTGTTGTGTGGGTGTGTGAGTGAGCATGTTAGTGCTTGCATGGGTGCGTGAGTGGATGTATACAAAACCAGAGAAATTCAGCAGTTATAATTAGCTGAGCTGACTATAACTTATGCCCCTGCAATGCACTGTTTATGACCTCACATATTACATCACTCATGACAAGGTGAGTGACATCACTAATGACGTCTCAAATGACATCACAGATGATATCATCCACTGAGTGTAAGTATTTTCTAAGAGTTTATAATTGTTAAACATATATACTAACCTACTACAAAAGTTCAATTACTATACTAGGTGCACTACGTCTGAGTGATACTGCTTCTAACGTATATTATATGAGTGGCTGTGTGACTATATGTATCCTTGTGTGTATAGATGTATGAGTGGCTGTATGGGTGTATAAGTGGGTGTTTGAGTATTTGGGTGGGTAAGTTAGATGCTATGTGAGTGGCTGTATTGGTGAGTGAGTGGGTATGTCAGTGGCTACATGGGTGAGTGAGTGGCTCTATGGGTGGGTAACTGGGTGTGTAGTGACTGTATGGGTGAGTGAGTGGTTGTCTCAATGGCTGTATGAGTGAGTGACTGGGTGTGTGAGTGACTGTATGGGTGAGTGAATGGCTGTTTGAGTGGGTGTTTGTTTAAGTGAGTTGGTGTGTGAGTAGCTGTATTGGAGAGTGAGTGTGTGGGTGAATGAGCGGATGTGTGAGTGCTTGTATGGATATGTGAATGGGTATGCAAGTGATTGTGTGGATGTATGCATGAGTGCTTGTATGGGTGAGTGGGTGGCTGTGTTAAGAGACTGTATGGGTGAGTGAGTGGGTTTGTGAGTGACTGTTAAGGTGAATAAGTGGGTGTGTGAGTAGCTGTATGGCTGAGTGTGTGGCTATGTGAGTGGCTGTATGGGCGAGTGACTGGTTGTATGAGTAGCTGTATGGGTGAGTGAATGGTTGTGTAGGTGGTTGTATGAGTGAGTGAGTGGGTGTGTGAGTGACTCTATGGAGGAGTGAGTGGGTCTGTGAGTACTGGTATGGTCTGTGAATGGATATGTGAGTGGTTGTGTGGGTGTGCGAGTGGGAATACAAGAGGTTGTATGGGGTGTGAGTGGGTGTGTGAATGGTTCTATGGATGATGTCATCAGTGCTGTCATCCGGTATGTCATTTGAGATGTCATTAGTGATGTCACTGACCATGTCATGAGTGATGTAATATGTGAGTTCATAAGCAGTGCATTGCGGGGCGTAAGTCATAGTTAGCTCAGCTTACTATAACTGCTGAATTTCACTGGTTTTGTATGAGTAAAATGCCATGGAACTTCACGATTTGTCAGGTTCCAACTCTATGGTTTTTGTTCTGATCATGTGATAGCATCCGAATTTGCGGATCCGATGCGTGGATTCTGTGAATTTCTAAACAATTATTTTAGAAGTATACAACCTTTATACTTACATTATAGTATTAGGCTGAACATATTTTAGACATGCTTTAATGTTTCTTTTTAGTTTCCTTCATAAATAAGCTGTTTAATTATTACACGAATCCGAGGATTTCTCTCGGAATCCGCGGATTCGCTCGATAATGAACACCAAAGCTTTATTTCTGTTGGTTCCTCTTAAACCACACCCAAATTTTGGAAAAACCACACCCAAGTAGTCACTTTGATCCTGGCTGTTGGTGAGAGAGTTGCAAAGATATTTCATCCTTCCATTATGGCAGAGGCAAATCTATCAGCTATTGTACCTGCACAAGACGACGAACAATGAGTGGAATATGAAGAAATTAGTTGCACCCAAAAGGAGAGTGATGCCTGGTACTGGTTCACTGAGCCATCAGGAGAAAAAAAGGCCACTGCCAGGTTTGTCGACTGCAGGTTGTGTGGGAAGCAGCTTTCAAGAGGTACTATGAAAAAGTACAGTTATGGCACATCGTTAATGTGGAAGCACATCAAAAGCAACCACGAACGTGCATATCTTAGAAAGCTGAAGGAGAAAGCAACATGTTCTAATGATGGAGGGCCATCAACATCTACATGCAACCAACCTCCTGCGAATATCAGCAGTCCACCGACTTGCACAGATTGTAAGGATATGGTTGTGCATTATTTCAAATGTCAAGAACTTGTTCTAAAGGAAAATGATGACATTATAACCATATTGGAAAAGGTGAAGGCACACCATTGTTGATTTTTTTTCTTTATTCTCTTTTGTTGTAAAAGCACAAGGACATGTGCTAATGTTACCGTTGTTGAAAACATTAGAAGTTCCTCAAGTGACACAGAAGCAAAAAGAAATACCACCAGTCAACCGTCTACAAAGTTTAAATAGTGGTTGTTGAAAGACGTCATTTCAAACTATGAGGACATTATTTTGATGTTGCAGAAACAAGAGACTCTTCTTTGTTAAATTTTCTCATTTTTTTATTGATTTAAAATAGTAGATTCTTTTACAATATGCAACAGTTTTTCATATAAGTTCAGTTTTTGCACCTTTACTATAATAAATAGTGCATTTTTTTCAATTTTCTTTATTTCAAAACACTAATTTTGCCATAAAGAGCTGTGTCAATGTTCTCATCATTGTATGGCTGTATCAGTGTTTAATAAGTGTTTGTGAGGATGTTAGTGCATGTGTTACTGTGTGTTGATGTGTTAGTGTATAAATAAATGTCTGCATGGGTGTGTCAGCATATTCTTCACTGTGTCCTTGTATGTGCAAATATATACACCAGTATGTGCTTTGCTATGTCACTGTCTCACTAAGTGAGTGCCCTGGTGTGTCTGTCCATCTCTGTTTCTGTGACTGGATTTGTCAGTGTTTAAATAAGTGTGTGCAGATGTATATTTCACTGTGTGTGTCCATGTGTCACTGCAGAAAAATTGTGCATATGGGTGTGTCAGTCTGTCTGTCAGTATACATACATCAGTGTGACAGTGTATGTGTAAGTGTGTGTTTGGGTCTCCCTGTGAATGAATCAGTGTGTGTATGGGTGTGTTAGTTTAAATGTTAGTGTCTGTCTGGGTGTGTGAGTGTATGTGTAAATGTCTGTGCCTGGCTGTGTCAGTCTATAGATGAGTGTGTTTATACATGTGTGAGTACAAAAAGGAGTGTATGCCTGGGTGTGTCAGTGTATGTCTTACTGTGTCCATGGGTGTGTCAGGGTCAGTAGCAGCCCGTGGATGGAGTTCCGTGGGGCGGTGAGGCGGGGCGGGGAGGGGTAGGGTGGGGGTAGTAAACACCGGAATATGGATGAATAGAGGTAAGTAAACATTTAAATAAATAAAACAAATGTTGTTGCGCGCGCTGCATTGCAAAATGCGTTGCAGCGCGCGCAACGAATTTCGTTTTATTTATTTAAATGTTTACTTACCTCCGTTCATCCATATTCCGGTGTTTACTACCCCCTACCCTGCCCCTCCCCCACCCCGCCTCACCGCCCCACGGAACTCCCTCCACGGGCAGCTACTGGAAGGGTATGTAGTAGTGTATGCCTGTGTCAGTTAGTGTATGCATCATTGTGCACATGACTGTGTCAGTGTATGCATCAGTGTGTCAATGGGTGTGTCAGTGTATGTATCAAAGTCTCACAGGGTGTTCAGTTTATGCATGACTGAATGAGGGAGTGACTCTGTTCATGCATAAGTGTGTGCAGGGGTGTCTAAGCGTGTCTATTAGTGTATCCTGGGGTGCCTAAGTGTATATATGAGTGAGTTAATATATGAGTGAATGAATACATAACAGTGTGCATGAGTGTCTTAATGTATGAATCAGTCAGTACTAGAGTGTGTATGAATGTGTGTGTAATGTATTATTAAACAAATCAGTGCATTTATGAATGTGCCAGTGTATGTATCAGTGAGTCCCAGAATGTTTTAGTGTGTGTGAGTGAGTGGATGAAAATGTGAGCGAATGTATTAGTGTGTGTCTGGGTATTTGACTGCATACTTCAATGAGAACTTGGTTGTTTCAAGTTTCAAGTTTAATTTCTTTGATTTAGTTCTCTACTGAGAACAACAAATTTCGAATAAAACATTTGTTATAAAACAATACAAAAAACTTTCAATACAAGTTTAGAAAAGTTTTTAAAAATTTAAACAAGTTATGACACACGAATTCATCTGGTGGAGATTTAAAAAGCGAGATCAATCTCTGCACAGATGCACTACTATATCTAAATTGAACTACTTTTAAATAGCGCCTTCTGGCCTCAACCAATATCGAGTTCGGGCATACCAACAAAACATGCTTCAAATCTTGCACTCCTCCATTGCAACTTCCATAGAACTTGGTTGTGTTAGTGTATGCATCACTGTTTAACTGGTTTTGTGAGTGTAAACATCAGTATGTGCCTGAAACGGTGAAATTATAAAATGTTTGAAAAATACAATCACAAAATACTGTAAAAACTACAAAAACAATCAGGTAAATGGAGTGGAATAATGGAAAAAATAGAAATCAATGCAGTACATAGAGCTGAAAAGTAGATGACAAAAGAATGACAATGAGACCAAAATATAAACAACAATAATAGATGTATTTAATAAAACAATTAAACAACATTAATATCTTACATATAACTACAACTGTTGTAACTTTATAGAAATAAATACATATATTTTAGGTTTTATATATATATATTATAAGTGTATGGAGTGATCTGCAGAAGTGTTTTGTTTTGCCTTCTGCAGAGAAATAAGCACTCATAGATGTGTTGAGTGTAAGCTGTGTGGGAAACAAGCTTCTAGAGGTACTATAAAAAGTACAGTTAAGGCACATCATCGATGTGGAAGCATATCAAGAGACACCACGAACGTCAGTGAATGAGTGAGTGAATGCCTGAGTATGCCTGAGTATGTGCAAGAGTGGTTCAGTATATGTATCAGTCAGTCCTAGGATGTGTCAGGGGATGTATAAATGAGTGTGTGAATGTGTTACTGAATGGTTTGGTGTGTTTTTAGGTGTTCTAGTGTATATGTTACTAAGTCTCAGAGTGTCTCAGTGTGTGCATGAGTGAGTGGCTGAATATGTGAGTGAATGCATCAGTATGTGCCTGGGTGTGTTAGTGTATGCTTCAATGAGTACTTGGGTGTTTACCAATCCCACTGCATGCCTAAAGATTTCAAAGAAGGAGGTAAAGAAAATATTTTTAGCCAAGGCGGCTTATGATAGACAGGACAAAAATTGTGTAAAAACAACAGTTCTGTTATACCAACTCACACCGCCCATATTAGAGGGAGAGTACTCTTACCTAGAGAAAATTGGGAACCTACAGAATCGATTTATTTTACTGAGATTCCGCATGAACCTAATCCCTCCGATGTTGGGCTTCCCTGCAGGGAAATTTAGCTTTAATGAACTGACAGCCTGCCCATGCGATAATAATTCAGTGCAGTCAGATCTCCACCTATTTATATTCTGTGGTTTTTACAAGGAAGAAAGAGCAAGATTTATATTACCAATTTTAAAACGTTATAATTTCAGACAATGCCAACCCGCACTGTACTTTTTGAAGAAACTTAATGACCCATTTATCTGTTACTCGATAGCTACTTTTCTATGGGCATGTATAAAGAGGCGGAAACGCTGTTGATTCAATAATCTATTAGCTATCAAGGGACTGTTTTGTATATAACGGACTCATCGGGAAGGTTACTTGGGGGCATGTTATTTTATTCTTTTTAATTTGATGTTTTTATAATAAGTTATTCCTTTTTCTGTGGGTATTTATGGGACAGAACTCTTTGGTCAATGGGAGAATTTTAGATTTTTAGATGATTTGAGAATCTTACTATTGTGTATAATCCCTGCGCTATGGAGGAGAGAATTGTTTGGTCTGTAATTTTTTAACCCGATTTGTACTTTTATGATCTATGTTTTTAAGTGGATCGAATAAATTGATTTGATGATGATGATGAGTACTTGGGTGTATGCATCAGTATTTAACTGTGTGTCTCTGTGAAGACATCAGTGTGCGCCTAGAAATGAGAAAGTGTTACATTTTTGGAAAAATACATTTCATAGAACTGTAAATAGTACAAAAACAATAACATCAAACTAGAAATAATTATGGAAAATCTATGAAACAATCCAGTAGATAGGATTGAAAAATAGATGACAAACAACTGACATAATAACAAAATACAAACAACAATTATAAATATATTTCAACCAAACAATTAAACAACAATTATAATTTACATACAACTATTAGAACTCTAATTAACTATATACAGATATATTACAACTATTATAACTCTAACTATCACAACAAATCAAAAACTTTTTAAATGTAACTCAAAAATAAAAATAAAACCTTCACTTTCAGTGTTTCCTCTTTACCACACTTATAATTTGGTGAAAAACCACACCCAAAACAGACACTTTCATCCTGTGGAACACTTTCCTTGTACCATCAGGAGACAAAAAACTCACTGCCAGATATATTGAATGTAACCTCTGTAGGAAACAGCTTTCCATAGGCATCCTCAATGTGGTAGCACACCAATAGCAACCATGAACATGAATATTTAAGAATCCTGAAGTAGAATGTGACATCTTCTACTGACACAAGAGGATTGTCAACTATGCCCAACCAACCTTCTGGAAATACCACCATTACAGCAACTTGTACAGAGTTTAAAGAAATGGTTGTTCAGTGTTCTAAATGTTAACAACTTGTTTAAAAAGAAAATGATGACCTTATCACCATATTGGAGAAATTGAAGGGACACAGTTCTTAATTCCTTTTTGTTTCTTTTGTTTCATTGTAAAAGCACAAGCATATGTGCTAATGTTATAGTTGTTAAAGACACTGCAAGTTCAACAGCCAACCATCTCTGAAAATTAAAATTTCATCAACCAGCATTAAAGTCTAAATGATGCTTGTCCCAAGATGTCATTTGAAAATATTAAAAGAAGATTTTGTTGTTGAAGAGTCTCTTTTGTTAATTTTTCTCCTTCTTTCTTACTCTAAACATAAACATATACTTAGATACCTACATTACTTCAATAAATCATTTCTTGGATCTGTGATAAAAAAGAGAAAACATAAACATAAGTTAATGTTACACAGTATAGATTTACACAATAAACGTTACCTTTTTGCAATATAAATAGCTTTGTTAATAAAGAAACATTACAGAGCAGCAAATCTCTAACCAATTAAATATGTATCTTAAACATTTCATTTTTATTTCTTTGCTGTTCTCAGGTTTCATACCGGTAAACTTTAAACAATATATTGTATGAAGTTTCATCGTTGAACAGCGGGGAAAAAACAATCACATAGACAGGTTGAAAATAAAACAGACTTGCACAGTATAACAGTGTAAATATATCATACCATGCATGTACTCACTGCAAACCGTTAAAAATGTATTTCACTTCTACCTACTCAACTGCTATAAATAAACATATCCAAATAAAAAACGTACTATCATAATAAAATAGTCCATTTATGAAAATAGATGTAACATATATCCATGTGTAAAAGCCCATATTGAAGACATTACCCTTACTATCCCGAATGACATCTTACAGACATATAATCTATACAGTACAAACACAGTAAACCACTTTTTAAAGTGAAATCCTTTTTAGAACTTTGGTTGCAAAAACAAAAGGTCTGAATTTGGAAGTTTGAAAGGTAGTTTATGTTTAAATGTCAGGTTACTGTCATTACATTTCATCCATCCACTTAGAGTTTTTAAGTACAAAGTAGTGCCCTGATGTTATATGCAGTCCTTCATGAAAAATGACAGCTACCGTTGTGTACATTCTTCCAGAAATTGAAATTTGTCCGGCTTTTAAATTTGAAATTTCAGTTTCTATTTTTGATCCATCTACCTTACACCATTGAAGCATCAATATAATGTATTTGCCACTTCTGTGTATCTGTAATTTGGACATACAATCAGATCTATAATTTGGGCAGGTCACGTTCTGGTTTGCCTTTCTTATCAGGTTGTCAAATGGTACAGTTTTTTAATCCAGTAATGTTAAATACATGAACCTTTCAGAATTTATATTAGTAGCAGATGTAAAACAGCAATCCACACAATTATGATTCCATTTGTAACTTAGACCAAATAACTCTTCAATAGTCATTTCTTCTTCTTCCTAAAGTCCAAGGATAACCATAATAAACTCTTGTGCGTCTTGTTGAGAGTTCTGAGAAAATTGTACAAATCCAGTAATTGTGTCTACTGTATGTCGTATTCCTGAAGCAGAATGTAGTACAGTCCTACCACTACGTAAACGTTGCAACAAATGATACAGTTCTGAGCAGAACCTGCTGTCTCCTTTATGCTCAATTGCATTTACTAGATGTGGCAAATGAAATGCTACATTCAGAACTACATTAGCATAGCAGTTGATACCATTTGTATTTTCCAACTGAAAGCCTACTATTTCTCCTTCATTTTGCTGTTTTTTATTCTTCTTATCCTCGTCTTTATCTTTCTTTTGCAGAACATCCATTGATTGCTTACTACGTTTCTGTTTAGGACAGATTGTCTGTGTCTCATAAATGGTATGCTGTCCTAAGTGAGGAGCATATACACTTCTCAACCGATTATACTCTCTAACACAACCAGTGTCAGCACTAACTTTATTTTCATCAAAATCAAGTAAAAACAAACTGAACAATGTTACTCGTGAAAATGCAACGGATGACATACCTTCTTTGAATACACTACTTCCGATGTTAATAAAAGCTGCATCTATACTTAAACCCTGAGATTTGTAGATAGTTACTGCATACGATAGAGAGAATGGGAACTGGTTCCTCCTCACATATAAGGCTTTGACAAGCAAAAACTGTACAACATACTGGCCAATTTGTTTCATGCCATCAATCTTATCAAATTTTACAGCTACATATTCAAGTTCATTTCTATTCGGAAAATTAATAAAATCAATTACTTTACCCATTCCTCCACTTACTAAGCCTTCCTTAACATTTACATTTCACCAAAAAATTACTCTACAATTTCTACAAACACGTAAACACTTTTCTAATTCAGCAGTATTTAAAACAGATTTGTCTAAAGAATCTAATTTAGCTTGCAGTTTTTCAGTCAGCAGTATTGTGACTACCTGGTGATCCATTTTGTCAATAGCTTTTTCAGTTTCAGTAATTCTTCATTGAAATTACTGCACTCTTGAAGTGTAGGCATTAAACACAATATTGATTTTCCATCTTCAATGAAATTGAACTTGAGCTGTGCTGGTGTTTTCTTATAGGAGAATAGTTTTTGATAAGTCGACTTTCTAAGGTACTCTTACCTTCCTTGGTAAGAATTCCAACTCTGATGTCCTTTAGAATATTTCAATTTACCTCATCAGACCCTTGACGCATATTTTTCAACAATTTCTTGTATTGGAAATTCAGCCATATATCAACATCTCTAATACTTCCTAAGGAATTAAGTGTTTGTTCATGGACAAGGGTCTTGAAAACAGGTTCTCCTTTTATAGGGGTTAGCTGCAGGAAGTCACCGTACACAATTACATGCTTTCCTCCGCAGAGAATATCGTACTCTGTCCTTAAAATTTGTTGCATTCGTATATGAATAAAAGCAAACATTAAGTTTGAGACGATGCTTACCTCATCAATGATTAAAAGTTTCACTTTCTTCAAAACTCTTGCCAACTCATGACATGCTTTACTAGATAACTTCTGGTATACCAGTTTATTGTCATGTTCTACAGGTAGCATTAGTAGCCAATGTAGAGTAATTCCTTTAATATTGTGTGAAGTGAATCCTGTTGGTGCTGTCACTATACACAACAAATTTGATTCTGTAGGTAAGCGGTCAGCACTTTAATTAAAAAGCTTTTCCCAGTGTCAGCTTGACCACTAATGTACAACAGAATTGATTTAAAGGAAGAGCAACTGCATTCATTCTTGTCGTGGAGAAATCCATGTTCTACTTTCTCTTTACGTCTATATAAATGTATTTCTGTTCGTTGTTGAGTTGTGCAACTAACTGTTCCAGTTCTTCCGTGTCTTGTCTAGCTTGTTCCATTGCAGTTTCCACCTCATTTATTGCTATTGCAGCTTCATTTTGAATAATAGGTGCTCCAAGAGGATCTTTACTACGTGGTGCAGAACTTTGACTGCTTTGAGACCTTTACCTAGCTAGCTCTTCAGCAATTGCTTCTTCTTGTTGAATCTCATCACTTAACATTTTCATATAGTTTTGGAACACTGAATACTGTCTTTCACAGCATTAAATGAATCTTCATAGCAATCACAGCCTTCAAGTAATTCAGATTCTGCACGACAAGGTTTGAAAAGTTGAAGAAGTATCAAATAGAAAAACTCCTTTCTCTTGAGTTTGGCAACTAAGTTTCCTGTGGTTAATCAAATTTTATTTTGTATGTTTTACTAAACAACCATCACATCCAAGAACATCAAATTTGTCTTCTTCTATGTTTTCTTTTACATTGCTTCTGTATCTGTGGTACTGAAGAATTTCATATAGGCACATGTTTTCCAAGAGTACTTCTTCTTGGGTAGTATGTATCAAACATGTTTGTTTTTACTATATCTGTACTTTCCGAGTCAAACTCTGCTAGATACGGAATTTTTGGGAAAATACTTTAACACTCTATTTTGTGTAGTTGCAAGGCCTAAAATTACACAAACTATTCCCCTAGACTTAGAGTACAAACTTGCAGAGCTCAACCTATCGGAGAATTCATAAGAACCAATCTCCCTATGCGATAACATTTTTAAACTGAAGCTATACAACTATTTTGTTACACTCTTTTCTGCACTAATCTCTTGCCACATCTCTTTTAACTCAGTCTTTTCCGATTTTTTAATTTATGAAGTGACATATCAAGCAATAGCAAGGGTTGTCTGCAACAAATTCTACGTCCATATTTGCATTCCACATTTTCAGAATGACTGCGTTGTAATCATTAATGTATTTGGATGCCTCTGTTCTTCTCAGTTTGTTTGTGTTTTTCTGTGACTTTCGTGTTACTGTATGTCTCACTGCAGACAAAAAACTTTTCACTCTTCCTTGTGAAATAACAGGTCATGGTAAACCAAAACGGCATCTTGTGTAAAATTCTCCTTTAGATCTGTATCTTTCACAGCAGTATTTCCCACATCTATGTATTTGAAACCACAGAACTTGTTGTCTCAGGCCTTAGTCACTAGTGTGTTTTGGAATGGCATACGTCACATACTGTTCTTGAAAGAGAGTACACACTCATCACTCACTGTTCCATATTTTGGAGCATCTTTTATCCATAACAGCATGTGAATATGAGGAGCATCGCTTCCTTGGTACTCTTTACGCCCCAAAAAATCAGTTACTTCTCCAATTGGAGGATTACTTTTGTTACAGATAAAAGACAGTATGGCTTGGAATCTGTGATTAAAATATCTGCAAACATTTGCAGGATCCAAAGAGTGAAGTTCTCCTGATGTTTTTACCCTAATGTCCTCAATATTTGAATTTGCCTCTCTCAAAAATTCAAGCAGATCATCCCATGTGTATTCAGCACAACTAAGTGTAACAAACTAAGTAGATGCTCCTAGGTTTCTCAACATGCATTTGAGTTCTCCATGATGACGATACCAATACTCATGTTTTCCCCGTTGGCATGCCATCAAATTCATTATGTTATATTCCAAATTTCATCTTTTTCTTGAACTTTATCAACAAATTCCCTGGCAGACAAATTTTGAAGATTTGCTCCTGTCTTTAGTATATGATTCACTGCAAAATCAGACTAATCACTTTCAAACAGAAGATTAAATATATATGGAATACACTGACGAAATCTTGGATCCTCTGAATATAATCGTGTTGAGCAGTATTCAGCTGCTGGCATCTGTACAGGATGTCATCATACCATCCACCTACTCCAGTGGGAAACAGTTGCAGCAAGCAATGAGTCTATAAGCTTAGGGGACTTCCTTTTGCTTGCTTCATTTGAAACAATTCAATAGCATCACCAATGACTTCTTTAGAATGCTGACGGTGATGCTATAGTGTTCATAAATTTCTTCTGATCTAGATCGATCTACTTTTTCAATCAGTCCACATGATGGTAAGGTATCATCTCGAATGCAAATTTCATTTTCAGAACATAAACATTTCTATAGTAAATATTATTTTCAACAAGGTATAATGTAGCTTTTGTAACTTTATTAACACCTACTAACTCTTGCCAAATTTTTCTATTCTTTGTTGGAACCCCATTTACTAAAATGATAAGTGGTTCTTCTATCTCTTTATCTACTCCTACAGTTTCAGTATTCTTCTTAAAATCTAAAGGTAAATACAGAACTCTTCCTTTTAGTCCTCTCTAGAGCTCAGTTGGAGATAATTTCCCTGTCTTTGGCTCCATGCGAACTATTGCTTGAAAAGGATGTATGTGTTGTACAAGAATTGATTCATAAACATTCAAAGCTTTAAGCTCTTGTGGAATGGATACCAATTCTAACTTGTTATGTATACCTCTAGCTGCCATTTTATTATTCTCTAATTTATCATAACAGTTCTTACAGATAATCTGTAGTGCAGACAAATCAAATCTTTCCTCAAGAAATAAATATGCACGACATTCTTGCCACTTATCATTGTTCTGTTTTTCAAATTTAGAGTACACAATTACATTCTGAGTTTGCGTTTTGTAGTAGGTGTGTCGACAACAAATACAAACAGTTTGGTATTTCTGAGGAAACTGTGTTAAACTTTGCAATCTCTTGAGCAAAGTTTTCAGTTGTAATTTCTGTATCTTGTTTCTCTACACCTCCAGCTACCAACTCTTCATTTTCCCTAAACTCTGTTTCTGGACCAAACAACCGAAACTGAATATCTTCACAAACGTTCTCAACTTCTGCTAATGTCCAATACAATAAACATCTATTTACCTCTCCTAAACATAAAGCACGAGTTTTCACATAGTAAAGTCTTCTAATCAAAGTTTGTATTTTGGATTTGTGAATAGCTAACATCCTGAAATGATGAAATGTGCTTCTACAAACTTTCCTTGAAAGACATGCCAGGGAATTTCCCTGTAAATTAGTATATATTTCCTAACTTTACATGGGTCTAATCCTTGCAAAATTGAAATTTCCTTTTTCAAACTTCTGCATGGAAAGTCATGTATGAAATTCAGTAATAAATCAATTAATTCCTTACGAATACTACAAATAATACTACAATTTCATTTGTATACTGGGGCCTGTCTATGCCTTCCTTGCACCTCTTCAGCTATCACTTCCTCTACATTCTTAAGAACCATCTCCCCTTTTGCAACAGGAGTACGATCATGTTCTTCATAGCAACGACCACTAGTGAATTCTCTTGGAAATATATTCCTCATTGAAATAAGGTTGCGTACTAGTAATATGCTTCCATTTACCTTTAAATATTTTGCAAAAATTAGTTATTTTAATAAACCTTTTTCTAGCACTTCTTTTCTCCATACACAATACTGTTTTCTGTAGCGCCCTCATTCTATTCAATATTAATATAAATACTTTCTTCTTCAAAGCAAATGATTTCTCTACAGCACTATCAAGATGTTGCTTTTGCTTAAATGCATCACTCATTCTTTTCTACAAATTTTGTATTACGCTAGTGCGAAACATTTTAAATCTTAACTCCTTAAATTGTTTCTGTCTCCATACCAAACTCTCTTATTTCTCAGAACATTTCCTACTTTGTGAAACACATACTCCTTGCCTTTTCGCACTTGATGTGCAAATTCTAGTTTTAGATAGGACTGTACTCTCATTCTACATTTTGCGACATATTTTGTTCAGAAACTGCTTAGTACTCTTCCCAACTTCTCTTTTTTTCCTCTGCACATTTCCACCTTATTTTAATTGGCCGTCTCACTTTGAAGTTGATAATACTGTTCCCTCTGTTTCTTTCTTTTTTTTGTTTTGTCAGGCATTGTAGATTTTTTTATTTTTCAAAACTGTATATCTGGAAAAGTAATAAGCAATACATTAAATTCAAGATTAAGTCATGTAATTATTAATTCACCAAGTACCTACTTTATTTACAAAACAATAGAACATATTAACAGAGAGTGTAAGAGTCGATGTATGGGCATGTAAATAGGTATGAGTATCTCCATAGATATGTGAGAGGATGTAAGAGTATCTCTATAGGTATATGAATGGTTGTGACAGTGTCTGTATAGGTATGTGAAAGGTTCTGACAGTCTATGGAAGGATTTGTGAGAGGAAGTGAGAGCCTGTGTATAGGTATATAAAAGGATATAAGGGTTTCTACATCGGCACCTCAGAGTGTGTGAGAGTCTGTGTATGCCGATATGAATGGATGTCTTACTATCTGTATGGCTCTGTGAGAGGGTGTGAATGTCTATGTATGTGTATGTGACAGGGTGTGTAAACCTCTGTATGCATATGTCAATGGGTATATTGGGTGTATACATGGGTATGTGAGAGGATGTAAGCATCGCTGTATGGGTATGTGACAGGCTGTGACAGTCAGGGTAGGGGTATGTGAGAGGGTGTGAGAGGCTCTGTATGGGTATGTGAATGGGTGTAACAGTGTCTACATGGGTATATGAGAGGATGTGAGAGTCTCTGTGTGGGTATGTGAGAGGGTGGGACTTTCTGTGTGTGGATGTAGATGGGTGTCAGACTGTATAGGTATGTGAATGGGAAGAAAGGAAGTCTGAATGGGTATGTGAGAGGGTGTGACAGTGCATGTATGAATATGTGAGAGGGTATGAGAGTCTCTGTATGGGTAGATGAGAGGATGTCAGAGTCTCTGTATCAGTATGAGAATGGATATAATATTGTCTGTATAAGCATGTGATTGCAAATAAATGATGTCTGAATTAGTATGGGAAAGGATGCACACATCAGCTTACTTCTGACTATCTAAATGCATGGATCATTGAACTTTTTGATCTGTTAGTATATGCATAGTTATATCATTATTTGTAAAAAGTAAATATAGTTAACTAAACCTTGCTCCCTTACCAAAAGCATCAGTGTGAACCAGCTCATCCTAATCTACATATCTGAGTATATGTTAGTGCATAACTGTATACATAATAAAATACCTTCATATCTCACTGCATACATTAGCATTCCAATCCTTCTGTCACTCCCTAAATTGGTGTAGACCTCTGTTTTGTTTTTCTTCACCAGTTTTTATTTATAGTTCCTGATGAATACAGTTTACTTTATTTTCATCTTCTACTCACTTTGAACAATTCCTTTTACTATTGTCAAACATCCTGCTTACTTTCTTCTACCTTACTCACACTCAGTCCTTCTGTATAAACTTTTTTTATGCTACAGCTTACTACACATACCTGTTAAATGTGATTGTTGGTGAGTATTTTTCTTTCTCAATATCAGGTTGTCAAACTTGTCTCAACAAAGCACAGAAAAACCGAGCAGAAGAATGGTAAACCACCCTCATACAAGGCAAATAGTAATGGCACCATATTCAACTTTGCTTTCAAGGTTACAGAGACTGCAAACAAATAGAAACAGTGCTTTCATTTTATTTCATCTCCTTACTAATCATACAGCTCTTCTGAATGGTCACATTTCTTAACCCTTTGTTTAACTCCTCTAAAGAGAGCCCAATTTGGTAGCAAGTTTGGCAGGGATCCACGGATTTACGATCCGGGGTGTCAGCACGGCCCCTGTGTACCCTCGCGGAGAATCCGCAGATCCACTCAGTAAACGGAGATCTTTTTAAAATACTATTCCTAAACACTAACACTTACACACCACTTCCTACAAATCCCTAAATTTAGACCCAAACAAAACTTATTCACTATTTCTTTTATAAACAATGTCTCCTCACATTAACATTCTGGCCTTTTCATCTTCCCTCCCCCCATACTCCTGTAGCTCTGTTTCCATGGTGACCAACAATATAACATTCTCTGTTACCACTAGGTCAGAAGTTCACAACTGTCTTTACAGCAGCATGATAACTTCCAAGGCAAATTTTGCAGGTGTGGTTGAGTGTATAGAATTACAAACATGTTCCCCATAACCAATCACACATGTTGTTATTTTGAATTTATTGCACAACCTAGTTCTAATCACTACCTTTGCTTACATCATCCAATGTAATGTGATGTATTAAACTTTACTTGTTAGAGTTATTTTTAACTGACATATTTTTGAAAACTGCCTCATTCAGCTGCAGACTTCTACTGTGTGCTACTCCTCCATCCTTCAAAATGGTTAGAGTGTGGATTGTGGGTCACAGTTATGTGTTCTGGGCGAGAGAGTTTGCTAGAAACAGAGGTATTGACAGGAACCTTTGTTTGCCTAATGTGTATATTAATTGGTTTGGCCAGAGAGGGTTAAAATGGCATCAATTGCTTCCATTGGTTGAAAACATTATGAAGAAGCAATGCCCACACCTCATGATTGTGCACTGTGATGGCAATGACCCGGGCACACTGACTGGAGTAGGACTAGAACTTCTAATGAAGAACCTTTGAACAATTAATGCAACTTTTCCCTCACACTGCCTTGGTGTTTTCTAACACATTGCCAGAGGCAGAAATGGAACTGGTCTTCTGAATTTTGTCCACAGATAGAGAAAGCCAAGAAACATGTTAATAAAACAGTTTCAGCATTCCTCAGAGACTATAACATGGGCTTTCTCTACAATAATAAACTGCGCTTCACTATGCATGGAATATACAGGAGAGATGGTGTTAACTTCACAGATGAAGGCAACAGAGTGTTTCTGAACAAATTGAAACTCTACATTTGCTCATATATGTAGTCAACAGATACACACAATGAACACAACGGCTCTTCTAAGAGCCACCCTATGTTCCAAACAGTTGTTATTTTTAACTGTAAATCCTCTTTTTAAATAAAGTTGTTGACTCCGCGGATCCCTCCAGGATTCCCAAACCAAAAGCACACATTCAATGCAAAAGAGCACATTTAATATTTCTAGTAAAGGTTTCTGAATGCATACCACACAGTAGGTATAACAGGTGCATTTTAGGTGCATTAGTGGGTTTGTCAATGGGTGTAACAGTATTGTTATGGTATACAAATGGTTGTGACAATGTCTGTATAGGTATGTAAATGGGTGTTACAATGTCTCTATCAGTATGTGAATGGGTGTGACAAAGTCTGTATGAGGTTTTGAATGGGTGTAACAGTGTCTGTATGGGTTTGCAAATGGGTGCAACAGTAACTGTTTAGGTACGAGAATGAGTATCACATTGTATATATGGCTTTGTTAATGTGTGTGTCACAGTGCCTGTATGGGTTTGTGAATGGGTGTGACAGAGTGTTTTTGGGTATATGAATAGATGTGACAGTGCCTGTTTAGGTACACGAATGGGTGTAACAGTATCTGTATGGGTTTGTGAAAGGGTGTAACAGTGTTTCTATCAGTATGTGACTGGGTGTGACAGTATCTGTTTGAGTATGTGAATGGGTGTAACAGTGTCTGCATAGGTTTGTAAATGGGTGTGACAGTGTCTGTATGAGTTTGTAAAGGGATGTAAATGTGTCTGTATGGGTTTGTGAATGGGTATGACAGTGTGTCTATCAGTATGTGAATTGGTGTGAGAGTGTCTGTTTCGGTATGTCAATTGGTGTGACAGTGTCTGTATAGGTTTCTAAATGGGTGAGACAGTGTTTGTATAGGTTTATGAATGGGTGTAATACTATAAATAGGTGTGACAGTGTCTTTATTGATATCTGAACGGGTGTGACAGTCCCTGTATGTGCTTGCGAATAGGTGTGACAGAGTGTCCATGGGTATGTCAATGGGTGTGACAGTGTCTGTTTAGGTACGTGAATGGGTGTGACAGTGTCTCTATTGGTTTGTGAATGGGTATGACAGAGTCTATGAGTTTCTGAATGGGTGTAACAGTGACTGTATAGGTTTGTGAATGGGTGTCACAAAATCACTATGGGTATATAAATGGGTGTCACAGTATCTCTATGATTATGTGAATGGGTGTGACATTGTCTGTATGGATTTCTGAAAGGGTGTGACAGTCCCTGTATGGGCTTGCGAATAGGTGTGACAGAGTGTCCATGGGTATGTCAATGGGTGTGACAGTGTCTGTTTAGGTACGTGAATGGGTGGATTTCTGAAAAGGTGTAAAAGTGACTGTATAGGCTTGTGAATGGGTGTCACAGAATCTCTATGGGTATGTAAATAGGAGTCACAGTGTCTCTATAGCTATGTGATTGACTGTGACAGTGTCTGCATGGGTATAAGAGTGGGTGTGGAAGTTTCTGTATGGTATGTAACTGGATGTGACAGTATCTGTATGGGCATCTGAATGGGTGTGAGAGTAAGCCTGAGTGTAAAAATTAATATATATAGTTTTTTCCCACTCGTGCTAACTCCGTGGATCCCCTGCGGAGTTACATGGGGACCTCGCTGAGCCTCGCGTGGGATCAGCGGATTTTGCGGTTGGCCAAAAAAAACACAATATCACCCCTCTTTTATAATATGTACAAGGGGTCAGGAAACTTCTCACCTGACCCCTTCATTGAGTTTGCAAAGAAGTTTTCAGCATCTGGGACCATTTTCCCGGCAAACAAAATGGCGGCCGCACGTTTTCTGTGAAGGTGCGGGCAGCCAATCAGAAGGTCACCAGAGAGTGTGAATTCGCAGATTACCCGCAAATGAATCTTTGAGTAATTTGCGTCCCCAGATATACACATTTGTTCTCAAGTTAATGTTTCGAAAACTACTGGACAGATTTACACCAAATCACAATCTGTGTACCAGCATCTAGCTTCCTGCCAAGTTTGATGTAATTCCGTTCAGCGGTTCGGGCTGTAGGCTTGTTCAAAAGTCCTATAAGAATTAACATTGGGAAAACGTGTTTTAGGACCCCCCTTTTCTCTTGTCCCCCACTTGACGGATCACCCCGAAACTTTCCAGACTCCATCTGAAGTACCGGGCAAATGTTGGGGGAAAATTTCATACAGATTCATCAAGCGGCACCAAAGATATAGGCACCTGAAAATTACCTCTTCCTATGAAAAGTAGGTCCTAACTATAACTACCTACTGGCGACCGCCAGTAGGTAATATATATATATGTGCAAAAATCTTTAGGAAATTCAATGCAAAATGGACCTTCAAGATTTCAATATCAACGTATCATTGACCAGATGTTCATCATTATCAAAAATATTTTCATTCATTCAACATTATTATCTTTTTCTTTTCTTTTTTTTGTTAAAAATCAATACAAATACATTATATACATCTACAGAAGCTCATATTTAGTTGATTGCATACCATATGATTGATATATTTCTACAATGGTTCTTACTAGATCCTTTCAGGCATACTCCCACATTCATCCACTGCCTATCTTATCATAGATTTGATACCAATATATTGCATCAATTCTGAACAGTTTTTTTATACTTTAGGCCAACAATTAATTGTTCATTATATTCATTGCAAGTTTCCTCTAATCATTGCTAGGGATATTTTAAGACTTTCTTCATATGGGGTATCTTGTAATTTTGTTAAGGATTTAGTGTCACCAATTCAAGTATGGCTTCTATTTCAGTCGAAAAGAACATTCATTATAGTCATGGCTGGAAAGAGTCGTGTCCTACGCGCGTTTCGGCTTTGAGCCTTCATCATGAAGCCATGTTTGGTATGAATCCTAAAAACATGTGAAAAAATATCTGGGTTACCAATTATTGGTCCTACTGAAGAATATGCTTAACTATGAATTAAAAACATGGTGTGCCACAGAAAAAAGAGGAATATAGTGTAAGTTCTTCAATTAAACGTGGATGAAGAGAAATAGAGCCCAATTATAGCCCATATCATGCTCCCCACAGGGATCCAAGAAAAATATGTGAACTAAAAAGTCTTTTTTTTAAATGCCAGATTCATGCATATGTTGCACATGCAATGAAGACCACAGGAAGACCTATAGAACAAGGGAAAGAGATACAGGATTGGGAGTCATAGCTCCCAGGTATTATGTACAGCATGCCTCTTAGTTTTCACACACTGTTACCTTGTGACTATCAGTTGAACTTGTGATCTTTAGGAAGTTGTGTGAATCGTTGTTGTTGTTCTGAAACGGACTATGGGACCTAACAGAAGAAAAATGGCTTAGTAGTGGCTGTATATATGCGGTGTTAAACAGGTGTGGGCTGAAGTTAGAAAGCTTACCGGTAAGAAGGATGTAAAAAATGCATCCATCACAGAAAGTGGTGCAAGATTAGGTCCCCTACAGAGAGAAGCAAATGCATGATATGAATGACTGCATTATATATTTTATACGATAGAGTTCGTCTTAGATACTCCTAATTTCAGTTTTCACATGAACAATGTGAAAGCCTGTGTGTCACTTTTAAGAAGCCCAATGACAGTATGAACTAGCTACGGGATAGCTACTAATGTGCGGGTGGTGCTTACCTGATTTTGTCGTCCCTTGTGTTGCGATGGTGTCATAGTAAATACCGCACCGGAAAGGTCGCGGGCGCTCAGATATTTCGGGAATTTCCTAAAGATGTTTGCACATATGTTATTCTTCCCTGATTTAGGAAATATTCTCAATTTCAGGGGTACCCCTATTTTTGCATCTATTTTTGCATATATATATATAGAGGCCCTAAACTGTCCACAGAGCAGGGTGCAGTGTATTTAAAAAGTTGGACATGTACCTTTAACGTTTACAAGTCCTGGTAGTGAAAAACTCTTAGATTCGTTTTCACTTCTGCAGAGCCTGCCTCTCCCATAGGATAACGCTGAGTTACCTTATTACAGGTGATAACTTTTAATTGGGAGCAGGTAGGAATGTTGAGTTTGGTCTCTAAAGAATTACAATTTAAAACCCAAGTTGCAATTCTAAAAATGCCACTTTTAGAAAGTTGTCATTTTCTTGTCCCAACCATTTGGTGCCTGCAGCCTGTATCATGACTAGATGTGGCTGGCAGTTGGTCGTTGAGTATTGCTCCCAGACAGTGAGACAAAGGGGGGATAGGTATTGTCAAGATGGGCCATCTCTGACTTGGGGGCGGTCACCTAACAAACTTGCACATCACAAAGACTCTGCCTCAGCACACTCACAAAGGGTTTCACACTAGTCTTTTGTGCCCCCGAGCACGCTGGGGCCAGGGCAGGAAGAAAGGAAATTCCAAACACCTCTGGGGGTGGAACCCTCTAGAAATTTCTCTTATTTCAAAGCTGGCACCAAGTAAAAATATTGGATCTTCAGACTCAATTCTTCAGTACACATCTGGACCTGTGGAAGACTCAGAAGAAGGATAGCTGGGCTGCTTTCTGCAAGAAGGACGGCTACTCTGCTGCCATGCTGCCTGAGTAAGAAGGACTGGACCTGCATCTTGAACCCAGGACCAACAGAGTAACTCCAAGGGCAAGTTGGCTGGGCTCCTGATCATACCCTCAGGGACAGGAAAGGCTCCAACCACCTTGAACCCTGTATCAGGACTCTGCCTGCTGTGAGCCCTAAACCCCAAATGGTGACCTCCCCAGTTCTGGACCATTGGAAGAGGGCCTTAAGATGATCTGCCAGCCCAGCTGCGGTCCTAGCAGAGCCGACACAGTGTGACACATCACCTCTCAGCTCCACATCGTAACCACCACTACACATTGCATTCTAGATGTAGGATCTCGCAGCTCCTTAGAATTGCCGCTGCGTGATGCATCCTCAATGCAGCTTTTTGCTGTTGCTGCAATTGTCCCCCAGGTTTAGGCAGTGGCGCCTGAGGAAGATCCTGAAATACCCCAGGCTGGGAGAAACGAAAGAGACATTTACATATCCCAATATTCTAAATAGATTAGTTGAGGTGATATAGGAGAGAGATCTTGAAATACCCCTGGATGGGAGATGAGAGAGACATTTATAACCCCATGCCTGTCAGTAGAGTAGAGTAAGACATATAGGAGGAATACTGACATTTTCATACAGCATGATTGGAAGTAGACTTGTACAGAGAACTTATGAGATACTGAAATACCTCCGGAAGGGAGATGTGACAGAGATATTTACATATATCACTGGTACGGGAAACAGCATTTACAACGCTGCTGTTACCACGCAGGTAGGTAACAACGCGGTCGTTACAACGACTGCATTGTTACCACGTGTGGCTTTACATCGCAAGCCGTTTCTACGACTTGCGCTAGGTGGCGTGCAACACCAGGGAATGTGTTGGATTTTAAGTCCAACACATTCCCTGCTGTTGCGCTAACTGGAGTAGGAATAGCAATTTATACTATTCCTAAGTCCAGCGCACCATCTAGCGCAAGTCGTAGAAACGACTTGCGATGTAAAGCCACGTGTGGTAACAACGTGGTCGTTGTAACGACTGCGTTGTAACCTACCGCGTGGTATTTGCCTGCGTAGTAACGTCATACATTCCACTGGTACACATGCAGAAAAATTGAGGCAAGGGGTAGGAGAGAAACATTTAAAAACTCAAGGGATACAAATATATTTAGTGTAGGGGAGCCTGCACTTGTAGAGGAACAGTCATAAGATATGATTCTTGGAGAAGAGAGAGAGGGCAGCTCAGGTGCAGCAGGAGGGAGGTCTTCCTCACAGAAAGGGCACAACTACGTGTCACTACACATGACTGCAAGGACGAGAGATAAATCCAGTAATCAATCTCTGAAAGGTCCAGAGCAAATCTTAGTGCGAAGAAGAGACAGAATAGGAGATTAGCAGCGTCTCTTAGAACCACACGAACACCAAGGAACCTCCTGCTCATGAAGCAACATTGCAAGCAGCTAGAATGACGCTCGTGCTGCTCCCATGAAAGCAAGGACAAAGACTCCTACAAATTGGCCCTCTGGATCTACCACCACATTTGCAAAACCACCAAGTGCCTCGCCCTCATTGAACGGATCCAACACCACCAAAGAAATCTTCACCTTTGTGAAAGAATTCACGTCCCCATCTGCCTGCTCCATGACTACAACACCATCCCAGGAACATTTTAATCAACTCTCACACTACTTCACAAACAAAATCAACACCATTTACAATAAATTTGCCGCTCAACCTTGAAGTCCTCCACCCAGACGACAGCAATACCCTGGAAAACGCCAGCCATGGTCAGCCATCACCACAACAGAAACTGCCAACACCATGAGCTCCATCCACTCAGGAGGCGCATAGGATCCCTGTCCACTTCAAATCTTAGCCAAAGTGCTCTACCCCATCTGCTCAGCCCTCACACCCATTATCAACTCATCACTCTCCACTGACACCTTCCCAGACTCCTAAAAACACGCCACCAACCGGCTGCTCCTTAAAAAAAGGTTGGAACCCCTTGACCTTGGCTAACTACAGGCCCATCTCCCTCCTCCCCTATAGAGGAAAAGTCCTTGAGCAGCTCATCAACGCTTGTCTGGCCAACTACCTGTAGGATAACCACCTCCCTGATCCTTCGCAATAAGGTTTCGGACCTAATCACAGCATGGAGACAGCCCTCATTGCTGACACCAACATCTGCCTCATCATGGACAAGGGGCACACAGTGGCATCATCCTAATTCACCTCTTGGCTGTTTTTGACATCATCTCATCCAACACCTTCACAAGACCGCCATTCGGGGCCCAGAACTACAATGGGTCCGTTTCTTCCTCGCTGGACTCACCCAAACGGTCTACCTAGCACGCCAACCTGATATGTGGAACCCAACAAGGATCGTCTCTGAGCTCCACACTGTTCAACATCGAGATGACCCACCGGGCCAGCATCATCATGGATTCAACATAATCTCCTGTGCAGACAATTCTTAGCTTATCTTCTCTCTATCAGAAGACACCCCGACCACTCAAGCAGACTTCGTCGGTTGCATGTCCTAAGTAGCAGACTAGATGAAAACTGCCTAAAGCTCAACACTGACAAAACAGAAACGATCCTCTTTGGCAAAATATCTCCTTCTGGTCCGCTGGCTGGTGGCCCCACTGAACTGGGCCCAACTCCCTGCTCATCCACCACTGCCAGGACTGTAGGCATCATAATCGACAATCGAATCTCCATGACCAATCAAGTCCACACATTTGTCTCCATCTGCTTCCATATCCTTAAAACGCTAAGGGTAGTCTTCATGTGGCTCCCCCTGGACACACATAGAGCCATCAAGCAAGTCCTTGTCATCAGCAGGCTCAAATACAGCTACACCCTCTATGCCAGCATCACCGCCCAACTCACCAAAAGACTCCAAGTCATACAGAACACAGATGCAAGACTCACATTAAACCTACCTCACCACACTCAAATATCCAAGCACCTGAAAGACCTCCACTGGCACCCTGTCCACAAGTGCACCCTTTTCAAACTACTCACACATACCTTCAAAGCACTACACAACCAAGGCCCTGCATATCTCAACAACTGCATCCTGTTTCACACTTTAGCCAGACATCTCCGCTCAGCCAACCTTCTCGCCACCCACGTACCCTGCATCTGCCTGGGCCAGAGGCAGTGGTCGAGCCTTCTCAAATATCGCCCCCAAAGCCTGGAACCAGATTTGTCCTGGAATTCCAGAAGAAACTAGAAACCTGACTCTTCCTATAGGCCCCAGACAGGCCACCCATGCACCTTCACAGATGTCAGTCTAGCCTCCTGGATGACATGTGCGCCCTACAAATAATAATAACATAACATAACATTTAAGCTCCAGGCGCTAGTGCAAAAAAGGACAAAAGCATTTGCTACACCCATTTTTTCACTTGTGCTATCATGAGTCTCAGATTGCACCCACTCCAATTTTTCCAGAGCACTTATCAGGAAAAATTTACTGAGCTTTTTATTTGTAAAAATTGTGGCTGGAAAAATTATAATGGCATCCAGGAGGATTTTCTTTGCAGTGTGCCACATTTATAAATCAAGGGGTGTTGTAATGGACTACAATAAAAGATGCACGCTCCCATCTCTCTCCAGAGCTTGGTTACTCTAAGACTTTCGAAGACCACCAACAGTGATCCATGCCACCAGACCTAGATAATTCCACACTAGGAAGAAATCATGTATAAAACACAGGAACAGAGAGTCCCTCTCAGGGTGACTTTAAATTTCCTAAAGTGTCTGAGCCAGAAACAGATGATGAGAGCACAGGTGACTGGGAAACAGCCTTTACAACAAGGTTTTTACCTCGTTGTGCCTTTACCACGCATTTTTTTAACACGTATATTTTTACAGCGAATATGCAATTACAACGCATGCCAATACCACGCATTTAAGGTAAGTTGAGGGGGGTGGGGGTCTCCCCCCACAAATACATTGTTTTTAAATCTAAAAACAATGCGTGGTATTGGCATGCGTTGTAAATGCATATTCGCGGTAAAAACATGCGTGCAAAGAAATGCGTGGCAAAGGCATGCAAAGTAATTACCGCCGTTGTACCATCATACAACCAGGTGACGTGGTGCTGCACTACACCAGTGCTTTCAGAATCATTCGTTTGGTTGAAAAGAAGGATCATTATAGGTGCAGCTATCCTGAGTTCAACCAACCCCCAGCTGCCTGCAGGGGTCGCTCCTCCATTAGGGCAGAGGAGCGTCGCCCCCACTGCTTTCTCGCAGTGCGAGAAACAGAAACATAAAATGGTAAAACTACCATTTTATGTTTCTGCTTCTCGCACTGCAAGAAAGCAGAAGGGTTTGGTTGGTCTGCTCTAGGGCAGGGGAGGAGTGGCTTGCCCACTGCTGAGGGCGCTGACTGTTTGGTCGGCCCTCTGGGGCCGACCAAACCAGTCATGCGCACTCTGCCTTTTCTACATGTAGGCTGCATGCAGCCTACATGGAGAAAATAGCCTCCCCATAGGCGCCTGGCTGGTCGGCGTCCCCGCCAATCACAACGCTGCCATTGCAGCATTGTGATTGGCTTAGGGGAGGGGAGGGAGGCTGCCTGCTTCCTGCTTCCTGTTCCTGCCAGAGGCAGGAGAGCAGGAAAACGCAGGACCCTCCTCCCCGTGCGACCCTCCCACGTGACCCCCCTCCCCACCCCCGAACCGCGCTTAATGCCGTCTGCAACTGGGTGCCTGCCCTTTTGTAGTGATTCTTACCAATGCCTCTAGACTTAAGCCACAGACAATTGAAAGTACTGAGCATCTAATGAACATGGCCACCCATTGGCTACATTCACATGTTCTGTGCAAATCTAATTTGTTTTCTGATGTTTGCTCATAGAATTCCCTGGGTGGGCCCCATGAGAAAGGAATTTGAGAGGGATTGTATAATTGTAAACTTTGCTAAACAGTCTGTAGCCGGGGAATTGATTTTTACCACTTATTTGGGCTTAGCGCGGCAAAGTAATGCGAAGGTACTGCCATTGGGGTATTTTTATAGTCTTGGGATCAACGTGTGGTACATTGAGGAAGAAAGCGGCCTCTGAGTTGGCCCCAGAGCAGATGTGGAGTGATCATTATTCAGTGCCCACAACCAATCGCTTTTCCACTCTGGCTGAAATTCATAGTGCTGGCTTACTCCACTATTCCTCATTCCCACGGCCTGAAGTGGATGATAGTGCTGACTGCAGCATTGAACCCAAGGTCCCTGTCAGGGAAAATAAGATGTTGTCTGTGTCTGTCCTGAACTTAGAAGTGGATTTTGAATCTAAGCCTACGTTGCTGTTGCTAGGTTCTGCTTATAAGGTTAAGTTGCTGAGCTGGAATATAGCCGGGCTCGCTGATAAAATCTAGGTGAAGAATTGAGTGGACTTCGTTTCACTTTACGATATTGTCATCCTACAGGAGACTTGGGCCACTAGGATTTTATTTTGTGATGGCTTTATTTGCTATTCTGTTCCTGCTTTCTCCTCTGGCATTGGAAGGGCCTGTGCTGGGCTTGCAGTCTGGTTTGAAACCTGCCTTAACTGCACTATCTTTCCAATTCCAACCAATAGAAGGTTAATTCAAGCGTTCCGGGTCAAGTGGTCTAAATCTTTCAGCTTATAAATTTCTATGAAGATAACTTCTCCACAAAGATTAATCCCAATTTTGTTCTTCTTTTTGATCTTATTTGTAACCTGGAACTCAGTCATTTTCATCACGACTATGGTCTTAACATTGTACTTTCTGGGGATTTTAATGCAAAATGGGGTTCAGAAAGATGGTTATGTTGGCCTTGAACCCTATATTTTCAATCCTTCTTTCATGCAGCAGCGGCTCCTCCGTAATGGCGGAGGAGCGTCAACCCTCTTTTCAAAGCCAACAGACGAAAAATAAAATGATAATAAAACAATTTTGTTATCATTTTATTTTTCTCTGACAGCCAATGTGAGTCTAGGGTGGGGCGGGGCCGACCCATCCTCTTGGACAGCGGCAGGGAGGAGGAGTGTTGGGCACTTGTAAATGCGCATGTCAGTTTGTCCGGCTGTCTTAGGCCATCTCATAATGTGCTTAATGCACTCATGATATAACTAATACCTAATAAAAATAAATGTGTGGGATCTTATCTGATCTTACTTCGCGTGATGACACTTTCTGTGATGCCACACATTGTTACATCATGGGCTCTGACGGCACACGCCATGAGGTCACTTGCATACTGACTATCTAGGTTACTGACTAACTAGGTTATCTCTCCGACAAATACTTTAACCTCCAGAGTTCTCACCAATTATTATTCACTGATATGCACACTTATATTTCTCCAACACAGTTGTGTTGCACAGCCGTGTGGAGAAAAGGCACAGGCTCCCTGTCCCTTAGTGAGCGTCAAACCAACCCGCTCAGGCCAATCTCGATTCTTCTCTCAGTGGAGGAAGTGGCCGAAGCCCACTGTGATAGCCCTATGCGCAAAGCTCCAGGGCCTAATGGGGTACCCATGGACTTATAGAAGTCAGAGGCCAGTTTAACCCGAAAGGGATTCTGGTTTGCCCCTGTGACGAGTGCTTATTGCAAACCCTGGTTCAGTTTGTGTTCTTTTGCGGGTTTTATACAACTACACCAGAAAGTTTTTAATCCCACTCCTAAGGGGCACTTTACATTTTCATCATATTCCTGCTCTTTTATACTTGCAGTCGCTTCCCACACTCGAGGTTTGTGTAGGTGGGAGCACCTTTCTTAAGCAAGTTTTATGGCACAGGAGCTCTGTATTGTTTTAACTGGTCAAATATCCCTGCTTTTTATGAACTCTGAATGTGACTTGGCTAAGCATATTGATTTTTAACTGCTGAGGATATTGTTGGATTGGTACTGTACTGAATTCTTTTTTACAATATATTGTACATTTGTTTTGTTGGGCTGCCGTCATAAAACCTTTTTTATTGTTGATGTTATCTGTGGCTGGTTGACACTGATTATGATTTTAATTACAAGCTGTGGCTTATGCCCTATACCTTGTACATTTTAATGGATGGATAATACTGCTTTTGTATTGTTTTTTTACAATCAATTTTTCTCATGATCTATCTTGTTTTTATCATTTTTATGTATGTTATGCCTTTATGTGTTTGTGCTTCTATGCTTTGTTTTTATGAACCAAATAAAGCTAATGAATGAATGATTATGAGAGAGGTGAAAAAGAGGGGAAAGGGGCCAAGGAGAAAGATGATGATGAAGAGAGAGGAGGGCAATGAAGAGGCAGGTGAAAAACGAGTAGAGAAATAAGAAGAGGGGCAAAAGGGCATGAGAAAGAAAAACCTGAAAAAGAAATGAATGGCAAAGATGCAATACATATGTAGAAGTGATAAACAAAATATATATTTGATTATATGATGAGAATGAGAGAACTAAGAAAGAAGATTCATATGAAGAGGCATTGGGAGAAGCTGAGGCAAAATGGTCAACTGGATCCTTTTTAGGTTCATATCCCTAACAACATCCATATGGTCTGGGGAAGGCGCATACCCGAAAAATGCATATTTCTGGAGGATGGCTCAGCGAGCTGAAGGGTTCCTGCTGGTAATGTGGTGTTCTGGAAGTTATGAGTTTGAGTACCTAAAGGAGTACTCAGCAATCCATCCTTCCAAGCTCAGTAAATTGATCATTACATGTTGGGCATAGATCACGAAGAACTGTGTATGTTTCACTATATAAAAAACAAGAGGTTATTATCCTTCCCAAACTCCTTTAAGGAACTTGTGTTGCATACGACTTTGACCTAGCCCCATTTGACCTAACACTCTATTGAGACAATGCAAATCCACTTAATAGATCTGTAGGATGTGGTTTTTCATTAGGATTTTTATTTATATTATTCCTTTCACTAGTGCCCCGCAAGTCATTTCTTGTAAAGTCGCTTTAAAGTTACCTAAGATGATAGATCAAATTACATCACTTCCAGTGACATAAAGCTGCACGTTAGAGAGGCCTAGCAATTTCCCTTTTCTGCTGCACGCATGCACCAAAAATTCTAGGACCAACCCAGACCCTAGTTAACAGTGAATACAACAGTTATAAAATAGAACATCTCTCGACCCAGAGAACATAAACAACTACCTCCCAGTCTCCACAGTTCCATTTTTAGGCAAAGTCATTGAAAGTTGCGTTCCTTCCCAGCTCACTTCACACATTCGAACAAACAACCTCCTAGACTCTCTCCAATCAGGTTTACGCCAGGGCCACAGTACAGAAACTGCGATCCTACAAATAGTCGACGACTCCCTTACAATCCTCGACTCCAGGAACTCCTGCCTCTTGGTACTCCTAGACTTGTTCACTGCATTTGACACTGTCAACCATCTGGACCTCCTTTGCACTCTTGAACAACGCATGAGCTATGGAGGCACAGTCCTCAATTGGTTCTCCTCATACCTAACCAACCGCTCAGAAATTGTGAAAATGGGTAACATGTTCTCGAGACCAGGGTTCTCTCAAGGCTCAATCCTCTCCCCAACCCTCTTTAACCTGTACCTGGAACCACTATGTGTGATTCTCAGAAACACTGGGATTCTCTTCCACCTCTACGCTGACGACACTCAAATATACAAGAAAATCTCTTCCCCTGAGACCTTGCCCTCCTTCCACTCACGCTCCTAAAGATTCAAAACTGTATGTATAACCATCATTTATAACTCAATCCAACTAAAACAGAATTTCTTTTGATCTCACCTCCGAAAGCAAAAAACCCAGTTCAGGAATGGATAGCCAATTTTCCCGTCCTGGATGGCTGCCTTGCCATTGTCCAGAGTGCTAGATTTCTTGGTATCACCCTTGACAATCACCTAAATCTCCACAGTCACATCACAGCCATGGCCAAAAGCGCATGACACCAATTCAGGCAGCTATTGGGGTGTCAGACAATTGATCCCGGAACAAGACCTCAAAACAGTGGTGCAATCTCTCATCCTCTTAAGACTAGATTACTGTATTGCTCTTCTCTCAGACATTCCTAAAGTTCATCTAGGCCATGGGTACTCGCAAACATTTTCCCATGGCCCAAAAAGTTTGGTCGGTGATGTGACCGAGGGTCGCATTGATGTCAGCAGGGTGACGGTCGAGAGGCCAGGGGGCGGTAAGTTGGATGTGAGTGGCACAAAGCTTGTACATCTAGTGACTGCATTGCATAATGTGAAACCAGAAAACCTGCATCAATCCTTGCAACCCCACTTGCCCAAATGGTGTGATCCTAGGTAGTTGTTTTATTTCACTTTCTCTGCTTTTTCATCATTATAACATATAAGAGAACCTCAAAATGCATGACTTCAGGATGTGCGCTGTACAAAACCTGCTCCTGTCTTTGATTTAATAGACTATAATGTTATGTATAAACGCAACCCAGGCCACCCAAAGGGTGTACAAAACAACTTACTTGCCTCTTAGTTCACTATTGCCATTGTTGTCAGGGTGGGGGGAAGCATGAATGCTTCTAAAATCATGTTTGAAAACACTTAAAAAACAATACTTCCCAATGCACTGATATAATCTGATGTACTAAAGTGAAAAGGTTGAAATGTGAATGAAATACACTTTTTGAATTTTGAAGAGACGTTATTATATTTTTACACTTTTGCTGAAAGATGTCTTCAAAAACGAAGGTGTTCCTAAAGTTAAGTGGTGCAGGACACCTTCTTTTCTTCTTTTCTTTTTCTTTGGTTAACCTATAAATAATTACTTGCCCGTTTGTAGTCGATTAAACAGCAGCTCATTGCTGGTGTTGACCAGGGGCCCGCATGTAAAGGTCAGGAGGGCCGTATGCAGCCCGTGGGCCTTACTTTGAGGATCACTGATTTAGGCCCACTGAGAGCAACTCTGCATGCAGCAGTGCGCTTCGTGTTATATCTCAAGAAATGTGACCACATTTTCCTGGCCCTGATAACCCTCCAATGGTTTCCCATCGAAGCTTGGGCCCAATTCAAAACTGCCTGCATTACCCACAGAGCGCTGCACTCCTCTTCACCCTTCTATCTAAGTGATAAATTGAAAATCTCTGGAGCAAATAGTGGTTCCAGAAATGCCCAATCCCTGCTCATGGAACCCCTCACCTTCAGTCAAGAACGGTTCATGAGCCAGTCATTCTCTGGTAGTGCCACAAGATTCTGGAACTCCTTACCTCCCTTCCTTCGCCTAACAACCCGCATAATCACTTTCAAAATGGACCTCAAGCTCCTCCTATTCGACAGACACCTGGGTTAATCACCCTCGACCATACCTAAGTACTCTATCCAGGAGACAAACTACCTTCATTGTGTGTCCCCACCACTTATTCAATGCTTGAACCATGTACTTCCCTGTCCAACGGCTGCTTTTGTCCAGGTCGCAGCTACCAATGTAATATGTCTGAACGTAATTATTGTAACTGTAACTTGCTGTACCCTTGTATCATGCTACTGTTGTAAAACGCTCTGATGCCTTAGGGCCATGTCCGCACTATATAAAATTGAAAAAAATACAAATAAAATAAAAACAGTGTAGGTGTGTGTTTATGACTCACGCTGCATTCAATGTTGCAGGCGACCCAGTGCTCTGACACGTTTGTTGAACATCCGCTGTATTAACTTATGTAAAAAAGCCTCCTTTTGTTACAATTATGTACACACACGTCTTTATTAATATTTATATGTAGGGGGTTTCTAGTCTACAGCTAATACGCTAAGAAAATATTGCCAGAGCACAACACGGCAGTCTTCTAAATGTATGGTGTCCTTTTGTTTTCTTTAAATAAGGGTCTATCTTTACAATCAGTGTTGCCAGATTTTGAGACCAGTCCCAAGCCCAAAGCCGCTCAAGTATAAGCCCAAATTCAGCCCAACGAAGACCAGTTTCAGCCAAAAAAACAGCCCAAAGTAGCAAGTCTCAAATTATGCAGAAATAGCCATCAGAAACAATTTTAAGGACAAATATACATTCTATTCAATATACAGATAGTGGGAGGGAGTTAACTGGGCACCTGCCTTAATGCTACTCATTTTTAAGACCAGTCCTCACTGTGACTTTGTAACGTGAAACAGGCACTGCTCAGATTACAATAGGTGAAAACATTTTGTGTTCACTCATCATAAAGCAGCATAGAGGGTTAATGTACATGACTGTGCAATAGTAAAAGGCTTACTAATTATGAACTGCAAGGAACAAAAGGATCTGTGTTCAAAGCAGTAGCCCACTAACCTAGCTACATTAAAAAAAATCTGTCTTCTGCATATTACATGATGTGCTTTGCAGGAGACACATTAACCTTCTACACTACTTTGATTCAGATCTGGGACTACACAAAGCAGAGATCTCTCCGACAAATACTTTAACCTCCAGAGTTCTCACCAATTATTATTCACTGATATTTACTGGGCACCTCTGCAGATGTCTTAGCCCCATAAAATATTAGAAAACGCAGACTTTGCAACCAATTAAGCATAACAGATGTAGTACCATGCTTCTCCTTGTTGCCAATTTCTTTATGGCAGGGTTTTTAAAACAATTTTAGTACTATTTTTTGAGCCCCACATTTTGCATTGGGATTCTGCCACTTTTGCAGCACAAGCCTAAAGCACAATTTGGTAAATCTCATAATGTGCTTAATGCACTCATGATATACCTAATAAAAACAAATGTGTGGGATCTTATCTGATGTTACTTCGCGTGATGTCACTTACTGTGATGCCACACATTGTTACATCATGGGCTGTGACGGCACATTCCATGAGGTCACTTGCATACTGCCTAAATAGGTTACTGACTGACTAGGTTATTCCCCCCACGTGCTAAAGCTGTAACTTTAATGCCTTCTATTTTAGGAAGGAATAATTTTACCCAAACACAAAACCTGCTTTGACAACTTTTTCAAAAAACTACAAACCAATATTTTCAATATTAAAAAAAAATACAATTTACATATTTTCCCTTTAATGATTTGGCAAAATTAACATACGCGTCCCATGGAAAAAGCACTAAAAACACAGGGAAGGCAGTTCCATGCTTTCACATCCACACATGCATTCCACAGGCCTGCCCCTCGCCTTCCCATTTGCCCCACTGAAAAGAAATAGAGATGGTTCCCTGAGAGTAGGCGGAGGCAGCACGGGCATGTCTGTCAAACAGGAGAGGACTGAACACTTAAGCAGCAATGCAGGAGCCGAGGCCCAGCGGCGCCTATCCTGAGCTTTGCGCGTGAATTGCAAGAGAGAGAGGCAGCTCCGGGCTTGGGAAGGGCAGACACTATCAGCTGCGGATTATAAAACATACTGTCTGGGGGTAGGATGGGTGGGAGATCACCCTGGAGCCCAAGAAGGAAGTGCAGATTTTGACAACCAGGCAGAAGAGTGTGTATGTTGACAGCAGCGAGAGACTGTGAAGCGAGACTACTCGAGAGTGAGTTATGCTTGCAGGTGGAGTTTCTGACTGACTCCATGTATAGCGTATCTCTGTGAGGAGAGTTTGTAACAACAGCGGATGTGCACAGGGGCTGTGGGGTAGGTGTATTGAGAGACTGCAGGGAGGGAAAGTGAAAGGACAGAGACAACTGGAAAGATTGTGTGGCAGAGGATAATATGGGGACGGGTTAGTTAAGACCTGGGATTCTGGGAACGACGCACATTGGTCAGTGCACATACACCCTTTGCTCTGTGGCATCATGAATCTCAACCTAGACAAGGTAAAAATGAAGTGTCACTTACTTAGATAGATTAGGGGCCGGGCAGGATACAGTCAGTCAACCTAACCGTCCTGGTCCACTCCTGGCGTCCTGATTCCTGAAGTTGAAGAAGGCAGCTGCCAGCCAGCTACTCAAGGACAGGGATTGAAGGCTGGGGCCAGGCCTCGACTTGTTGTGGCAGCAGACAGTGGAGGTGCACACACAGACACACAGGCCAGCCAGCCCAGGCCAGGCAGCAGCCCAGTGCACGCGTGCGGTGCGGTGCGTGACGACTCCGAGACGAGAGGATTAACCAAGTGGTGGTAAATCAACACTCACTGTCACTGTGTGCCACACACTAGAGTCGAGTCTCTCCGAGTGCCGAGTCCGACCTCGTGTGTGAGTGAGACCGAGTCCGGACCGTGGCTTCGCCCGGTGGGTGGAGGGGCACTCAGACCGGGACTCACCAAGCTCTTGTTTGGTCCCTACCCTGCCCTGGCCTTTGGCCTCCTCCAGCCGCGGGATCAATGCGGATTGCGTGCGGTCTGCGGTCGGATTACAGCCTTAGGCTTAAGGCAATATCTCAAACAATGGGAAACCCAATAGACCCTTGGATGCTTGGGCAGTTAAATAAGCGGGTATATGTGCCTACAAGGGATTAGTTCAAAGTTATATTTATAACAATTGGGAAATTACAATTGAGTAAGCTCTGTTCAAGTCGCTTACAGTTAGTTTACTCCAATAACAATTCGATTAATTTGTAAATGAATCAAACATTGTCATAGAAAACAAGAAAAACAACACGGGTGTAGGTATTCTGAAACCTAATTTTATATTACTAGAAAATCATTGATTATAAAGGGTACAGAAATCAAGAAATCAACACAATATAACCAGAAGTAAAACAATGCATAGGGTTAAATAGTCTTCATAGTTATAGTTGTGAACACCTTTACACAAAGTATTTATAGGCAATCTGAAAAGTTTACACAATGCCAAAATTGCCTTTAATATAATAAAATAGGGTAATAGGTGTAAAAGTCGACGTTTCGGTCTAATATTGTCTTTGTCCGTTAGACCATCCTCAGGACTTTGCTTTTGTTGATAAAGAAGACCCTTCGTATTTGGAAAAGTCAATGATTAGGATAACTAGTCCACCAATCAACTTTCTGGTCAAGCAAAACAAATGGTATGTAACTGCTTTGGTTTAAAACCCCGGTAATTGCAGGTGCAGTCAAGCAGAAAGGGAACACGAATTTCTGATAATGAATCAAGAAAAGTCTCCAGGAAAGAATGCTCGCTGAGTAGTCGGCGTGTGAGCAATGGGTCGGAAACAGCAACTATTTAAACATGTTGTGTGACTCATCGAGGTTTGTTTTAAGACCCCGTTCAATGCAGGTGCAGTCAAACAGAAAGGGAACACGAATTTCTGGTAGTGAATCAAAAGAAATCTCCAGGTTGGAACGTTCGCTATCCATGCTGTTTCCGACCCATTGCTCACACGCCGACTACTCAGCGAGCATTCTTTCCTGGAGACTTTTCTTGATGACAATGTTTGATTCATTTACAAATGAATCGAATTGTTATTGGAGTAAACTAACTGTAAGCGACTTGAACAGAGCTTACTCAATTGTAATTTCCCAATTGTTAGGCTTAAGGCAGCGCGCAAGCCTTATCCTGCGATTCCTGCCAGGCAGCCTCAGGGGCCAGGCCCGTCGAGGTGTGCAGCAGCGCAGGCAGCAGGTATAGCCTAGGCTATGAGCCTGAGTGACTGACGGTCCCGACTCCCGGACGGTGCAGTACAGTGTACTGGACGACGGGTGAGGTGACAGGGCACCAGACCAGTCACCAGACCACAGAGAGGTCGAGGAGCAAGTCTGCCTGCTGCGGCATACGGGCACCTGCCTGAGTGAAACAAGAAACGAGGACAAGACGTGACTACTAGTCAGTCCGACTGCGCCCGCGCGCAGAAAGGGAGAGCGCCTGAGCGCGTGGTCACTCAGCCAGCATTATAAGGAACCGCGCGGGGGCTGGCCAAAAATGATGCCCAGGGCCGTCATTGGTAGCGCTTTCACGCTCTACAATATTGACAGCACTGGGGACCCACATATTGGCCCGCACACACTACTACCAAGCTAGGTGGTGGTCTGGTGGGTGTGCAGCGCTGCACATGTGCAAGTGGTAGCAGGTGCGCTTGCACTTACAATTTACACGTGCAGCCAGCCACCTCACGTGTCGTGATGCTCACGGGTAGGGTCATGTGCGCACAGGCTGGCCCTGGTGGGTCTTCCTCCAATGATAGTCACTGATGTTAGCGCGCTGCGCGCTCATTCGCCAATGGACCTTGTGCACCACTGTGATAGGTGCACGCCACAAACTCATCGTGGTCGGCGCTGCCCCAGCAAGTAAATTGCGCACACTGGCCTAATACCAGCCCAAAAAGTAGCCCCCGCCAGGTATGGGTTTTCCCCGCACAAATGGGAAAAATGTCGCCCAATTGTGTGGGAAATAGCCCAATCTGGCAACACTGTTTACAATGCCACAAATGAACCGCCAAGCATCCACTTCTTTGCCAGTTTCGGTTACGACCTCAACAAGAAGTCACGCCTTAGTGACGTCAGACGTTGCGCGCAAGGCGCGTGTGGGTGAAAAGTAAACAGAGTCGAGGAATGGTGGATGTTGAGACCGGAAGTGTGGTTGTGTGATGCCAAGTGCCGAAACGGGAGGGAAAGAAATTTGATAGTAGAAGTTCTGTGAGAGCAGTGGAATAAATAGCAGGTCAGCGGAAAGGTAGTTAATCGCAGTGTAGGTTACAAACCGAAGTGTGCTGTTTTTTGTTATGTTCTAAACACAACAAAGGATTGTTCAATGGTAGACCAATTTTTGCAAGCTACAGGATTACGTTCGTGTTTGGTGGGCCTGAGACCTCCTTAACTCTTTAGGATTGGTCTGTTTAGCTAAGTGTATGAGAGAGTAAGCATATTTAAAGTCTACTGGATCGTTCTGACTGGCCAGGTGTGAGATAGTACACCGCCAGGTCAAAAGTGAGAAAACACGGCGATTTCTTTCTTATGATTAATTGATCTCAACATTGTCCATTCAGTATACCAGTGGAAACTTTTAACTTTCGGTGGACAGTACCAGCATACTTCGGGGGTCATGTGCTTGTAATGAATGGGCAGAAGAAGCCAAAACTTGTCAGCAGTGCTGCAATTGTAATCATGTAGTCCAGAACTTTCTAGCAGGGCTGCCAATCGTGGACCTGGCTTTCTTAGCAACACGTGCTATACTAATAACAGTTCAGTGCTTCTCAGAGAAGGGTTGGTACTGTTGGTGAACACTTTTTTTCATTCTTATCAATCCACCAGTTTAACAGTGGCAGTAACTTTGGAATCTCCTGTTTCTGTTACATTGGCTACCTAACAAGGGTAATGCAGCAAGGCCATTTCTGATGGATACTTCGTCCTGCAGGTTTCCTAACTTATGAAGATCCCCAGATGCCAGATTGTATCTGGTATCCTTTTCTCCTAGCAGTAGCTCTCTGGTGCAGGCAGGTCTCACCACGATTCCAGTCATAGGTCTAACACCTTACCACTCAACCTCCTGACATAGAGTTCAAACATCATAGCTCCATGTGGGCGCAAAGTTTTTTCATCAGGCAGCCTGGCCTTCAACACCACCAATGCCATGTGCTTTAATGAACTATATGTCAACGCCATATGGGAAATAGTGAAACTAGCTTATATACCACCTTCCCCTCGATCCTCCTTTCTTCCACTACCTTTTTGTGGAGGGCCCCATTCCGTACCATGATTTCTCCTATTAACTCTTTTTCTGCTCTATGTCCCTCTACTTGTGTCTCCTTATATTTCTTTGTATATATTACTGTTAAATCTATGTTTCCTAACTGGGATTTGCAAGTTAATGTTAAGGGCCTCATTTAGATTTTGGCAGAGAGGTTACCCCATGACAAAGCTGCAAACCATAGAAATCTCTGGTGAGAGTCCCGCATCAGTATATGATAGTAATCGTCCATTAAGTTGAAAAAAGCATCAATGTGCATATCCAATTTGAGAAGGTTGTCTTCTGCAATGTTTCAATCTTGAACTTGATGGACTGAACATATTGGGTACATCTTTGTAGACCCAGCTCCAATCTGAACCAACCTTAGAACTTGGGGCTAATAACAGTCTTTGAAAAGGCACCACAAGAACTCATTTGAAGGCCTTGGTGCTGTCAATTTTCTATCCATCCCAGCAAAACGTTCTTTGCTGCATCTTGTGTGGTGCACTCTTGTGTAGTTGGAGATAAGCACACAAACTCAATTGGGACCCCCTCTGAACCACCTATTGCTTTCTTAGTGGTTGTGCTTCTTTTCATCTGTCCAAAGAAACCCAAAAATAATACTTGGGTAAAAGACAGGCTCCATCAGTAGGAGGAGTTGCTCTGGTGGAAGCTAATGATAAGTCAACTCCCAATGCTCAATTCATCGCCAATACTTTGCAATCATCTGCTCCTCATCTGATCATTTCTGGTCTAATAAAATTTGGTGATTCTGAAGTGGATAAGATTTCTGTGATGATTGATTCTGGAGCGACTGTTAATTTCTGTGATTTTAGATTTGCCAGATCGTTAGGGATCCAATTTCTCAAGAAGGAGAGACCTGAATCTGTTCGTGCTGTTGATGGAACCAATCTTTCCTTGGGCCCAATTGTTCATGACACTGAAGAAATCTCGTTGAAGGGGCCAGGTGATCACTTAAGCATATTGAAGTTCAGTTTAATTGATGCTCCTCAGTTCCAGCTCATCTTGGGGTTACCCTGGCTCACGGAACATAACCCAAAGATTGATTGGGCAAAGAGAACCATTGAGATGGATTCGGAATATTGTAAGAAACACTGCCATGGTTTGAAGTTGGATAATCATCTGACTTCTCCGCCTATGATTTTGGCAAGTCAAACCCGGTCAATTTGTGCTTTGGAAGTTCAAGAAATTCCACGAGAATACCTAGATTTGGCCTCAGTCTTCGATGAACAAGAAGCTCAAAAGTTACCTCTGCATCGAGAGTACGATTGTAAGATCGAATTGGAGCCGGGAGCCTCGTTGCCCTGTAGTAGGATCTATGCACTGTCTGAATCCGAAAATCAACATCTTAAGGAGTACTTGGAGCAATATTTAGCCAACGGGTTTATTCGCCCGTCCCAGTCGCCTGCCTCCTCTCCACAATTTTTTATTCCCAAGAAGGATGGCAAACTTAGAACATGCATTGATTATTGAGCTCTCAATCTAGTCACTAAGAAGAATAGATACCCACTGCCCTTAATCGCTGAACTTTTGGATTAGGTGAAGGAAGCGAAGGTGTATACTAAATTGGATCTAAGAGGAGCCTACCACTTAGTGCGTATGGTGAAAGGCGACGAGTGGAAGACTGCTTTCAGAACACGTCTGGGTTTATTTGAGTACCAGGTCATGCCTTTCTGCCTGTGTAACTCTCCAGCGGCTTTCCAGCATTTCGTCAATGATGGTTTAAGAGAATTTTTGGATCGTTTCGCAGTAGTGTACATTGACGATATTCTCATCTTTTCGTCTAACATGAAGGAACATATCCAGCATGTACGTGCAATTCTAAGAAAGTTGTTGGAAAATCAGCTTCTTGTCAAGTTGGAGAAATGTGTTTTCCATGCTACTCGAGTGGAGTGCTTGGGTTTCGTGTTGTCTCCTGAGGGTGTCTCTATGGATGATGTTAAGGTTAAGGCTATTAGAGACTGACCTTCTCCACGAAATGTGAAAGAAGTGCAGAGCTTCATTGGCTTTGCCAACTTTTATAGGTGCTTCATTCTGAAATTCTCTGAAAGGGTGTGCCCGCTCACTCGTTTATTGAAGAAAAAGACCAGATTTGAGTGGAATGCTGAAACTGAGGAAGCTTTTAATGAACTAAAGAAAATCTTTATCACAGCCCCTGTGCTTCTACATCCAAATCCAGAGGAACCCTTTTATGTGGAAGCTGATGCATCAAATCTGGCCATTGGTGGAATTCTGTCGCAAAGACACGGAAGTACTGGTCAGCTACATCCAGTGGCTTACAGATCGTGAAAATTGACTGCAGCCGAGATTAACTATTCAATTGCAGATAAGGAGTTATTGGCAGGAAAAGATGCTTTCAAAGAGTGGAGGCATTATTTGTTGGGTGCAAGACATGAAGTAACAGTTTTTACTGATCACCGGAATCTTCAATTTTTAAAGTCTGCTCGAACACTTACCCCCAGACAGTTGAGATGGTCCTTGTTTTTTGCAGACTACAATTTCGTTTTGACTTACAAACCAGGCTCTGCCAATGGGAAGGCTGACGCCTTGTCTCGTCTTGACACTGGAGATGATGAAAGGAAGGTGGAGAGGGGGTTGATTATTCCTAAGGAGAAGATTCTCGGAGCCATACTTTATTCAGATTTTGAAAACAAGCTTCAGAGTTCCCTTTCCAATGAGGAACTGAGTGTATGGGTCCAGGAAGGAACTGGAAGAGAAGTAAAGGATGGAAAACCTTATTACAATGGGCATCTCTTTGTTCCTAATGATGAACTCTGTATGGTGGTCCTCCGACACTTTCACAATGAATTGTTGGCAGGTCACAAGGGAGTTAAGAAAACTTTGGAGCTGATTCAACGTGAATTTTGGTGGCCAGCTATGGAAGCTCAGGTGAGACAATATGTGGCATCTTGTGAGCAGTGCATTAAGGGAAAGTCAACAAGAATGGCTCCTCAAGGGTTGTTGCATCCTTTGCCCCCTGCTCCCTATTCGTGGCATACTATTTCCATGAATTTCATTGTGGATCTTCCTTCTAGTCAAGGTTACACAACAATTTGGGTGGTGGTAGATCACTTCACTAAGATGAGTCATTTTGTCCCTTTGAAATCAATTCCTAATGCTACTCAATTATCTACTCTTTTCATCTTGCATGTAGTAAAGGCTCATGGGATTCCAAAGATAGTTATTTCTGATCGGGATCCTCAGTTTGTATCTCATTTTTGGAGGGCTTTCCTTAAGAGATTGGACATAGACTCTCGTTTGTCTACCAGTTTCCATCCAGAGACTGATGGACAAACTGAAAGAGTAAATCAAGAACTGGAGCAATATTTGCGTCTATTTTTGATGGATCATGAGGGAGAATGGCCTAGTTTAATTTGGGCAGCTGAATTTGCTTATAACAATGCTGAGCATTCTTCCACTGGGTTTTCTCCTTTTTATTTGAATTCAGGAAGACATCCTAAAACATTTTTGGGGAAGCAAGAGAGTGATGTCCCGGCAGTTGAGACAGTGGTTCATGATCTACAAAGAGCTTATCAGGTAGCCAATAGCAATTTGATCAAGGCTAAGAGTTCCTACAAGAAGCAGGAAGACAAGAAGAGACGTGCTAATCCAATTTATGTACAAGGTGACAAGGTGTGGATTTTGACTCGAAATATGCACCCAAAGGGGAATCGAAAATTCCAACCTCGGTTCGTGGGTCCTTTTCAGGTAAAGAGAATGGTGAATCCAGTAAGTGTTAAGATTCGTCTCCCTGCTAAGTTAAGAATACATCCCGTTTTTCACGTTTCTCTGCTTAAAAAGAGTCCATCTGATCTGAGGTTTAGAGGACCTCCGGCTTCTGTTCAGGTCCAGTCAGAAGAGGAGTTTGAGGTTAAACGGATTCTAGATTCCAAGCTTAAGAAGGGAGAGTTGTACTATCTGGTGGACTGGAAAGGTTATGGCCCAGAGGAGAGAACATGGGAACCTAAGACTAATGTGCATGCTCCCAGATTGGTCAGAGACTTGCATAGGACTTATCCTAATAAGCCCAAGGAGGGGGAGAGAGGGACCTTGGTGGGAGGAACTGTCAGGATTGGCCTGGTGAGATCCTCAAGAGTCCCTAGAAATCGTCATGCTGCTCTCAAAAGTCACAGGTATTTATACCCTAGACTGCGCAGAGCAATTTCCCTAAAACTGGTTTCACTATGGCTTCAATTGTTATTGACCTCGCGGTCGCGGACTTTCAAAATGGCCACCCGTTGTGGTGATTCAGGTTGCAGGTCTAGTTTTTTTGTCCAAGTGCAACTGCAGCTGTGCTCGCGCTCGGCGAGTGCGACGCACTTCAACTGAAGAAATCTGAGGAATGGCAGCGCTTACCGTTCACGCTGTCCTCAGACTACAAGATTCCTGAATTTAGAAGACGGAGATTACAGAATAGAGAGCGGTATTCCAATTGGTGTATTTCTTCGTTTTTTGGGTGAGAGAGTCTCGTTTGGAGCTTTGTAGAGAGAGAATTACCAGCTCCGTTCAGTCAGTCAAGAAAGACGTTTAGTTTTCAGAAGCTTATTCTAGTTCCAGAAGATAGACTCTTGTAAGTCCCATATGATTAAATTAATAAGAGACATTATAGTAACTTCTCATTTGGTGAGGAAACCAGATAGTGACTACGTGGCAAATTCTCCTCAGACACAGCGCAAGAACTGTAGGGGAGCTATTAAGACTACAGCGAGCACATATTGAATAGAACAAGTACAGTACATGAGGAGAGATAAAACTACAATCCTAAGGAAGTAATATTAGAAATTAAAGAACTCAAAACTGAAGATAATCCAATTCAATACTTCTACAGAAGTAGTTCCTAATTCAATCTCTAGAATTATATTTCATGTAGCCATAATTATATATATATAATTGTACTTACCAACTGATGAATCCTCCATCGCTTCTGAAAGACAAAGAAGAAGAAATAAGAACTGAATTATAAACCGTCAGTGTAAGCTATTGAAAGAAGATATATATATATATATATATATATATATATATATATATATATATATATATATATATATATATATATATATATATATATGATACATGATTACTAGAGAACAGAACTCAGGTGGAGATACAGGTAATGAAGGTAGAGATAAGAGAGGTAGATAAGGGTGTTTAGTTATTGAAATTACATGTGCTCTTCGTTACAGGAGACTACAAGAGTTCAACACCAAACTCGTATAGAGAAGTGACAGGTCAAGAAATTTAGATCTAACACTTACACAAGAGAGTCGCTAGCCACTGTGGAAGGACAGGTAACCTAGAGGAAGTTATACATGTAATTGGAGGGTGGCGGAATTCAGTAGCGTAGCTTGAATCCAGTCCAGAAGAAGTGAAGCAGTGGCAGTCTCTCTTTTCTTCCCAATCCCCTTTCCCCCTCTTTGCTGCTAGTGAGCATTGAAGTTCACTGTAGTGGAGTAGGGGATTGAGGACATTTTCATCTGCTCCTGTGGAAACTAAAGTTCAGGAATTTGGTACTTGACATAATGAGTTCGTAAAAAATACGTTATGTGTCTGTTAAAATGTACTTAATTAATTCTTAAATTTGGAACCATGAGCTCTGCACGGGAGGGGCGCTTGTAGTCACACTCTGAAAGTAAACAGAATTTTGTCAAGACATTGGTTACAGAGATGCGATTTGTTGAGGAGAAATGCCGTACTCACTTCATCAAAGCTGCACCCTCGCCCAGCGCATTATGCCTGCCCATGGCTCCGAAGATAAATGCGAGAGCCGAGACTGCCCTGTTAAATGTCAGGTCGGCTCGTACTCGTGGCAGTGGTGACTAGACTGCTAACTTCACAAAATGGCCATCAGTTTGTGGCCCAGTTTGTGGTGTTCTGGGAAAAACTTCTCACTACGCCGGTTTGAGCTTGACTAACGGCGTGATTTTGGCCCTGGTAATTTTAGTGTTTAAACAGTAGTAGTACTACTCAGTTTTATAAAAAAAACTACCCCCATCCCACAAAAAACTCACCAAACCACCAAACACAGTGACTTCAATAAAGTCATACTTTTATCTAAAAAGCAGTTTGGGAAACGAAACGGCTGATCGTGCCCCTGATTCGTGTACAAGAAAAGCGGGAGAAAGCAGGGTTTAAGGATTTTTCACTTTATAGTTGTACAGGATAAACTGGATCAACAACTAGTATAACTTTAATGGTCAAGATAAGGGGAGTTATCACCAGAGCGGAGATAATGAAGCCAAAGGGCGGATATTTGGTATTTTTTTGGGCTATGTATGCCAGGTGTGTTTTCTCTCAAAAAGGTCAGCTAGTCCCAGAGGGACGTTTGTGGTCATTAGAGATGCAGGTCTGCTGTAGATTGCTCCCAAAATTCGCTGGTTCAGACAAAATGGCTCCATGGTATGCCATCATTCAACCCATTAGTATGAGTTCCCAAACGGAAAACCCAGCATTGTTCCTTCTCAAATAATTGGGATTCATTTGGGGATTTGTTCAATAATGGTCCACTGTAAGTCCTGCACCGTATGTCATTTGTTAATGTAATGTGCGGACATTTTTGTGCTTGCCTTTTCACATCGCAGATTGCTACGATGTTCACAGATACATGTTCTGACCGTACGTTTTGTCATACCGATGTAGTGGAGTTGACATGGGCAGGTGATCAAGTAAATTACATTTTTCGTGTTGCAATTTGTGAAGCGGCGTTGTTCCCAGTTGGTGGTGTTGTTAAATGTGATGCTCTTTCTCCTGGTGGTTAGGTGGCAGACGCTGCAGTTCCCGCATGGGTGGTGACCTGATAGAGGGGAGATAAAAATCTGTGGTGTTTCCACATCCCTGTTATTGCGTGGTCAAGCATGTCCCTTAGACTCCTGCCCCTTTTGTTAGAGAACTTGGCTTTGGGAATTCCAATGCTCCGCAATTTAACAAAGGCCAATGTCTGTTGATTATCTTGCTCAGCTGGTTAGAGGGTGTATTGTATGTGGCTATGCAGATTGGTCTTTCTTCTTTGGGCTTCAGTGGCCTCACCTCCAAGAAAGCTTCCCGGTTGTTGTTGCGAGCGTGTTTCATTGCTTTGTCTATGACTCGAGTGGGGTAATTCCTTTTCACCAGTTTGTGACAAAGATCCTCCGCTTGCTGTTTGAGATCCTTTAGGTCAGAGCAGTTCCTCCTTAACCGCAGGAATTGGCCAAACGGGAGATTGGCCTTCAAGTGCCTTGGGTGAAAACTGTCTTAAACCAGAAGGAAGTCCTTTGCTCTTGGTTTGATGTGTATAGTTGTTTTCAGTTTGCCCCCTTGATAGAAGATGTTGAGGTCCAGGAATACTAGGGCCAGATGTATCAACATTGGATTTTGCGAGTCTATAATAACAAATTTCACCGATTCGCTATTATAGACTCGCAAAATGCAATGTATGTAGGTTTTTGCAAACATTTTGCGATTCCTACGCATTCCTTAATTGCGACTCACAAATTGCGAGTCGTAAATAAGGAATGGCTTCCCATTCATTTCTATGGGCCTATTTTGCGAGTCTATAATAGCAAATTTCACCGATTTGCTATTATAGACTCGCAAAATGCAATGTATGTAGGTTTTTGCAAACATTTTGCGATTCCTACGCATTCCTTAATTGCGACTCACAAATTGCGAGTCGCAAATAAGGAATGGCTTCCCATTCATTTCTATGGGCCTAGAGGCCCATAGGAATGAATGGGAATTGCAAGCGCAATTTGCGAGTACCCAAAAGGACACCCTGTTGCACCCCTGAAATATGCATGTGTGCACATGTGGTGCACATACATGCCCTAAGGGCATGTATGTGTGCCACATGGCACTTAGGAAAATGCAAAAAAGTGAATTTTTCTAGGAATTTGCAAATTTCCACCAACTAGAAGTTGGTGGTAATTTGCGATTCCTTAAAGCTAATTCGCAATTTGCGATAGCTACAAGAATAGCATTTAGGGAATTGCAAATTGTGATTCCCTAACTGCAGTCGCAATTTAGGTAATCTCAAATAATTGCGATTACCCATATTGCGAATTCAAAATGTTTCATACATTGCCAAACGCATTTTTGCATTTGCAAACGGCCCGATTCTGCGAATCGGCCCGTTTGCGATCGCAAAAAGCGTTGATACATCTGGCCCCTAGTTCTTTGTTTGATATAGTATTTGTGAACTTCAGCAATTCGTTTTGGTAGTTCAGCCATGTTAGGAACTGATGTGCTGTCTCAACATTTCCATTCCATATGACCAGAACGTCATCTATGTATTGTTTCCACAGACTGATGTGAGACAAGAAAGGGTTGCAGGGACTGAGGATCTTGTGTTTCTCTAGGTGGTGTACGTATAGTCCTGCTATACTTGGGAAAAATGTGCTCCCCATGCTGGTCCCGTGCTTCTGAAGATAGAGTGTGTTTTCAAACTGGAAAAAATTCCTAGTTAGTGCCCACTTGCAGCATTCCATCATGATATTACGTGGTGTCTGGTATTCCCATTCAATTTCGAACAGTACCTCTTCAATGATGTGCAATGTTTCATCACATGGGAGACTGGTATATAAACTTTCCACATCCAAACCCATCAGCAATTCTGTCTCACGACCGAAAGGCTTGTCCTGTAGAAGTCTGAGGACATCCTTGGTGTTTTTCAGGTAGGTGTCTGTTTTTTGAATTATCGGTTTTAGGAAAGCATCAGCAACTTTTGACAGTGGTTCCAAAATGGACCTTATGCCCGATACCATCGGTCGTCCAGGTGGATGAGTGAGGTTTTTGTGGATTTTCGGTATTGTGTAGAAGTAGGGTGCCACAGGGTTTTTGTTCATTAGAAATTCACCTTCTTTTTGTGAGATGGTGAGTGCCTCTTCTACCATGCTAGTGATCTGTACGCGTAGGGTTTCTGTTGGATCTTCCTCAAGTGCCTCGTAATTTCTAACATCCTGTAGGAGTCTCATACACTCTTGATGGTAGGTGTTTGCTGTTTGGATTACTATAGTGCCACCTTTGTCGGCCGGTTTTATGACAAGGTCTCTGTTGTTTGCCAGCTCCTTTACTGCTTGCTTTTGTTCCTTGGTAGTGTTGTGGAACACCCTGGTTTCTTCTGGATTAATTTATTCCTGATTTTTCAGGACCGCTTTTTCGAAAGCCATAATTTCCACTGGTAAGGTGGCATTCAGGGGGGACTTCAGCCTCAGCCCCGTGTCATCTTGTGCCAATGTACCTGACTCTTTCTTAGCGCAAAATAAGCCCTTAGTTTTAGTTTCCTGATGAATTAGTTCACTTCCGTGCACAACTTGAATTCATCCATCTTCTCCGTGTTCACAAAACCCAATCCTTTCTCCAGCACTTCCATCTGAGTGTCTGATAAGACATAGTCTGTCAGGTTTATCACTAGACCACTCGTTTGCTGGTCGTTGCCTGGTTGTTCTGCGCACCGGTCATGCTCCTGGTTGCTACCCTGGCTTCTTCCTCGTCTGCTGCCCAATGTACTTGGCTCCTCTTCTGTTTCCGTCCCCTCCTGGGGCCTTGTCATGATCCTAAAAAAGGATTCTGTGGGTAGTATTGAAAATCTTGGTGGGGCGTGTTCCAATGATTGAAGGGTACTGGTGGGCCTTGTGCAGCCGGGGGGGGGGGGCGTAGAAAAAAAATACCAGATACATTGGGGGGCCTTGGTTGGGACCCCATCCCCTTGTCCCTTGATAGTTCGTCCTTTTTCCCTGGCCTCTTCTGCCTTGATAGCCAGCTCCACTGTCTCTGCTGGAACCAGAACTGTTTGAGCCTGTATCTGATATGTCCCCATTGGTATTATAATCCATGTCTGCCAGATGGAGTATAGTCGTCTCTGATGTAGGTGTACACCCGTTCATGACTGAATCTACTGGGGTCCTTCTTCAGTTTTATAAATTTACTCTGCTTCAGAGTTGCTTCAAAATAATTCATTGTCTGATTGAGCTCTTCTAATCTATTCTTCAATGAGCGGACCGACTGATAGCTCTTTAGACGTACTTCTATAGTCTGCATTTCTGTTTTTAATTCCTGTGAGATGCGAGTGGCTGTTTTCATTATTAAAATAAGCCAGTCCCGTGTGCAATGCCAGGAGATGAGTGACCAATCTTTTTTAAAGGTTTTGTCATGCTGGAAAATGAAGGTTCATTCCTGACTATTAGACCTTGCGGGCCGCATTGGCCCTTAGGTATTCTGTCATCATGAGTCCATGTAGGGCTGTTTTTATCTGAGTTCTCCTTAGAACCGTCAGTTCATCCCAATCAGTGTTGTCTGTTTTTGGTTCATGGTTGCTCAGACCTTCGAAGGGAGTGATTGTGGTCAGAATTCTTTCCACTTCTTCGTTCGAAAAAGTGAGGTCTGTGATCCTAGTCATAGTGCTAGAGTGTGTGATCTTGTTGCTTGTATAGAGAATACAAAACCAAAGGTATTTCTATTTGAAAGGGAAGGGCTACCCTTTGTGAAGAAAGGTATTGCTCCCACAGTTGTACGCTGTCTAAATATCGAGTTAATCAAGGGGGGAGAAAGAGGTACGCAGTGGTCTCAGCCTCCTGTTTCACATAAACAACCAAAGAAAGTCCACTCGAAATACAACAAACTATCCTTCCAGTTATTTTGGTAATACTTGAGGAAAACAATGAGTTTTCCTAAAATAACCCTCATCCACCAAAAGGTCCCTCGGTGGCATGCTTCATCATCGGGTTCTTCCCGCCCCGCTGCAGGACTGTGACCGACAGAAACGTGGGAGCACTTTCGAAGGTGTGAGCTATAAAATAATGTGAGAGTGGAAGGGTCAGCAGAACTTGTGAGAATAAAAAATACCTGGCCGCTTGGAACCTAAACTTTATTATTGTCCATCGGTATACCTAGCTGGTAGTCATTCGAAATTTAGGAATTAACTAAGTACATTTTAACAGACACGTAACGTATTTTTTACAAACTCATTGTCTGTGTGAACTTGACAATTCTTTTTTTCACTACTATGATGGTAAACGGATTAAATATATAATCGAATGACTACCAGCTAGGTATACCGATGGACATATATAAGGAGCAATTACCATAATATCTCCACAGAAAATGTAAACGATTACTCCATATAGTGTGTGATTCATGTTTCATGTTTTGTATTGTCTTGTTTGTTTTTTCCAGAAGGGCACCACGACAATGTAAATAAATAGACTAGCCATGCACAAGAAACATGTATCACTTTGGTTCCACAGATTGGTGGGAAAAAACATATTGTTTTACACTATATAACTTCAGTGACAAGTTAATCCTCTTGTAATATCTTATCTTTCCAGATCATATTGAAGAATCATACCTAATAGGTATTGTATTTTGCACAATATTTTTCTCATTTCACCTTAATATTAATTAAGAAGACCATCCGGTTTCGTTTAGGAATGGTACAAGGGGTCAATTAATCTGGTCCCGATAAAAAGCCATAGGGGTAAGGCTTGAAACATGTTGACCGGGATTCATACATTCATCACTCTGTGCTTCTCCCTGAACCCCCTTTTTTAACAATACCAGCCACATGATTCAATAAAGTTTAGGTTCCAAGCAACCAGGTATTTTTTAATCTCACAAGTTCCGCTGACCCTTCCACTTTCACATTATTTTATAGCTCACACCTTCCAAAGTGCTCCCACGTCTCCGTCGGTCGCAGCACGCCCCGTCCTGCAGCGTAGCGGGAAGAACCCGATGATGAAGCATGCCACCAAGGGACCTTTTGATGGGTGAGGGTTATTTTAGGAAAACTCATCGTTTTCCTCAAGTATTACCAATATTACTGGAAGACAGTACTTTTAAATATTTCAGCATTGTATACACTGTGTATGCGTTGGCTCTGAGAGATAAACAAGAGTCTGGGTATGAATTCTTCAAATCCAACTTCACCCTTTTTTGTCCAACAGATCTTATGGAGTGGTGGAATCCCAAGCTCACTGATGATTGACCTGGAAAGCTAGAGAGCAAGAAGTCAATGTGAGTTGACTTTGGCAATGAAACCTGTGATTCTATTAAAATGTACATTGTGAACATAAACCACCGTACTATAATTTTGTCCTGCTCTCTCCACTCTCTCATGATCAAATATTTGATAAAGAGGATCTTGAACTGACACAGAGCACAGGATTGTTAAAACAGTACCATACATATTCTCTGTGTTTGGACACCACCTAAAACAAGACGTAAGAAGTCATAGGCAACCAGAGGGCACAACTGCTGTCTTCCTTCTGCACAACAGTGAAGCAAATCCCTTTGCTGTACTGGAGTAAATGGTGAACTGGTGTCTGGTTGGAGTTAGGTTCCATTTCAGGTGGGAAGGTGGCCATTCCTGCCATGAGGGTGTATATAGTCATACACAGCTTTTTCATGCCATGCTGATGATTAACGGCATACGAGCCTGTGCCTAAGAATGTAATATCTATTTGTGAGAGGCATTAGTAAATCAGAACACCTGATGCAAATGACAAGATGATATTTAGAGACATAAGTAATACACTTACTAATGGTTATAATTGAAAAGTTAGTGTTCAAGGATAAACCTAGTTTCTTTTCAGAAAGTTATAAGTTGATTTTGGGTGATGAAAACGTGTGTTTGCTGAACATAAAGAGACAGTAGCTGGGACAAAGAGTGTATTTTATGAGCATGGGACAAAATAAGCTTTCCTAAAATTGAAAAGCCTGTATATCTCAAAATAGAGATTTTGAGGCCAACATTATGTGGCACTTCTCTTTTAATATCTATTCGGCAGCAGATGGTATGGTAATGTAAATGGTGAACACAAAGGATCTGGGCAAAAAGACCAACCCTCTTTCGACTGACGCTCAAACAAACGATAAACAGGAACATCCCAACAAGATCCATTCCAAAGAAGGAAGTCATTCATAAAATGTATACAATAGTTTAAGTAGGAGCAGCAAGATCAGCAACTGCGACACAAGAGAGGAGGAGAACCAGGAAGACATCGCAAAGACATCCCATGCATCGACTTCCCTTGTGACACATTCACGTGCTAAAATCAGGGCAGTGAAGTCTCAGAATATCAGTTGGGCCTCATTTGACAACATATACCTTACAGGTCAGTACACCCAAGGAGGAGAGAGTGGAATACTTAGAAATGTCAACCCCAGCATCTGCCATAATCATGTGAAGCCAACAAGCAAAGGAAGGAGGAGAAATAACATGAGAGGAGGGAAGCAGTTCACTTCTCATAATTCTTGGTGCAACAATATAGGCACAGCTTTGGAGAGTCAGGGACCCAGTAATACAATACAGATGGGCAACCAGTTGTGGGCCCCTCAGAAATTGAAAAAAACGCACTACTGCGGTCGAAGCATCTTTGATGTAAAGGGCTCATATATCAGAAACTGTTTTCAAGGAGGCGAGTTAGAGACAGCCATTTTGGAGGAGAATTTCTTCAACGAGAGGCTAGGGTCAAAAGGCCAACATGTCAAAAATGGAAGGAAGTATATTGACATCTAATGTCGCAGAGTAAATGTGACAAGAAAGAAGAAAAATCCCCCTATTCAACCCACAAATCAAAGGGTCCTTTATAAATGGGATGGAGCACAATAAGAGGTGACCAGAGGAAACCGCAAAACAGTACACATTAAGACGCTTGGTGTGAAGGGAAGGTAAAATATTGGCAACTTAAGAGGGATCCATAGGTATCTACACTCCATTTAATGCACCAACCCACCCAGCTTGACCAGGCTGATGTGTATGCTTTTTCAGTGCCTGATGCCCAAGTCATGAAAATGAGTGTCAAAGCTTCAGATGAAAGGCCCAGGAATTGGGCCGACTCACGAAACAAAACTGGCCAGAAGATTAAAATGGCTTGTAGGATTAGAGTTTAAGGAATCCCCTAAAGATTGTGTAAAATAGAGGGATGCGTGAGCAGCAGACAGAGTGTGTCCCCTGAACACTCAAAGAAGTTTTGATGACAGAAGGGTCACTAGCACGAGGCAAGACAGACTAGAGCGAAAGTGCAACATGACATTCAGAATCATGGAAAATTAAGGAAAGGCACAGAGATGATACAGGCTCCAGTCTTAGTTGAAAGGCATATGTAGGTAGGGTATGCTTCCATGTTTAGGTACCAGCTCAAAAAGGGGTGATGTTGGTTGTTCAAGCAGGAGGCAAAATAGTCTACTTTCAAGGGGAATAAATAAACAGGATCACTTGAAAGATCTGGGAATCCAGTACTGCCTATTACATTGTTGGACAGTGCCGGAGGAAACTCTTCCTGGACAGTGAGGTGTCTCACCAGGCCGTAAGATCAAAGATCCTTGGCCAGGGCTTCTAAGTTCTTTGAACTGGTCCTCACTGCATATTGCTATAATCAACTGCTCAGATTGTGCCCACTCAGAGGAGAATGGCTCAATGGCAGTGCTCTTTTCTTAAGCTTAAGTGAATGTCCCAGCCAAAACCTATAATCAGTTGATGTGATGAGCTGATTCCTTGAAAGACCAAACACCTCCAGTCATGCAACCTTGAAAGTTTGTGCTTCAGCCGATTGCACCCGATTCTGGAATCACTCCAGGATGAGAGCTGAATATATCCTTGCCGTTCCATTCTTCTACCTTACTCAACCACAAACTGAGCTGCTTAAAAGAAACATCACCCAATGAGATCAATCTGAGTGACTCTGACTGAAGCCCTGCCTCAAATGGAAAGTAAGGGAAGATCACTTGGATGGAAGACACAAAGAGGCTTATCACTCTGGACAAGTGCCAGAAAGAGAGGAGTTTCCAATTGATTGTCTTTTGGAGTTCTTCAGTCGACATAGCTTTTCACTCAGACGTTTAAGCCTGCACGAGTTGGTAACTGTGACAAAGCAGAGAGACTCCATCACCAGAGAAGTGTGCAAACAACCTGTGAAATTCACCAAGAAGCTGAAGCGATGGAGGAGAAACATAGTGTACTGAAGATGGGGCACTGAACCATCAAAAGAATGTTGTTGTTAAAATCTCTGGGAGCAGAAATGCCTCACTACAGTACACAGAAGCTAGGTGAAATACCACATAGTTTAAGAGAGGCCAAAGGGAAGGCCTTTGCTTGCTATCCCAATGGTATTTGAGAAACACGTGATGAGGCTCGTAGATAGTAATCAGAAAGGCAACATCTTTGAGGCCCAGTTGCATCATCCAGTCCTTGGCAAAAAAGGAGTCTGTCACAAGATGGATACCCTCCATCTTTTAATCGTTGATATATGACTCACTTGTTTAGATCATTCACATCTATGACAGGACCCTAACTCTTGAGCTTCTTATGAACCAGAAAGGCAAGCTGACAATGCCTCCCTACCCCCCTGCATTTTCCTCAGAAAAGAAAAGATGGTCTGGGGATCAGCAATGCTGAATGTGATGATCCAAAAAACCTATAATGTAACTGGTATGGTGGACCTACAGATTAGGAGTCAGTTTTTCCCACTTTGAAAGGAAAAGCATTTTATGGCTGCCAAATTTCACATGAAAGGAGAGAGCAAGCAAGGGCATACCTGACTGAGAGCCAGAGGGTTCAGGATGGATTGCACTTCTGCCCCTACCTTCTCGGTGCCGTATCTCTGATTGAAGAATCTGGTGTTTGTGAGGGATACAGCCTTCTCCATGTTGGTGAAGCACAACCTTCTCTTGCTTGCCCCCACCAGAAACACGGTAAACACATCAAAGTACGATGACCGGCAGTATAAGGCCAATTTTGGCCCATCCCAAATTGATTATGAAAAAGATCCTGAAAGCACCCCACTTACGGTTGTAAGGGGATAGATATCCTGATCCTAAAGTGCCAATTAGATTGTATGAGACAGCCTCTCCCACTGATTGTGGTATGCTTCATCATGGCAACCTCATCCCACCCTGGTAAGATGGTTTACCAGGGTGAACTCAACCTCATTAAGAGGGAGTTCTTGATAAAAGTTAACTGGTGAAGACGGGATCCAGATAAACTAAAAATACCTTACGGTAAACCCAGGATAATACCTTTATTAGTGGGTACCTTAGGTACAGCTAAAATCAACCAAGGGATGGTATGTAAGTGCAATGACCCATCCATCCATGTTAAGCCAATATGTTCCTGCCCACAAGCTTTCCAATACTGGTAAGGGGCATTTGTCACATCCAAAGGGGATCTTTATATCTACTCCTTACACTAAGTAAGTGAGTGTGACGTGCACAGTTGTTAATACGTGAATCCTCCCTTGGAAACCCCGGGAATCAAGGTTCCTAAAATAACAGAAATTTGCCAAAGCAGCAATCAATTAGAATTCATGAAGCAATATATGTTTGGCACTCAAGTAAAATTTCACATGCAAAGTGATAATATACACTTAATACGTGTACTATACTTGTGTGACACGTCCACACACGCGGAGGATCTTTCCCCGTTGACGAGCATAATATTGAGGTAACTGTGGCCCAGTTTGATTAAGGGAGGTGTTATCATACACACCAAAATTGAGTGGAGATTAGATATCCCTCTTCTAGCATTGCATATGCAGAACCTGTCAGCTAAAAGAACACAGGTTGTAGATATCCCTCTTCTAGCATTTTATATGCAGAACCTGTCCGCTAAAAGAATACAGGATTTTATGGAGCTCAACCAGGGATAATATATACAGAGATTTTTACCTGCATCCACTGATGTAAGGAGTGAATTCTCAGACTCCCCTACGTTTTAATAGGAGTCTCTACCTTAAAAGAATAAAGATAAAATAACATTGTTGGGAGATATCGTTTTTCCTGTGGAAGGTGGTTGCGAAATTAAAGAACCCACCGAAACGCGTCGATGCCATACAACTTTGTACACTAGATCTTTGGAACATTTGTTAGAACTAGAAAATTAATTTCAAAAGTACTTTGGTTCAACAAATGATTTGTTACAGATTGGTGTCCCTTTAATGACATAATTCATTTTCTAATGTACTCTCCCGCTATGTCCTGTGTGTTGATGTTCTATCAATGATGTTATTTTTATTTCTTTTTCTGATTATCGATTTATTGGTGTATTGAATGATTTTTATGCTCTTTTTTAAACACGTAATTTGTTTGTACAAATAATAATTTTTTATGCACCGTGATTTTAATGAATGAACATACATTAAATTTTCTATAAGAAAAAATTAGTTGGTATTGTGTACATATATATATATATACCAATCGAAAGCTGCTCGCTATTGAAGACACCATCCACAACGTTATATTTCACCCTCCTTTATTCGGTAGGCAGCAGCAAACAAAGCAGAGCACTTCAAGCAAAGTCTTGCGCCAAATCACACCATACGCGTTTCGGGAAAACTTCCCTTCATCATTGGCTTGGCGTTAAGGGGAAAGGAGCAGCGGCAGGTGTTTGAGGTTTTTAGTCCTGCCTCAGTGGGCGTGTACTTGCTATGCATGCTGGACATCGTAGTCCCGGTAAGTATTGAATTCTTCAGTAGAAGCCGCTTTACCTTCTCCTCCATGATTAATATCCATCGGGTTGCTATGAGGGGCACGGCCAGTCTGCTGCTTCAATCGCGCCTCACCAAACGGGTACGTTGTTCCACTGTGCGCCTCACGATCAAGGCACATGGACCTGCTTCTCTGGCAGTGGGGTTGTCTTCGTGGCCTGAGCGGACCACAACATATACCAATCGAAAGCTGCTCGCTATTGAAGACACCATCCACAACGTTATATTTCACCCTCCTTTATTCGGTAGGCAGCAGCAAACAAAGCAGAGCACTTCAAGCAAAGTCTTGCGCCAAATCACACCATACGCGTTTGGAAAACTTCCCTTCATCATTGGCTTGGCGTTAAGGGAAAGGAGCAGCGGCAGGTGTTTGAGGTTTTTAGTCCTGCCTCAGTGGGCGTGTACTTGCTATGCATGCTGGACATCGTAGTCCCGGTAAGTATTGAATTCTTCAGTAGAAGCCGCTTTACCTTCTCCTCCATGATTAATATCCATCGGGTTGCTATGAGGGGCACGGCCAGTCTGCTGCTTCAATCGCGCCTCACCAAACGGGTACGTTGTTCCACTGTGCGCCTCACGATCAAGGCACATGGACCTGCTTCTCTGGCAGTGGGGTTGTCTTCGTGGCCTGAGCGGACCACAACATATACCAATCGAAAGCTGCTCGCTATTGAAGACACCATCCACAACGTTATATGTCACCCTCCTTTATTCGGTAGGCAGCAGCAAACAAAGCAGAGCACTTCAAGCAAAGTCTTGCGCCAAATCACACCATACGCGTTTGAAAACTTCCCTTCATCATTGGCTTGGCGTTAAGGGGAAAGGAGCAGCGGCAGGTGTTTGAGGTTTTAGTCCTGCCTCAGTGGGCGTGCACTTGCTATGCATGCTGGACATCGTAGTCCCGGTAAGTATTGAATTCTTCAGTAGAAGCCGCTTACCTTCTCCTCCATGATTAATATCCATCGGGTTGCTATGAGGGGCACGGCCAGTCTGCTGCTTCAATCGCGCCTCACCAAACGGGTACGTTGTTCCACTGTGCGCCTCACGATCAAGGCACATGGACCTGCTTCTCTGGCAGTGGGGTTGTCTTCGTGGCCTGAGCGGACCACAACATACCAATCGAAGCTGCTCGCTATTGAAGACACCATCCACAACGTTATATTTCACCCTCCTTTATTCGGTAGGCAGCAGCAAACAAAGCAGAGCACTTCAAGCAAAGTCTTGCGCCAAATCACACCATACGCGTTGGAAAACTTCCTTCATCATTGGCTTGGCGTTAAGGGAAGGAGCAGCGGCAGGTGCTTGAGGTTTTAGTCCTGCCTCAGTGGGCGTGTACTTGCTATGCATGCTGGACATCGTAGTCCCGGTAAGTATTGAATTCTTCAGTAGAAGCCGCTTTACCTTCTCCTCCATGATTAATATCCATCGGGTTGCTATGAGGGCACGGCCAGTCTGCTGCTTCAATCGCGCCTCACCAAGCGGGTACGTTGTTCCACTGTGCGCCTCACGATCAAGGCACATGGACCTGCTTCTCTGGCAGTGGGGTTGTCTTCGTGGCCTGAGCGGACCACAACATATACCAATCGAAAGCTGCTCGCTATTGAAGACACCATCCACAACGCTATATTTCACCCTCCTTTATTCGGTAGGCAGCAGCAAACAAAGCAGAGCACTTCAAGCAAAGTCTTGCGCCAAATCACACCATACGCGTTTGGAAAACTTCCCTTCATCATTGGCTTGGCGTTAAGGGAAAGGAGCAGCGGCAGGTGTTTGAGGTTTTAGTCCTGCCTCAGTGGGCGTGTACTTGCTATGCATGCTGGACATCGTAGTCCCGGTAAGTATTGAATTCTTCAGTAGAAGCCGCTTTACCTTCTCCTCCATGATTAATATCCATCGGGTTGCTATGAGGGCACGGCCAGTCTGCTGCTTCAATCGCGCCTCACCAAACGGGTACGTTGTTCCACTGTGCGCCTCACGATCAAGGCACATGGACCTGCTTCTCTGGCAGTGGGGTTGTCTTCGTGGCCTGAGCGGACCACAACATATACCAATCGAAAGCTGCTCGCTATTGAAGACACCATCCACAACGTTATATTTCACCCTCCTTTATTCGGTAGGCAGCAGCAAACAAAGCAGAGCACTTCAAGCAAAGTCTTGCGCCAAATCACACCATACGCGTTTGGGAAAACTTCCCTTCATCATTGGCTTGGCGTTAAGGGAAAGGAGCAGCGGCAGGTGTTTGAGGTTTTAGTCCTGCCTCAGTGGGCGTGTACTTGCTATGCATGCTGGACATCGTAGTCCCGGTAAGTATTGAATTCTTCAGTAGAAGCCGCTTTACCTTCTCCTCCATGATTAATATCCATCGGGTTGCTATGAGGGGCACGGCCAGTCTGCTGCTTCAATCGCGCTCACCAAGCGGGTACGTTGTTCCACTGTGCGCCTCACGATCAAGGCACATGGACCTGCTTCTCTGGCAGTGGGGTTGTCTTCGTGGCCTGAGCGGACCACAACATATACCAATCGAAAGCTGCTCGCTATTGAAGACACCATCCACAACGTTATATTTCACCCTCCTTTATTCGGTAGGCAGCAGCAAACAAAGCAGAGCACTTCAAGCAAAGTCTTGCGCCAAATCACACCATACGCGTTTCGGGAAAACTTCCCTTCATCATTGGCTTGGCGTTAAGGGGAAAGGAGCAGCGGCAGGTGTTTGAGGTTTTAGTCCTGCCTCAGTGGGCGTGTACTTGCTATGCATGCTGACATCGTAGTCCCGGTAAGTATGAATTCTTCAGTAGAAGCCGCTTTACCTTCTCCTCCATGATTAATATCCATCGGGTTGCTATGAGGGCACGGCCAGTCTGCTGCTTCAATCGCGCCTCACCAAACGGGTACGTTGTTCCACTGTGCGCCTCACGATCAAGGCACATGGACCTGCTTCTCTGGCAGTGGGGTTGTCTTCGTGGCCTGAGCGGACCACAACATATACCAATCGAAAGCTGCTCGCTATTGAAGACACCATCCACAACGTTATATTTCACCCTCCTTTATTCGGTAGGCAGCAGCAAACAAAGCAGAGCACTTCAAGCAAAGTCTTGCGCCAAATCACACCATACGCGTTTCGGGAAAACTTCCCTTCATCATTGGCTTGGCGTTAAGGGGAAAGGAGCAGCGGCAGGTGTTTGAGGTTTTTAGTCCTGCCTCAGTGGGCGTGTACTTGCTATGCATGCTGGACATCGTAGTCCCTCATAGCAACCCGATGGATATTAATCATGGAGGAGAAGGTAAAGCGGCTTCTACTGAAGAATTCAATACTTACCGGGACTACGATGTCCAGCATGCATAGCAAGTACACGCCCACTGAGGCAGGACTAAAAACCTCAAACACCTGCCGCTGCTCCTTTCCCCTTAACGCCAAGCCAATGATGAAGGGAAGTTTTCCCGAAACGCGTATGGTGTGATTTGGCGCAAGACTTTGCTTGAAGTGCTCTGCTTTGTTTGCTGCTGCCTACCGAATAAAGGAGGGTGAAATATAACGTTGTGGATGGTGTCTTCAATAGCGAGCAGCTTTCGATTGGTATATGTTGTGGTCCGCTCAGGCCACGAAGACAACCCCACTGCCAGAGAAGCAGGTCCATGTGCCTTGATCGTGAGGCGCACAGTGGAACAACGTACCCGTTTGGTGAGGCGCGATTGAAGCAGCAGACTGGCCGTGCCCTCATAGCAACCCGATGGATATTAATCATGGAGGAGAAGGTAAAGCGGCTTCTACTGAAGAATTCAATACTTACCGGGACTACGATGTCCAGCATGCATAGCAAGTACACGCCCACTGAGGCAGGACTAAAAACCTCAAACACCTGCCGCTGCTCCTTTCCCCTTAACGCCAAGCCAATGATGAAGGGAAGTTTTCCCGAAACGCGTATGGTGTGATTTGGCGCAAGACTTTGCTTGAAGTGCTCTGCTTTGTTTGCTGCTGCCTACCGAATAAAGGAGGGTGAAATATAACGTTGTGGATGGTGTCTTCAATAGCGAGCAGCTTTCGATTGGTATATGTTGTGGTCCGCTCAGGCCACGAAGACAACCCCACTGCCAGAGAAGCAGGTCCATGTGCCTTGATCGTGAGGCGCACAGTGGAACAACGTACCCGTTTGGTGAGGCGCGATTGAAGCAGCAGACTGGCCGTGCCCCTCATAGCAACCCGATGGATATTAATCATGGAGGAGAAGGTAAAGCGGCTTCTACTGAAGAATTCAATACTTACCGGGACTACGATGTCCAGCATGCATAGCAAGTACACGCCCACTGAGGCAGGACTAAAAACCTCAAACACCTGCCGCTGCTCCTTTCCCCTTAACGCCAAGCCAATGATGAAGGGAAGTTTTCCCGAAACGCGTATGGTGTGATTTGGCGCAAGACTTTGCTTGAAGTGCTCTGCTTTGTTTGCTGCTGCCTACCGAATAAAGGAGGGTGAAATATAACGTTGTGGATGGTGTCTTCAATAGCGAGCAGCTTTCGATTGGTATATGTTGTGGTCCGCTCAGGCCACGAAGACAACCCCACTGCCAGAGAAGCAGGTCCATGTGCCTTGATCGTGAGGCGCACAGTGGAACAACGTACCCGTTTGGTGAGGCGCGATTGAAGCAGCAGACTGGCCGTGCCCCTCATAGCAACCCGATGGATATTAATTATGGAGGAGAAGGTAAAGCGGCTTCTACTGAAGAATTCAATACTTACCGGGACTACGATGTCCAGCATGCATAGCAAGTACACGCCCACTGAGGCAGGACTAAAACCTCAAACACCTGCCGCTGCTCCTTTCCCCTTAACGCCAAGCCAATGATGAAGGGAAGTTTTCCCGAAACGCGTATGGTGTGATTTGGCGCAAGACTTTGCTTGAAGTGCTCTGCTTTGTTTGCTGCTGCCTACCGAATAAAGGAGGGTGAAATATAACGTTGTGGATGGTGTCTTCAATAGCGAGCAGCTTTCGATTGGTATATGTTGTGGTCCGCTCAGGCCACGAAGACAACCCCACTGCCAGAGAAGCAGGTCCATGTGCCTTGATCGTGAGGCGCACAGTGGAACAACGTACCCGTTTGGTGAGGCGCGATTGAAGCAGCAGACTGGCCATGCCCCTCATAGCAACCCGATGGATATTAATCATGGAGGAGAAGGTAAAGCGGCTTCTACTGAAGAATTCAATACTTACCGGGACTACGATGTCCAGCATGCATAGCAAGTACACGCCCACTGAGGCAGGACTAAAAACCTCAAACACCTGCCGCTGCTCCTTTCCCCTTAACGCCAAGCCAATGATGAAGGGAAGTTTTCCCGAAACGCGTATGGTGTGATTTGGCGCAAGACTTTGCTTGAAGTGCTCTGCTTTGTTTGCTGCTGCCTACCGAATAAAGGAGGGTGAAATATAACGTTGTGGATGGTGTCTTCAATAGCGAGCAGCTTTCGATTGGTATATGTTGTGGTCCGCTCAGGCCACGAAGACAACCCCACTGCCAGAGAAGCAGGTCCATGTGCCTTGATCGTGAGGCGCACAGTGGAACAACGTACCCGTTTGGTGAGGCGCGATTGAAGCAGCAGACTGGCCGTGCCCCTCATAGCAACCCGATGGATATTAATCATGGAGGAGAAGGTAAAGCGGCTTCTACTGAAGAATTCAATACTTACCGGGACTACGATGTCCAGCATGCATAGCAAGTACACGCCCACTGAGGCAGGACTAAAAACCTCAAACACCTGCCGCTGCTCCTTTCCCCTTAACGCCAAGCCAATGATGAAGGGAAGTTTTCCCGAAACGCGTATGGTGTGATTTGGCGCAAGACTTTGCTTGAAGTGCTCTGCTTTGTTTGCTGCTGCCTACCGAATAAAGGAGGGTGAAATATAACGTTGTGGATGGTGTCTTCAATAGCGAGCAGCTTTCGATTGGTATATGTTGTGGTCCGCTCAGGCCACGAAGACAACCCCACTGCCAGAGAAGCAGGTCCATGTGCCTTGATCGTGAGGCGCACAGTGGAACAACGTACCCGTTTGGTGAGGCGCGATTGAAGCAGCAGACTGGCCGTGCCCCTCATAGCAACCCGATGGATATTAATCATGGAGGAGAAGGTAAAGCGGCTTCTACTGAAGAATTCAATACTTACCGGGACTACGATGTCCAGCATGCATAGCAAGTACACGCCCACTGAGGCAGGACTAAAAACCTCAAACACCTGCCGCTGCTCCTTTCCCCTTAACGCCAAGCCAATGATGAAGGGAAGTTTTCCCGAAACGCGTATGGTGTGATTTGGCGCAAGACTTTGCTTGAAGTGCTCTGCTTTGTTTGCTGCTGCCTACCGAATAAAGGAGGGTGAAATATAACGTTGTGGATGGTGTCTTCAATAGCGAGCAGCTTTCGATTGGTATATATATATATATATATATATATATATATATATATATATATATATATATATATATATATATATATATATATATATATATATATATATATATATATATCTACTGGCGGTCGCCAGTAGATAGTTATAGTTAGGACCTATTTTCCATAGGAAATCCGCGACATTCTATTTGAAATAACTCTCTTGCCGGTTGACGAATCTTCGTGAAATTTTCAAACTTTATGGCCCGCTCCGGTCCGCTCCTACCCTGAAAGTCTCGGGGTGATTCGTCAAGCAGGGGCCAAGAAAAAGGGGGTCCCAAAACGTGTTTTCCCCATTCATTTTCCCATAGGAAACTTTAGACACGGCTACAGCTCGAACTGCTGAACGGAATTACACCAAATTTGGCAAAGAGGTAGTTCTTGGTTCAGAAAGAACCCTTTTGTTAAATGGTGTAAATCCGTTCAGTAGTTCCTGAGAAAATCAAAATGAAAATCACATATATATCTATGGCCACGTTGGATTCGCGCACCCTCCCGATCACGAGCTGCATGCTAATTGGCTGTCAACACTCCAAACCAGGAAGTGTTGGCAGCCATTTTGTCCCTCGGTAGAACCGAGGGACAGAAACAAGTGCGCAAAGCGCAAAAGGGGGCAGGGTAGAAACACCCTGACCCCTAGGTCTGCTCAGGGGTCCCACAAGGACCCCCTGGGCAGAAAAAAAGCATTAAAAAAAAAAAAATCGGCAGGATGCGCTCAGGGTGCTCGGATCCTGCCGAGAAAAATCGAAGCGCGGTCTCCCGCGCTTCGATGTAAATTGGCCCCGGGTGGCCCAAGTCCCGGGGGCATGTGGGGGGGTGTGTTTATTGTTTATATGGGGGGCCTCTAAGGCCCCCCAAGCCCCGGGGACCGCCACCCCCCGGGGCTTAATAAAAAAAATGGTGCGGGAGGGCTCTTTGCCCTCCCGCTGCCCCGGGGACCGCCACCCCCCGGGGCTTCTTTTTTTTAATTTTAATAACGTGTGGGGGCTCTAGCCCCCACACGCCCCGGGACCACCACCTCCCGGGGCACATAGAAAATAAATGTGGGGGTCCGTTACGGACCCCAGAGCCCGGGACCACCACCTCCCGGGGCTGTGCAATTCAAGGGAGGGGGCCGCGCGGCCCCCTCCCGGAGCCCTTGATGGCCCTGGGGACCGCCACCCCCAGGGCCGGCTCCTGCAGTGTCCCGGGGTGCCTACCCCGGGACACTGTAGTTTGCAATGGCAGGACGGGAGCCTCGCGGCTCCCGTCCTGTCATTGCAAACTTGCTTTGGATATTGGAAGAGAGAGCAGGAAACCTGCTCTCGCTTCCAATATCCAAAGCTGATTGCTTTCGACACGGGGAGCAGCATGTTAGCTGCTCCCCATGTGGAAAAGCAATGCCGGCTCCCAAGGGACGCGGGAGCCGGCGGGACTGTGGGGGGATTGGGGACCCCCACAGTCCCCAACCAGAGGCCAGGCCCCGGGGGATGGGGTCCCCGGGGCCATAAGTGGCCAGGGAGGGGGCCACGCAGCCCCCTCCCCAAATTTAAAAAAATTAAAATAAAAAATAAAAAGTGCAAGGCCGGCCCCGGGGATGGGGTCCCCGGGGCCTTAAATGGCCTGAGGAGGGGGCCATGCAGCCCCCTCCAAATCTATAAAATAAAAACCAAGGGCATGCCCCGGGGATGGAGTCCCCGGGGCCAATACAGGCCCAGGGAAGGGGGGCCACGCGGCCCCCTTCCCGTTTTTTATTTATTTAAAAATAAAATGCTCAGGCCCCGGGGGATGGGGTCCCCGGGGCCAAAGTAGGCAAGGGAAGGGGGCCACGCAGCCCCCTCCCATTAAAAATTTAATAAAAAAAAAAACGACCGGCATCGTGCCGGAGGCCCCGCCCCTCCCTGCAGTACTCTGCAAACGCGCCCCCTGGTGCGTTTTAAGAAGGGGAAGTAATTCCCCATGAATACTGGGGGTCCCTGGGGGCCAACTAGCCCACCAGGAACCTCCAGTATGCGCCAGGGGGCTGCGTTGCAGAGAGGTGTACAGAGGCCACGCCCCTTTTTACACCTCTCTGCAATGCAGCTCTGTCGCCACGGGGCGCGTTTGCACAGTGGAGAAGGGAGGGGGCGGGGCTTCAGGTGACATGTGTGCAAACAGGCCCCGTGGCGCGTTTTAAGATGGGGAATTAAATCCCCTTCAATCCTGAGGGTCCCTGGGGGCCAACTAGCCCACCATGTACTTCTAAAAAGTGCCACAGAGCTGCATTGCAGAGAGGTGTAAAAAGGGGCGTGGCCTCTGAACACCTCTCCGCAACGCAGCTCCCTGGCGCATACTGGAGGTACAGGGTGGGCTAGTTGGACCCCAGGGACCCTCATTATTCAAGGGGCCTTAATCCCCCAACTTAAAACGCGCCACGGGGCGCGTTTGCACAGATGTCACCTCAGGCCCCACCCCCTCCCTTCACCATTGTGCAAATATTCCTCTAAAATCAGCCGAACTACGAATTCCGATTTACTCACCTGTTATCAGGAGAGACCTCAGTGCTGCATCTTTCAGCCCAGTACTGATCCTGAAAAGTAATTTTAACCGTACTTACCAGTAACTTGAATTTCCTTCCATAGGATATCATTGACTGGATTCACTTGGAAATTCTTCTAAGTGTGGAGTTTTGGAACTTTATAATATTCCTCTAAAATCAGCCGAAATACGAATTCCGATTTACTCACCCGTTATCAGGAGAGACCTCAGTGCTGCATCTTTCAGCCCAGTACTGATCCTGAAAAGAAATTTTAACCGTACTTACCAGTAACTTGAATTTCCTTCCATAGGATATCATTGTCTGCTTTTTGCTGAAAAAGTTTCTGTGTCGATTTTTGAAACATACAAATATTCCTCTAAAATCAGCCGAACTACGAATTCCGATTTACTCACCTGTTATCAGGAGAGACCTCAGTGCTGCATCTTTCAGCCCAGTACTGATCCTGAAAAGTAATTTTAACCGTACTTACCAGTAACTTGAATTTCCTTCCATAGGATATCATTCACTGGTTTCACTTGGAAATTCTTCTAAGTGTGCAGTTTTGGAACTTTAGAATATTCCTCTAAAATCAGCCGAAATACGAATTCCGATTTACTCACCTGTTATCAGGAGAGACCTCAGTGCTGCATCTTTCAGCCCAGTACTGATCCTGAAAAGTAATTTTAACCGTACTTACCAGCAACTTGAATTTCCTTCCATAGGCTAACATTGACTGGTTTCACTTGGAAATTCTTCTAAGTGTGGAGTTTTGGAACTTTATAATATTCCTCTAAAATCAACAGAACTACGAAAACCGATTTACTCACCTGTTATCAGGAGAGAACCCAGTGCTGCATCTTTTAGCCCAGCACTGACCCTGAAAAGTAATTCTAACTGTACTTACCAGTAACTTGTATTTCCTTCCATAGGAATCCATTGTCTGGTTTTCAGCAGAAAAGTTTGTGTCGATTTTCACAAACTACAAATATTCCTTAAAAATCGCCTGTATGACTTAAACGCATTCTTTCAACTGTTTACAGGAGATGCACCAGTGCTGGATCCAGGATCCAACACTGAGTAAGAAAAAGTAACGATAACACTACTTACCTGCTAAGTGAATTTCCTCCCATAGGATAACATTGGTGATTCTATGTGAAAAAGTTTCTAAGTGTCAACTTTTAAAATACAATAATATTCCTTAAAAATCAGTACTGTACCCAAAACGCTTTTACTCAACTGTTTACAGGAGATGTCCCAGGACTGAATCTAGGATCCAGTCCTGTGGTTAGAAAAGTAATCCATAAAGTAACTAATTGCATTTAACTAGAAATTCACATTGAGCTCAATGTTGCATTGTGTTTGAAATTGTGTTGCCCATTGCAACAACTGTAACTACTGTACTTAAAACTCTATTGCATATTTGCAAACTATTTAAACTAAAGTAATTCATTCTGAGAAAGTATATTTTGTAATGTAATGTATAATGTAATTACAATGTAATTTAATAAATAAAATATCTAAAAATAAATAGTTTTAAAAAATGTAGTAAATCAGTATCAAAAAATAAATATAACAATTAATACATTTAAAAATTGTCATTTACAAAACCTTTGAAATTCACTGAAAAAACCATAGGTTTTAGGGGCGTTATAGTTAGAAATTAGCATTTAAAAAACCTTTGAAATTCACTGAAAAAACCACAGGTTTCAGGCACGTTATAGTTAGAAATTAGCATTTAAAAAACCTTTGAAATTCACTGAAAAAACCATAGGTTTCAGACACGTTATAGTTAGAAATTAGCATTTAAAAAACCTTTGAAATTCACTGAAAAACCATAGGTTTTAGGGACAGTTATAGTTAGTTGGACATTTCACTCGTACAAAACCATAGAAATTCCCCCGTTATAGTTAGTTCAGCTAACTATAACTCGCGCCCCGCAATGCACTGCTGATGACGTCACATATTACATCACTCATGACATGGTCAGTGACATCACTGATGACATCACTGATGACATCTCAAATGACATCACTGATGACATTATCCATGTGATAATTTCATGCATCTTCTCACACCCTAATATAACTTTTGATACACCCACTGTAAATTACAGACTGCCATTCTCAAAACCATAGACACTCCAACACCAATAACTACATACCCACTCACTGTTTCTTAGGTTTACACACACATCCACTCACTCACCCGTACAGTCACTCATGCTTACGGTCACTCAGTACAGGACTATCATATGCACTCATACACCTACATAGACACTCACACACCGCCACTCATCCATAGAGGTACTCACACACCTAGTCAGTCATGCAAATAATTAATCACACTGCCATTTACTCACCTATACAGTTATACACACACCAGCTCACTTACTCATACAAATACTAGCACAATCTTACGCTCTTATACAATCACTGATACAAGCACACACTCATCCATACAGTCACTCTCACAATCACAATCACACACTCTCGCTTCTAGCTATTTATATACTCGAACACACATATATACTGCCTTTCACATATGTAGTTACTCACACATGTACCACTGAGATATACATTCACTCACTAACACACCCATACACACACTCACCCACCCATACAGTCCATCACAGATGCACTCTTGAAACCATGCACCCAGTGAATCACCCACTGATACATCTATGTGCAGCCACACACACCCCATCCACACAAACACTCAGGCACCCATACAGATACTCAGACAACCAATCAATAACTCATAGACACTCATGTAGCTATTTACAAACACATGCAGCCACTTACACACCAACAGACAGACGGATAAAGACATTCACACAGTTTAGTCACTAACCCATGCATTTAGTAAGATACGTTTAATCACTCACTTATAGAGTCAGTCACGCACCTACTAAATCATCCATCCAGACACTTATACACCCACTCATTATTCAATACACTATAGAAACACACAGTCACTGCATGATGTCATCAGTGATGTCATTTGAGATGTCATCAGTGATGTCATCAGTGATGTCACTGACCATGTCATGAGTGATGTAATATGTGACGTCATCAGCAGTGCATTGCGGGGGCACGAGTTATAGTTAGCTGAACTAACTATAACTGGGGAATTTCTATGGTTTTGTACGAGTGAAATGTCCAACTAACTATAACTGTCCCTAAAACCTATGGTTTTTTCAGTGAATATATATATATGATCAAGGCCGCTTGTACGGCCGAAACGCGTAATGGCAGAGGACTGGTAATAAAATGGAATATTTGCACTGAATGAGGTCTGCACTCGTTTTTCCGGAGGATTGTGGCGAGGAGAGGAATATATATATATATATATATATATATATATATATATATATATATATATATATATATATATATATATATATATGAATTTTCGTTTTGGTGATATTGGTTGATCCTTGGTATGAATGAGTGACAGCTGAACTGTTAAGTTGCCCAAAGGGGGCATTACTCTGTGACTTATTGTCTGGTCGGTGCCCTACCCCTTTGGTACAAAAGGGCCCCTCTCCTTTTGTTGGGACATCAGATAGAAGGTTCAAGTGCTGCTGTACCTGTTGAGGTTTTTAGCCAATTAAGGCACAACTTTCCAACACTGTATGTTGTTACACCCCAAATGCTCCCTTTGCACATATCGCATGTCAGGTCTGTTGGCTGTAAATCCCTTGATGTTACCTAGGAATTTATCCTGACACTTGTTAGTGTCTAGTGGCCACACTAACCATCCCTTACAATTGGGATCTGATGAGGTGTGTCTACTCTTACGCAGCATAGTATCAATAGTGTTTTCATCATATGATGTTAACCTCTGTCAGTTGTCAAATTGTGTAAGAGTGGGAACCCTTGGTGTGTTCAAATCTTTTATCTTGGCTAAGTCAAGGCACGTTTGTTGCACAGTTTTGTTCAGGAAAATCGGCTGTTGCTGTATTAAACAGGCTCTGAATAAAGCCTCTCTTACCTGAATCTTCCAATCTTTAGTCCCCGAGATAGATTTTACATCTACTGTATCCCTCCAAAGTCAAAACCCTGAACAGAGAGTTGGGAAAGGAAAGAAGCAGAGTAAATCAGCTTAGTGTCAGTTAACATATTTTTTGTTGCAGGTGACGGCGCAAGCCTATAATAAAATGAGGCTGGGTCAGATGTGTCATAATCAGAAAAATAGTCAAACTTTTGTGCAAATGTTTTGAACTATCCCTTCGTGGTGTATGGCAATATTCCCATTGTTTAAAGTTAAATACTTCATGAGGTGTACTAGCCTTGTGTAGAAAATGATGACCCTAATGATCAAAATAGAACATTTCATCAAAATTAGCTGTACCATCATAAAAGGCATCGGAAGAAAACACAGTGGAATGTTCTAGATCGTCCAACGTTTCATATACTGTATCAGTGTCCCAATAATCAGAAATAGTACTGGGGTGATAATGTCATTCAAAGAAATTTTAAACCAATGCGAAATTTACAAGAGTTCAGTGAACCATACACATCAAACGATACCCTGTCCCATACAATCCCATCCAGAACTGGAATAGCTGAAATGTTCACCAGGGACAAGTCTCTTTGCTCACTGTGTGACGATGCGTGTGGGTTCAGAACCACATTTACAGTGTGTACAGCAGAGCGTTCTATGACAAAATGTTTATTCAGGAGAAGGAAAAACACAGTCACAAAACCAATCCAAAGGACTAGGAAAAGTAATGCAAGTGTAATCCAAAGGTGTAGCCATGGAGAACAAAAGTATGTTCTTTTCAGCCAAAGATAGAAGACATGCACCTTTAGTTCGAAAGGCAGGGGTGGTGGGGGCGATGGAAACTCTGATGCGTCTGAGAAGTTATCAAAGTCGATGAAGTATCAAGACGGGGTCCTGTCTATCTTGAACAGCTCAGCAGGCTGGTTCAAATTAGATGAAGACTCGATCTGTGGTACATTGACTTAGACCTTGTTCTTCTCAGGATTCCAAATTGAAATCTGTGTTTCTGTATTTGTAGACTGCACAGTAGTTGTTGTTTTTGAAACAGGTAGAAGGCATACTTCATTGTTGTTTATCGGTGTCTCTTGTTTAAGAGAGCAAGCTTAATTTGTAATTAAAGCTTCTATCTAAACCACCTGTATGGCATTGAAAGGAGATTGGTAGCTACCCAGGAGTTCACGCGGCTTACTGTTGAGAATTGGCCACTTAATGTGGTTTGATCAGATCAATAGAGGCAAACCTTTTGTTTGGGCATCCGGCTAGGGGCGGGAGAAGTACAGTTTGTGTACCTTCAACAGCCAGGACAGGCACAGGCGCTCTGTAAGATGGGCCAGACTCTTTCGTGTCCACAGTCTTTTCTCAGACCAGGTCCCCGATCTATGGGATCCAGCTGGTTCTTACCGGAACAACCTTCACTTCTTGAAAATGATTTCAAATGGAGAACATGGCGGCCGGCTGAACGCCTAGGTCGCGAGCTCCGCAGTCGAACGGATAAATAACTTTAAAATACTTATGGTTAAGCGTGGTACACTGCACGGGACTGCGAGGCTGTGAGGACCCCCCCCCCTGGTGGGGTCCGTGTTTGGCGGTGAATTGCGGCGTCTGTTTTTGGCGCTGTTTCTCGTGAGGACGAGCTCCGATAAGCTGTCGTGCAGTGCGGCGGCCCCGCCCGTTATCGCTCAGAGACTGTGGGACGAGCAAGTGGGGATTGCCGGGAACTTGCGAGAGCAGGAGAGCGAGGCCAGTGATGTGTGGTGAGGGGAGTGCACGGAGGAGTTGAATGGGACCGGGAGCTGTGGAGGTATTGGGAGGTGTGCTGCCCCCCCGTTCCCTGTGACGACGGAGCCAGGACTGGTAAAGAGGGAAGTGAGCTGGGTGACTTTTGGTCTGTGGCGGCTTACACATTTCAGCATTTACGTAGGGTTATACTTAAGCAGAACTTTAGAGGGGCTCCTTACAATTTATTTTATCACTCAGACTCCGTGGGACTATTAGGTCTCCCATTACTCTATGTGGAGCCCCCTTGTGGTCACGCTAAACCCTGGCTGAATGTAAATAGACTAAATAGACTGAATAATAAATATCAAACGGGCTCCTACAGCCAACTTTTTTACACAGATGATGAAGTGAAATCCTCCGTTTGCATGAATCCTAATAGGAAAAAAGGTCAAGGCAAGAAGAGGGGCTCGTCTCTTTCACAGCTGTCCTTGTCACCTGTAGCGGGTAAGAACGATAAGCATAAATCTATTGTCGCTAATATTACGTTAGACACTTCAGGAAATGAGTCTCAAAATCCGAACTTACTGCGGCAAGGGGGGGAGGACACAGTGTCGCTAGACAAAATTGTTGAGCCACCTCAGGAACAAGTTAAGGATTGGAGTACACTACAGGATATTGGTTCAGCTAAAATTACTAGTAGGAAACAGAGGGCCCAAAAACCTAAAGGAGGTACGACAGCAGTGGTTTCCACTAGAGCCACAAAAATAGCAAAAAAAGAACAGCTAAAGAGGGGCTCTAATTTAAAAGTTACTCCCTCATTGCGCTCCTTTTTTTAAATCCAGGAGAAGCCAATGCAGAGAGAAGCTTTAACTAATGCAACGTCTGTGTCATCATTGAAGACAATGGAGTCACAAAATAAATATCAAGCCCTCATGTTAGAAGATCAAGGCCAGGACGATGAACATATCACTGATGGCACTTCAGAAGAAGTCCCACAAAGAAAAGCCCCACAAATGGAGGACCACCTACAACAAAGTAAGTTTGTTGATGATCAAGGAAGCGAGCAAGTTAGAGATACTCCTTTAAGGGGCGATATGGGGGTTTTAGCGGCCTCATTATTAATAGAGATGAAAAATGGGTTTGCCAAATCTGAGAAAAATCAGGAGAAAATTCAGGCCACTTGCGATGCTCTGGAGGCTAAAGTTAACGCTTTGGTAAACAGAGTGGTGGTGGTCGAATCGGCTCTGGAACAAATTAGGGATGATGTGAGGATTTGTCAGAGTGATATTGAGAAAATATCTTCAACAGAAAGTGAACTCGGGATAAAATTGAGACTTTAGAAAACAACGTTAGGAGGAATAATCTACGCTTACTGAATATTCCTGAAGGTCAGGAAGGCCAAAATATAAGGACCTTTGTAGTAAGTCTCCTGAAAGGTATTATACCTGATTTGGACGAAAAAAGTTGGACGAAGACATACAAAGAGTCCATGGAGACCCATTTAGGCTTAACAGAGACAGGAAAAACCCACGCAGAGTTCTAGTCAATTTTAAAACTTATTCAATAAAAGAACGTATACTGAATAAGGCTCTAAATTCCGGCAACTTGACAAGAGATGGATATAATTATAAAATCCGCTCGGACATATCCAAGGCTACAGCGGACTGGCAATGGGCCCTAGGAAAATACATGCAGGACCTTAGGGCTGAAGGAGCCACTGTTCAGATGAAATTTCCAGCCCTTTTACGCATAATGTGGTGTAACAAAACCTATAACATCAGAGTCCCAAAAGAAGTGGAACAGTTATTAGAACTCATGAAGACAAACAGGGATAAGTAGTATTATAAGCCAAAATGCTTTGAAAAACTATAGCCGTTCGACTGCGGTCCTCAAACTGGGCAACTAGGTTTGCTCAATGGAAATGGGGAGGGTTCTCCAGGGTGGGGGTATAAATATCTTTTCTGGGGAGTTTTTTGTGCACGTTGATAATTTCTCTGGGTGGGGAGCATTTGGAGAAAAAATTAAAAAAAATATTTGTCCGATATGTAAATTATATAGCAAACAGGGAGGGAGCCATATGCAACAAGAAAGAAATCAACTCAATGGGTGATCTGAAGATAGTAACTTGGAATGTGAATGGGTTAAGAACAAGGGGTAGGCGTCAAAAGATTTTTGAGTACCTTAAACAACAAAATTGCGATATCATCATTTTACAAGAGACGCATCTGCTAAGAGACGAGTGGCTTGAAGCCATAAAATATGAGAATTGGATTGGGGAGACCGTTTCTACTAACCAAACATGTAACACCAAGGGTGTCTCTATTATTATTAGAAAATCACAAATTTGTACGTTAACAGGACAAACAGTAGATCCAAGAGGAAGATGGGCTATAGCAAATATAAAAGTTAATGACATCGCCCTCTCCGTAGTGGGGTATTACGGCCCCAATATAGATGATCCAGCGCCTCTTCAGTCATTATACTCGCAGCTGCTATTACAGTCTACTCCAATAATAATAGGTGGTGATTATAACATTTTACTAGATCCCAAAAGAGACAGACACCCCCCAAGTAGAGCCTTAAATCTACCTAAGATGCGAGAGTACTTGAACAGACTCAGAGAAGACTTGGGTTTAATTGATATTTGGAAATTTAAAGGGGATCAAACAAATAAATTTACTTTTAGAAACTATAAGTATGGCCATGCCTCAAGATTAGACTTCTTTTTAGTTGATAAACTTCTAAGTAACAAAGTTAAGAAAGTCCAGCACTTGCCCGCACATCTGTCCGACCACTCATTGGTCCAATTATATATTAAGTTTGAGTTAAGGCAGGGCGAGAAAATGTGGACTTTGGATCGAACACTCCTATTAGACCAACAAGTTATCGACAAACTAGGAGTAACAACGGAAAATTACTTTAAGGAAAATGGTGAAGGGGAGGTGTCCAAAATGATAGTCTGGGATGCGTATAAAGCCGTGCTTAGAGGCACACTAGCCGGTATAGCGATTGGAAAAAATAAACTGAAGAAGCTTAAAATCTCACGAATAGAGGCAGACTTACTAGAGAGACAAGCTAACTTAGAAATCATGACTCCTGAAGAAGATCGTAGTAGTTTAAAAGAGGAAATAATGAAATTGAAACAGGAGCTTACCTTAGACCTAGAGGAAAAGATAAGGAGGAGATGGCAAGCTAGTACTTTCTCAAACTATGAATATGGGGAGAATAGCGGTAAATTGTTAGCTTGGAAGCTCAAGACAGAGTTAAATAGAAACAAGATAACAGCTATTCATAAGGGAAACGGAGGACAATTAATTGAAGATAAGGCAGGCATTGAAGAGGCCTTTGAGCTTTTTTCCCAGTTATTATATGAGGGAGACCTAGCACCTTCATCCCTAGCAATAGATACATATTGTCATGATTAGGCATAGATAGGACGGAGAGCGCACAGAGACACTCATATGTGTATATGTAAATATGAATGTTGTACTACATCTCCCAGAAATCACTGGGAGAGATTATCCGTTTCATCTGTGTGCTCAGGTACATAAGCCCCGCCTTTTGTTTCACTCGGGGCTTGTCACTCAAGTTCAAACTTCTTGCCAGTTAGCTGCTTCCTGCTACGCCTGCCGTTAGTGGCTGCCAGATATTCAACCACCCTCGTCTACCGAAGAAACCGGGGCCTTCCTGAATCCTATGAGAGATTGCCAGTGACTGCGGTGCACTGCATTTCCCCGACTGACTTCAGGCTCTGCCTTCAAAGTACGCGCTGTAGCGCGAGGAATCCTAAAAACGCTACTGCTCGCATTTACGCTGTAGCGCGACCGACCATTAATCTCAGACAGAAGGTCCGATCAGAAGACGCGCGCTGAAGCGCATTTCTACGTGCGTTCCCTGGGGGGCCAAGCCTTGTTCACAGTACACGCTCCGGAGTGTGAGGCAGTAACAGAGACAGGCTCAGAAAACATCCAAGAGCTGTTGAGAGGCTCGGAGTGCTTATTGGACTTTGTTTTCTCTTTTCCATCGAGCAAAAGCTGAATCGTGTATCATAGGAAAACGACTTCCTTGGGACTCCAGTGGAACTACTCACTGCTACCAGAGGATTATCCGACCTCAGATAAGTACCTCTAACCAGACTTAAAGACATGATGATTGATTCCTATTATTACCCCGTAGGAATCTTTTTGATTTACTTTTATATTAATAACTTGGCGTTTATGTTGGAATATATGCAGCAGCATTTCCTGTAAGTACCTTACACATATAGAAGCATTGATTATGGTAGCATAAAGGGGAGCTTCATTGTATGTGTCCTTGTGTCTCACTTACAGGGCAATTGTAGGAATGAGGCCTACGACTCCCGAAGACTGCCTCGATACATGTTTTTCTGCTGCGACTTTATTGTTTCATTTGTCCCTTTTTCCCTTTCCCCTACGGTGGTGAGACTAGTAGAGTGATACATATATACTCACTGGTGTTTCCATATAAAGGGAAAGGGTTAAACTAGCAACAACCACCGTTCCCGCTGTATCCGGCTTGAGAAAGGTTAGTGGTTAACCTACCTCTGTTGTGACAGAGTGACAAGCCCACGGTTACTTACGGCCCGAACGATGGACACCAACACTGTTCTTACATCTGTGTTGGAGACGTTAACCGCATTAAGGATGGAGGTAGATGCTTTTCGGGGAGAAAGCCTAGAGTTACGGAACGAAATGGGCACCATGAGGCGAGAAGTGGCAGGTCTGTCCCGCACTAGCCCTACAGTTACTCGGGGGCTCATTATATTAAGAATTGGACTCTACCACCACCGACTTCACCGAATACAGACACAGGGCACTCGGCCCAGGTCCCGGGAGGGGGAGTAAGTCCATCCACCATCCAGGTGATACAGCCCGCACAGTTACCCTTAGCCCCGCCTGAAAGGTTCTGTGGGGATCCCAAAAAATTTGGTATTTTTCTGGGGCAGTGTAAATTACACTTCATGTGTAAACCTGCGGTGTTTCCAACCGATCAAGCAAAGACGGCCTTTGTGATGTCTTACCTTGGAGGGAATGCTGCTAGTTGGTCCCTCCCCCTTATAGAGAGGGATGATCCTGTTTTGCGTAACTTCGACACCTTTTGTGAGGAAATGCGCAAGTTGTTCGATAGAAAGGCACACCAGCTCTCTTTAGATAGAGAATTAATTACACTAAAACAGGGTACACAAGACCTATTAACATATATCACCACATTCAACAGACTCATCGCGGAAACAGATTGGCCCATGGAGAAAAGAACTTCCTTATATTATCAAGGGTTGAGAAGCGAACTGAAGGATGTCTTGGCCCAGGTGGTGCATATGCCAGCTACTTGCAATGAACTCATCGACCTTACTGTTCAGTTGGACCATCGGCTTCAGGAGAGAAAAGGAGACAAACAACGTACGGAATCTAGATATTTTTCACCCCGTCCTAGACCTCTGGCGGAAGAACAATCCCAGGCCACGAACGGGGCAGAACCAATGCAAATAGGTGGTATACAAGGACCACTAAGTCAAGAAGAAAGAGAGCGAAGGCGAAGACAACGCTTATGCATGTACTGTGGTAAATCCGGGCACTTTATCAAGGACTGCAAAACGAAAACTAAGACAACATATAAAAGCTATAAAGATAACAAGAGCGTCCCTGTGGTAGATTTTCTACCTGAGAATACGGGAAACTAACGTGCTCAAACAAGCTACGGATCCCTTGTTTGAGGCCACTAGACGAAGAGGTCTGTCCGGCTGTGGTTAATACCGTTCAAAATACAGTGGCCCATATGAACGTGTGTGTCTCATTGGAGATACCTGGGGTTGGGCCCGTACTAGTACACGCTCTGTTGGACTCTGGGGCCACTGGTAACTTTATTGACCAAAGATACGCACATGAAATCGGCATACCCTGTGTACGTAAGGAGATACCAGAACCAGTAAAGGCAGTGGATGGTACAGAGTTGACGTCTGGCCCTGTGCGTTATCATACACAGCAGATTCTTATGCAGGTTGGCATAAACCATTATGAATACATCCAATTCGATTTAATAGACGCCCCTCATTTCACACTTATTTTGGGCATGCCTTGGCTTACACTGCATGATCCCCTTGTGCAGTGGGCAGCGCGCACAGTTACCCTGAATTCCTCGTACTGCGCAGAGCATTGTACCAAAGACAAAGTTCAAGTCGGTTCCAAAAAGAGGAATCTTGCAAAGCTGCTCGCTAGTGGTTGCAACAAGCAAAGCGTGGGTTGTGTCTCCACTCTACCAGAAGAATACCAGAAGTATCATGCCGTGTTCAGTGAACAAGAAGCAAACAAACTGCCACCACACAGGGCTTATGATTGTGTGATCGACCTAGAACCTGGGGCCAGCATCCCATGCAGTCGTATATACGCCCTCACTGAAGCAGAAACCACTTATCTGCAACAATACCTAGAAAAATTGCTGTCATCCGGCTTTATCCGTCCTTCCTCCTCTCCAGCATCCTCGCCGCTTTTCTTCATTCCGAAGCGTGAAGGAGGCTTAAGGGCCTGTATAGACTATAGGGCAATCAACAGAGTGACCAAAAGAATCGGTATCCTCTGCCCTTGATACCTGTCCTGTTGGATCAATTGAAAGAAGCCAGGATTTTCACCAAACTGGATCTCCGTGGGGCCTACCATCTGGTACGGGTGCGGCGAGGGGACGAATGGAAAACGGCCTTTCGTACCAAATTTGGACTGTACGAATACAGGGTCATGCCCTTTGGTCTCTGCAACGCCCCGCCGCATTCCAATATTTCATGGACGAAGTCCTAAGAGGGCTGTTAGATGTGTCATGTATAGTATATATAGATGATATCCTGGTTTACTCAGCTTCCCTAGAAGAACACATCCCTCATGTATCTGCAGTATTGGAACGTCTGCAGCGGTTCGATCTCTACGCAAAACTGGAGAAATGCTTTTTCCATACCACAGAAGTGGAGTTCCTGGGATATGTTATCGGTCCCAACGGTCTCTGTATGGATAAAAAGAAAACTCAAGCCATCAGTCAATGGGAGTCCCCCTCATGTGTGAAGGCCCTACAGAGCTTCCTGGGCTTTGCAAACTTCTATAGAAGATTCATCAAGAATTTCTCTAGCATTATCCAGCCTTTGACACTCCTTCTACGGAAGGGAGCCATATTTCAATGGACGGAACCAGCAGAAAAGGCATTTCAGACATTAAAAGATTGCTTCACCAGTGCTCCAGTGTTAAGACATCCTGATGCCTCACAGCCGTTCATTGTTGAAACCGATGCCTCGTATTATGCTATTGGAGGAATCCTTTCACAACGACACCCAGACACAGGCCAACTCCATCCTGTCGCCTTCTTCTCCAAGAAATTGTCAACCTGTGAGGTGAATTACAGCATCACCGACAAAGAGCTACTAGCAATAAAAAGAGCGTGTGAGGAATGGAGACATCACTTAATGGGGGCCAGACACACGGTGGAGATATACACTGACCACCGGAACCTTCTCTTTTAAAGAGTGCCAGAGCCTTGACCCCTCGACAACTCCGGTGGTCATTGTTTTTCTCGGACTTTGACTTCGTGATCAAATACCGACCAGGACCGCAAAACGGTAAGGCTGACGCGCTTTCAAGACCCCTGTCTCCTCCTACAGTCAGCCCGGACCCAGTAGAAGAACCACCCATAATTCTGCAGAAGGCTTCCTTCCAGACAGAAATAATGGCGCTGACAACCACGCATGGATTCTTGAAAGATGTGAAGAAACAGGTCGAAGGCCTAGATAAAGAAGCATGGGTCACAGAAGAACCACAACATCGCTCTGTCGTGGACGAGCTGTTATTTCATGATGAGCGACTGTACATCCCTGAAGGATCACTGCAACAACAGGCCTTACAATGGATCCACGACTCTACCTTGGGTGGACACATGGGAACACAGAAAACACTCCAAGCCATGTCTAGATACTTTTGGTGGGAATCACTTCGGAGGGATACCGTGAAATACATTTCGGAATGTTCTGTCTGTACGCAAGCCAAAACACTGCACCAGCGACCCAGCGGTCTACTCAGACCCATACCCACACCTCCAGCTCCTTGGCATACCGTGTCTATGGATTTTGTGGTGGAAATGCCACTTAGCTCTGGCCATGACACCATACTTGTGGTCATCGATCACTTGACCAAGATGGGTCATTTCATAGCCCTGACCAAGTTACCTACTTCGGCAGAACTAGCCATGTTCTTCTTACAACACATAGTGCGTTTGCACGGAATCCCTTCCGTCATCATCACCGATAGAGGGACCCAATTCACGTCCAAATTCTGGAAGGCACTATGTGCCGTCATGAAGATAGATGCTCGTCTTTCTACGAGTTATCACCCCCAGACCGATGGTAAAACAGAAAGATTAAACCAAACCTTAGAACAGTACTTAAGGTGTTTTACATTACTACAAGAGGAAGACTGGAGTACGCTTCTATGGACAGCAGAGTTCGCGTACAATAATGCACACCATTCTTCCTTGGGATGTTCCCCGTTCTTCTGTCTTAATGGATTTCATCCCAACTTGTTACCGTTCGAACGACCCGTAGCCTCTAAACTTCCATCAATCCAAGAACACCATGCACACCTCAAATTAGTGTTACACACTGCCAAAACACATTTAGAAGAGGCTCGAAGTCGTGATAAACAACACGCAGATAAAAAGAGAACACTAGAACCAGCCTATAAGGTAGGGGACAAGGTATGGCTTAGCACTAGACATTTGAAACTTAAGGGTAACAACCGGCTACAGCCAAAATTTGTGGGGCCCTATTCCATCGACAGCATTATAAACCCCGTAGCTATGAGATTAAAGCTCCCATCGAATTGGCGTATCCACCCTGTGTTCCACGTTTCCCTCCTTCGACCCTGTCTCCCTGGCACCAGATTACCCGTGAGACCGAATCCTGTGGAGATAAATGGGGAGGAGGAGTATGAGGTACAAAGCATCTTGGATTCCAAGTACATTAGGGGACAGGTACATTACCTCATTGATTGGAAGGGATATGGCCCTGAGGATCGCTCATGGGAACCAAAGGCCAACCTTCATTGCCCTGGTCACCTTAGGCGTTTCCACTCACGGTTTCCCACCAAGCCTGGTGGACCGCCGAGGCGTCGGTCAATGGGAGGGGGTACTGTCATGATTAGGCATAGATAGGACGGAGAGCGCACAGAGACACTCATATGTGTATATGTAAATATGAATGTTGTACTACATCTCCCAGAAATCACTGGGAGAGATTATCCGTTTCATCTGTGTGCTCAGGTACATAAGCCCCGCCTTTTGTTTCACTCGGGGCTTGTCACTCAAGTTCAAACTTCTTGCCAGTTAGCTGCTTCCTGCTACGCCTGCCGTTAGTGGCTGCCAGATATTCAACCACCCTCGTCTACCGAAGAAACCGGGGCCTTCCTGAATCCTATGAGAGATTGCCAGTGACTGCGGTGCACTGCATTTCCCCGACTGACTTCAGGCTCTGCCTTCAAAGTACGCGCTGTAGCGCGAGGAATCCTAAAAACGCTACTGCTCGCATTTACGCTGTAGCGCGACCGACCATTAATCTCAGACAGAAGGTCCGATCAGAAGACGCGCGCTGAAGCGCATTTCTACGTGCGTTCCCTGGGGGGCCAAGCCTTGTTCACAGTACACGCTCCGGAGTGTGAGGCAGTAACAGAGACAGGCTCAGAAAACATCCAAGAGCTGTTGAGAGGCTCGGAGTGCTTATTGGACTTTGTTTTCTCTTTTCCATCGAGCAAAAGCTGAATCGTGTATCATAGGAAAACGACTTCCTTGGGACTCCAGTGGAACTACTCACTGCTACCAGAGGATTATCCGACCTCAGATAAGTACCTCTAACCAGACTTAAAGACATGATGATTGATTCCTATTATTACCCCGTAGGAATCTTTTTGATTTACTTTTATATTAATAACTTGGCGTTTATGTTGGAATATATGCAGCAGCATTTCCTGTAAGTACCTTACACATATAGAAGCATTGATTATGGTAGCATAAAGGGGGAGCTTCATTGTATGTGTCCTTGTGTCTCACTTACAGGGCAATTGTAGGAATGAGGCCTACGACTCCCGAAGACTGCCTCGATACATGTTTTTCTGCTGCGACTTTATTGTTTCATTTGTCCCTTTTTTCCCTTTCCCCTACGGTGGTGAGACTAGTAGAGTGATACATATATACTCACTGGTGTTTCCATATAAAGGGAAAGGGTTAAACTAGCAACAACCACCGTTCCCGCTGTATCCGGCTTGAGAAAGGTTAGTGGTTAACCTACCTCTGTTGTGACACATATTTAAATAAATCAAGCGTTTTGAAGTTAGATGAAGATTCTTGTAAAATTTTAAATGCAGATATCACCTTAAAGGAGGTCCTGGAAGTAATTAATAATCTTAAAAGAGGTAAGGCAGCTGGGCCGGATGCCATTCCTAATGAGTTTTATGTAGCTTTAAAAGACTGTCTCGCACCTAGATTAACTGTCCTCTTCAATGCTATCTTTTTGGAGGGCCTTCCAATTCCTAAATCTTGGAATGAGGCGACGATTAGCCTGATACTCTTAGACTCCGAGTTCCGAGGCCACCGAAGTCATCTGCGGCGTACCACAAGGATCATCACTCAGCCCCACCCTCTTCAACGTCTACATGAGCCCCCTCGCAGCCATCGCACGCCAACACAACCTCAACATCATCTCCTACGCCGACGACACCCAGCTGATCCTCTCCCTCACCAACGACCCCACAACCGCCAGAACCAACCTACATGAAGGGATGAAGGACGTAGCCGAATGGATGAGGAACAGCCGCCTGAAACTGAACTCAGATAAGACGGAAGTCCTCATCCTAGGATCATCACCCTCCGCCTGGGACGACTCCTGGTGGCCCCCTGCCTTGGGCAACGCACCCAAACCAACGGACCACGCACGCAACCTGGGCTTCATCCTGGACTCCTCCCTCTCAATGACCCGACAAGTCAACGCCGTCTCCTCGTCTTGCTTCAACATCCTACGCATGCTGCGCAAGATCTTCCGGTGGATCCCCACCGAAACCAGGAAGACGGTCACCCAGGCCCTCGTCACCAGCCGACTGGACTACGGCAACTCCCTCTACGCGGGAACCACAGCCAAACTTCAAAAAGACTCCAACGCATCCAGAACGCCTCAGCTCGACTCATCCTGGACATCCCCCGACACAGCCACATCGCCGGACACCTGAGAGACCTGCACTGGCTCCCCGTCAGCAAGAGAATCACGTTCCGACTCCTCACCCACGCACACAAAGCTCTCCACAACCAAGGCCCCAGATACCTCAACGACCGTCTGACCTTCTACACTCCCACCCGCCAGCTACGATCGACCAACCACGCCCTCGCCGCCGTCCCCCGCATCCGAAGAGCCACAACGGGAGGAAGATCCTTCTCCTACCTGGCTGCCAAGACGTGGAACTCCCTACCCATCCACCTCCGCCTTACCCAGGACCACCTCTCCTTCAGGAAGCAACTCAAGACCTGGCTGTTCGAACAGTAGCGGACCCCCCTCCCCCAAGCGCCTTGAGACCCTCTGGGTGAGTAGCGCGCTATACAAATGATTGATTGATTGATTGATTGATTGATTGATTGATACTAAAACCAGGTAAAGACCCTTTGTATTGTGAGTCATACAGGCCAATCTCGCTCCTTAATACAGATTACAAAATCTTTACCCAGGTTTTAGCAAAAAGGCTTGGCTCCTTATCTGATAAACTTATTTATGAGGATCAGAAGGGATTTATTAAAGGCAGACAGCTACATGATCTTACACACCAACTGATCGGAGCCATTGATATCGCAACTCAAGAGAAAGTACCCTTGGCAATTTTTACATTCGACGCGGCCAAGGCATTTGACTGTGTTAATTGGTCATACTTACAAAAAGTCATCTTACATAATAACTTAGGTTTAAATTTCTCACGGGTAACAGCTAATATTTATTTGGCTCCTATGGGGAAAATACTCATTAATGGAAGCATTTCAAACAGTTTCCAAATTAAGAGAGGCACTAGACAGGGGTGCCCACTTTCACCCCATCTCTTTAATTTATATATAGAGCCGCTAGCCAATATGATTAGGACATCTAAAGAAATTCCCCCTTTTAGTTTTAATAACTGGGAGTTAAAGGTGGCATTATATGCTGACGATTTGATGATTTATTCGTGTAATTTAAACGAATCATGGAAGAGTATAATCAGCATATTAACAGATTTTGGGGAAATCTCTGGCTATCAAATAAACAATCATAAAACAGAGGTAATGCATTGGAACATATCTACTCCACAAATTGAGTCCAAGAAAAAAATCAAATATCTAGGGATCCAAGTTCTAAACAGAACTGATGTTATCGCCCAAGTAAACTTGGATTTAAAAGCTAAAGAGATGAGGAAATTATTGAAGTCTTGGAACTGTCTATCTCTTACCTTCATGGGGAGAGCTAATGTAATAAAAATGGCTATCCTACCGAAATTTACTTTTATTTTTAACACGATTCCTTTGGAGTTTAATTTACGGAGTCTAAGAAAAATACAGGGCGAAATAAATTCGTTTATTTGGGCATCTAAAAGTGTAAGGATAGCATGGAAGAAACTGTCCCAGAAGAAGAACCAGGGGGGGATAGCTAGCCCGGATCTTACGTCATATTACAAAGCTTTCCACTTTAAGAATATAAGGTGTCTCTTTCGAGACTATGAGTCATATTCTCCCTACTGGAAAGCAGTGACAAAATATGATCATTGTCTCTATAAGTTCGGACATCAAAAGTTCTTCAAGAAAATCAAACTAAAGGTGCCAAGAGCAGCATTTAAATTATGGTCAGACATAAGGAAACTGTGGCATTACCCATACTATAGCCCTCAAGCACCGATATGGAACTCACCAGGGACCCCCGAATGTCTGAAAGACTCATTAGCTCTTTCGTTGAAAAGGGTTGGGATCATCAAGTGGGGAGAGCTGTTGGAACATGGTAATTTAAGATCCTGGGATGAGTTAGTGGAAAGAACGAAGAATGGAATATCCAGGTTCAAATTCTACCAGCTGGTTAGCTGGTCTAAAGACCAAACGATCTGGCCAGATTATGTTGGGAGCCTGGAGGCCGAACTGCATAAAGATCCTGGGAAGAAAGAAGTATCGAAGTGGTATTGGCAGCTGGTGGAGAAGAAGGAAGGCGATAATGACACCCCAGACCTTAAGTGGAAGAAGATCTTTCCGGCTCAAGAAATACAGCAAGCCTGGCAAGTATCCTGCACTTTTTTATGGCACATTATAATTTCTACACCTCTCATGAAAAATCATTTGTTTACCTTGCACAGATCATATTGGACCCCTGAAAAGTTGTCAAAGATGAATATCCAGATGATTAAGAAATGTCCAAAATGCGGCGAGAGGAAAGCAAATGATATCCATATGTTTCATTCATGTCACTACCTTGACACATTTTGGAGTGAAATTGGTAAGATTATTGATGGAAGCCTAAATACAACCATCAAGGTAAGAACTTTCAATGTTATTTTTGGCATATTGGATATCGATGAATCCAATATCACGTTAACAAAGATGCAGAAATATCTTCTGTTTACATTTATCTTAATTGCAAGACGTGAGATCTGTATAAATTGGATCCTCCCTTTCCCTCCTAAGGTTGAGGACTGGGTTCGATATGTAGATAAATTTAGGAATATGGACAGAGCCAGAGGGGAATGTAAACGCACAAAACACTGGGATTTATGGGATACATATACACGGTAGGATAGGAAGGGATGTCCAATGATTTAAACTACAGCGATTATGGTCACCATGAGTTTTTACTGGGGCTGTTATAGTGATGCATCAACTCATGTAAAATGACAATGTTGGTATTAAGGCATGGCTTCCACCTCATCCTTGAGGGCGTCTAGTGAGAGGTGCCCCTGTTGCCTTCATAACAAGATCGCATAAATGAGGACAAAAAAAACAAAAACCTTCACTTCTTCAGTGGCGGTGCATTTTACTTGGACGTTGCTTTGTTCGTCATGCAAACCATTCAATTCTTGAAAAAAACAGCCAAACGTTCATTGATGTCAAACGGTTTTTCTGCCACCACTGTGCTGGCATTATCGAGGTCTGGCACCCACATCTTAACCCCAAACAGGCTCTCATAAGGAGTCCAACCACCCAGGGACTTTCTTGGCATATTGTTCAAAGCCTTCTGTACCCGATAGAGGTGATGCACCCAACAGAGACCACAGCCTAATACCCTTGCTGTTTAAGACTGCTCTAAGTCCCAGTTTTTCCCCTCCTCAACCGCATTTCCCTCAGTATGGTATTGAGACGAGAAACGCAGGGTCACACCCAAACTTTCCATGGCCTCTTTGTAAGCCCAAGAGCTAAATGCTGTAGGCTGATCAGAAAGTAGTGTGCCAACTGCTTTTGTCCCAATGAAGAATTGCAGATCCTTTATAACAGTTCGGGCGTCAGCCCACCGCTGTGGACATACCCGCAGGAATCCAATGCCATCAAGATGTACTTCTAAGCCCCATCTGATAATAGAGGGCTGCAATGGTCCAAATAAACATAAGCCAGAGGCTTGTTCAAAATCAAAAGAGGTGTCTGGGGTGGATGCGCCATGGTGGAACCCTTCATCTGCTGACAGATGTCACATCTCAGGACAAAGTCTGTGGTCTGTTTGTAAAGACCCGGCCACCAATAGCATTGCTGCAATAGTGAAATTGTAGCAGCCACCCCTGTATGTGCAGAAGCCAGGCCCTCATGTGCAGCCAGAATGAATCCCAGTCTGCGATCACTGTTTGGTATTACTCTGTCCTCCACTCCTGGAATCTGAGCATAAGGTGTGTTGTGTGCATCTAGCTCGTAGGAGTAATTGAGTGAAAAACCATTCGGCAGGTGTGTGTCTTTGCGTACAGCATTGTTGGCCACCATGATGTCTCTGTCTATTTTCGTATTCGAACGAGTTATTGCAGCCGCGGCGGTGCGAACCGTCACCTTTGTGGCTTCATCAGCTAGTGAATTCCCTGCAACGTGAACGCCAACACATTGATGACCAGACCTCGAAACGTCCTAAAAATGTTAATTGACCTGCAGGTCTAGTGACTTAAATCTACTCGATCTAATTATAATGCTCTTGACCCATAAACTGGTTTCAAATTACGTGATCCTAGGCAAGTATTTTAATTCACTGAGACGCCATTTTCTTCTTTATCACATATGAGAGCACATTGAAATACGTGAGTTCAGCATGTCTGCTGTACAGAAAACTCTTTTGCTTGATTTAATAGACTAAACTTTTGCTCCATATATAATACAAATCTAGCCACATATAGGATAGACATGACCTCTGTATTGCCTCAGTTCATTAACCGCATTGTCATCAGTGCGTGGGCAGGAATGTTTCTCAAATCATGTATAACAACTGTCACTTTTAATAAATACATAACTAAAGCATAAAGTAGCAGCACACTTTCATTTGCAATCAGCAGATTTTACATTGAAATGGCCACAGAATGTCCCACTGACATGTGGTTTTAAAACTATATAGTGTACAATGTTTGGAAATTTAGTTTCTGCAAATATTTGTCATTTGGGTATCACCATGAAAAGTGTTCTGATTTGTTTTGCTCCTACATAAATCATTGTTTGCATCACACTTTGGAATTACAAAAAAAGTTCTTTCATAATTCCTGATATATTTTGAAATACCTGTACTATTCATTTACAACCTGTTTAAATGTTGTGTTAGAAAAAAACTGACATTTTGCAGCCTTTTGTTTCACAATTATAGTCAGATAACTCACTTGACAAAAAGCACTAACTATAAGAAGAGAAAGAAAAGTAAACCCCATTTTCCAGGAACAGATAGGCAACAATTAGTAAAAAGACAAACTGACATTTGACCTCTGTCCTTGAACAGACAGCAAATGTGACAAGACAAAAACAAGATTTAAAGGCGTCTTTATTGCTCATTCACTTTTTGAATGAACAGAGCACCTGTTCCTTCCAGCTTAAGTAAACTCACCAGCACAGACGAGTAAGTGCTAAAAATAGCTCGACCTGATAAAATCTCACTCGCCATTGCGAGTGGGTGAGTGGATTTTTCAAGGCCTGATGACTCAATGTATGAATGACATACGCCTGTGGCAAGCATTCTTTGAGCTTCGCCCCCTGTTCCCAAAGAAACTTGTGCTTCACTGTGCAGCCTTTCGAGTCCCTGAACCATTCTGGCACCAATAATGAAGATACTCATAGGACTGCACACAGTAATACTGAATCACACACTATAAGTGTGGGGAATCCAGCATCTGTTCTGTAGTGCCAGTACTACAGCCTTAAGTTCTGCCAGCTGTGCAGTGCAACCACCTAGTGAATGTGTGTAGGTTTTTTCAGGATGGAATTTTCCATTGTACATGTAGCCTTTTACGACTGCGCATGCAGCTGAATATTGATGTTTGGTCCCTAAAGCAGGCTGAGCAGAACCATCAGTGTAAATGATATAGTCATAGCGATCTAGAGGCATAATTTCATTAGGTAGAGGATATTCTTGCTCGTACTGGAGAAATGCTTGTGTTTGTAATGTAGGGTCAAAACTGTAATCTACATCTGTTGCTGTGAGGAGTTTGCCCATTGTATCCATCTTGGATGTAGAGCTTTTACGTTTGTAACTCTTGCTCTGGTAACCGCCTCTAAGGTCAATACCGGTGTCACAACAATATTGCGTTTTCCTTGAGCCAGGGCACACTCTCTCACCACAGCAGTCTGTACTGCTGTCAGTATTTTTCAGTAGGTGCAAAACACATTTCTGCATTGGTATAGAGATGTGATTTATATGCAATCGGTACTGTCACCTTCTTTGAATGTGACATATGTGTACCCCGACTCACCCACGATTACACGGATCACCAGGTTTATTGTGTTTACACCTGTGTGCAAATGTTTGGAAGCTATCATGTCAGCTTGATTTCCGTGTGTTCATGTGTCCAGGGTGTCTTTGTAAAATCTGGACAAATTAGGTTGTAGAAAGGTTTTACCCGTTCTGAGTAATCAGGATTGTATGTTCTGCCAAAATTTTGAAATCCTAATATGGATTGTAATCTTTTCAGAGTCGTCGGAGGTTGGAGCAAAGCACATTTTTCTAAAAAATGCATTGCCAGGCTCTTGCCCTTACTTGATAGCTCGTATCCCTGAACAGGACACTGAGATGGGCAATTTTTGATGTTTTTAAATTGAATCTTTAGCCCATATGAGCAAACCCCAAGATTATGTGGTCTACTCTGGGCCAGTGTTCCATCAGGTCATCGTCTGTCAAGTATATGTCATCAACATATGAAAATGCCTGGTCATCAAAGTTTTCAAGTAATTCTGTGACTCAGGCTGCAAACAGCTGGGGAATATTCCTATACCCCTGTGGTAAACGGCAACATTGTTTTTGAGAGCCTAGTGCTGTGAAGGCTGTCAAATATCCGCTTCTGGGTGCTATATTTTGGCATAAAAATCCATTCAAGATGTCTAATTTTGTTTGGTACTTCTTCCGTGCGATGTTATTCATTAGTGTGGCATTGTGTGCATTTTGCACTGTGAATGTGCGAGTAGCTGTGTTCAAATGTTTATAATCTAATACTAGACGATATGATTGATCTGGTTTCATTACTGGAAACAGAGGATTATTCATTGAAGAGGTGCAACTTTCAATCACACCTTGATATTCAAGTTGTTTTAGAATTTCCCTAACTTGTTGTTTTGCTTAATTTTTTATTGGGTATTGTCTTTGAGGTTGTGGGGTTGTCCTCAGTGGTATATCATGATAAGGTGAACCGTCATCCCACCCCACATGATTGCGGAATAACGGAGGAGCCAGCGCTAAAGCCCACTCCCTGGCGAATGGGTATTTAATTAATTCTGGAACGAGGTCGGAGAAGGCAATCCATCAGGTTCTGGCGAACTATTGTGACTTCTGCTGCGCTGTCCAGCATGGTTAATGCCCATTCCCCACTCAGAAGCAGAGTTCTCAAAATCCGTGGCATACCTGACCTTTAGTCTAGCTACCTTCTTCTTTTTAAATTGATATTTTGATATTTTAGGCTTGTCTTCCTGTTTTATTATATATTCAGATGAGGATTGTGAGTCCTATCTTGATTTCACGTGCTCTTCTGATCTGCACTCTGACTGTCCTCCTTTCTCCAAATGTTTATTGAATGAATCCTGAAAGGAACGAGAGGAACATGTATCAGTATCCGATACCTATCAGGTGGTTTAACATTAGCAGGGTTTACGTAAATTGTAAAGTTTTTCAGTAGATTCCTGTGTAGGAGACCCACCCCGTGATTTTGTTTTTCCTTGTTTTTCTTATTGTCCCACTTCTTCTTCGTTGAAGAATCGGGTGCTAGCTTAGAGTTATCCTTTTCAGAATTACTCTTCAATTGTGGTTTTCCTGGTCTGACTCCCAAATTATCTCTACCCAGTGTAGCATAGGTTTCTTCGATAATTTTAGGTAATTCTGTGTCAGGACCGGAGGCGAGGCTTATGCATACTCTCTTCACCCTAATCAGAATAGCAGCCATTTTTTACAAGATACAGAAAAAAACTACTATTCCCATGAGGCCTTGGGAATACCATAACAGTTCAAACAGTTCCGCAACCAATATCAAGAGTCCAAACAACAGCCAATCAGGACTCCCGATGCTCCAACATAGTCCTTCACTTATGTCCTCACGTCCTCTTTCTTCGCTGCTCACAGCCAAGATAAGTGCTTTCCTCTTACCTGAGTGCTTAGATGGTTGTACTGTTGTCTTCCTAGTCACTGTCTTGGGGTTATAACGGCGTATTCAGTGCTTATATAGCGGTACTGTTGTTTCCCATTCACTTTCTTGGGATTATAGCGATATTATAGCTGTGTATTATTTGTTTCCTTGTTTATGCTACTGAGCGCCGCGGGACCGCTCTGCGCTCTCTATGCGACTGTTCTGTGGTGTGGCTCCATGGTGCGGTCCTTCGCCCACTAGGTGGCGCCTTCTCGACGCGTCTTCTGGCGCGCTACTCTCAGTCCCTCAGATCGGGTTTGAGATCGCGCGCCGCAGCCTGGAGCCAGACAAGCCTGGAGAGTGACGCCACTGATCAAAGGGACCTGTAGCCCATGTGGGCCTTATTATTACTGTGACTCGGTGGCCTGTATTCTCTCTTCTCAGCATCAGCCCGTTCGGCCTTTTTCAGCACGATCCCAACCCCGCGCGGGGTATAAGCCTGCTAATAGGCATAACGCTGTATACTGTTTGGGACCCCTCCTCCCAGGCTTTCTTCCCTAGTTATTTTACAAGCACCAGGAGAGTGTGTCCCAGGGCTTAGAACCCCCCCCCCAATCTTGTTGGCTGTCCCCCAGCCCTACCATTGCACTGATTGGCCTGATTAGCCCTCAGTGGGTCCTTTTCAATACTGTTTACCACACAAAGGTGTTTTCTACTGTAGCGCTCATACTATGATGGAGGGCTTTGATGAAACACAGGGGGATGGGGACCCTCTTGACTACCTTCCTTTTGATGATAACTTCTATGAGGCAATGGAAGCCTCAATCTACAGGGCATGCGCAAAGTTGGTGAATTCAGCACCTTAGGCCCCTGAACCCCCAGGCCCTGCCCACCCGTCTGCCCCTGATGAGACCCTAGTTAAACGCCCCTGCCAAGAAGGCGTGGATCATGATGCTTTCGAGCGGCGAAAGCATGCTTTTCTGATTCAGGACCCTGCTCCTCCTATCTCCTATCCCTGTTCCTCGTATCCCTGGCCTCAGTTTTGAACCCCCCCTCCCTCCATGTCCCCGGATCCAGATGACCCTCATGGGGATACTGACAATGACTAAGGTCCAGCACAACCCTGGCTCTCCTCTTCCAACTCCCCTCCTGATAAGCCTGCCCCAGCCCCCGGATCAAATCTCTTAGACCCTGACGACATCATTCTTCCCAGGTCAGAGGATTGAGCCCCTGTCAAGAAGGTGGCCACATATGTGGCAGCGAGAATTTGCAAGCCCCTCGAGAAAGAAGCTTGTAGCTGCCCTAGGGAGGAGTGCCCCCACGCTTCACTAGAGGGAAAGGTATCCTTAACCCCAGAGCTTGACCCCACCATGGCCAAGCTTATGAAGGATCCCAAAAAGGGGATCGGCAGGTCCTGGCGGGCGTGCCAGGACAAACTCCTCCATGCCCTCGGCCCGTTGACAAAAATGTTTGACATGGCCGAAGACGCAAAGCCCTCAGGCTCCATCATTTCCCCTGACATACTTTCTGGCTGAGCGCAACAAGCCGTTATATTTCTTGGCAATGCCAATTGCGCTTCGTCAGCAGAATGCCGGCGCTCATTCCTGTTATGTTATGTTAATTGATTTTTATATAGCGCATAATCACTGGCAGGTCTCTTAGCGCTTTAGAGAGAGTGGCCAAAGACCACTAGCGGTTACATAACAGCGCAAGGAAGGGGGATTAGACTGTGTCCAAAGCCTCCCTAAACAGGACCTCATCAAAGTAGACCCTAAGTTGGGAGACCTGGCTGTCTCGGAGGCCGGTTCAGTTGCCCAAGGGGTCTCTTTGGGGAGCCCTTCTTAAAGGAGTTGGGAAAATTTGTAAACACAATTACATCTTTAGATAAGGCCCAATCGTTCATCAAGTGAGTTTTTCACCCTCGTGTTTTCCACGGGGCCAGGCAAGGCAGGGGCCGCCTATCCAGATGAACAACTTGATGTGCTCCTATTGGCTCAATGTCCACACCAGCTGTCGCTTCAGCTTCAGTTAGCGTTTACCTTGCTGCAGGATCTTGGGTTTGTCATCAACGACAAAAAGTCTCTGCTAATTCCCTCTCAATCGGTCACTTTCCTGGGCTTCATAATCGACTCAACCAAGGCGTCACTGACCCTTCCAGCTTGCAAGGTTACGAAAAAACGGCACGGCTTACGGAAAACCGTGGCGAGACCTCCTGTATCACTGAGACAGATTCCCCACCTGGTAGGTCTGCTCTTGTCTTCAATCCAAGCGATTTTCCCAGGGCTGTTGCATTATCCTGCGCTCCAGTGGCTGAAGGCTGCCCATCTGAGGAAGGGTCTCAGGTAGTCGCAGAAGGTAGTCCTCTCAACGGAGGAGAAAGATGAAATTGGTTTTTGGCTTACCCATATGGACGCCTGGACCAGGAGGGCAATTTTCGGCTCGACCCCAGACTTGAATATAGAGTCCAACCCAGCCGGTCTGGCTGGGGCGCATGGTGTGGGGAGTTCTCCACAGGAGGCCTGTGGTCCACTCAGGAGCAATCTCTACACATTAACTGTTTGGAACTCTTGGTAGTTTCCTTCGCTGTCCGGTGCTGAACCCGGGACAAGATTCAGTTGCGTGTTCTGAAAATAGACAATATCTCGGCGGTTCAATATATCAACCACCTGGGGGTTACGCGCTCAGAGGCGCTGTCGGATCTAGCGACCAGTTTCTTGCAGTATTGCCTAGACCAGTGTTTCCCAAACTGTGGTCCGCGGACCCCCAGGGGTCTGTGACACATTCCCAGGGGGTCCGCAGGCAGCAGTTTTAAAAGCACTGCAAAGTTCCTTCTATAATTAGTAGTTTTCGAGCAACAATAAACCTGTCAAGATAATACCAGTGATTAATGTACCTGCTGGAGTGAGATGAGTGTTTTGTCCAGTGGCAACTTTGAGTTGTCTAATGTAGCACAGAGGGTTGATATGCCTACTGCAAAGAACGTGTACCATGCATTTTAAAAAACAGTATTTTATGTGCATAGGTGAGTGGGTTACTGTTCTTGTCAGAGATTCTTTTGTTACTGTGCAGTTCATAAGTGACAACCGTAATCTAGCACAGTGACCTATAAACTTTCATCAAAGAGCTGCTTGCAAATTGCATGGTACAAGTTAGTATCTTATGTTTTTTCCCCAGTCTTTCATTATCCTGATGCTGCTAAAAAGGTTTATTTGGGTGGAAATACATTTTTATTGTTAAAGTCAATGCTAACCACTGTGTTATGTTCTGAATCACACGTTTGTGCTTCTCCAGACCAAGCACTCTTTAAAAATGCCGCCTACCAGTATGAATGACATGTGAATCCTACACCTTGTAGTCCCCTTTGCCTTATGTAACATTTTCTATACACTGATTTACACGTATGATTCATTGTCTCTATATGTGTGTAATGTAAAGTACTCAGACATCCTACAATGGTACGAGAGACGCTATAAAACAAATGAAATACATGTGACAACCGGGCTATGGAGAGATGAGAGGCACTGTTGGAGGGTGATAATAAGGGAACCATTGAAGAACCCCAACAAAGATTGTCGTATCCTGGTGCATAGTAAGGACTTCACTTACTATTCGTTAAAAGCTAATACAATTCAATATATAATGATAAATGTGTTTTAGACTGCACCATGGTTTCCTAAATGTTTGGGGGAGAGCCTCCCAAAGCCCCCTTTGTAGTAGTCAGGCTCACTCACTGCACTTGGTGTGCACTGTATGGGGACTGGCCTGAAAACATTTGCCAGGGCTGCTTTGGGTTTCCAGTCTGGCCCTGGCAGGAGCAGGAGTCTTGTACTGCGAAATAAAACCAACCATTTAAAAGTTAGTCACAGAGATGCAGCACCAACCTTCCCATTAAATTTTTTGTTTTTTGCAAATTCTTTCAATATAAAATACTAAGGGGGATATTTACAACAGAAGTGGGGAGTGTGTCGTTAGCCTCCTTTGCTTAACGACACGCTCCGCCACTTCAGAACACTGCAGGACTGCACCATACTTACAAGAATATGGTGCAGCCCTGCGTTTCCTCCCGTGCTGGCGCTACACTTAGCAGTGTAGCAGCAATGCAGGCACCCTTGCACCATAGTGCAAGGGTGTTTGCGTGCAGGGGAAGATTGTTTATGTACAGAAAGGTCCCCCTTCCTGCACACAAACAATATTGCAATGCAGTTTTGTCACTTCTATGTGTGCTGCTTAATGGAGCACACATGGAAGTTACAAAATGCCATTTTTGTAAAAGATTGTTAATGTGCAGGAAGGGTCACATTCCTGAACATAAACAATCCAACGCGTTTTGCTTTTTCCATTTGTGCTGCACAAGGCAGCACACATGGAAAAAGCAAAAACGAGGAGAAATAAAGCATTTCTCCTTGTTTAGCCAAGTTAAGACCAGGTTTTCCCTGGTCTTAATTTTGGCGCTGCATCCTATTTACGCTGCCGTGGTAAATAGGGGGCAGCGTCAAAATTAATGGGTGTTGCGGTGGAACGCCCACCGCAACACCCACTGCCCACCCCTTTCACGCTAAGCATTGCATGAAAGGGGGCCTTATTTACAAAGCAGTGTTAAGCCACGTTGCTTAACACTGCCTTGTAAATAAGGCGAAGCACCTATCGCCAAGGGATCGTCACAAAAAGTGACGTTCCCATGGCAATAGGGGCTTGTAAATATGCCCCTAAAATCCTCAGTAATTTGAGTATTTGTTTTGTGTGCACGTGTGTTTATTTTTTTTTTTAATTACTGTTTTAATGTTTGAAATTTAAATCATACAAATTGCTTGGGGGTCCCCGGCTTCCAGTGGTGACTCAATGGGGGTCCTCAGGAGTCAAAAGTTTGGGAACCACTGGCCTAGACCACCAGATTTCGGTCTTGGCCGAATACCTGCCAGGGTAGGGCAACCAGGTGGTGGACTGGCACTCAGCAATTGTCGGAACTCCAGCCTTTGGAAACTTCACCGGAAATCTTTGCGTTACTCCACCGCACCTGTGATCTCTTTTCAAAAGATCTATTTGTCTCCAGGTTGGATCATCAACTACCCAGATTTGTCAGTTGGAGGCCGGACCCTCTGGCGGTTGCCATGGATGCGTTTCCCCTGTTCATGATGATCACTTCGGTTTTGGCCTAGATCAGACTCCAGGAAGCAGAGTAGGTGGTTGTCACCCCGATTTGGAAGTGTCAAGTGTGGTTTCCGGTTCTTTTGGAACTTTCTTTTGATTTCCCAATCTGTCTCCGCCTGTTTCCATCACTGCTCCTCAGTCTGGAACAGATTATACATCAAATGTTTTTGGACTGGTCCCTCTCTCTGATGACATGGCGGATACAGGGGCAGGCGGTCCATCCCGGGCCTTTCAAAAGAAGCTGAGTATCTCCTCTCTAGAGCCTGGGCAGAGAGCACGGTTAAGTGCTACAAGTCAGCCTGGATGAGATGGTCCAGTTTGTGTGTGTGATTGGGTTTTGATCCCATAGTTCAAGACGTTGTTATGGTACTCAATGTTCTGGCTACATTGGCATCAGAGGGGTTGGCCTATTGTTCCATCAACACCTTCTGGTCAGCCATTTCAGCAGGTCATGTCCCGGTAGACGGCTCTCCTATTGGGGAACACCCATTCGTATGTTGTTTGCTTCGGGGGTCAGGTTATCCATTCCCCCGGAACCCAGGTACTTCACCCTTTGAGATGTTAATCAGGTGCTCAGCCTATTTCTGTCCCGGCAACCTAATAGGCTTTTGTCAAGGAAGGAGGTCTCTGCAAAGTTAGCGATGCTCTTTTGCTTGATATCTTGTAGACAGGTGTCCTACGTCCCTCTGAAGTATCCTTCATGGTCAGCAGGTGGACAAAATGCCACACAGAGTAATTTCCTATCCGGCCTTCCCAGATGTTCCGAAACTGTTCGTGGTGCAGTGTCTCAAAGCGTACGAGGAGATGTCAGAGGAATTCAGTCTGCCGGGAGAACGGCAACTTTTGATTGCCCTTAAGAAGCCGCTTAAGGCGGTCTCTTCGCCTACTAAAGCTCTCTGGATAAATTGGGTAATGCAGGAAGCCGGCATTGACTTGAAGATCTTTGGGGTGTATTCGGCCCATGGAGCAATGGCTTCAAAGGCCTTCAGTCTGGGCATGCGTTTGGAGGACATCATGAACTTGGCAGACGGGTCATCGGATTCTACCTTTAAGAGATTTTATTTCAAGCCTGTGCTTGACATGGCCCACTTGGTGGTGGAAAAACGTTGAAAATGCATAATCCTCGCCTCCGGTCCTGACATAGAATTTCAAATTTCCTAGCTATCGTAAGGGAAAGTTTCTATCAAAGACCTGGAGGCGAGGATTATCCCACCCTGGGATTATGATCCAAATTCCCGCCTGTGACTCGTAAGTAATATTGGTTCATTTATCCTCAGAAATGTGCATATTTGGTTCCTCATATTTGGATTTTGTTGTTACTGGATGCAATTGTTGCATGTAATTGTCTTATCTGCTGTTGTTTATTGAGGTATGTTCCAAGTTTGTGGAACTTGTTGGGATGATGGGTACTGATTCTATTTCAGGGACAGGAGCCAATAAGCAGGAGGCTTGATTTCAGGATATCGGCTTGGCTCACATGACGAAAGAGGACGTGGGGAAATAAGTGAAAGACTATGTTGGAGCATGGGGGGTCCTGATTGGCTGTTGTTTGGACTCCTTTGATATTGGTTGCTCAACTGTTTGAACTGTTATGGTATTCCCAAGACCTCATAGGAATAGTAATTTTTTCTGTATCTTGTAAAAAATGGCTGCTGTTCTGATTAAAGCAAAGAGAAAATGCATAATCCTCGCCTCCGAGTCCTTAATAGAATTGAAACTTTCCGTTACGATAGCTAGGAAATTTTACATTTTCGGTCCTGCTGGGCAGGAGTCAAATCCCTTAGATGATGGCGTATAGCTAACGCTGTTGCTTCCCCTTTAATGTTACTCAACATTATGGCAGATACTGCAGCAAAATTACCCATCAGTTTCTTCCCTAAATCCAGGGCAGGTGCTGCCCCGTGCTCATTCTGTACCTGTTTGAATACCTCAGGTAGAACCGCCAACCATATGTTCTGGTATATACTGCAGCGAAGACTTTACCCAAGTGGCACAATCCTCTACCCAGAGAGCCACCCCCATTCGCAAGCAAATTGTTAGTATCCTGTGTTTTTCCTGTGGGCCCATATGAAGAAACACTGCCTCAAGCTGGTTTGTTTTTTGTGCGATCCAAAACAGAATTCCTTCTCTTTTGGTGGGAACTTTTCCCATTACTGCATTCAATGTTTGATAGCTAATGCCTGCTGTAGCTAATTGTGGTGCTACCGCTTGAACAGGTCGCACAGGAGCGCGTGTTAATGTTCATATCACGAATTGTGTAAGACTTCTGTATATTGTTACTAGATTATTATATAATCCCCGCAGCTGGCCTGCGGTCAAACGATCAATACCGGGATGCGGTGTGCAACCAGCTAGGACTGGCCATGTCCCCCCCTCATTGCTGAGTGGGCCCGGTCTCACGTCTTGTATACTATAGGGTTGGCGCTCTTCAACTAATTAGCATGTTCTTGGTTGGTTAGAGGGATTTCTATCTCCTCATAAGGAGTGTATTTCTCTGGTATTCTGCATACTTCAAATTTGTGAAATACCTGTGTAGCATCATCTACAGCAGGGAATTTAACCCAGGAGTAAAACACCTCTGTTCTAAATGCCTCGTGTGCCTCTACCACAAAGGTAACATCCCCACCTTCTAGTGTGAGGCCATGTTGTAGTAGTCTTAGAGTGACTGCATGTCTGCAGTTCTTCGAAATATTTTGTTCCATGTTATGTAAGAAAGGAATCACAGAGTTCGGCTAACACAGTGGGAACAATATCCTTTCAAACTTGAATTTAACCACACCAATACATAGGGTATACCTACTCAGCTGAGGAGGATATTCCCTACCACCACGGACATCTCCGGTTTAAAAGTTGTGTAGGGATCTCTGAGGAAGCACGATTGAACTACTCAGTTGATCCATACAAAATAAGAAACCAACCAACATTGGCGTCACCATGTTGTGTAGTTTCCACTAATCAGTAGAAACTGAGCGTTTGTGAACAACATAATCTTAGGACGGTGCCAGATTGATTTTATGTAGCCCTGCAGGATTTGTTGTCCCATGGACCAGCTAGCTCACAGTGCCACTGTTAGCCCCCCTGAACTTAAATAGGGAGCGAACAGTTCTGGCAACTACTGAACATGACAACCCTGTTCACTCAGGAACTGTGGTGACAGACCTAGAACCTTTCGCTCAGACGCTCGTGCTCTCTTTCGCTCAGAGAAATATACAAAGAATACACGAAGGGACGTTTTTCAATATTTATTGAATCGTAGACATTCTTGTATAGAAAATATGTGCTGCAATTTTTAATAGACAGAAGCAGACACATTTTATAATGAATGTCAAAACAGTGAATAAAACGAAGAGTTCCACCATCTTGTTGAGACAACTTATATATGCATACATTTACAGTATTATAACAATCTAGCGTACTCCTATGATGCAAACCCTAACCTACGTGTCTAGGGTGTGAATTTGTGGTCTGCCAAGAAGCCCCCTTCTGGATGATGTAACCCCTTTACCTGGTGGTAAGAGTGTCGGACCCCGTCTTGGTCATGAACTGGACACCCCTCACGGAGATGTCAGTCAGCTGCTGGGCGTAAGCTTCAGCAATCGGGGCCTTGCATATAATGCCAAGTCATTGTGATAGTGTTCCCACGAAGTCCTTTGTGTCAGCAAGGTCGTTGTTTTGTCGAAACGAACCCAAGTGTCACAAATGCTAATATGTGTCAAAAGTCGATGTGAGAAAGTGAAGGAAACTTTAGGAAAAAGACCGTGTATATGTAGAAATGGCACTATTTCCTACCAGGCCTAACCCGGGCACATGACAACCCCACCTGTAATACGCCTCTTGGAGAAGATGTACGCCATATTGGTCTAGACTTTGTCAAAGGAGTTAAAGGCAAAGACATGCTTTGAAATCTCTTTGAAGAACTGGTCCTCAAAAGAGGGCCAAAAGAATCCATCTCCGCTGAAAGAAACTTGTAAGCAAATTTGCTGTCCATGCACAAGGACATACTTTTGCCATTCAGCATTAATAGAGGCTTCTGACCCGCAGAGAAACCACAAATTTCAGTGAGCCCAACCTCTTAGGGTAGGAAGATAGAGCAGATCAGTGGAGGAGGCAGCGTTTTCCAACGTGTCAGGCAGTGTCACTAGAGGGCCCAGAAGTTTAGTAAATGTTCTTGGTTCCAGGATAGAGTGTAATCTAAGTCTTTTCTAATATCCCTGCTAAATCACAAACAAAAGTACACCAAATTTTAATCATCCTCTGGGGTAAAGCAAGACAAGACTTGTCAAGAATCGAAGGCCTCAGGCATTGAGTCTAGAGGGTTGATCTGGGGCCCTAGTCCAAAGGGTGAGCAAGCCTGCAATTGTTAATTTTAGGCCACATGTTGAGTAGGGACCTCTCCATAGACTTTGGATGCCATAGTTTGGCTGCGTCAAAAAGCAGTTGTCCTTCAAGGACCAAACAGGTGGCAGCAGATAATTACAGTGGCACTTCCTGGGAGTAAGAACATGACAGTGCCAGTAGCAGTTCCTCATAGAAGACTATATCACCCACCTCCTACATGGTCCAAGCTGGCCATCTGAGAAGAAGTGGTTAAGTCAACTGAACTATAACCAGAGTGTCTATGCTTAGCATCATCAAGAGTAGGAGTGGGTCTCGGACTGAAAATATTAGGTATCAGCAAATCTAGAACCTTTTAACACCATCATGAAAGTGGACCATGGCATTACGGCAGCCCTTAAGTTGGCATAGAGGGTTCACTAGAGTCTTCATGTGCCTGGGGTGTGGCCTTCGGGAGAATGAAGCAGGTGAACTTGTCGCGGTTAGAGGAAACAACCTCAGGACGGGAGGACTGCCATGAAGACGCTAAGTACTGAAGGGCAGTCAATCAATCAATCAGTATTTATAGAGTGCGGCAAATCCCCCGTGAGGGTCTCTAGGGTCTAGTACGAAGAAGTGCTTTCAGGAATCAAGGGACATAGTCTCTAGATAAGGGAGATTATAGGGGAGCGCAAGGGGAACACATCCAGTATCATGTTTGTTATATGACATAATAAATGGGGGGAGCAACAGGACTGCCACCAGATGCTACTGCTGCAGAGCAGAGGAAGTTACACCTTCCCTAGAAAATGATGACCAAAAAAGATGATGACTAAAAAGACCAGTAAAGCCTATGGAGAGGACTTGTAATTCTCCACTCTTTATCAACAGGGAGAACGAAATGCCACTAAGTCACAAAATTACTGGATTTCACTGCACTTTTTTTTTAAATGATTGCAGAAGCTTTAAAAAAGGGCTGGGGCAGGATGGGGTACCTGTAACACAACTGATTACTCAAGTTAAATAGTTGCCACTAACTTCCCATAGCTAGAGCGCTGATGGCAATGTTCAGGAGCAGGTTGTTTCGGAGGAAGGGTCACCTGCACAATGACTCAACGATCCATGAATCACATGTGCGTAAGCGGCTAGGAGGTGCTTAACAGAACTGGGTATCAGAAGCTGTGCGGAGAACGCCTACGGGTTGCAGAGTAGGAAAATAACTTCTGCACACTCAAAGCAGTAAAAAAATGCTTTGCCACTGGGAAGACAATAGAAAAAGCATGAAGGTAGGCTAAATATTCAGCAGTTGTTACCGTGTCCGTGCTTGGGATGGGAGCCCCACAGAGAAAGCAAATGACAAGGATGGAGACATCCAGGGACAAGCCTGTTTTGTGGGGGCACTGCAGGCCAGCTACACCAGCTGTGGCATGGAAGTGCACTCCTTTTAAGGCAGTTGTGGACATGTGATCGAGCAAAATGCTGTCATTCACAGTGCAAGCCAGCCAGTGGATGAAGTGGACTGGTCAGTGCTCCATGGTGGATGGAAGTAAAGTTTAAAAGGCACCTGATGAACCGACCTATGGATGTAAAGGGCTGACCGAAAGGTGCAGTACGCCTGAGCTATATATATATATAAATATATATATATAAATATATATATATATATATATCAATAACTCCGTCGATTCACAGCAGTTACTCCACAGACGGAAACGGACCACAGTTTTGTGCTTAAAGCTTCTTTATTGCTCGGTCGGCTTGACGCGTTTCGGCTCAGACGAGCCTTGATCACATGACACAGTAACAAAGTAACCTTTCCTTTTTAAAGTGACAAGTGCCTGTTGTGAAATACCACGTGTGCAAAACGGTTAATAGACATAAAAGACACACCTCGAAAAAATATGGTTATAACTATGTTCAAATTCATAAAAGTCATAAATAATGTTTTTTCATGTTGATAAACATTTTGCGGCTAGCATGTCATTATGGTAATTCATTTGATTAAGGCATACAGCAAATGACATTGAAATAAATTAATTTGATTTATACAGTTCTTAATATCACGTTTAAATACGTTTTTCATGGCGCCACATCATTTAATAATTAGAGATTTATACAGTTCTTAATATCACGAGGGTTGATCTGGGGCCCTAGTCCAAAGGGTGAGCAAGCTTGCAATTGTTAATTTTAGGCCACATGTTGAGTAGGGACCTCTCCATAGACTTTGGATGCCAATGTTTGGCTGCGTCAAAAAGCAGTTGTCCTTAAGGAACAAACAGGTGGCAGCAGATAATTACAGTGGCACTTCCTGGGAGTAGGAACATGACAGTGCCAGTAGCAGTTCCTCATAGAAGACTATATCACCCACCTCCTACATGGTTCAAGCTGGCCATCTGAGAAGAAGTGGTTAAATCAACTGAACTATAACCAGCGTGTCTATGCTTAGCATCATCAAGAGTCGGAGTGGGTCTGGGACTGAAAATATTAGGTATCAGCAAATCTAGAACCTTTTAACACCATCATGAAAGTGGACCATGGCATTACGGCAGCCCTTAAGTTGGCATAGAGGGTTCACTAGAGTCTTCATGTGCCTGGGGTGTGGCCTTCGGGAGAATGAAGCAGGTGAACTTGTCGCGGTTAGAGGAAACAACCTCAGGACGGGAGGACTGCCATGAAGACGCTAAGTACTGAAGGGCAGTCAATCAATCAATCAGTATTTATAGAGTGAGCAAATCCCCCGTGAGGGTCTCTAGGGTCTAGTACGAAGAAGTGCTTTCAGGAATCAAGGGACATAGTCTCTAGATAAGGGAGGTTATAGGGGAGCGCAAGGGGAACACATCCAGTATCATGTTTGTTATATGACATAATAAATGGGGGGAGCAACAGGACTGCCACCAGATGCTACTGCTGCAGAGCAGAGGAAGTTACCCCTTCCCTAGAAAATGATGACCAAAAAATATGATGACTAAAAAGACCAGTAAAGCCTATGGAGAGGACTTGTAATTCTCTACTCTTTATCAACAGGGAGAACGAAATGCCACTAAGTCACAAAATTACTGGATTTCACTGCACTTTTTTAAATGATTGCAGAAGCTTTAAAAAGGGCTGGGGCAGGAAGGGGTACCTGTAACACAACTGATTACTCAAGTTAAATAGTTGCCACTAACTTCCCATAGCTAGAGCGCTGATGGCAATGTTCAGGAGCAGGTTGTTTCGGAGGAAGGGTCACCTGCACAATGACTCAACGATCCATGAATCACATGTGCGTAAGCGGCTAGGAGGTGCTTAACAGAACTGGGTATCAGAAGCTGTGCGGAGAACGCCTACGGGTTGCAGAGTAGGAAAATAACTTCTGCACACTCAAAGCAGTAAAAAAATGCTTGGCCACTGGGAAGACAATAGCAAACCATGAAGGTAGGCTAAATATTCAGCAGTTGTTACCATGTCCGTGCTTGGGATGGGAGCCCCACAGAGAAAGCAAATGACAAGGATGGAGACATCCAGGGACAAGCCTGTTTCGTGGGGGCACTGCAGGCCAGCTACACCAGCTGTGGCACGGAAGTGCACTCCTTTTCAAGCAGTTGTGGACATGTGATCGAGCAAAATGCTGTCATTCACAGTGCAAGCCAGCCAGTGGATGAAGTGGACTGGTCAGTGCTCCGTGGTGGATGGAAGTAAAGTTTAAAAGGCACCTGATGAACCGACCTATGGATGTAAAGGGCTGACCGAAAGGTGCAGCACGCCTGAGATATATATATATATATATATATATATATATATCACAAAAGACGCTCCTTCCGACTTCAATGGACCCGTGAGAAGTGGCGTGCTCACCGGCGGAGCAAGCCGGTAATGTCAATATCGAAAACCACCAATATGCACGCTCTCAGAAACAAGGAACTCCGTAGTAATAATCCACAAGTTGTTTATTCACAACGCGTTTCAGGGCAAAACCCCTTGATCACGTGAAACGTGCACACGTAAAGGGTGACTAATAAAGCATTCAATACAGTCATAGACATAATCGTAGGACTACTGCGTATTTTGTTCCCTGCAAATAAATGGCAGACGAATACCGTGTCTCCGGTATTGGGGTATCCCGCACTATTTGCTTGCTCCGGCGTAATTGCCGGTATTCGTCTAAAAAAGTAACTTGACGAATATTACGTTCTACTATGGGGATATTTTCCACCGAAATGTCTGATTCAGTCTCACTGAGTGATGAGGCTATCACTGGGAAATTTTCCGTAGGAGTTGTTCTCTCAATGGTACCCTGCTCCTTATACAGATGGTCATATTTACGGCTAAAGGTTAAAATTCGGCCGCTATCGTAGTCCTCAAATATGACAGCATAATTGGGGAAAGTATTCCAATCAGACCCAACATCACATACAGGAGGGGTACGAATATCAGGGACATGCTAGTCCATAGTGACATCACGGCATACCCAAGTAGGCATGATCATGACCTTAAGGGTTTCTTTCCTTGTGGCATTGTAAAGCTTGTAAAAACAGCAGTTACCGCAGGAAGGTCACATACAATGGGATTAACAAGACCATAGACCAGTTTCTCACATGTAGTACCACTTTTGTAATTTATGCAATAGAATGTCCTTGTGAACTCTGGTACATTGGCAGTACCACACACATGGCCAAAAAGCGCATCCTCGAACATAGCAGGGCTATTACCAATTTCGATGCCAAATACCCTGTAGCACGCCATTTCCAAGAGAAACATTATTCCAACTCTTCTTTGCTCAAATTCTTCATCCTGGAACAGGTTGCAGGAAACTCCAGGGGAGGTAACAGGGTGTTAAAACTTAGACAAAGAGAGTCTAGAATGATTTTGCAGTTCCAAACTAAGACACCGGGTGGGCTGAATTTTGACCAAGAAATGGCTATTCATCTCAAAGATAACTGAGTGTGTTGCCACTTGAGTTAGGATACTCTAATTTTATCTCTATTTTATAGCTTTCTTACTCCTTTTGTGCATTAGATTGTAATTTTATTATTTTTATTTTACGTTTTGATATTTATTGAGTGATGTGGACAACTTGTGATGCTAACATGTGTTCTAATTTTCTTTATTTTCAGGAGGAAAGGAAGGGGCCCCCCTCACCTGTAATCACTTTCACGGGCCACCTACCCTTTTCCCCTTATCATCACTGTCACGGTCCTGAGACTGGGTAACTATGTTTCATTTGATTTGTCATCTCAGCAATACAATCATATTTTGCTGGACTTGTGACTACTGCCTGAAGTGTGTTAAAGTACGTGCTGTCTCATGGTAATTGGCACAACTGGGCACTTGCCCGTAATCTGTTAGTGTTTGTGTAAAAATGGGCACTGGCCCGTCATCTTGTAGTCAGACTTTGCGGACACGTTACCCCTGTCGTGCATTCTGTCTCACCAGGGCACTTACCTAGCCAAGGTATGTTTATTCTGTACCAATATATTGCATATTTAATTCCTTTATTTGGAGACAATGTTTATAATACCTTGAGTTACAGACTGCCAGTAATTCAGTATGTGTAGATGTTCACTCATTGCTTTATTGCATCTTTGCACAGCCCGGAACAGCGTGGGTATAACTACATGATTGTGTTCTCATGTTTGCATTTCATCCGTTCCAATATGTCTGCCATTTATTTGCAGGGAACAAAATACGCAGTAGTCCTACGATTATGTCTATGACTGTATTGAATGCTTTATTAGTCACCCTTTACGTGTGCACGTTTTACGTGATCAAGGGGTTTTGCCCTGAAACGCGTGGTGAATAAACAACTTGTGGATTATTACTACGGAGTTCCTTGTTTCTGAGAGCGTGCATATTGGTGGTTTTCGATATATATATATATATATATATATATATATATATATATATATATATATATTACCTACTGGCGGTCGGCAGTAGGTAGTTATAGTTAGGACCACGTTTCCATAGGAAAAGCATTTTTTGATGTGCTTGTGTAGTGCTGACGTCACCCGGGTCGCAAGCGCCAATGTGTCACTCTGTGAGCCAAGTCCCACAACATGGCCAACATGGAAGGTACGGGGAATCACTGACCCTACATTCATCCATAGTTCCACACATGAAAGATGGTGGACATGACACATCTGTGTGGATATGAATGTTTATTGCACATTCAGTGGAGTGTTGCAGCTGTAGCAATACAGGGCCATGCAAAGTTCAAGTTTCAGTTTTTGGCACATGGAGGGCAGCCAATTAGAGCCAATCTTGTGTTCGGGGTTAGGCTGCGCCAACATATGTACTTATACAATTACTCCGCCAATCTCCAAGCACTTATAAATTCACTATACACTCTCCTTGCAGTACTCTAATGATCTAGTCTCTACGTACGCACTTGGACAATGACCGAGAGAAAGTTAGATAACCGAAGTTTTCCCCACTGCCAGAGGTAACCTGGTTGCATACGCTGTCCACAGCACAAAGTAATGTGGTAGGGCCCAGGGGCGGCATCTTGCATACATAATGAACACACGGACACAGATAGATAGTAGAACTGGGTACGGGCACGTGCGCTCGACTCATTTTTATTACCAGGGTCACATGTCCAGTGACGTCTGTGCTGGATGCGTGTGGGGTGAGTGTAAGCCAGCTGTCCGGGAATGGTTGGTGCTGGCAACAAGTACAACAGTAATCATTGGATCAGACACACAAATTCAATCATAAAGGGTCAATGATTTGTGCTGCACTAAGGTAGGGGCAACAGATGTGAAATAATACACACAAGATTGTATCGTAAAGGGTCCATGACTTGTGGTACACTGAGGTAGGGGCAGCAGATGTGAAATTATACACAAAACATTGTATCATAAAGGGTCCATGAGTTGTGCTGCACTGAGATAGGGGCATCAGAAGCATTCTGCGTGTGCGCAGCCAGCGATGATGTGTGGTGTGGGTGAGCCGCATTGGGAGCAATGTCTGTTGCCTACTGGACTGAGTCATCTGCAATCGCGACTCGATGTGAATTGTGAGCCCTGCTATCCGCAGTGTAGATCGAAGGCAGTAGTCAGCACAGACATCGGAGAATGCTTTTAGTCACATCCTGTTTACAAAATTCGAGGACATAAAGTACAATTCTCTCTGCAATAAATAAATCATGTCTCAATTTAAATTGTGAGCTCTGCTAACCGCAGTGTAGGTGAATGGAACAAAAGATGAAACATTTATGGAATACACTGTCGAAATATGTAGGTTTCAGGGACGTTATAGTTAGTTGCCTACTGGACTCTGAAATTAATGAATGAAGACTGAATTTGAATTGTGAGCCCTGCTGAGCACAGTGTAGGCTGGAGGCAGCGGTCAGGAAGGGCCTACAGCCATGTGGCGTTGACTTGAGCTGCATACAGTTAGTGGTAGGTGTGGCGCTCAGCGTGTGCGCAGCCAGCGATGATGCAATGTCTCTTGCCTACTGGACTGCGTCATCTGCAATCGCGACTCGATCTGAATTGTGAGCCCTGCTGACCACAGTGTAGGCCGGAGGCAGTGGTCAGGAAGAGCCCAGAGCCACGTGGCATTGACTTGAGCTGCATAGAGTTCGTGGTAGGTGTGGCGCTCAGCGTGTGCGCAGCCAGCGATCATGCAATGTCTGTTGCCTACTGGACTGCGTCATCTGCAATCGCGTCTCGATCTGAATTGTGAGCCCTGCTGACCGCAGTGTAGGCCGGAGGCAGTGGTCAGGAAGAGTCCACAGCCACGTGGCCTTGACTTGAGCTGCATAGAGTAAGTGGTAGGTGTGGCGCTCAGCATGTGCGCAGCCAGCGATGATGCAATGTCTCTTGCCTACTGGACTGTGTCATCTGCAATCGCGACTCGATCTGAATTGTGAGCCCTGCTGACTGCAGTGTAGATCGAAGGCAGTAGTCAGCACAGACATCAAGGAATGCTTTTTGTCACTTCCTCTTGACAAAATTCGAGGACATAGAGTACAATTCTGTCTGCAATTAATAAATCAAGACTGAATTCAAATTGTGAGCTCTGCTGTCCGCAGTGTAGACTGCCATTCAGTGTTCCTTTGGACTTGCAAGATGAATTTGGTCATTGTACTAAAGCTATAACTGATATAAAACAAGTTCTTGAAGCAAGGATACTAAAAGGATATTATGTAGGTTTTAGGGACGTAATACTTAGTTGCCTACTGGACCCTGCAATTAATGAATCAAGAGTCAATTTTAAATGTGAGCCCTGATGACCGCAGTGTAGGCCGGAGGCATCAGTCAGCAAGGGCCCACAGCCACGTGGCATTGAGTTGAGCTATACAGTTAGTGTTACCTGAAGCAACCAGCGTGTGTGGAGCCTGCGATGATGTGTGGTCCGGGCGGGCCGCACTGGTAGCAATGTCTTTTGCCTAATGAATTCTGTCTTAATAAGTCCACGTGGCATTGACTTGTGGTGCACTGAGTTAGTGGCACCTGAAGCACTCAGTGTGTGCGCAGTCTGCGATGATGCGTGGTCCGGGCGGGCCGCACTGGGATCAATGTCTCTTCCCTACTGGAGTGCGTCATCTGCAATCTCGACTCGATCTGAATTGTGAGCCCTGCTGTCCGCAGTGTAGATCGAAGGCAGTAGTCTGTACAGACATAAGTCTGTGGTGCTCTGCTGCTGGGTTCGCAGCGGGCCTGTGTCGAGGAGGCCGGCGGTCACGGCGGAGGCCTCATGGCAGGGTGAGGGCTGCCGCCCTGGCAGACGCTTTGGCCTTCCCACAAGTGAACCACGCTCACAGCCCCAGCCTATTTATTCATACTCCTACGCTGGAGTGGCGTACGTTGGACCAGCACACTCCGCTTCCGCTTCCAGGGGGGACAACACAGCTACATGACCGAGATCTTCCCCACTGCCTGAGGTAACATGGTTGCGTCTATTGTCCACAACACTACAAGCACCAGCAGTGTATGTCCACATGGAGAGGTTTGTGCTCTGCATAGTGAGGTCTGTCCACCACATCACCGCTACACTTGGTATTGTGTGCATTTTTATTGATGGGTGACTTGCATCCTTAACACATACTTGGTTGCCACATCTCCCAAGATTCAGCTATTGTGTGGCTGAGGGACCATGCCGTTTTTGAAAGGTCCGCTGTCCTGTTCTGCGCTGCCTCGGTGGTAGTAGGGAGGGGGGTGGTCCAGGGGGAGGTCCTGAGGGTGATGGCAGTGGGTGTTGTGGCCTTCTTGGGTGTCGGAGCTGCATGGTCAGTAGCTCTATGACATGTGTTGGTCTTCAGATGTGGTTCTGGGCTGGGCTCCCTTTCACACTGTAGGTAGTTGTCCTGCTTTACACCAGTAAAAGGCAGATGTTAAATTCCTACAGCTAACGCAGCTTAGCGCCTGTTTTTGGATCGAACCCCAGATTTGGCTGCTCGTTGAAAATATCGGGAAGTGGTGTTTTCGTGTTATTTTTGCATGGGAATGCCTACTCTGCATATTATTAGCGTTAGTTGTCGCTCTCATTTGTGGCGAATTTTTTTGCGGAAGCTATTGTTGGAAAACTGGCGATATTGGCTGTTTTCACTAAGTTGAGAATGGAATGATAATTTAAAATCACTGAAAAAACCATAGGTTTAATGAACATTATAATTAGAAATTAGCATTTAAAAAACGTTTGAAATTCACTGAAAAAACCATAGGTTTCAGGCACGTTATAGTTAGAAATTAGCATTTAAAAAACCTTAGAAATTCACTGAAAAAACCATAGATTTTAGGGACGTTATAGTTAGAAATTATCATTTAAAAAACCTTTGATATTCCCTGAAAAAACCATAGGTTTCAGGGACGTTATAGTTAGCTGGACATTTCACTCGTACAAAACCATAGAAATTCCACTGTTATAGTTAGTTCAGCTAACTATAACTCGCGCCCCACAATGCACTGCTGATCACATCACATATCCGTAGTAATAATAGTGTGTATTTTAGAGTGGGTGTATCAAGGGTTATATTAGGGTGTGATGAGGTGCATCAGATTTTCACGTGGATGATGTCATCAGTGATGTCATCAGTGATGTCATTTGAGATGTGATCAGTGATGTCATCAGTGATGTCACTGACCATGTCATGAATGATGTAATATGTGACGTCATGAGCAGTGCATTGCGGGTGCGTGAGTTATAGTTAGCTCAACTAACTATAACAGTGGAATTTTTACGGTTTTGTAAGAGTGAAATGTCCCTGAAACCTATGGTTTTTTCAGTGAATTTCTAAGGTTTTTTAAATGCTAATTTCTAACTATAACGTACCTGAAACCTATGGTTTTTTCAGTGAATTTCAAAGGTTTTTTAAATGCTAATTTCTAACTATGACATCCCTATTAAGTCCCCTTGAATCCTGAAGGTCCCTGGTGGCCAAGTAGCCCACCAGGTACATCCAGTAAGTGCCACAGACCAGCGTTTCAGAGAGGTGTTCTGAGGCCATGCCCCTTTTTACACCACGCTGCAAACGCGGCTTCTGGCGCACTGCTGCTCAGAGGATGAAGTCCACTTGTGTCTTGAGGTCCTCAGGACACAAGAGGACCTCATTGCCCCACCAGCAGTGCACCAGAAGCCGCGTTTGCAGAGTGGTGTAAAAAGGGGCGTGGCCTCGGAGCACCTCTCTGCAACGCAGCCCTGTGGCATTTACAAGAGGTACCTGGTGGACTAGTTGGCCCCCAAGAACCCTTAGGATTGAAGGGGACTTAATCCTCCAACTTAAAACACGCCACAGTGCGCGTTTGCACACTTGTCAAATCAGGCCACGGCCCCTCCCTGCACCACTGTGCAAACGCGCCCCCTGGTGCGTTGTAAATTGGGGGATTAAATCCCCTTGAGTCCTGAGGGTCCCTGGGGTCCAACTAGCCCACCAGGTACCTCCAGTAAGCACCACAGAGCTGCGTTGCAGAGAGGTTTAAAACGGGGCGTGGCCTCGGACCACCTCTCTGCAAGGCAGCCCTGTGGTGCATACTGGAGGTACCTGGTGGGCTGGTTGGCCCCCAGAGACCCCCAGTATTGAAGGGGAATTAATTCCCCATCTTAAAACGCGCCACAGGGTGCGTTTGCAGACTGTTGCTGGGAGGGGGCGGGGCCTCCAGCACAATGCCGGTCTTTTAAAAAAAAAAACATTTTTAGAAGGGGGGCTGGGTGGCCCCTCTTCTTTTTTCTTTTTTTGGGCCCTGGGGACTCCATCCCCCAGGGCCTGACTCCTTTTTAAAAAAAAAAATCTAAACGGGAAGGGGGCCACGTGGGCCCCCCTCCCGTGGCCAATTCCAGCCCCGGGGACCCCATCCCCCGGGGCATGGCCACATATATGTATTTATTTAAGGAGGGGGGCTCCGAGGCCCCCCTCCTGAGGCATCTATTGGCCCCGGGGACCCCATCCCCGGGGCAGGCCTTTATTTATTTATTATTTGGGGGGAGGGGGGCCTGCGTGGCCCCCCTACCGGGCCACTTCTAGCCCCGGGGACCCCATCCCCCGGGGCTGGCCCTATCCGTTGGGGACCGTGGGGGGAGCCTCAATGCCCCTGCGGGAGCCGGCATTGCTTTTCCACACGGGAAGCTGCTGACATGCAGCTCCCCATGTGGAAAAGCAATCTGCTTTGGATTTTGGAAGAGAGAGCAGGTTTCCCTGCTCTCTCTTCCAAAATCGAAAGCAAGTTTGCTATGACAGGGCGGGAGCCGCATGGCTCCCGCCCTGTCATAGCAAACAGCAGTGTCCCAGGGGTGGGCACCCCGGGACACTGCAGGAGCCGGCCCTGGGGTGTGGTGGTCCCCAGGGCCATGGATGGCTCCAGGAGGGGTGCCGCGCGGCCCCTCTCCCTACTATTTAAAGCCCCGGGGAGGTGGTAGTCCCCGGGGCTCGGGGGTCCGTAACGGTTCCCCCAAATTTACATAATTAGTGCCCCGGGGAGGTGGCAGTCCCCGGGGCGTGGGGGGGGCTCAAGCCCCCCACACAGGTTTATTTATTTTTTAGAAAAAGCCCCGGGGGCTGGCGGTCCCCGGGGCAGCGGGGGCCATGTGCCCCCCACAAATAATTAAGAAAAGCCCCGGGGGTGGCGGTCCCCGGGGCTTGGGGGGCCTTGGAGGCCCCCCACACATTAAAAAAAAAGCCCCGGGGGTTGGCGGTCCCCGGGGCTGCGGGAGGGCTGAGTGCCCTCCCGCACATTATTCTAAGGAAGCCCCAGGGGGTGGTAGTCCCCGGGGCTGCGGGAGGGCCGAGTGCCCTCCTGCACATTATTTAAAACAAGCCCCGGGGGGTGGCGGTCCCCGGGGCTGAGGGGGCCCCCACGGACCCCCACATATATTTTTTGGCAATGCCCCCGGGACCTGGCCCACCCGGGGGCCTCAATTAAATGAAGCCCGCGCTTCATTTTTTAAAACTATTTCAGCAGGATTCGCGACCCCAGTGCGAATTTCGCCGTTTTTTTTTTTTAATGCTTTTTTTTGGCCCTGGTGGTCCTTGTGGGACTCCCTGAGCAGGCCTGGGGGGTCAGGGTGTTTCTACCCTGCCCCCTTTTCTTGTTTTGTATCTTTGTTTCACTGTTTTCTTGCGACTCAGTTCTACTGAGTCACAAGATGGCTGCCATCACTTCCTGGTTTGGAGTGTTGGCAGCCAATCACAGTGAAGCTCGTGGTCGGGAGAGGTCGCGAATCCACCGCTGCCATAGATATCGAAACTTTTATTTTTGAATTTCTCAGCAACTACTGAACGGATTTACACCATTTAAAAAAAAGGACACTTGCTGAACCAAGCACTACCTTTTGCCAAATTTGGTGTAATTCCGTTCAGCAGTTCAGGCTGTAGCCGTGTCTAAAGTTCCCTATGGGAAATTGATTTTCCGACCTCTATTTTTTGAATTTCTCAGGAACTACTGAACGGATTTACACCATTTAACAAAAGGGACTCTTTCTGAACCAAGGGCTACCTTTTTGCAAAATTTGGTGTAATTCCGTTCAGCAGTTCAGGCTGTAGCCGTGTCTAAAGTTTCCTATCGAAAATAACATGGAGAAAACACATTTTGGGACCCCCCTTTTTTCTTGTCCCCCGCTTGGCGAATCCCCCTGAAACGTTCAAGACAGGAGCTGACCGGAGCGCCCCACTAGTTCTGAAAATTTTGCGATGATTCGTCAAACGACGCCAAAGTTATTGGAAAAACAAAAAATGCTTTTCCTATGGAAAATAGGTCCTAACTATAACTACCTACTGGCGACAGCCAGTAGGTAATATCTATATATATATATATATATATATATATATATATATATATAGATATATATATTTGTTTTTCCAGTGGAAAAAAAAATATATATATATTCACTGAAAAAACCATAGGTTTTAGGGAAAGTTATAGTTAGTTGGACATTGCACTCGTACAAAACCCATGAAATTCCCCCGTTATAGTTAGTTCAGCTAACTATAACTCGCGCCCCCGCAATGCACTGCTGATGACGTCACATATTACATCACTCATGACATGGTCAGTGACATCACTGATGACATCACTGATGACATCATCCAGTGACTGTGTGTTTCTGTAAAGTTTAAATATGTTTAATATATATAGGGAAAGGCTTATTGAAGAATGAGTGGGTGTATAAGTGTCTGAATGGATGATTTAGTAGGTGCGTGACTAACTCTATAAGTGAGCGATTAAACGTATCTTACTGAATGCATGGGTTAGTGACTAAACTGGGTGAATGTCTGTATCCGTCTGTCTGTTGCTGTGTAAGTGGCTGCATGGGTTTGTGAATAGCTACATGAGTGTCTATATGAGTTATTGATTGGTTGTCTGAGTATCTGTATGGGTGGCTGAGTGTTTGTGTGGGTGGGGTGTGTGCGACTCTGTGCATAGATGTGTGAGTGGGTGATTCACTGGGTGGATGGTTTCAAGAGTGCATCTGTGATAGACTGTATGGGTGGGTGAGTGTGTGTAAGAGTGTGTTAGTGAGTGAATGTATGTCTCAGTGGTACATGTGTGAGTAACTACATATGTGAAAGGCAGTATATATGTGTGTTGGAGTATATAAATAGCTATAAGTGAGAGTGTGTGATTGTGAGAGTGACTGTATGGATGAGTGTGTGCTTGTATCAGTGATTGTATAAGAGCGTAAGAATGTGCTAGTATTTGTATGAGTAAGTGAGCTGGTGTGTGTATAACTGTATAGGTGAGTAAGTGGCAGTGTGATTAATTATTTGCATGACTGACTAGGTGTGTGAGTACCTCTATGGATGAGTGGCGGTGTTTGAGTGTCTATATAGGAGTATGAGTGCATATGATAGTCCTGTACTGAGTGACCGTAAGTATGAGTGACTGTACGGGTGAGTGACTGGATGTGTGTGTAGACCTAAGAATCAGTGAGTGGGTATGTAGTTATTGGTGCTGGAGTGTGTATGGTTTTGAGAATGGCAGTCTGTAATTTAGAGTGGGTGTATCAAAAGTTATATTAGGGTGTGAGAAGATGCATGAAATTATCACATGGATGATGTCATCAGTGATGTAATCAGTGATGTCATTTGAGATGTCATGAGTGATGTCATCAGTGATGTCACTGACCATGTCATGAGTGATGTAATATGTGACGTCATCTGCAGTGCATAATGGGGGGGTCGCGAGTTATAGTTAGCTGAACTAACTATAACGGGGGAATTTCACAGGTTTTGTACGAGTGCAATGTCCAACTAACTATAACTTTCCCTAAAACCTATGGTTTTTCAGTGAATTTCAAAGGTTTTTTAAATGCTAATTTCTAACTATAACGTGTCTGAAACCTATGGTTTTTTCAGTGAATTTCAAAGGTTTTTTAAATGCTAATTTCTAACTATAACGTGCCTGAAACCTATGGTTTTTTAAGTGAATTTCAAAGGTTTTTTAAATGCTAGTTTCTAACTATGCCTACAGAGGTAGGACATGTGAAGAAAGAAGAAAAAACGCACAGAAAGAAGCAAAAGAAATGCAGAAAGAAGCAACAGAAGTCCACAAAGACGAAGAAAAGTGCAGGAAGAAGCAAAAGATGTGCAGAAAGAACCAACAGAGGAGCAGAAAGAGGCCTTGTTGCAAAATCATCCTGTGCCCACAACTTTTTCAGATGGGTACTGGTGGTAACTGACTCTGACTAACCAGAGCCAGTGCTATGCTAATAGACACTTAGAATACAGTGAAAACACCTACATACACTAGGGAACACTATGCGTTGGGGTACCCCTGTGATTAGCATGACCTCCTCTGTAAGTCCCTAGTACATAATAGGGCAGGGGGATTAAAACTACCTCTTAAAACGCGCTACAGGGCGCGTTTGCACAGTGGTGAAGGGAGGGGGCCTGAGGTGACATGTGTGCAAATGCGCCCCGTGGCGCGTTTTAAGGTGCGGGATTAAGTCCCCTTGCATCCTGAGGGTCCCTGGGGCTCAACTAGCCCCCCAGGTACCTACAGTTAGGACCACAGAGCTGAGTGGCAGAGAGGCGTTCCGAGGCCACGCACCTTTTTTCACCTCTCTGCAACGCAACTCTGTTGTGCTTACTGAAGGTACCTGGTGGGCTAGTTGGCCCCCAGGGTCCCTCAGGATTCAAGGGGAATTAATTCCCCAACTTAAAACGCACCACAGGGCGTGTTTGCGCACATGTCACCTGAGGCCCCGCCCCCTCCCTTCACCACTGTGCAAACGCGCCCGTGGCACGTTTTAAGTTGGGGGATTAGGTCACCTTGAATCCTGAGGGTCTCTGGGGCCCAACTAGCCCACCAGGTACTTCCAGTAAGCACCACAGGCCTGCGTTGCAGAGAGGTGGTCCGAGGCCACGCCCCTTTTTACACCTCTCTGCAACACAGCTCTGTGGCACTTACTGGAGGTACCTGGTGGGCTAGTTGGACCCCAGGGACCCTCAGGATTCAAGGGGACTTAATCTCCCAACTTAAAACACCCCACAGGGCGTGTTTGCACACATGTCACCGCAGGCCCCGCCCCCTCCCTTCACAACTGTACAAACGCGCCCGTGGCGCGTTTTAATTTGCGGGATTAGGTCACCTTGAATCCTGAGGGTCCCTGGGGCCCAACTAGCCCACCAGGTACTTCCAGTAAGCGCCACAGGCCTGCGTTGCAGAGAGGTGGTCCGAGGCCACGCCCTTTTACACCTCTCTGCAACGCAGCTCTGTGGCGCTTACTGGAGGTACCTGGTGGGCTAGTTGGACCCCAGGGACCCTCAGGATTCAAGGGACTTAATCCCCCAACTTAAAACACACCACAGGGCATGTTTGCACACATGTCACCTCAGGCCCCGCCCCTCCCTTCACCACTGTGCAAACGCACCCCGTGGCGCGTTTTAAGTCGGGGGATTAACTCCCTTGAATCCTGAGGGTCCCTGGGGTGCAACTAGTCCACCAGCTACCTCCATTAAGCGCAACAGAGCTGCGTTGCAGAGAGGTGTAAAAAGGGCGTGGCCTCAGAACACCTCTCTGCAACGCAGCCCCTGGCGCATACTGGAGGTTCCTGGTGGGCTAGTTGGCCCCAGGGACCCCCAGTATTCAAGGGGAATTGTTCCCCATCTGTAAACGCACCAGGGGCGCGTTTGCAGAGTGCTGCAAGGAGGGGCGTGGCCTCGGCACAATGCCAGTCTTTTTTTTTTTTTTTAAGAAGGGGGCTGTGTGGCCCCCATTCTTTTTGTAATTTATTTGCCCTGGGGACCCCATCCCCCAGGGCCTGCCCCTAATTTTTTTTTTTAAACCAAAAAATTTGGAAGGGGGCAGCGTGGCCCCCTCCCGAGGCCTTAATCGGCCCCGGGGACCCCATCCCCGGGGCTTGGCCTTATTTTTAAAAAATTTGGAAGGGGGCTGCGTTGCCCCCCTCCTCAGGCCACTTATGGCCCCGGGGACCCCATCCCCTGGGGTCGGCCTTTGTTTTTTTTTTTTATATATTTTTTTATTTCAATTTTGGGGAGGGGGGCCACGTGGCCCCCCTCCCGGGCCACTTGTAGCCCCGGGGACCCCATCCCCCAGGGCTGGCCCTCTCCATTGGGGACCGTGGGGGGGTCCCCAATCCCCCCACTGTCCCGCCGGCTCCCTGCGTCCCTCGGGAGCCGGCATTGCTTTCCACATGGGGAGCTGCTAAGATGCAGCTCCCCGTGTGGAAAAGCAATCATCTTTGGTTTTGGAAGAGAGAGCATGTTTCCTGCTCTCTCTTCCAAAAACCAAAGCAGTTTGCTATGGCAGGGCGGGAGCCGCGAGGCTCCCGCCCTGCCATAGCAAACTACAGTGTCCTGGGGTGAGCACCCCGGGACACTGCAGGAGCCGGCCCTGGGGGGTGGAGGTCCCCAGGGCCATCAAGGGCTCCAGGAGGGGGGCCGCGCGGCCCCCCTCCCAACATGTGCAAAGCCCCGGGGAGGTGGTGGTCCCCGGGGCTCGGGGGTCCAAAACGGACCTCCACATTCAAATTCTTAGTTCCCCGGGGAGGTGGCGGTCCCCGGGGCATGTGGGGGGGCTCGAGCCCCCCCACACAGGTAATTTTAATTTTAAAAAAAGAAGCCCCGGGGGGTGGTGGTCCCCGGGGCTGCGGGAGGGCCAAGTGCCCTCCCGCACCATTTTTAATTGAAAGTCCCGGGGGGTGGCAGTCCCCCGGGGCTTGGGGGGGCCTTAGAGGCCCCCCCACTCATTATTTTTATAAACCCCGCATGCCCCTGGGACTTGGCCCACCCGGGGGCCAAATAACAACGAAGCGCGGGAGTCCGCGCTTTGTTTTTTTTCATGGCGGGATCCGCGCATCCTAAGCGCATCCCGCCGATTTTTTTTAAAAAAAATTAAAAAATTTGGGCCCCGGGGGTCCTTGTGGGACCCCCTAAGCAAGCCTAGGGGGTCAGGGTGTTTCTACCCTGCCCCCTTTTTGCGTTTTGCGCACTTGTTTCTGTGCCTCGGTTCTACCGAGGAACAAGTTGGCTGCCAAGACTTCCTGGTTTGGAGTGTTGACAGCCAATTAGCATACAGCTCGTGATCGGGAGGGTGCACGGATCCTCCGCTGCCATAGATATATATGTGGTTTTACTTTTGATTTTCTCAGCAACTACTGAACGGATTTACACCATTTAACAAAAAGGGTTCTTTCTGAACCAAGAACTACCTCTTTGCCAAATTTGGTGTAATTCCGTTCAGCAGTTCGAGCTGTAGCCTTGCATAAAGTTTCCTATGGGAAATTGATTTTTTGACTCTTATGTTTTGAATTTCTCCGCAACTACTGAACGGATTTACACCATTTAAAAAAAAGGTCGCTTTCTGAACCAAGCGCTACCTATTTGCCAAATTTGGTGTAATTCCGTTCAGCAGTTCGGGCTGTAGCCGTATCTAAAATTTCCTATGGGAATTAACATGGAGAAAACATGTTTTGGGACCCCCCTTTTTTCTTGGCCCCCGCTTGCCGAATCACCCCTAAACTTTCAGGATAGGAGCGGACCGGAGCGTCTCACGAGTTTTGAAAATTTCGCGAAGATTCGTCAACCGGCGCCAAAGTTATTGGAAATAGAATGTTGTGAATTTCCTATGGAAAATAGGTCCTAACTATAACTATCTACTGGCGACCACCAGTAGATAATATTCAATGAAAGGTTACAGGGACGTTATAGTTAGGCTCAGATTTCATTCGTACAAAACCATAGAAATTCAGCAGTTATAGTTACCTGAGCTAACTATAACTTACGCCCCCGCAATGCACTGCTTATGACCTTAAATATTACATTACTCATGACATGATCATTGACATCTCAAATGACATCACTGATGACATCATCCACAGAACCACTTACACACCCATGTAACCTCTCATACACCCACATAACTACTCATACCCATTCACAGACCCATACAACCACTCACACACCTGCCCACTCAACCATAGAGCCACTCACACACCCACTCACTCACCTATACAGTCACTCACACAGCTACTCACTCACTGATACAACTCACACAGCCACACACTCACCCACACAGCTACTCACACACCCTTTAATTCAACCATACAACACACGCAGCCATTCACTCACCCATACAACCTCTTAACACAGCCATACACTCACCAATACAACTAGTAACACGTCAACTTACACAACCACTTACATGCCCATTCACACATCCATACAACCATACACTCACTCACCCATACAGCTACTCACACAGACACTGACTCATCAATACAGCCACTCACACACCAACTACCTTAACCAAACTGCCACTCACTCACCCATGCCCCCACTCATACACTCACTCACCCACCCATACAGCCACTGACACACCCACTCACCCACCTATTAAGCCACTCACACAGCCACTAAGTCACTGATGCAGCCACTCACACACCCACCCATACAGCCACTCACACACCCGCTTACTTACCCATATAGTCACTCACCAATGCAGGCAATCAGACAGCCACTCACTCATATAGATACTCATATATCCACTTATTCACCCATACAGCCACTCACACCCATACAGCCACTCCCACACTGATAGAGACAGTCACACTGCCACTCAGATGACATATGGTAGAACCACTTTCACACATTAGTAGTACAAAAAGAATAGTAATTTAACTGATACAGTAGCTTAGTATATATCTTTAAGTGTCAGAATATTTTACGAAACACACTCACTGGATGATATCATGAGTGATGTCATTTGAGATGTCATGAGTGATGTCACTGACTATGTCATGACTGATGTATTAATTGTTCCAACTGTGCCAAGATCAGAGTTCCCAACAGCACCAGAGAACACATTATTAATGGCAAGTTTGTTTATAATATTGAATCTTATGTTTACCGCCTTATCTGCCCCTTTGGGAAATTTTACATAGATATTACAATTCATAGAGCTAAGAAACGAATGTTGGAGCACAAACGAGCCGTTAGACATAATGACAAACATTTCTCAGTAGCCTGGCATTTCAGTGAAGTGCACTTCCAAAATGAGAAACCTCTTAAGTCTGTGGTTCTTGATGCCATTGCGCCAGATACTAGGGGTGGCAATAGAGAGCAAAGACTACGGGTTCTAGAATCCAGATACATTATGGACTTTGAGACACCTACAGCAGTGAGTTTGAACTCAAGTGAGGAATTGTCTGTTCATCTGTGGCAATGAATGTGAAATGTGCAACATTGTGTATTTTATAGTTTTAGTCCTTTCGTTTGGCTTTTTAGACTTCACTGTGCATAGAGCTGATTTGAACCACTTTTTCACTGTTTTTATTTCTCACACAGGTATGTTCACTGAGTGAGTCCGAGAGTAGCCAGCCGAGCACTTCCCCTTTTTAACTTCACCTTAGCAGGGGTCGAGTTTTGTATGACATCACAGCCCACATGGGCGGGACTGTTCTTTACACATGGCACCTCCGAGTTGAACATAAGGCACATGTGCCCACTGGGGCAGGACTACATGAAAGCTGCATTAGCCTTTATTTACGTATCTCTAGAGATGTTCAATTTCATTTTTTCTATTAAGCACATGCATGACTAGCATGGTTGTTTTGGAATCTCACATGAGGGAACAGGTTTAATTCACATAATCATTATGTATTACAATAGGTCTCCCCTTCCAGGGTGGGCCTGAGTATTGCACCTGGGGTCCCTCATGGCACGACCTTCTGCCCGTGTATCTGACCATATTGGTTGACCTTTTTCCCTGCTCCACGTATTGATCAGTAGATGGCTCTGGTCAAGTAGATGATATATCAGGCCCTGCTACTCACCAGGGCACCAGTATTAGTACAGAACCTGTCACTTGGGGGCACTAATGCCATGGTACCCCATCAGACTATTAGTGGCAGCCGTACCGGCACATGCCTCGAGTGGGGGCCGAGATACAATCATCACTCCCCACCTTATCACAGGTTTACAGATTCACAAACATTACCTTAGCTGCAGCAAGACTCTACCGTTCACATGCATAGAGCGCTATTGTAGGGACTCCATTTCCCAGGGAGCGCCGCGCCCGAGTAAAGGAACTTGGTACACTCCAGTACTTATATTCGGGGGTGTGGGACAGTCTCTAAACATAGGGATTGGGCTACACTCAGTATGGCTACCAGGAGCGTTCACCCCAACACTACCCACCGGGGAGTATTCCCCAAAATAGAGTATGACCAGGTGCTATTACCTCAACATGTTGCCTCATTATGTCTGTATTTTCTGTTATTTGATTAGTTTTGAGTCATAAAATGGGGAGTGCATAATATATGTATCACTCAAGAATATTTTGACTATTTGTTGCATTTACAAATGGCGGCTGCGCTCAGCTCTAATTTTCACATATATACTAACCTACTGCAAAAGTTAAATTAGTATACTAGATGCACTACTACTGAATGATACTACTTCTAACATATATCATGTGAGTGACTGTGTGACTATGTATCCTTATGTGTATGGGTATGTGAGTGGCTGTATGGGTGTATAAGTGGGTGTGTGAGTAGCTGTGTGGTGAGTGAGATGCTGTGTGAGTAGCTGTATTGGTGAGTGGGTGTGTCAGTGCCTGTATAGGTGAGTGAGTGGCTCTATAGGTGGGTAAGTGGGTGAGTAGTGACAGTATGGGTGAATGAGTGGGTGTCTGAATGGCTGTATGAGTGAGTGACTGTGTGTAAGTGGTGTATGGGTGAGTGAGTGAGTGGCTGTTTGAGTGGGTGTTTGCTTAAGTGAGTTGGTGCATGAGTGGCTGTATTGAGAGTAAGTGTGTGAATGGCACTATGGGTGAGTGAGTAGATGTGTGAATGCTTATATGGATGTGTGAATAGGTATGTAAGTGGTTCTGTGGGTGTGTGAGGGAGTCTGTGAGTGCTTGTATTGGGTGAGTGAGTCGGTGTGTAGATGACTCTATGTAAATAAGTGGGTGTGTGAGTCACTGTATAGGTGAGTGTGTGGCTATGTGACTGGCTGTACTGGTGAGTGACTGGTTGTATGAATGGTTGTATGGGTGAGTGAATGGTTGTATGAGTGGCTGTACAAGTGGGTGTGTGAGTGACTGGAGGAGTGAATGGGTGTGTGAGTACTGGCATGGGTCTGTGAGTGGGTGTGTGAATGGGCGTACGAGAGGTTGTATGGGGTGTAAGTGGGAGGTTATACAGGGGTGTGAGTGGGTGTTTGAGTGGTTCTGTGGATGATGTCATCAGTGATGTCACTGACCATGTCATGAGTGATGTAATATGCGAGGTCATAAGCAGTGCATTGCGGGAACGTATGTTATAGTTAGCTCAGGTAACTATAACTGCCGAATTTCACTGGATTTGTACGAGTGAAATCTGAGCCTAACTCTAACGTCCCTGTAACCTTTGTTTTTTTTAGTGAGTTTCTAAGGTGTTTGTAATTCTATTTCCTAACTATAACGTCCCTGTTATCTTTGGTTTTTAAGTGAATGCCTATGTTTTTTAACTAGTAGTTGTGTGCAGAGTGGTGGAGAAAGGGGGCGGACCTCCTAGCAGCTCTCAGGAATCCTGCTATGTTGGACTTATGGGAGGTAACAGGAGGGCTTCTGAGCCCCCAAGAACCCTCAGCATCCAAAATGACTTCATCCCCCAACCAGCAGTGCGCCAGGAGGTGCGTTTGCAGAGTGGTGGAAAAAGGGAAAGTAGCCTTCGAACACCTCTCAGCAGTTTTGCTGTGTGGGACTTACTGCAGGTAACAGGAGGGCTTGTTGACCACCAGGAACCCTCTGGAGCCAAGGGGACTTCACCCCCAACCAGAAGTGTGCCAGGAGGCGCATTTGCAAAGTAGTGGTAAAAGGGGACGGGGTCTCCGGCAACTTGCCGGTTAGTTTTTTAATTATTATTTGGGGACGGGGGTATGTGCCCCCTTCCCTGGGCCCATTTCAGCTGTGGAACCCCAAACAGCTATGTCCCTGGGTGGGTCCGACTTTCATTGTTACCATTTGCCCTGGGGAGGGCTGCGGGGGGCTGGAGCCCCCCACATTAATATTACATTTAGCCCCGGGGAGGTGGCGGTCCCCGGGGCTGCGGGGGAGGCCTTGCGGACCCCCCGCATTAATACATTTGCCCTGAGGAGGTGGTGGTCCCCAGGTAACGGGGGTTGCCCAGGGCAACCTCCGCATAAATTGTTAAGAATGCCCCAGGGAGGTGGCTCCTAGGAGGGTGGCCTTGTGCGCCCCCACCTAGATATTTTGGACATGCCCCCAGGACTTGGCCCACCCGGGGGCTGATTAAAAACAAAGAGCGGGCAAGAATATAAACTGGCAAATACAGAATGATTCAGGTACTTGCAGGTACGACATGCCCTCCAGGCAAATATCCCCGTGGGAGACACTCTCCCCGAGGCATCGCCATTGGAGGATCGAACCCTAGATGAATATATGCCCAAAAAAGCAATATTACTGACATATCGTAAATTAGTTAATCATATCCCAGGAGGACTGGTTGGAGGCATTGGCTTCACCCAAAGAAGTCGCAATTTCGTCCAGACTAAAATTAGTGCAATTAAAAATACTACATAGGATTTACTTATCGAGACAGACATTGGTAAAGATGGGGTATGGGGTGGACGCCCTCTGTAGACGACAATGCGGACAGGAAGGCACATTCCTGCACATTTTCTGGGAATGCACCCACATTAACAAATATTGGGAAAAGGTATTACATTGTATGGAAGAAACCTTAGGACTAAGCTTGGCCCTCAAAGCCAAAAGATGTTTATTGAATATTTGGGAACCGTCAGACTTAAACAATAAGGAGAGGAAATGGGTAACTTTGGGGCAGATGGTTTCTAAAAGAAACATAGCCAGACTTTGGGGGGCGCAAGAGGTTCCAACTGTAAATGCATGGAATAAAGACATGGACTGGTGTATGTTCCGAGAAAAAACGGTATATGTCTCTAGAGGATGCCCCAAAAAAATGGATACAAATCTGGGAGAAATGGAACGCATACAGAGGGGATATCTGTACCCCGCCACTTCTTCCCCCCCCTTCCCTCCCTGGATGGATCAGAGTAAACCATAAACTGTAATAAACAAGTTGCATACCTTATAAGTTATTATAGAACCTAAAACGTTGTAATGGTAAATAACAATGTATTCCTGGTAAATATTTTTGATATGTGTAATGTTGATAATTGTTATCAATAAAAAAAATTATTAAAAAAAACAAAGAGCGGGAGCCAGCGCTTTGTTTTTTTTAAACATTTTCAGCAAGCTTTGCAGATCCAGTGTGACTCCCGCCGTAGATTTAAAAACAAATGCTTTTTGGGTCCTGTCAGGGACCACACCAAGAGGCCTAGGGGGTCAGGGTGTTTCTGCCCTTTCCCCTTTTCTTTTTTTTAATGTTTTTTCTGGGACTCGGTTCAAGTCAAGTTCCAAGATGGCTGGCAACACTTCCTGGTTTGAAGTGTTGGCAGCCAATTGGTACAAGATCAGGCTGGGTCACGGATCCTCCGTGTCCCTAGATATACAATTGGCAATTTCTTTACATATCTCTGCAACTACTGAATGGATTTACACCATTTAACAAAAAGATCACTTTCTGGACCAAGAGCTACCTTTCTGCCAAATTTGGTGTTATTCCATTCAGCAGTTTGGGCTGTAGCCGTGTCTAAAGTTCCTATGGAAATTAACATGGGGAAAATGCGTTTTGGGACCCCACCTTTTTCTCGGCTCTTGCCTGATGGATCACCCCAAAATTTTCAAGACAGCAACTGAGGTTAGTGTCAAATTAGTTTTGAAAATTTTGCGAAGATTTGTCAAACGACGCCAAAGTTATTGGCAAATGAAGAAAACACTCTTCCTATGAAAACTACAACCTAACTGCTGCATCCATTTCACCTTCCAGAAACCCACCACACACCACCGCACCCAACAGATCCCACGCCGCTGCTGGAGCAAAGTCACCGAAGACCAACTACGGGCAAACCTCGCTCTCAGCCCTCCCTCCGACCCATCCAACACTGACGACGCTGCCTGCAACCTCAGACGATGGATGGACGACTGTGCCAACACCCTCGCCCCGCTGAAAAAACTCACCTACAGTGACACCACCAAAAGAGCCAGCTGGTTCACCTCGGAACTCCTAGCTTCCAAGCGTACCTGCCGGAAACTAGAGAAGAAATGGCACAGTGATAAGACACCGGACAGCCACGCAGCCCACAAAGACGCCATCCGTAACCACCACCACCTCATCAAGTCCGCCAAGAGAATCTCCTTCAAAGACCGCCTCGACAACAACGCACACAACAGCAAGGAGCTCTTCAACATCGTGAAGGAACTCTCCAACCCCAGCTCCAACACCAACGACATCCCGCCGTCGCAAGCCCTGTGCGATTCCCTCGCCACCTTCTTCCACCGCAAGATCGCCGACATCCACGACAGCTTCAACACCCAGACAGCCCCAACTAAGATCGATGCACCAGACCCGCCGCACACCATCGACCACGACCCCCTGCCAGCCTGGGCCAGCGTGAACATCGATGACACCATCAAGACCATGAGCACAATACACTCCGGCTCCCCGTCAGACCATTTCCCGCACCACATCTTCAACAAAGCCAGCAGCTCCATCGCACCCCACCTGTGCAACGTCATCAATCTCTCCTTCGAGACCGCGACCTTCCCAGAGAGCTGGATACACGAAGAGATCAACGCCCTACTCAAAAACCCAAAGCGGACCCGAGAGACCTCAAGAACTTCCGGCCCATCTCCCTGCTTCCGTTCCCAGCCAAGGTCATCGAGAAGATCGTCAACAAACAGCTAACCCGATACCTCGAAGAAAACAGCATCCTGGACCCATCCCAATCGGGGTTCCGCAGCAACCACAGCACTGAGACTGCCCTCATCGCCGCCACCGACGACATCAGGATCCTGCTGGACAACGGTGAGACCGCAGCCCTCATCCTGCTGGACCTCTCCGCCGCCTTCGACACTGTCTGCCACCGCACTCTACGCGCATGCCTCCACGACGCAGGGATCCGAGACAAGGCCCTGGAATGGGCCACCTCCTTCCTCGCCGGCAGAACCCAGAGAGTCCGCCTCCCACCATTCCGATCCGAAGCCTCCGAGATCATCTGCGGCGTACCCCAGGGATCATCCCTCAGCCCAACACTGTTCAACATCTACATGGCCCCGCTCGCACGCATCGCCAGACAGCACGACCTCAACATAATCTCCTACGCCGACGACACTCAACTGATCCTCTCCCTCACCAAGGACCCCTCGCCGCCAAATCCAACCTCCATGAAGGAATGAAGGCCGTCGCCGATTGGATGAAGATCAGCCGACTAAAACTGAACACGGACAAGACAGAGGTCCTCATCCTCGGCTCCAACCCCTCAGCCTGGGACGACTCCTGGTGGCCAACGACACTAGGAGCAGCCCCGACACCCACCGACCACGCACGCAACCTGGGAGTCATCCTCGACTCAATGCTCTCCATGGCCAAGCAAGTCAACGCAGTCTCCTCCTCCTGCTTCAACACCCTCCGCATGCTTCGCAAGATCTACAGGTGGATCCCGACAGATACAAGAAGAACAGTCACCCAGGCCCTCGTCAGTAGCAGACTTGACTATGGGAACGCCCTCTACGCGGGAGCCCCGGCCAAGCTCATCAAGCGACTGCAACGCATACAAAACGCCTCCGCACACCTGATCCTCGATGTACCACGCCACAGCCACATCACCCCCCACCTGAGGAACCTGCACTGGCTCCCCGTCGACAGGAGAATCTCCTTCAAACTCCTCATCCACGCACACAAGGCACTCCACAAGACTGGCCCAGCCTACCTCAACAGACGACTCCTCTTCTACGTCCCCAACCGCCAGCTCTGCTCCGCCGACCTCTCCCTCGCCACCGTCCCTCGCATTCGAAGAACTACCACCGGCGGCAGATCCTTCTCCCACCTCGCCGCCAAGACCTGGAACACCCTTCCACTAAGCCTACGACAGACCCAAGACCTGCTGACCTTCAGGAGGCTACTCAAGACCTGGTTGTTTGACCAGTAGCAGCACCCCCACCCCCTTTTTTCTCCCCAGCGCCTTGAGACCCTCGCGGGTAAGTAGTGCGCTCTACAAATTCTGTGATTGATTGATTGATTGAACTGTGGGTAATATGTGTGTGTATATATATATATATAGATATGATAAACACAGTGGCATGCTCCACTGTGTAGTTATGGTTCAGACACACTTTCCATTGAAAAGGCATGTTTTATTTTGCTATTCCTTTCAATCCTAAGGATGGATTTGCACCAGAATTGGCAATCAGTTAGTAACTTAGTTACAACGGGTGTTAGAAAAGTAGAAATTTACTCAGCGTGCTTTTATTGGTTGGTGTAAATCAGTTCAGTAGGTTTTGAGTTGTAATGTAATGTAATGTAAAGATGATTTGTAGTGCGCAATCAAATCACCTGTGAGGGTCTCTAGGTGCTGAGTTATCGGCAATGAAATAGTTGCTGGGTGGGCTTGAAGCCTTAACATTTTTGTATAGGTCTGCTGTTCAAAATGCGATTCAACAAACTACTGCAAATCACTTTGGAATTTTTTCTCAAATGCGATAAACTGATGTAAAGGATTTCTTTGTGCCATCTTGAAATTTGATTTTTGAAAAACATTTCCACGCCCATTGGGGGTCACCATGAGAAGTGGCTAACCACAGGGCATTGATGTTGAGCGCCCAGAGGCATGGAAAAATGAGTTTTGTTATGAAAAAATTGTGATTTAAATGAAAATCGTGATCTTGTGGCTGCCATTTCATGTGTCGTGTATGGAGACACAAGGGACACCCTACTCACAAGGAACCAGGGTACTTATAATTAAACAAAAAAACAGAGGTTCCTGTGGACACTCACTGATTGATATTGCAATACATATCCGCACAATTGCAATGAAAACGGAGGTAAACAAGATGTCAGAGAGAAAAAAGGACATATAACACAAAGTATATAGAAAAACAAGGTATTTTATATAATGCGTTCACATTATTATCGAATTTAGTGTGAAGTGTCCCAAGTGAAAGTGAAACCTATCAATATCAATTGTGACTTTTTGTGACATAAAAACAAGGTTTCAATGTTTGTACAGAAACGACCATTCGATTGATACAGAATAAATGTCAACAGTCTCTTAGTATGATAATATGAACTGAGAATTTGGTTCGCTTCAAGTTGTCGATGACGTTTCGACCCAGCTATCAATATGGGGTCTCATCAGGAACTATCAATGATGGGACACCTGGAAATGACTGACAATTGGTGTAGTGAGCCCCAGTGGGTGCGAAAGGTAGTGAAAGGTACTCACATAGGGCCCGGCCGGGCACCTATGGGAGGGACGGGAGGGTACTCGCAGTCAGAGTTCTCGGTGATAGGCTGGTAAAATAGTTATCCAGAAGAAGGTGTCACGTGGTGCTGGTTGTTATAGGGCCTAGGGTTGGGGCCTCTTGCTGTCCGCGAAAGCTCGGAGTCCGTTTCCAGTGTGGATTCCGGTGTATAATAATGGGAGGATGGTCCAATGAAGGGATCCAGTATACAACTCCTGCGGAAAAGAATATCGTCCATGAAATGCGGGAGACCTGCTCTCGTCTGTCTCTGCTCGAGTAATGTCAAGCTTCACACTAAATTCGATATTAATGTGAACGCATTATATAAAATACCTTGTTTTTCTGTATACTTTGTGCTATATGTCCTTTTTTCTCTCTGACATCTTGTTTACCTCCGTTTTCATTGCGATTGTGCGGATATGTATTGCAATATCAATCATTGAGTGTCCACAGGAACCTCTGTTTTTTTGTTTAATTATTTGTCATTTCATGTGTAGCAAAAAATCAGCCGTTTTGTGCTGAAAATTGGGATTTTCATTAAATCCTCAAAATTTCAAGAGAATTCAAAATAATATATTTTTCCCACAAACTATTGGATAAAAAAAAAACTTTTACTGTGTTCAGCGTGACTGACGTGCTTTAACAGGGTTTGGCTGCCCATGTTGGACATCAGTGACGGATTGGTTGCACGGTCTGGCCGTAGGTTGACCAACCATGGCTGCACGCTATATACGGCAGGGATTGTGTGCCACTGAAGGCCGGGCCCTGTATCCAACCTCTGCTCTGCATGATTTTGGCCGCCAGTAGTGGGTTGGTTGCTGCACCTGGCCACTGGTCAGGCCCCAGTGGCAAATGTCTGCCGCACACAGCCGAAAGCAGTCCAGTCACGCTGGGTTGGGCGCTGGGTTTGGCCAAAGGCTAGAACCTGCAGCCGATGCATGCTGTGCACAGCTTAAAGAAACGCAGTAGGGGTTGGCTGCTCATGTCGCACTGGGCCTGGTATAACTAGGATGGCAGCCTGCGCCATGTTGATTTCCTCGCCTGCTGTAGTGAAGACCCTGTAGCCAAAACCCACTTTTTACGGGCATTGGCTGTGCGCAGCTCACAGCAGAGGTTGGCAATCAAGTGAATTATTTTAATAAACTCATGTTTCTGACTAAAACGGCAAAACCACTAAAATTCACTAGTTATTGTTAGCAACACACACAATGCACACCATAACTCAGATCACCCACCAATACACTAATTTGCCAACTATACACAGCAGAAACAATATACAGAGTATCTGAAGACAAAGATGGTGGGTGTCATAAGTTACAGCAAGCATTGTGTGCATTGCTAACTAGAATTGGTGAATTTCAGTGGTTTTGTGCGTTTGATGAGCCAATGGAAAGAATTATATATATATATATACATATATAACCTACGTAGTTATAGTTAGGACCTAGTTTCCGCAGGAAAAGCGTTTTTTGACTTGCCTATATCTTTGGCATCATTTGACGAATCTTCATGACATTTTCCAAAGAAATTGTGCCTGTGATTCTTGTTGTGCAATGAAAGTTTCGGGGTGATTTGTCAAACAGGGGCCGAGAAAAAGGGGGGGTAATAAAACATGCGTTCCCATGTTAATTCCCATAGAAACTTTAGACACAGCTACAACCAAACTGTTGAACAGAATTACACCAATTTTGGCAAAAAAGGTAACTGTTAGTCCAGAAAGCCCCCTTTTTGTAAACTGGTGTAAATCTGTTTAGTAGTTTTGGGAATATTAAGGAAAATCCCAATTTGTATATATAGGGACGCAGATCCTCTGAGGTTCCGACAGTCCCCGAGCTCAAATCTGATTGGCTGCCAACACTTCAAACCAGAAAGTGTTGGCAGCCATCTTGTGACTCGGCTTGAGCCGAGTCCCAGAAAAAACGTTTAAAAAAAAAAGAAAAGGGGTCAAAGTAGAAATACCCTAACCCCCTAAAACTCTTAGGGGGTCCTGCAGGGCCAAAAAAGCATTTTTTTTTAAAAATTCAGTGAGCGTCACGCTGGGTCCGTGGCTCTCTCTGAAAATTAAAACAAAAAAAATAAAGTCCAGCCTCCTGCGCTTCGTTAGTAATCAGCCCCCGGGTGGGCCAGTTCCATGGGACATGTTGTTAATAAAGGAGGGGTGGTGCACGGGCCCCCACTTCTGGCGCTTATTAATGCCCCAGGGACCACCACCTCCCTGGAGCTTATTTATTTTAAAACACGAGGGTCACTTGGACCCCCCTAGGGCCATGGGGCCACCACCTTCCCTGGGCTACATGCCAAAAAGAAATCAAGAGGGTCTCCTGGACCCCCCCGTGCCCCAGGGACCTCCACCTCCCCGGGGCCATCTTTTTTTTTAAATAATGGGGGGGCGCGTGGCCCCTCTCCCAGGCCATTCTCGGCCCCAGGGACGGCCACCTCTACAGGGCAGGCCCTACAAACAAGAAAGGAGGGTGGGGGGCGCGGTCCCCCTCATGGAGCCATAGATGGCCCTGGGGATGGCCACTCCCCAGGGCCAGCTACCACTGTGTCCCAGGATGCCCACCCCAGGATATACCTGTTTGCTGTGGCTTGGCGGGAGCTTTACCGCTCCCGCCAAGTCACAGCAAATACCCCGCTTCCAGCAAGCAAGAGCATTTAAAAGCAGAGCAGAATTACTTTTAGACAGAGGGAGCTGCATGTTTAGCATGGCTCCCGTCCTGTCATTGCAAACTACAGTGTCCCGGGGGTAGGCACCCCGGGACACTGCAGGAGCCGGCCCTGGGGGGTGGCGGTCCCCAGGGCCATCAAGGGCTCCAGGAGGGGGGCCGCGCGGCCCCCCTCCCTTCACATGCACAGCCCCCGGGAGGTGGTGGTCCCAGGGGCTCTGGGGTCCGTTCCGGACCCCCAAATTAGCACAGGTGTATTATTTTTAAAAAAAGAAGCCCCAGGGGTGGCGGTCCCCGGGGCTGCGGGAGGGCCGAGAGCCCTCCCGCACCATTATTGTTTTAAAGCCCCGGGGGTGGCGGTCCCGGGCTTGGGGCCTTAGAGGCCCCCATATTATTAAATAAACCCCCATGCCCCTGGGACTTGGCCCACCCGGGGCCAATTAACCACGAAGCGCGGGAGACCGCATTTCGTTTTTTTTTTCTCGGTGGGATCTGCGCACCCTGAGCGCATCCCGCCGATTTAAAAAAAAAAAAAAAAATTTGGGGCCCTGAGCAGGCCTAGGGGGTCAGGGTGTTTCTACCCTGCCCCCTTTTTATGTTTTACGCAGTTGTTTTACTGATTTCTTGTTCCTCGGTTCTACCGAGGAACAAGATGGCTGCCAACACTTCCTGGTTTGGAGTGTTGACAGCCAATTAGCATGCAGCTCGTGGTCGGGAGGGTGCGCGGATCCTCCGTGCCTCTAAATATCAAAACTTTTATTTTGGATTTTCTCAGCAACTACTGAACGGATTTACACCATTTTTAATAAGGGTGCTTTCTGAACCAAGCACTACCTTTTTGCCAAATTTGGTGTAATTCCGTTCAGCAGTTTTGCTGTAGCCTAGCATAAAGTTTCCTATGGGAAATCGATTTTTTCACTCTTATTTTTTGAATTTCTCCACAACTACTGAACGGATTTACACCATTTAAAAAAGGTCGCTTTCTGAACCAAGCGCTACCTTTTTGCAAAATTTGGTGTAATTCCGTTCAGCAGTTCGGGCTGTAGCCGTGGCTAAAATTTCCTATGGGAATTAACATGGAGAAAACGCGTTTTGGGACCCCCCTTTTTTCTCGGCCCCCGCTTGACGAATCAACCCGAGACTTTCACGGTAGGAGCGGAGCGGAGCGTCCCAACAAGTTGGAAGCTTTCACGAAGATTCGTCAACCGGCGCAAGAGTTATTTCAAATAGAATGTTGCGGATTTCCTATGGATAAAGGTCCTAACTATAACTATCTACTGGCGACCGCCAGTAGATAATATATATATAATATTTATAGTAAATCTGGGGTTTACAAATCCGTGCAAGCATTTGTTTACCCGCCCACTACTACTTTACTAAACATGACAGAAGAGTATGTGCAAAGGAGAGGGATCTGATTTCTCTTTTTCAAATGATGGGTTTCATAAGGTTTCAATCCACCCTAGGGAGCTGACTTTTATGGAAATGAATTGCTGGTCCAACCTGGGTGTGGTACATAAATTGTCTGTAGATGCTAAAAAAGCAGATGTTTTTCCCCAATTGTACTAATTTTATCGCTGGGCGACGGTAGTAGTCTACAAACAGCCTGGAGAAGAAGCAGTTTCGAAAATAGTTCCTGAGAGCAACTGCTACCCTGGAAAAGCTTTGAAGCTACAATGAGTGCCTAGCATAAAAATGTTAAAAGTCAACGAGCACATTTTATTTTAAAAGTAAAAGCAAAAAGTACATCAAGCTGATGCCCATAAACAACATTCATATTTGAATGGACATAACATCTGCTTAAACATACAGCGAAACACAGAAAATCAGGCAAAACACAAAACCTCCAATTTGTTTTATAAGAATAGTAGACATTTGAAAATGCATATAGTTTATTTTAAAATGTCACTAATATCCAAAGGACAGAAACAAGATTTTACAGTTGTAGTCATTTAAGCTTCAGTGGGACTGTAACAGTGAGAAATCAATCTCATGTGCAGATTTGCCCAGCTTCCAGCTCTGCCTTCTTGAACGCCAAAGCCTGACAATTCCTTTTGTCCATGCCATAACATCTCAGAATGTTCATTGATGGCAATGCTTATCTAAAGCTACAACTGGGTTTGTTGCTATGCGTAGTGCTGTATATCGAAAAACATTGCTCCAGGAACCCATAAATTGAGGGTCAAGTTGTGGCAGTGGAAAGGGGGTGGAGTCACAGGGGCGGAGAAATGAAAAGTGAGGTCTGATAGTCAACTTACACAAATGATGTTTTAAAACTCTGCCATAAAGAAACTGCCAACAAAGACAAATGGATGGACACTAAATCTGTTCTTGCTTATTTATTGGGCACAAAGAGAAAATATCCTATGGGTTTAAAGCACATGCTGCAGAGATTTTTGTGTGCCCAGACCACCTTTCAGGGGATAATAAAAACGGTAAGATAACTCTGATGGTTAATGCATTTGTTGGAGAGATCTGTGTTTTGTATTATTAGTGTTTTACTGCAGGGAAAAAGCACAGAGGTTACTTCCATTTTTCACATATTGTTGTCAAATAGTGGAAAGTATCAACAAAATATAGAATGTACCATCATAATACCCTCCCTCCACCCCCATGTCCACCCCCCGCCTCTGCTACACTCCCTCCCTCTAATCTTGTACCCAGCACGGAAAATAGTGTAACAGTCCATTCTGATATATTCTTTAAGTTTCTCAATATAACATTTTGAAACAAGAAAAGGTATATTAATAATAACAACAGTTGTGTAACACCAAAATCGGTTGAGGCTAGAAAGAAAATGGGAGTTCACCATTTGATTTTGTGAAGATGGGTCTCAGTATCAGTATTTCTGACCTTCCAACCTGCACTCCCTCCCTCATCTGCAAGGGCGCTCTGCTTCCAGTGGGGAGAGGTGTCGTTCGCTTCCTGTGCCACTGATTTCCGAGAGGGGAGTGTTTGTTTCATAAGAAGCCATTTGGACTATTTAACTGAGCCACGACCCTACCTTTGGGCGGCTATTGGTTTTCCATAATCGCAGGATTCAAAGCTTGGCCACTGCCATCGCAAACCATTGTCGTGCTAGTGCAGAGATCTGTATTTTGTCTAGTCATGGCCTAATCTGAGGTGGCATGGTAGGCAATAGAAGATAGGGTAGAGGATATAGCCTAACGGCTAGGGTGGTCGAGCTCAAATCTGGGGAACCAGGTTCGAGTCTCTGCAATGATGCTCAACATCCTGTGATTCTGGGCAAATCACTTAATCTCCCCGTGCCTAACAAAATGAATGTGTCCGTCTGTAATGCAACTGGTGCTCATGTAAAGTGCTCTGATACCTTCTGGTCAAGTTTGCGCTATATAAAACTCTGGAAAAAAAGAGAAAGATGGATTGGAGTGCTACTCTGAGCAATTGTCAGTGGTTAGACTATTTGGGGACATTCCTCCCATCACCTTTTGTGTGTTTTAAATACTCTGCGGCCTCTACAGAAAGTGCACGAACTAGAGAGGAAGCCCAGCAATTTTCTAGGTGTGGCACATCAATAGTTGCAGCTCATGTTTTAATACTGAGTTTACTATAAATGCTGCAAAAATTGAATCTGATGACAGACTACACCTAATTGTTAGGAGGTCAAAATTTAATTTTTCAATTTTTAAAAAACCCCAAATGTGTTGAAGGTCTGCAGATTTTTTGGGGGACAGTGAACCTGACACACCTACAATGGTTCTTGGTCTCAAAACAACAACCGTGGACTCCGAATGGGGACTCAACTCAGGTCCATGAGTTTCAAAGTTTGCATTTTCAGTACCAGGACTGCAAGCTATTGACCGTGAACCCTGAAGGTCTGTGACTTTCTAGGTCTGCATATCCCAAGAGGAGATCACAGTGCCATGACGGAAACAAAAAAACTGTTTCAATTTTAAACTTTGACATTTTCTCTTGCGCCCAGCCAATGCAAGCTTTTGCATTGCCAATGCAAGCCTTTGCAAGCCAATGCATGCCCACCCAATATATTATTATATCACTAATTTCTCAAAAAACTATTGAACAGATTTACATCAAACCAAGCAAAGACACGTCCTTGAGCAAAGTTCTACTTTCTGTCCAAGTCTGGTGTAATTCAGTTCATCCATTTGTTTCCTGTAGCACAAAACAAATATTCCTATGGGAGATAAAAAGTCCCCCTTTTGACCCCTCCTTAAGTCCCCCCACACCCTTCTAAGCCCTCACATGACATAATTTGCATGAAACCGGTCGTGCCCTTCCCAAATCATGTGGACCTGTTTTGGAATGCTTCTTGCAAATTCGTCATACTTTGCCAAAATAATTAGTAAGACAAAAAAATGTTTTTTCAGTGAACACTATGATCTAAACATAACTACACACTGGCTGCCACCAGTGTCAGTGTATTATATATATGACCACTGTGTGGTTACGGCTCAGCTGTGCTTTTTTGTTTTTTAACAATTCTTTTTATCTGGGTTTAAACAACTTAAACATCATACATCTGGTATCTGTTTCGTAAATCAAAATCTTTGACCAACATGAGCTTCTGGGTGCCCCACCCCCTCCAGGGAGACACTGCTGTTCGGATTACATTACAGATCTCGTTACTCCCATTGAGACTTGTGAATCTGAGGTGAGACACCCAACAGTGAAATGATATTGCCGTACAAGCAGAGCAATGATAAATTCCCAAATACAATTGTCATTAACTTGTCACCATCTGCTAGCCAGTATGTGGAGCTGCTGGCAGGGTTTTCTTCACTAACGTGTAACCAAACTGAATTAGAGAGCCATCTTCTTAATCAAGTCACTCACTGGCTATGTAATAACAGAGGATTCAGTGTGGTTAATTGTGTTATAAGATCTTACTGGTCAGAAGGGTTGGGTGGCTGGGTTCCTCAAGGAACAACATGGCAGGGGATTGCATTGTGCTGAATTTTAAGAACCCTATTAATGCAGAAAATTGTTATCTCATAAGGGGAGACTTGACACCAATTGTGGCGAGAGGCACTTCCTCTTGGGTTCGTTCATAAGCCACCTTCAATGCATATAAGTTACTGACAGTGGCAGCTCCTCTGCTAAGGTGGAGGAGCATCTCCCCACAAGAAAAATAAAATGATAATAATGCCAGGTTATTATCATTTTATTTTTCCCTAGCGGGTCTCCAGGCGTGGGGCTGGGCTGCCCAAGGAGCAGGGAAGGCGTGGTAAGCACTCCCCAAGTGCGCATAACTATTTGGCCGGCCGTCTCGGGCCAGCCAAACAGTCCTGCGCACTGTGCATGTTCTCCACCAGGCTGTAGCCTGGTGAGGAACATGCACAGGCCCCCAGTCCCCATCTGACCAATCATGACGCTGCATTCAGCAGCGTTGTGATTGGCTAGAGGAGTCTGGGTGCTTCCTGTTCCTGCGTCGTGGAAGAAGGACGGATGAGAGGCGGCCGCAGGAAAGGTAAGTTACATTTATTTTTTATTTTTTATTTTTTTTAAACCCCTGCCCACCACTGCTGCCCGGTAGCAGCCGCTACTGGGTACTGACCCCCAGTAGAGAGCCAAGAGGGTTCTCTACTTGCCTCAAAGCAGGGGCAGTCAGCCGCCTTACCCTAAGGAACAGATATGAAATTGTATCTGATCTTACTTCGATTGATTGACTTAATCCATCAACCACAGTGTCTAGCAGGGGTGGTCAGAAGCAATCCGCCTCCATTACGTGTCCTGCTGATCCCGCAACCAATGGTAATCTGTTGCCACCAATGTTTAGGATTACGAGTTTTAATATTGCGGGAATTAGATCTAAACTGTGCCTGCCTGAATGGAAACTACTAATCAACAATTATGACATTCTATTCTTCCAAGAAACAAGGGCCACTACATCCGATGCCTTTGATGAGTCCCTCAATTATTTCAATTATTTGTGTCCCTGATATTCCATCGAAACACGTGTGTGAAGGGTGGGCCTATCCATCTGGATTAACTTTTCCTTGAAAATAGGAGCTTAGATTATAGAAACGGACAGCAGGGACTTTCAAGTAGTCGTTGTTAAAGGGAATTTAAGTTTTAGCATCTATTTAATTGATTTCTATAATAGTGAATTTGTGAATTCGCCGAATGTAAAGTTTGGCAATTTGTTTGGATTTGTGGAAACTATTAAGGATAGGCATAGTGCTTTTGGTCAGGAGTTCCATATGATCCTCGCTGGGGACTTTATTGTTAAACTGGAAGTATGCACAATTGAGGAGACAAATGTAGCCCAGAGACACATAGCGAGCATTTAAGACCCTAGAGGTATCGAATTTGAGGGTTATATAGAAGCCCATTACCTGTGTAATGTGTTACAGGTTATGGGTAGTAATGTTAATCTCATACCCACATTTGGCAGAAGAGGCTGCACTTCTGTAATTGATTATATTTTCCTATCCAGAGGTTTGGTCCATTGTTTAGAACATGGAAAGAATCTAGAATCCACCTATGGGGATCACAATCCCCTTGTAGCATCCCTGATGCTAGACAGCTGCCTTAAACTCAACACGGACAAAACAGACGTACTGGTCTTCGGGAACAACGCCTTGTCATGGAACAACATGTGGCCTTCCGAACTTGGATCCTCGCTGACTCCGACTGACCATGCCCGCAACCATGGCATCATCCTTGACAGCAAGCTCATCATGAAAAACATGATCAACGCAGTCTCCGCCTGATTCCTTACCCTTTGCATGCTCCGTAAGATCTTTAAATGGCTCCCCATTGAAACTGGAAGAAACGTCACTCAAGCCCTAGTCACCAGATGGCTGGGCTACGGCAACACACTCTACGTAGGCATCACCGCACACCTCCTGAAAAGACTGAAGACCATACAGAACTCAGTGGCCATACTCATCCTCGATCTCCAAAGACGAACTTACATCACCCCCCACCTCAGGAAGCTTCACTGGCTGCCCATTTAGAAGTGATGCCAATTGAAGATGCTGATCCACATCTGCAAAGCCCTGTACAACCAAGGACCAGCATACATCAGTCACCACATGAACTTCCAGCAACCCACCAGACACCTACTCTCCACCTCCACCTGTCTCTCCCTCGCCCACACCCCCCGCATCTGCCAAAGCAACAGTGGAGGTCGCTCCTTCTGCTACCTCGCTGCCAAGACCTGGAACGACCTCCCCTTTCACGTCCGAACCTCATCCTCTCTGCTGGAATTTAGAAAAGGACTCAAGACCTGGCTGTTTAACTGAACCTCCTCCACCGCAGGGTTCACAGCGCCTGGAGACCCTCACAGGTGATTAGCTGCACTTTACAAATCCGGTTTGACTGACTGACTGATCTTACCGATAACAAAACTATATAGTGCCCCAGTAGCTGTCAACCACCCCAAACCCACTTCTTCAGGCTTGTTTGGAGACTCCAGAACCCCTCCCAGGCACTAGCACTTCTCACTGGGGAAAATCAGGACTCCTTTTTAAGTTGCCTTGAGTGCAAGGGTAGTAGGGAGCTAGTTGTCTAACCCTTTGAAGGCTTGTGTTCGCATATTGAGTCTGCCCTATTAAAACCATTAATGAACCATTCTGGTACATTTCGGTGGTTCAACAATGCTTTTTCCATATTTAATAGATGGCTACAAAAAGCCCTCGAAGCGGAACCAAGGGGCCATAAAGAAGTGTTGATATTGCATAGGTTATATAAAACAGCTGTTAAAAGGAGATGTAACAAGATTGTTTGTAAGAATTGGGACAACTTAGTTTTTGCAGCGACCACCAAAAACCAGAAGGCCGTCTAGGCAATTGTCAGCTCCATAAGGGCTATTAGCACACATGTTTCTTTGACCAGTCATCATATTTCCAGCCAGTGGGGAGTCGCTCATTTTTCTCACATTTACTCTTCCTCCCCTTATGGGACATCCATTAGGGAGCCATGGCTTATTCATAACCAGCAACTCCATCTATGCTTCTTCCTAAGCGAGATTACCGAAGCCATCCAGCAGAACCCCGCAGGTGAAGCACCAAGGCCACAGGTAAAGCACTGGGTCCGCATAGATCAGGTAAAATATAACTCCAATATATGGGCACCATTGCTGACCAATGTTTTCAACAGCCTAGTATACTCTCATTTACGCAGGTCTTGGTCTTCTTCAATCATTATTACTATTTTCAAAAAGGTGATCGATCAGAACCGAGATGCTATCGAACAATTTTTCTCATTGATACCTCATTCAAAATCCTTAGCAGGGTGATCTACGATATGATCCGTGACTGAGCCTCTAAAAACAGCATACTTAAACGATACTGTAGGAGGGAAGAGCAAATATATGACTTTTGAGGCTCGTCTGATTTGCTAATTTTATTAGTTTAGTGGTAGAGTATATGAACATAAGATTATATGGATGAATGGGGGTTGTCCTTCTGACCAGGTGGTAGGTGGTAACGGGGTGGTTCTTTTTCTTTCCTTCTCCACAGGTTTTCCGAGGAGGTTGCCGCTGCCAGTAACCTCAGGGAAACAGGAAAGGAAGCGGTAAGTATCGTAACCCCACTGGGCAGTTGTCTTTCCCCTTGAACTCCTGATCTGGACCATGTGTTCCAAAAGTCTGTCACCCTGTATTATGGGTTGTTCAATCACCCACTTTCAAGGGACACGGAAACGTCCCTTTACCCGGTGTAATAGAGATGCTCACTTTCCCTTATCTGCCGCAGGCGCCTAGCGTGACACTGTGGGGTTTTTAGAAAATATCTCCCTTCCACCCACTGAGTGGAACACACACCCACTCTATGAGTAATTACTATAAATGAGGAAGTGAGATAGCAGCAAAGGGCCATATAACAAAGAAAAATAGGTCTTTGTGAATCATTTTATGACCAGCACACGTGTGGAACAACAAATGAATAGCCAGTAAAGTACTACTTAGCGTGACCCCGTGCTCCCCACCACCAATACAGACAGCACAGTAAAAGCACTCCCCCCAAGTTTTTATGGGCTCTCCCTACGTAGGTCACTCACCGCACTTTCACAACTCTCCTGAGTTGTGGCTGGCTTATACGCGTTCTCTGGCAGCATCCACCAATCTTCAGTCCAAGTCTCTGGAGGATCTTCGGTGGGGTCAGCTTCATTCGTCCTATCCCGACTCTCAGGTCCCTCTCCTCCTACAGTGCTCGCTCAGCATGTTCCTCCAGTGTTCTCCTTCTCTTCAGAGTGACTTCCGAATATCCCTACGTGCCGCCTTCCCGGTCCGCTTTCCCTTATGCGGGCCTTGCTTTGCCCCTCTGCCCCTGAAGAGAGAAGTCCGTCCTTAATGTCTGTGGTGCTTCTACCTGTTTCAGCACCTCCTCTCTACTAACGGCCTTTCTTTGTTTCTTTCCAGGTTCCTATCCTGGCCCTGGATCGAGGAGGAAGGATCTACGAGGCTTTCAGACAGTAGGTGCGGGGAGCGGGTCAGAACCTCTCCACAGATACCAATATGGTTTTAGGGAACATTTAGGGACTGAGGAGCAGTGTTTAAACCTCAACCTTTTTGTAGGCAAATACACCATTGCAAAGCGCTGTCTCCTTTACCTTGCATTTATGGATTTATCCACATCTTTTGACTTTATGAAGCGTTCAAAACTATGGTCAATTCGTTTGGATCTGTGGCTGGACGCAGCACTTGTACACTTCTGAACTGCCTTACAACGTATACGTCCGCCCATTGGCCCTCTTGGCTAAAGCACGGAACATCAATATGGTATCTTATGCTGATGATACCCAACTGGTATTTACCTTTTCCAATAACCTTAAACAGGACCAAGTGAAATTCCAAGAGGATCTTCTGGCCATCTCAGACTGGATGGCAAGTAACTGCTTACAACTGAACTCTTCTAAGTCTGAGGTGCTCTTGGTGGGTCGTGATACCCATCAATGGGACAACCAATGGTGGCCTACGGCTCTGGGTACCCCCCTTACCAAAAACCGTGGTCAAGAACTTAGGGGTCCTGTTGGACAATGCCCTCTCATTTGAGAACCACGCAAAAAAAGTGGCGGGGACTTGTTTTGGTGTCTTACGTGACCTGAAACTCATCTTGGGATACTTTGATGCACCCACCCGCCAAACGATCATTCAATCTGTAGTGCAGTCTCGATTAGACTATTGCAATGGGCTCTTACTCGGCGTGAATAAATCCGTAACTAAAAGACTCCAACGGGCACAGAATGTGGCAGCCCGCACTCTTTTTGCCCTACCAAAGCACTACCATGCCTCTAATCTTCTTTGCCGTCTTCACTGGTTGCCGATTGAACAGAGAGTCCAGTTTAAGACTCTCTGCACTATGCACAAGATCCTACACGGCCAAGGCCCTCAAATCCTGCAAGGGCTCTGTTCACCATATGTTCCGATTCGAGCCCTACGTTCCGCTGACTTGCACCTGGCCTGAACTCCCCGAGTGCGCAGGCAGTGAGCAGGGGGGCGCTCCTTTAGGGCAATGCCCCCCCCCTTATGGAATGCTGCCCATCTTGCTGCTCGATGCACACAAGATCACTGGGCATTTAGGAAATTGATTAAAACCTGGCTTTTCTCTACTCTTTAGTTTTGCTCTCTATATCCCCCTGTCTGTTAGTGCTGGGACGCCCCGTTGTTGTGGCAGCCATGCGCTTTATAAGTTTGCCTAACATAACAAGAGAACCTGAATGCAAGGGCTAGATTTGGCACTAGCGGAGAACGTACTAATAAATATATAATCTCGCGGGGTGTCCGGCAGAGATGTGTCCTTGCTCCACTTTTATTTATTCTTTATATTAATAAGTTAAGCCCGTCCCTTAGTAGTACTAGCCTGGATGTTACTAGGATCATTGGTGCCCTCCTACTGGCACTACTATATGCCACCGACGTGCTCTATATGGCTTATACACCAAAGGTCCTTTGCCTTCTAGTAACTTCTTTTCCCAGTTTATGGCTAACCTAGATCTACTTACAAATTACTCCAAATCATATATCATGGCCTGCAGCACCAAATGTTTGAACGTTTCCACTTTGCAGTGGGTGATAAACGTCTAGAAAGGACTAACACTTTTTCCTGTTTGGGGATCACTTTTGATTCTTCGGGTTCTTGGGTCTCTTGGGTTTCTAATCTTCTGCGTTGCCGCCTGAAGCTCTCTCGAGTGGTGGGGTCCAAGACCGCCTGGGGGTAGATCACTAACCCCGATATTAGACACAATGTGGTGTTTCTAACTGCACAGCCATACAGGCAGAGGGAGACCGCGTTTGTAGAAGGCTTCTCGCTGCCTCCGACAACCCCTCACTTTATTTGCCATGAGGAACTTGGGCTCTGTTACATCAGGGACTGCATTAAACTGGGCCCAATTGCCTTATGGATTTCTATTGGGCAGAACCAGGAAGCCAGCTTGAACCAGCTAGTCAGTAAAAACTGCCTGTCTTGTGACAAGGATCTCAGTATTTCCTGGCTGGCTTATGTCTGGAAAACCCTTCAAGAGCTAGAGCAGCTTTTTCTCTTTGAAGTCCTTGTGCCTGGGCGTAAGGCCAACAAAAAGCTAATAAGGCACAAATTTTTACAATGCGCATACCTTGCAAAGGATATCGTGGAACTTGAGAAACCAACAGTGTTAGCCTAAATGAATCTAAAGGTTTCTTGTGGACCTGAACATTTTCTATTTATAACACAAGGACACTGGGAGTGATTCTTGTTGTTCCGCCTTAGGGCTGGAACTGTTATATTTTTTCTTTGCTTACTTTGATGTCTGTGCTGCCCCTGCCCGTGCAATGGTAATACACTCTAGCTTTTACTGTACTTTTTCTTTTTTTTTGTAAATTGTATACGAGCTACACAAAGCAATTTTTAATTCTGCTGCTAAGGAAGAACAAAATCAGACAGTGTGGAGGAGCACTCAGAATATTTGCAATCGTTGGCAGATGCAGAATGCTGTCATTATGTGGGGTCCTATTTGAAGTTAGCTGTCTGATCAAGAAGTACTATTCACTTTCTTTGATAATACTTGTGACTAAGCGATAACAGAATCATGGTTGTTTTAATTTTAATACTCAATGTTTTTATGTGACATGAATTGGTGGGTTTTTATTGCCTATCTGTAAAAAATTTACTTAACTAGATGCATGATGATTTTATCCATTTTTATGTACTTCTATGGGTATTTTAGCATTCAAATACATTAGATTTTGATTTGATTTAAGAGTACTGTACCTCTTACTGCCCTATTCTTCCTTTAGGCAAAAAATTGCCAGCTTAGGATCAAGTATGACTGGTCTGCTCACACGTTGGGTTAAAGTGTTATATACCTTGTACCAATATCTTTGAATGAGCGGACATTACCAGTGTGAATGAAGGTGCCCGGCTCCTTTCTACATCCACGGCAGCAATAGTAGGTTCCCCTCTTCATTTTGCATGGCCTATTAGGCCTGTAGTATGCACGATGCTAGAGCTTTAGTTTGATGAGCCACAGCCGCATAGACACAGGAGGACTCGAGGGGCCATTTTAGCTTTGTTCCAATTTGCCTCCTCCAGAGGGCCTACCTCCTGCTTCAGTCTTTCTCGCAGGCAGATTAATGGGTCTGGGATGTTTGTAATAGGCACGGGCGGTAAACTCCACTCCGCTGGCGGAGTTTGCAGAATTCGGGCCCTCCGCGCTCGGATTTTGTTTTGTCTCTAAACCGCGAGTGTCAAGAGTTTTGGGCCGCTTGCGCATGACTTCTCACCCCGCTAGCGAGCTCCTGCGAGACTTCACGCTCACTATCACGGGATACTGCTGCAAAGGTGCCAATGTAGTATTCCTAGTGCCGATTGCGATCGCAAACAGAGCGGTCATGCAGCTTTTCTGCTGGAGATGCAGCTGTGAGGCATTTGGAGTGGATTTTCTTCGCAAACTGGCCGTTGGAGCTGGGTTTTTTTGTGCGAGAAGCCTTTTTTGTTTTTTAAACTTTCCTGTTCCTGTCCAGCCGGCTCCTTCCAGTGTTGTGTCCCTCTACTGATCACTTTTCATTGGGATTTGGAGCTTGAAGTCTCACTCTCCTTGTCTGCTGCATATATACCATTGGATTTAAGGACTTATATTTGAGATTTCACACATAGGTTGAAAAACTGGTGTATAAGGGTGTTGTTTGTTTGATTAGGGGCATGCACCTGGATTTATTTGTACTTTTATTCGATTTTTAAAATTTATTGTGGTGGGTGGCCTGCAGTCTGAGTAGGGGCCTAGTTATATTGTGTGTATTTAATTTTCCCTCTTTTGTAAAGGAACAATGTTGCACAGTTCAGTAAATTTTCTCCATGTTTGTTAAATTTGCAATATTTATTTATTTTACTATGTGGCCTTGTCTACCAATGGGCCATCCAGCCAGTAGGCCCTATACTAGTCATGGGTACATGAAACAACTGTTTATGTGGTGTCTGTTGATTTAAACATCATTTAGGTCATGGATGGCATTGGATTAAAATACAAAATGTGTTTTTTTGTAATATTTCCCGTTTTTTGCCTGCAATTAGAATATAGGTGGGGTAATGCCTTTGGAGGATGTGTGTTGTAAACATTTTTAGCCCTGTTAATTTTCATTTCTGCCATTGCGTGTTACCTCTGTGTTACCATGCCTCCTTTGTCTGGCCAGCATGTGAGTGTGTTTGCCATAGGCCACCATTTGTCTTTGTTCCCCATGCCATGTGGCCAGGGGCCATTTTCTATAGTCAGTGTCCATAGGCCTGCATGTGTTCTTCGTTTTCCAGGCCTCCTGCTTGTTGTGAGTGACCATGCAGCTGGCGGCCATTATGTGTAGCCAGCGAGTGTGCTTTTGCCATAGGCCTGCATGTCTTCTTTGTTGTGGCCACGCCTTCTTGCTGGTTGTTGTTGTTCTGACCATGTGGCTGGTGACCATTTTGTGTAGCCAGCCAATGTGTTTGATTTGCCATAGGCCTGCATGTGTTCTTTGATGTGGCCATGCTCCCTTGCTGGTTGTTGCTGTTCTGACCATGTGGTCAGTGGCCATTTTGTGTAGGCAGCCAGTGTGCTTTTGCCATAGGCCTGCATGTCTTCTTTGTTTGTGGCCATGCCTCCTTGATGGTTGTTGTTTTTTTGCATTTCATTTTTCTTCTTTTGTGAAGGAAAAATGTTGCACAGTTTACCACATTTCCTCCATGTTTTTTTTAATAAATTTAATATTGATTTAATTCACTATGTGACCTAGTCTGCCAATGGGCCTTCCAGCCAGTAGGCCCTGAACTAGTCATGAGTGCATCAAACAACTGTTTCTGTGGTGTCTGTTGAATTTAAACATTATTTAGGCCATGGATGGCATTGGATTAAAAGTCAAAATGTGTTTTTTTTGTGGTATTTCACGTGTTCTTTACTCCTGCAAACAGTGTATAGGTGGGGTAGTGCCTTTGAAGGATGTGTGTTGTTGTAAACATTTTTAGCCCTGTTAATTTTCGTTTTTGGCATTGGTGAATTAATGCTGTGTTCTTTGTGTTACCATGCCTCCTTTGTCTGGCCAGTGTGTGAGTGTGTGTGTGCCATAGGCCACCATATGTCTTTGTTCCCCATTTCATGTGGCCAGGGGCCATTTTGTATAGTTAGTGTCCATAGGCCTGCATGTGTTTTCCAGGCCTCCTGCTTGTTGTTGTGACCATGAGGCTGTTGGCCATTTTGTGTAGCCAGCCAGTGGGCTTTTGCCCTTGGCCTGCATGTCTTCTTTGTAGTGGCCATGACTTCTTGCTGGTTGATGTTGTTGTGACCATGTGGCTGGCGGCCATTTTGTGTAGCCAGCCAGTGTGCTTTTCCATAGACCTGCATGTCTTCTTTGTTGTGGCCATGCCTCCATGCTCACTGTTATTTGTTGTTTATGACCATGTGGCACTAGCTGGCAGCCATTTTGTGTGCCCAGCCAGTGTGGCCCCTTGCCATAGGCTTGCATGGATGGTTGAGAATGATAGCAGTTTAATAAATTAATATGCTTGAGGATAATTTCACTTATCTTTAATTTTTTTATTTCGATTTTTTTAATTTAATTTTTTACATTTTTTTAATTACATTTTTCTAAAATGTTTTAATTTTTAATTTTTAATGTATTTTAATATATTTTAATTTTGTAATGTATTTTTTTATTTAAATGTTTTTTAATTTTTATTTACATTTTTTCCCCCATTTTCCTACCATCTGGCATCAACTCCATGTCGCTATAGGTGCATTGGACAAAAGCATACATTGTCTAAGGATTATTCCATTGTCACCTGCACCTCCCCGAGTGCCACATCCCAACGTGATGCACATAAAGCAAACAGTTACATCTGTATATTGTTGTTGTTGCTCTTTCTGATCCTTCCTGAGTGTACTGTACACCATGAATGTTTGTGTTGGTATGGTTTTACGAATGGATAGTTAGACTGTTTTGCTAATTATTTAAACTAACTTAAATAACCACTCTAAATGATATTGTTTGTTTGTACTACTAATTGAACTGCAACAATGCCACATTTCACTGATGTTCTTCTTGCTTGTTTGCTTTTAGGTGTACAAGAGAAGAGACATCACCTAGAGTACTGCCAGACAGTCGGCCTGTGCACAACGTGACATGTGACTGACTATGCAACACGGGCATCTCTTCAGCTTGTTAAGCTAAGCGCCACTGCCAACTAACAGCTAGGAGATGTGGCCAGTGAAGAGAAGAAGCAGATTTCCACCACTGGTGTGCCAACCACAACCATTTTCAACAAAGATGTGCCTGCCGCACCGGCCTCTGGCGAGCAAGCTGAGAGCAGCACTCCTGCATCAACAGAACCACCCCCCAATCTAAGCCCAGGTCAGTGAGGCAGTCAGTGCAATCATGTCAACACCAACGAGTAGTGATGTTGAATTGGATTGGTCCCTTTCGCAAAGTAGTACACAATTGTTTCAGGAAACAGAGCAAAGTGCACAGCAACCGCAGCCTCAGTCAGCAATAGTACATTTGCCTGATGTTGGAGTAGAACAGGAGGTTGAGCTTCCTTCAGAGCATGAAGTTGAGCCTCCTCTTTTAGAATCATTGGCTCCCAGATCTCCAGCAAGGAAAAGGAAGAGTACTACTGCACCATCTTCTCCAAGCATCACCTCTGATGATGATGATAGGGACATGGAGTAGACCCCGGCACAGTCCAGGAGACAACAGGAGAGTCAAGGGAAAAGAAAAGTTGAAGAAAGACTTAGACTTACGGATGGGAATAATAAGGAGGATGACGACGAGGTAGTCATGGTGGAAGGTGACACAAAGGAGTCTGACATTGCTATTCAACCTGCCTCGAGGGATGTGGCACAAGTAGCACCGCCACCAGCTCCCATATTTGCAAAGCCACCTCTGAGACCTGCACCAACCCTTTCCTCAGGAGAAGCAGAGGCTATCGACGACACACCCACCTACCTCCAGTTCTTCTTCAGGCATTGGCACTGGCACAATAAAAAAAATACTCCTCCCCAGTTTGGGTATTTTTTACGGTTAGCAAAGAGGGGGAGCAGATTGCAGTATGCACCATTTGCCACACAAATGTTCGTGGAGGTAAGTCTGGTACACATTATGGTACTGGAGGCCAGACAACCCATCTGAAAAAGCACCACACAATCAAGTGGGAGGAGCACCTTAAAAGAATTGGTGAACGTGGTCGTGGTGGTGAGGAGAGCCGGGGAACATCAGCTACAAGTCCAACCACAGTGGAAAGATAATGATGTGGAAGAAGAGGGTGACAACTTCACACAAAGCAGCCCTGTCCCCAGCAGTGTGCCAGCAGATTCACCCACCTCAGCGACTTCACAATGGCACAATAAGACTCAGAATGAGATGGAGACACCATGGCATACAGTGACTGCCCCTCCACGACACATATTGAGACTACCACTACCATCTACTTTTCAAAAGACGCCTGTGTCAGTGCCCATCCAGGCTACTATTACGGGCATGTTTAGGCGGGAGAGGCCCTACGAGCGGAACCACCCAACCACACGTTTGTGCAATGGGAGGCTGGCAAAAATGTTAGCGCTGGACCTCCTCCCTTTTTCTTTTGTGAAAAGAGTGGCATTATTAGAATTTGCGGCAGCCATCTGCCCAAAATGGAAGGTACCAAGTAGGACCTAGTTTGCCAGAGTTCATGTTCCAGCGTTGCATCACGATGTGCTGCAGTTGGTTGGACAAGCTTTGCAGCAAAGTGTTGTTCACACCATCCACCTGACGACAGACATGTGGACCAGTTGTCAGGTGACTGATTACATGTGCATCACTGCACACTCGATCTCTTTTGCGGGGGTAAAGCAAAAGATATCTTCAGGTCTTGGCCCTGAAGAAAGTTTTAAGAGCATTCGGCGGCATGCAACAGTGGCCATGTTCCCCATGGAGAAATCACATACAGCTGTATACATCTTGGAGGAATTTAACAGCAAGGTGTATGAATGACTGCGACCCAGAGGTCTCAGAATTGGATTTGTTGCCACGGACAATGTCAGATGAAGGCTATTTCAGGGTCCTGTGTTTGGCCCATTGCATCAACCTGGTGGTGCAAGATTACCTCAAAAAGGAAGACATAGTCAGCAACCTACTGACCACCTGCAGAAGAATCTGCACTCATTTCAGCCATTCTTTTAAAGGCCGGAAGCAGTTGTGGATTATTCACCGTAATAATAGAGCACCAGTTAAAGCCCTGATGCAGGAGGTGCCAACATGTTGGAACTCGACCTTTTACATGTTGCAACGTCTGTTTGAGCAGTACAAACAGATCAATGTCATTCAAAGAGGAGGGGATGCAGTTGGGAAAGCTATGACCATGGATGCAAACGAATGGGGCCTAGTCAAATGTGTGACACAGATGGTACTCCCTTTTGAGGTTTTCACTTGGGAAGCTAGCAAGGACGACAGTACGATGGGCCAAGCTATCCCGTTGTTGCATCTCCTACAGGACCGGGTAAAGAAGGCGTATGAAAGGTTCGCCCCTACAGGTGTGAATGAAAACACAGAAGAGCATGCCTTGGTTGAGACCTTAATCTTTCGCTTGGCTTGTAATACAAGGCTGCAACATGGCATTCTTGAGTCCAAAGAATACATCTGTGCCACACTACTTGATCCACGGTACAAAAAAATTCTGCCCACTTTCATTGCTTTTTCTGAAGGGGGTGTTTTAAAATACAAGAGGTGGATTGTAGAGCAAGCCAGAGACTTGAGAAAAGAATGGCTGGAACTTCGAGTCCTACCCCACAGTTCTGGGGTGCCGTCTTCAACTTCCAGAGAGGGCAGTCTTGTCTCCCAGCAGCCAACAACACCTTCAATCAGAACCCCGGCAACAACCACAACAGAAGGATCGGGCCCAACCTCTGCATTGTATTGGGTCCAATTGGCAGGGCTCAAGTCCAGTGCAGAGGAGATGGCAAAAGAGGTTGAGCAAGTGGCAACATCAATGACCATCCACAAGATGTTCTAGGAGTATCTGGATGATCCAAGACAGGTCTATGTGGATCAACATCCATTGATGTATTGGTATGGGAAGATGCGCCAATGGCCAGAGCTCAGCAGACTGGCAATAAAGTATCTGGCTTGTCGTGTTGCCAGAGTGTCTGCTGAACGTGTGTTCAGTGCAGCTGATGCAGTTGTTACAGTTAGAAGGACCAGTCTCTCACCTCAAAACATAGAGAGATTGACTATGATCAAAATGAACCAACATTTTTATACCACACAATTACACCGTTCCTGAAACAGCAGCACAGGAGGAGGAGGGTAATTGGTCCGAAACTGAATCAAATGTGTTAGCTGACCAACTTCTGGGCGGACCACCTGAGTTTGAGGACGTACTCTACTTCCCGGATTAATTATGCCAGTGCTCCCATAGAACTTTTAATTTTCTCATGTTGAACTTAGTTCTTTCTTTGCAAAAAAACAACAAAAAAGTAGGTAGAGGAACATTATTATTTTTGTGTCTGATTTATTCTGCCCCACCTTTTTTTATTAGTCACATATATTGCCGGATTGCAGTTGGACCAGTGTGCATTGAAGAAGCCTCCACAATTCCTTCTTGACATTGGGGACAATGCCTGTCCACCTCGGATGCCTATTGCCTATCCTTTTTTGCATCACTTAGCACTAGAAGGTCTGCCGCATAAAATCATTTATTATCTACAAGACTGCCTGCCAATACCAAATTCCAATGCGTTGCCTGCATCAAGGATGATTGAATGCCTAATACCTAAACTACCCATGCTTGGATTGGAAGAGATAACGTCAACTATTGCAACGGTGAGTGACTGATTGCGTGGGTGATGATGATGATTGATGATTCATGTGGTGGCAGAAAGTGAGGGAGGGTGTTGAACTGTAATGTGGGAACTTGCCTGAGATGATTGATTTGTAATGTTTTGGACCTGAGTGATGGGCGATCATTTTTTCCCTGGAGGTGATTGGCCTTCACAAACTTACTTAGCGAAAATGAATTAGCCTGTATGGTCTACTCCTATGATCCTTCAGTTTTTTTCGTCATCTAGAATGGCTGCCCCAGACAATAGTTTGATTTACAAGATTGCCAAATTCCAATCTTTTGCTTGCATTAAAGGGGAGATAGTGTGCCTACAACCGTGCTTGAAGTGGAACAGGTACCATTGCACCAATAAGTGTCCCGATCATCGACTGTGAGTGATGATTGATGTGGAGGCTGACAGTGAGGGAAGGTGTGTTGGACTGTATTACAGGACATTTCTTGAAATGATTATTGATTTGCAACGTTTGAGGCTTGAGTGACGGGAGATCATCTTTTTCCTTGGAGGTGATTGGCCCTTTCACACATGGCCAGATTTAATTGCAGGGTGCGCTCCTTTTTTCTGGTATTTCAGAGAACAGAACAGTCACTTTAGTTAACAAACAAAAACCTATGCAAAATACTGCAATTCTGTTTTTCTACTTGTTCTTTAACAGCAGTGCACTCCATGTCTATCTGGCTCGGGTCTTCATGACTGGTCTGGGACGGCGTTACTCAGAGTCAGGAGGAGGATCATGGAAGAACTCAGGGCAGGAGCTGTGGGACTACCTCATCAACAGCTAGAAGCAAGAAGTTATTGAGTATCGACTTAAGTTCAAAGGTAAATCAAGAGTCTGAGGCCTAGTACTCAGCTTTGTGGAATAGAGAGAGATGCATTTGTAAAACGCTGCTGTGTGTGTGTGTGCGCGAGTGTGTGTGTGTTGGACTTGTGGCAAAAGTGAAACTCTGAGTCCCCCTCTTGTTTTTTTTGCTCTGCTTCTGAGTCTTCTTGATACACTCCTCATGAAGCTTACCTTCCTTCTGTCCTTTTCCTTGACTCTAAAATACATTTTCTTTTTTACAATCTGCAGGCCTTCTTCTAGTCTCTGCACGAACAAAAAGCGAAAGCTAGCTGAGCTCAACAACACTCTTGCTTACCTACCAGACTAGTCCAGACAGGCACCAAAGAGTGGACATTTCCGAGGAGAATGCAGATGCACCACCTAATTTTGCGATTTTTCTTTTAACAATCATATTAAGAGAACTGGTTGGGTGGGTTCACTCCCCAAACTAAAAGACAGAACATTTTGATATCTGATAACCTGGGTCTCGGGGACTTAATGACTGTTTGCAATGCATTTATCTGTACTGTGTCATACTCGTTCCTTTGTTTCCTTCTAACAACAGATTGATGGCGAATGATGTGCTGCTGCTTATTGCCCAGATGAATGTTGTCCTTGTGTTGAAGTGTTTGTCTTTGTCAAACCTTTCCCCAAATCCCCTTTCCCATCCATTCACCAAACCCCTAACCCTGTTCCCCCAGGCTGTATGATTTATTGAGGTGTGGCTTAATTTAAACCATCAATGGATCACACACTTGGTGGGGCAGATGTGGTGAAAGCAACACCAACTTACTGCTGGATCTTCTAAGCAAGAGCCCACACTGGCCCATTACCCACCCGTGCATTAAAAATGATCCATATTTTAGATATAGACTAAAGAACATCAGTTGTCAGCATCATCATGTTGCGTAACCGTAAACACCTAACCTAAAATTGTCCACTCCAGACTTTGAGTCCATTTTTTATAACTTGAGGATTTCACAAATAATACTACTAGCCCCACATTAGCCAAAACTTACTAGTATTGCTATTTTTGGGATTTTAGCACTATCTGGCATTCTTGTTGTGTCATCATGTAGTACTCAGGTGGTATCAGTTCTTTGGAAATCTTTGATAAACATATAACCCATTAACTCAGTCTTTCTATTTCCATTTAGTTGCCTACGATGGATAATCAATCAATCATTTAGATTAAACCTACAGTTGAAGCTCACCTGGGTGGAACTGGAAGTGGGACCTCGCTTGTGAAGTTGTGATGCCTTCCCTGTTATTGCTTCATCTATATTCAGGTAAGACAACTAGTACGTGTTGGACTTGGCCCTTTTTTTTGGCTAAAGCTCCCTAAACTTTTTGCCTTCCTCCTACACCTTTTTCTGACATAATGTTGCCGACTTAGATGCTTTGGACACTTTGCCACTGCTGATCAGTGTCAAAGTGCAAGTGCTCCCTGTATAAAGTGTTATGGTAATTGGTTGTCCATAATTGGTATGTTTGCCTTACTAGTAAAGTCCCTAGTAAAGTGCACTATGTGTGCCAGGGCTGGTAATGCAAATGCTATTGGTGGGCCTGCAGCACTAATTGTGCCACCCATATAAGTAGCCCTAAAGAGAGAACTCAGGCCTGCCACTGCAGTGCCTGCGCGCAGTTTGCTAACTGCCATGTTGTCCTGACAAGTGCACCCACTTGCCAGGCCTTACCCTTCCCTTTCCCTGCACATCAGACACCCCTATAGTAGGCCCAAAGTACCCCCCTGGGCAGGGTGCAGTGTCTGTGAAAGGTAGGACATGTACTGAGGTATGTACCATGTACTAACAGTGAAATACTCTCCATTTCGTTTTTCACTGTTGCAAGGCCATCTTGCCCATAGGACAGAATGGGGAAGGCTGTGTAATATGTTTCCAGCCTATCTTCCCATAGGCTCAAGATGGAGAGGTGAAGTTTAGTGTGCCTGAACTCACAATTTAATAACACATCTTTTTGTGAAGGTGGTTTTTGAATTGAGTGTTTAGAAACCACGCTTTTAGAAGTGGCTGGTTTTTTTGTTCTAACAATTCTGTGTGTCTCTGCCTGGTTGTGGATTGACTGTCTGGATTTGAATGTGATAGGATCTGGGAAATGTCTTGACCCAGGGGAGGGGTAGGTGAGACAGCAACAGGCTGACCTGCATCTGGAGTGTAGGGGGGAGAAGTAGCCCCCTGGAGGTGAAGAGGCCTGGGCTGCTGCCATAAAAGAATGGCTCCCCCTCCTGCTGAGTGATTAAGGACCCAGATCCCCACTATCAAAGAAAGAAGGTGTCGCTGGCGAGAAGACACCCAGGACTGGTTTGGACAGGGGTCAGTGCCCCCTGAATACAAAGACTTCAAAGACATTTAGGGGCATAACTATGAGAGCTGAAGCCCCTGAACGTTGGACTGATCAAGACTGAAAAGGATTGAAGCTACTTCATGGTCAAGAGGAACCTCTGCCAAGGAAGAACAGCTGAAGAGACTGAAGAGAAGGACTGACCCTTGCTGTGTGTTCTGGGGCTGGCCTTCAGTTTGCTGATTTAACTAAGGAGAGGCTAAGGGACTTTGCTGTGTGCTGTGTCCCCCTGCTTGAAAGGACTTTTCTGTGTGCTGTGTCCCGAAGTAACTTGTCCCCAAGGGCCCGAGGAGAGCTGGCTCCCTGTTGTGGAAACTCAGGAACATCAAAGTTTCCAAGTGTGTCTCAGCGGCGCTGTGTGCATGTGCTTTTTGCAGCCTGAGACACTCGTAAGCATTGCACCGGGACCTTGTGGCCCGAAACCCAACCGAGTCTCAGCGACGCTTGGTGCGTGTGCAGCCTGAGACTGCCGTGGGGTCCATGGTACTGGTTGGAAAGTGCCCCATGACTGCAGTGCCCCCGCAGCATGAATCATCGTCCACGCTGCTGTGTAGCTGTTTGTGGCCCGAGCCGTCATCGTAACTGAGGATGCGGATCAATATCGCCGCCGCCGGCCCGAGCCGCAACGTGCTGAAGGACTTCGTAAAGTTGAGGAAGTCGTGAGGTAATCGTGATCGTTGTTCGCAAGAGGAATCTGCCCAAGATCGTCAGCAACAGAGGAGGCAGCGCCGTAACCTGTCCGGCTACAGCGTCGCCTTGCATCGCAGCTGCGTCATCATCGGGAGTGCCCAGCAGGACGTCCGACGAGCGGGGAGAGAGAGAGAGCGAGGCAGCGCATACCCCAGGTATGGCTTGGACTCCGGTCGGGAGCCGCAAGCGTGTGTGGCCTGGGGAGGCGCAGGAGGAGTACCGAAGTGCTCCTGTCTCTCTCCCGCTGCATCGCGTTAGACGCGCTGAGTCCTTGAGCGGCCCGGACCTGCCCAGCAGTACCGGGGCCGCCCTCGGAAGTTCAGGACTGTTGTCTGTGGTTGGGGCCTAGTGGTGCCCGCGCTAATCGCATCGATTGGCCTGGTATTATTCCTGCATTACGAACTGCCTGATTACTTGCATTGAGGATTGTATTATTCCTGCATTACGAACTGCCTTATTACTTGCATTAAGGAGTGCGTTATACTTGCATTACGAACTGCCTGATTACTTGCATTGAGGATTGCATTATTCTTGCATTACGAACTGCCTTATTACGTGCATTAGGGATTGTATTATTCCTGCATTACGAACTGCCTTATTACTTGCATTAAGGAGTGCGTTATACTTGCATTACGAACTGCCTGATTACTTGCATTGAGGATTGCATTATTCTTGCATTACGAACTGCCTGATTACATGCATTGAGGATTGCATTATTCTTGCATGACGAACTGCGTTAGTCTGATAATACGAACTGCAGTACGAACTGCATAGCATTGCATTAGAACTGCATTTGAACATCGTGAACTGCTCATTGATACCGCAAGAACCTACAAGTGTTTGTTGGCCTAATAACCGGCAAAGTGAAATATTACGAATACGCATATGTTGGATCTTTATCGTTTGGTCTTACCGTATTTTTCTGCTTGATAAAGATACCGCTATTTTCATACATCAGTGTGGTGTCCATTTGTGGTGTTATCACTGTGTCACTGGGAGTGTGGTTGCAAATACTTTACACCTTGCCTTGAAGATAAGCCTGGCTGCTCGTGCCAAGCTACCAGGGGGTGAGCAGGGGTTATCAACGAGGGTGTCCCTCCTTTCCCTGACTAGAAGCAAGGGCCCCTATTTGGACTAAGGTAACTGCCTCAGCCAACTAGATACCCCCAGTTCTAACATTGGTGGCAGCGGTGGGATTGGAACGTGTATTTGCAAAGTCACTCACAGTGATTGGTGTACATCACTGGTTTTAGCGCAGACCACGACGCAACCACATATCGTGTTCTTGATTTTTGGTTCTATTTTTGAGCGACCTTTAAGCCACACATCATGTCTCAGAGGAGTCAAGTAGCCAGTGAGGTTGCAGAATTGGAGTTCGACATTGAGGCATTGTTTACCTACAAAGTTGATCAATTGAGGCAATTCTGCAGAGCCTTGAGGGCCTGGTGGGAAGCCAAAGAGGCTCAGGAGACAGGTGATGCTGAGGTGGATGAGGATGACCCAGGGAATGGATTTGGCCTACAGGATTTGCCAGTGGGAAGGCCAGCCTTAGGGGCTGGTAGTGACCATTCCGGGCGGAGTTTTTCCCCAGAGGAGCTGGAGGAAAACCAAAGGGTCAGAGAGCATGAGTTGGAGGTTTTAAAACTTAAAGCTCAAGCAGAGGAGAAGAAGCTGCTCATTGAAAGTGAAAAGCGAGCAGAGGAGAGCAAGAACGCTCTTGCCTTGGAGGAGAAAAAGATTCTCTTGGCTCATGAGTTAAGCATGAGGGAACTGGACATTAAGGCTAGACAGGCGGAGTCCAGTTCGAATGGTGGCAGCACACAACCAGTGCCAGCGGGTAAAGCATACATTCCCACAGGCTTAGTGCAAGATTACCCACAGGGTGAAGGGGGGATGCCTACACGCGTGCACTGGATGATTGGGTGATGGTTAGCATGGTGAATGATTTGAAGGAGTTGCTCAATTTGGCCCCCAGGGAGCCCAGGCTCAGTAATTATTTTCCAGGGTTGCGCCAACACTTGTTAGGGTGCGAGCTCTTTGATTCCCGGGAGCTTGCACAAGAGCCCGACCCCTGGTCAAGGGACCAAGGGTCTGAAGAGGCATTAGGGAGGGAAGAGAAGCGAAGTAGAGCAGTTAGGTCCCAGAGTAGTGGGGGGGCATGCTGGCTAGCACCCTGTCTCAAAGGAGAGGGAGGGATTGTGAGCAGCATCCCCGGGGGTCTACAACCCCACCCCAGAGACTAGAGGGTTCCTTAGAGGAGCACCAGGTTGGAGGCCTAGCGCCTACTTGCCAGCTGTGTGAGGAAGAACACCTAGCATCAGGAGAACGTGGGGCGTCTGTCACCAGAGCTCCCGCTGTTCAGAAGTTTGTGGGTGCCATTACTGAATGGCAGGCACAGAAGTCTAAATGGAAGGTTAAGGGGGGGAGGTGTTCCCCCGTTATGTTATGTTAATGATATTTTTAAAGCACAGCGGTTACCCGGGGGTGTCCTGGCACTGGTTACAACTCCTTAGGGCAAGAAACGGAAGGAAAGAGTATTTATTTAGCAAAGATCCAGGTTTTTAGGCCCTTCCTGAAAGTTATGAGATCCGTGGCATTTCTCAGGTGAAACGGCAAGTCGTTCCAGGCTTTTGCCGCACAGAGGGCAAAACCTCTACCACCTCACAAAGCTTTTTTTGTGTGTGGTACTGAGACCAGTTTGGCACTCAGTGAGCGAAGTGTCCTTTTCGGTATGTACCAAGTGAACTGTCGTTTGAGATAGTCTGGCCCTATCCCTTGAAGCGCTTTAAAAACCAAACAGAGGGATTTAAAAAGCACTCGATTCTTTACCGGGAGCCAGTGCAGTTTTTTATTTCCTTGGATATGGGAGAGAACCTGGACGTGCCAGTAAGTAGTCTGGCGGCTGCATTCTGCAGCAGTTGAAGCTTATTCAGGAATCTTTGTTGAATATTTAAGTAAAGACTGTTGCAGTAGTCCAGCCTCGACATTACAAGAGCCGTGACCACTGTTTGCCGGCTACCAGGCGGCAAGAACGGCAGTATTTTCCTGACTGTTCTAATCACATAGGCAGTTTTTGATGCCACTGAAATTACTTGGTCACCAAAGGTAAGTCTCTCATCCACTATTACTCCCAAGTTTTTAACCTTTTTTGAAGGCATAGGGAGAGTGCCCATCGAGTCAGGCCACCAGTTAGGTGTCCAGAAGTTGGTATCATTGCCAAACAGTATCACTTCAGTTTTGCCTGTATTGAGTTTTAGACAATTCTCTGCCATCCAACTCCCCACTGATACCATACAATCTTGAAAGCGTTTATCCAGTCCCACCTCCTGGCCAGGTAGCAGCGACATCACAATTTGGGTGTCATCAGCATACGAGGTGAGACCGAATCCAAATGTAATGATAATGGGGCCAATGAAGAAACGTAAACATTAAAAATCGTAGGACTCAAGGAGGACCCTTGTGGGACCCCACAGGGCAATTCAAAAGGTTTAGACTGATATTCACCCAAAGCAACCATTTGTCCTCTGTCTGAAAGAAAAGATCTTAGAAGATCCCAAGCTTTCGATTGAATCCCACAAGCCTTTAGACGGTCCATCAGGATGTCATGATGGACCGTATCAAAGGCGGCAGACAGATCCAATAAGATTAGAGCTGCTCTGCCACCCGGATCAACGGCTTCCCTGATCTCCTCTGTGGCCTTAATGAGGGCAGACTCAGTACTATGTCCCTCCCTAAAGCCATATTGCGAGGGATCCAAGGCTTGTGTCTCAGCTAAGAAGGTACTTAGTTGTGTATTCATGATTTTTTCAATCAGTTTTGCTGGGAGTGGGAGACGGGAAATAGGGCGAAAATTATTTGGGTCCTTAGGGTCCAGGCTAGGCTTTTTAAAAAAAGGCAATATTGACCCGTGGGAAAACCCGTGGGTCAGGGTCCAGCCAGAAGGGCTAGGTCCCCTAGAAGTAACTGCGGTAACCCCACCTCTAACCTGGAGGGCAGGATAACTGGAGACAGTATCCTGGCCGATGGGTCTTCCAGGGGTACCGCTCTAGGTGGGAGTTGTCAAGGGACCAGCACCCCTAGAGGGCCCCCGACTGCCAGGAAGTACCCGTGGAGTAGCATAGTTGGCCCAGGGAGTAGTGACCAAGGGAACCCCCTGGGGTCAGGAAGGCATAGAACAGGAGGGTGTCCCTGCGGTAGCGGGCCCGCGTCCGGGTTCTATCGCCCCAGGCAGGGAAGTCCATCAAGGTATTGATTGGCCTACCCTGGCTTTAGGCTGGGAGGGGGTTGTGTTGGACTTGTCCCTTTTTTTGGCTAAAGCTCCCTAAACTTTTTGCCTTCCTCCTAGACCTTTTTCTGACATAATGTTGCCGACTTAGATAGCTGGCACTTTGCCACTGCTGATCAGTGTCAAAGTGCAAGTGCTCCCTGTATAAAGTGTTATGGTAATTGGTTGTCCATAATTGGTATGTTTGCCTTACTAGTAAAGTCCCTAGTAAAGTGCACTATGTGTGCCAGGGCTGGTAATGCAAATGCTATTGGTGGGCCTGCAGCACTAATTGTGCCACCCATACAAGTAGCCCTAAAGAGAGAACTCAGGCCTGCCACTGCAGTGCCTGCGCGCAGTTTGCTAACTGCCATGTTGTCCTGACAAGTGCACCCACTTGCCAGGCCTTACCCTTTCCTTTCCCTGCACATCAGACACCCCTATAGTAGGCCCAAGGTACCCCCCTGGGCAGGGTGCAGTGTCTGTGAAAGGTAGGACATGTACTGAGGTATGTACCATGTACTAACAGTGAAATACTCTCCATTTCGTTTTTCACTGTTGCAAGGCCATCTTGCCCATAGGACAGAATGGGGAAGGCTGTGTAATATGTTTCCAGCCTATCTTCCCATAGGCTCAAGATGGAGAGGTGAAGTTTAGTGTGCCTGAACTCACAATTAAATAACACATCTTTTTGTGAAGGTGGTTTTTGAATTGAGTGTTTAGAAACCACGCTTTTAGAAGTGGCTGGTTTTTTTGTTCTAACAATTCTGTGTGTCTCTGCCAGGTTGTGGATTGACTGTCTGGATTTGAATGTGATAGGATCTGGGAAATGTCTTGACCCAGGGGAGGGGTAGGTGAGACAGCAACAGGCTGACCTGCATCTGGAGTGTAGGGGGGAGGAGTAGCCCCCTGGAGGTGAAGAGGTTTGTGCTGCTGCCATAAAAGAATGGCTCCCCCTCCTGCTGAGTGATTAAGGACCCAGACCCCCACTATCAAAGAAAGAAGGTGTCGCTGGCGGGAAGACACCCAGGACTGGTTTGGACAGGGGTCAGTGCCCCCTGAATACAAAGACTTCAAAGACATTTAGGGGTATAACTATGAGAGCTGAAGCCCCTGAACGTTGGACTGATCAAGACTGAAAAGGATTGAAACTACTTTGTGGTCAAGAGGAACCTCTGCCAAGGAAGAACAGCTGAAGAGACTGAAGAGAAGGACTGACCCTTGCTGTGTGTTCTGGGGCTGGCCTGCAGTTTGCTGATTTAACTAAGGAGAGGCTAAGGGACTTTGCTGTGTGCTGTGTCCCCCTGCTTGAAAGGACTTTGCTGTGTGCTGTGTCCCGAAGTAACTTGTCCCCAAGGGCCCGAGGAGAGCTGGCTCCCTGTTGTGGAAACTCATGAACATCAAAGTTTCCAAGTGTGTCTCAGCGGCACTGTGTGCGTGTGCTTTTTGCAGCCTGAGACCTTCGTAAGCATTGCACCGGGACTGTGTGGCCCGAAACCCAACCGAGTCTCAGCGACGCTTGGTGCGTGTGCGTGTGCAGCCTGAGACTGCCGTGGGGTCCGTGTTACTGGTTGGAAAGTGCCCCATGACTGCAGTGCCCCCGCAGCGTGAATCATCGTTCACGCTACTGTGTAGCTGTTTGTGGCCCGAGCCGTCATCGTAACTGAGGCTGTGGATCAAGATCGCCGCCGCCAGCCCGAGCCGCAACGTGCTGAAGGACTTCATAAAGTTGAGGAAGTCGTGAGGTAATCGTGATCGTTGTTCGCAAGAGGAATCTGACCAAGATCGTCAGCAACGGAGAAGGCAGCGCCGTAACCTGTCCGGCTACAGCGTCGCCTTGCATCGAAGCTGCGTCGTCATCGGGAGTGCCCAGCAGGACGTCCGATGAGCGGAGAGAGAGCGAGGCAGCGCATCCCCCAGGTAAGGCTTGGACTCCGGTCGGGAGCCGCAAGCGTGTGTGGCCTGGGGAGGTGCAGGAGGAGTACCGGAGTGCTCCTGTCTCTCTCCCGCTGCATCGCGTTAGAAGCGCTGAGTCCTCGAGCGGCCCGGACCTGCCCGGCACTACTGGGGCCGCCCTCGGAAGTTCAGGACTGTTGTCTGTGGTTGGGGCCTAGTGGCGCCCGCGCTAATCGCGTCGATTGGCCTGGTATTATTCCTGCATTACGAACTGCTTGATTACTTGCATTGAGGATTGTATTATTCCTGCATTACGAACTGCCTTATTACTTGCATTAAGGAGTGTGTTATACTTGCATTACGAACTGCCTGATTACTTGCATTGAGGATTGCATTATTCTTGCATTACGAACTGCCTTATTACGTGCATTAGGGATTGTATTATTCCTGCATTACGAACTGCCTTATTACTTGCATTAAGGAGTGTGTTATACTTGCATTACGAACTGCCTGATTACTTGCATTGAGGATTGTATTATTCCTGCATTACGAACTGCCTTATTACTTGCATTAAGGAGTGTGTTATACTTGCATTACGAACTGCCTGATTACTTGCATTGAGGATTGCATTATTCTTGCATTACGAACTGCCTTATTACGTGCATTAGGGATTGTATTATTACTGCATTACGAACTGCCTTATACTTGCAATAAGGAGTGCGTTATACTTGCATTACGAACTGCCTGATTACTTGCATTGAGGATTGCATTATTCTTGCATTTCGAACTGCCTGATTACGTGCATTGAGGATTGCATTATTCTTGCATTACGAATTGCCTGATTACTTGCATTGAGGATTGCATTATTCTTGCATGACGAACTGCGTTAGTCTGATAATACGAACTGCAGTACGAACTGCATAGCATTGCATTAGGACTGCATTTGAACATCGTGAACTGCTCATTGATACCTCAAGAACCTACAAGTGTTTGTTGGCCTAATAACCGGCAAAGTGAAATATTACGAATACGCATATGTTGGATTTTTATCGTTTGGTCTTACCGTATTTTTCTGCTTGATAAAGATACCGCTATTTTCATACATCAGTGTGGTGTCCATTTGTGGTGTTATCACTGTGTCACTGGGAGTGTGGTTGCAAATACTTTACACCTTGCCTTGAAGATAAGCCTGGCTGCTCGTGCCAAGCTACCAGGGGGTGAGCAGGGGTTATCAACGAGGGTGTCCCTCCTTTCCCTGACTAGAAGCAAGGGTCCCTATTTGGACTAAGGTAACTGCCTCAGCCAACTAGAGACCCCCAGTTCTAACAGTACGGATGAAATTTAATTTAGTAAGAAAGTAACTAACTGCTACTAGGTTGTTGTACACAATATAGGTCATCATGGCAGCATTCTCCCTAATGGTCAAGATAGTTAGAGAAGTATAACTCTATAACTAAGCTCTCTCTTAAGTTCCAAGCACATAAACAGGCTGCATAAAACTACTTGAAGGCAGCAGTGCAAAGTAAAAGTAAAAGAAACTACATCAGGGATAAATTTAGATTGAATAAAATAGTTTTCCCCTTTATTTATTTACAAAGAAACCCACCCTCTCCACCCAAACAACATGCCCACCCTTCTCCCCAAACAAAACTGACCCAAGCCCCAAAACTCAAAATGTCCAAGGAAAAAGTCACTCCAGTCCAAACTCCCTTCCTACCCTCTCCACCCAGTCCCAACAAACAAGTCCCTCCCACCAAAACAAAAAATGTAAAAAAAGGTCTAGAAGAGGGCATTATGGATATCGGTCTGGAGCTGGTCTAGGCTCTGCTCCATCATGGTGAGCCAGCCCTTGGTGGTGTTCAGCCGCTGTAGGATGCGGCGCAACACATCAATGGCCTATTGTCAGTGTGGTAGGGGGTGGCAGCAGTTGGCTGACGGCAGCGCCGGCGATGGGATGGCTGAAGGCTGAGGGGGACTGGCTGCACTGGAGCCCGGCTGTTGTGCATCAATTTCCTCCTTCTCCTCCTCTTCCAGGACCAACAGCGGTCGGTATTCCAGCTGGACACGCTCCAGCCTCTGCCGCCGCAAACGGGCCGTTATCTCCTGCCTGTTGGGTGGTCCAGTTGGACCAGCAGCTATATTGATAAAACAAAAAAGACAAATTGTAACTAATGCTCTGTGCAAACAATTATTTTAAATGACTGGGTGGCACAGTAGCAGTACATTGCTGGTGCCCTAGGACCATTGGAATGTATTTGATGTGATTATGATTAGGAGAGTTACAAGGGCAATTTTGTGTTTTACCCACACATGCCAAACATAAAAAAGCACTGACTGTGTGGCAGAAAAAGTATTAACAGGCAGAATAACATCACCGAATTTAAAAAAAACTGTGGTTTGATTAATTTTTTCTTCTAAAGGTGTTTCAAGCAACTATAAACAGAGTCAGACACTTCGAGTTGAAAAATAAATTACCTCTCATTAATGAGTATGGCATTATGCACTATATGGGAGTACAAGTTGTGTGTTGGGCTAAAATAATTAAGCCATGCTGATTGCTAGCCAGCGCGTCAGCTAATTTGCTACTGTCTGCAGCTGTAGTACACAACTATCTATTTTTAATTCCAATGGCCCTGCTCTTTGCCAAATGCATTTCTCTTTCTACCCTGTCTCGAAAGAGGCAGATGAATAATAAATAAGATACTAAATCACACACCTCACGTATAAAATGCGGATATTAATATATTATCCTGTCTGCCATACATAGACATTGAGGAAAATGAATCTGATGGACTGCACTATAGGGAAAGTAGCGGGCTATATAGATTTTATTAGGCACATTCTTCACTGTGTATCCCATACGCCAACCTTGACATCAATCATGCATTTACTCCCACTTTACTCAGTGGCCTCGCTCACCACCACATATTTCCAACAAATTCATTCACTGGGCACTAAGCAAGGAAAGGAAACTTGATTTACTCTACTGCAGGGGGTAGGGTAGAAGGATTAGACAGGTAGGGTAGAGCTTTTTTGATATATAATAGAGGGGCCACTACACTGATCATTGATTCGTCATCTTTGGCTTATTTAGTCACTGTACAATTCGAAAGGGAAAAATCTGAACAAGTGTAAAATAAATCTGTTATGGAAAACCATGAAATATATTCTGGAATCACTTCACTTCACATGGTTATAAAATTAAATGTGGAACATGCCAAGTAAGGGTTTTCCAATTTGATAGGCTGGGACGGAAGAACTATGGAAAAAATAAAGGAGTGAAGTACTAAGAGGTGACTGAGTGGGCGAAGGGAAACAACACACCATGTGTGTTTGGTTTGCAATGCATTGAAAACATTGTAAATGCCGCATTAACTGAAGCAGACGCACATTACACAGCCAACACCGCAGTCACGAATTGACCCATACTGCACTTCGGTTATAGTTGGCAAAAATGCCATGGGCCGGGAGGGGGGATGATGAATGATGGGTGGGATACATTTGGCTCACAACAAATACAGCGAGTCAAAGGAGTAGAACAAAGAATAAAAAAATACCCCCCACTTAGAACCATAACTTTGAATGATAACCCTACATAAACCAAGTAAGCAAAGTAGGTGAGCAGCATGCTCCTCATCGGAAGAGCTGCCTTGCTTATTCATCCAAACAATCCAAATATTCATTCATCCTTTCATTCGAATTTACCCATAGCCACCATGATTAAGCTTTACTTTCTCTCATCCAGTCTTTCACCAAAATTTCCAATTCATTATCCATCCATTCAATAGCCACCCTTTCTTCAAACCATCCTTTCGCCCATCCATACCTTTACCCACCTACCCTTTCACTCATATACCATTTCCTTTCTTTTAACCTTCCATTTTTTCATGTCTCCCTCAAGCCATCAACGATCATTATGTGAGCTTTTGCTGAGTTGCAGATAGAAGAGGCCATAATAATAACTCAACCACTGCAGTGGCTGATAAAGCTGGGGGGGTTCCCTTCATGGTCATATGTTGATGATGACGCCTTGGCAATAGCTAGTGAGCATAGTAATTGCAAGAAATTATGTAACTTACCAGTGCCCGTCGCTGCTGCCGCTTCTCCCTCTCCAATTGACCCGTCTCCTCCTGCAGCGGCACTGGAGCCAGCATCACCGATGTTATGTGTGTCTAGAATAAAACATTACACATAATTTAGATGCCAGATATGCAACCCTAAATACAACTGCAATACAGCTCTACAGTTCAGTTAGCACTACAGTATCTTCCGAATATCACTCTGGGCATTTTATTGGTTGGTTCACAAAGCTAGACAAGCCAGGGGTGGAATAATGGTCAATGAAAGACATATGGTGTTGGTTGGCAAATGCAATGGGAGTGGGACCTCATACTTTTTTTACAGCCATGCTGTACTGTCATGGGAAACTGCTGGTATACTGTAACTATAAATGAGCGACACAGCAGCACACTACATTTGGAGTGTGGGGTTGGTCCATGATGTCCATAGCCACTCTCTCGTGAACTCAACTGTGTTAAAGCAGGAAAAGGAAAGCCTTTTCAACAAACATACATGGTGAATTTCATTTATAATACTAGCTTACTTGGGCCTGCTATCTGAATTTTCACGATAGATAGTACCAACATTCAAATACCCCAAGATTCTACCCTAAGAAGTCCAGAACAATCATAAAAGGACTTACTGGGATCAGAAGAGCCCTAGGCAGTGGCGCTGGTGGTCGGTGCTGGCTGACCAGCTTATTGACTCTAATGTTATTCTTGCACTGCCAATGGAATCTTGCTGTAATGACATAACATGGAATGTTGGGAGTCAAATACACACAGTTGGCTGGGCTGAGCAGCATGCTGTCTGCTCCTGGTGGGGTCCTTATTGTCATCTTGTAATTATCCTGAATAAACCTCTCTGTACCACACCTACCTGCGTGGACTTGATCACTACAATTTTTGGCGACGATCTTGAAGCGAACCTGCGTTTGTCACCTCATCAAACCTCAAGCAACAGTCATCAAACCTCAAGCAACAGATCACCTCAAGTTAAGCTTAGGCAACTGGCATCCCTGACCCCACCAGTGACCTCTACATCGGTCGCCCACAGCCGTCTGCCAGTTGTTCCTGTGCATCTGGGGAAGTGCTACCTCACGAGCTTCCCTTTCAGTTTTGGGTGTCTACTCCCCATTTTCTCTATGCGTCTCTGCTGTGCCTTCTGTGAGGGTAAGCCTGCCATTCAGCAACGTCTGCATCCTTTGCTGTGCCTTCAGTGAGGGTAAGCCTGTATTACTGTCTTAAGTGCCACACATTGTCGTCTACACTGTCTGGCGAAGAAGTGTGCTGTTTCATGTGTGCGCTAGCCAAGCTTTGAAGGAGACTATCTCTATGCCAGTCCCACTTAAAGTGTCCTGAACTGTTGTACAATTCTGTGCTTTCTACAGTGCTGCGCCTTCAGTGAGGGTAAGCCTGATTCAAACGTGCTGTTCTACGGTGCTGCGCCTTCAGTGAGGGTAAGCCTTATCTTGTGTTCAACTGCCCTGGGACAAATTTGCAAGAACTACACATCTACTGGATTTGCCTCCTCTTCTACAGTAAGGAACCTGAACCACATTGACTGCTGCGCCTTCAGTGAGGGTAAGCCTGGGGCTCTCTCTCATTCTACTACACTAAGAGCCTCTACCACCCTTTGTGAGGAGTCGTGCTTCTCATACCATGCCTGATTCCACTAGCTTTACAAGCAGTCTTTTAAAACTGGCAGCATACATTTCTCAACACTGGCTGCATCGTTTTGACACAAACCGGCATCATTTGGCCTGTGTGGGGCGTCAGTGCTAACTTCTGTGGAGTTTTATGGAGACTGTATGAGGTGGTGGAGTGTGCTACTTCATGAAATCTGGCTCTTAACTGTCACTGCGTGTGTGACTTTCATTTGCAGCGGGCACTTGTTGGGTCTGTGTTTTGGAGGATTTGGAGGTGCTGTGACAGAGTGGTACCGGGTGGCGGAGCGTGTTTGGTGCAAAACAGATTTTTTTTGGGGGGGGGGCCCAAGGTGTTAGTCAGGTGATTTTTGGTCTACTGTACAACTGCCATTTTCAAATTTAAACTACAGCTCGCGCACCTTACCTGATCTGTGGTGTCGCGCGGAACTGTGGAGTTTTCTGTGACGTCCTCCGAAGACTTCACTGCCAATAGGCGTTTTGGACATTGAGCATGCTGTGAGCCACCCGGCACGGCGTGAGGAAGCGTAGCGCCATCTTGGGTTTGGCTTCACTTATTTCAAATGTTTAAACGCCAACCACGGAATATGCCAACCACGTCCATTTCACACGTTGTTTGTTCATCGTTGGCTTGTCGCAAGCACATCGTGGTATTCGTTGTGGCAGCACACTTTTGACTTGTGACGTCGTGGGATTTGTTCTTTTGCATCGGCTCCATGAAACCACAGGTACTCTGTTCTATTCACTTTGTGTGCACTTTTCACAACAATTTATGCACACAGTTGAGGGACCAAAGACAAAACCATCATCGGAGATACCCATGGTGCTGGTGTCGCTCTCAGCTTGGAGAACTTGTTTTTTGGGAGAACTTGGGTTTTGTCTTACGTATTACTACTGTGGGTTTTTTTTTCCAGTACTATCTCAAAATGTGTCGGGTTTGCATTTGTACATTTGTACATTTGTACTGTGTTCCCCCCATCCTTTACAAGAAGTTTGGCCCTACACGGATTGTTCTTTTGGTTTCAATTGTTCTCGGACTCTAGGTATTCACTCTGTTGGTACACACCGTCAGGGTACACACTGTCAAGAGTCCATTGCATTTCAGGCTTGCTTTTAGTGTCCCCACACTGGTTGCTTTCTGAAGCTCAGGTGAATAGTCGCTCACCGGTGTTTGTACTGCTTAGTACATCTCTTAATTTCCTTCGTGGGATCATACGTGTTTTCTATTTTCTCTTTCAGATTGGTTCATGGGCCCTAGGTATACACCCTGCAGGTACACGCTATAATGGTACACGCCGTCAAGAGTCCATTGTTTCCTTACTGTCTCATGTATGCTTTAAGTTTCTTTACACGGGAATTGCAGTGGGTTTTACTCCCATCTGCTCATGGTACATTTGTACGCTTCTCACATGTGCACAACTATAGTCGGTCTTCCTCCTGGGAGCTATGCGAGGGTTTCAGTCCTTTTCGCATTATTATATGGGTTCCTACCCATATCTGTTTGTTGACATCGCTCAACCTCTCTTAGTTTTCACGATGTCAATATTACAAGGACTATGGTTTCTATGGGTCTTAGTCCCATCTGTTACTAATTTAATCCCTTATCTTTGAAGGGTTTGTTTTTGGGTTATAGTCCTCCTGAACCTCACATATAGGTATGTATTTATTTTATTGAACTTTCTATTATTAATATACACTGTTGTCTTTATATTATATTTTGTTATTATGTATTGATGATGGTGTTTGACTTGGGTGAGGATTATCCCTTTACTTTTCCTCATCTTCCTTGTTTTCATTCTTCAGTTCTGTTCCTTTTGTGATGTTTTCTCTTTGTGCCTTGTGTGGATTTTGAGCTTTCCTCTGCTTTTCTGCCGTGTTTTCTTTCTCTGTGTTTTCCACATCCTGTAGTCCGGAGTTTTGCTGGTTCTTTCCTCTCCTGCCTTTTTACATTCCTGTTCTGGCCAGTGGGTATGTTTTGGGGCAGTTGTTCGTGGTTCCTTCTCTCTTCTTCTCTGATGATTTATTTCTTTCCTTTGCTTTTGTGTATAAAAGGGAGGATGGTTCTTATGTTTTGGTTTTCCTCTCTGCTTTGCTTCTCTCATCCTTTTCTGTTGTTCTTTTCGTTCAATGGTTTCATGTTTCAGATTTACTCTGTTTCCTCTCATCCTCGTTCCGTTTCCTCTCATCCTCGTTCTTCTTTCTGGTTCTCTCAGTGTTCTTTTTTATATATAGAAGAAAGGGGGATATGTTGTATCTTGACTCTAATGTTATTCTTGCACTGCCAATGGAATCTTGCTGTAATGACATAACATGGAATGTTAGGAGTCAAATACACACAGTTGGCTGGGCTGAGCAGCATGCTGGCTGCTCCTGGTGGGGTCCTTATTGTGATCTTGTAATTACCCTGAATAAACCTCTCTGTACCACACCTACCTGCGTGGACTTGATCACTACAGAGTGGGACCTCATACTTTTTTACAGCCATGCTGCTCTGTCATGGGAAACTGCTGGTATACTGTAACTATAAATGAACGACACAGCAGCACACTACATTGGGAGTGTGGGGTTGGTCCATGATGACCATGGCCACTCTCTCGTGAACTCAACTGTGTTAAAGCAGGAAAAGGAAAGCCTTCTCAACAAACATACATGGCGAATTTAATTTATAATACTAGCTTACTTGGGCCTGCTTTCTGAATTTTCACGATAGATAGCACCAACATTCAAATACCCCAAGATTCTACCCTAAGAAGTCCAGAACAATCATAAAAGGACTTACTGGGATCAGCAGAGCCCTAGGCAGTGGCGCTGGTGGTCGGTGCTGGCTGACCAGCTTCTCCCGGACCCTCGGAAACGTCCCTCTTCTTGCCCTTGGGTGCTGATGAAAGAAAATAAAAAAAATAGATCAGTTCAAAATCTCCACAAAACTTTTTATGACAAGCAAACGCAGTCACATTGTACTTCCCTAAAACAGATTGCCTATAGTACTACTAGTTTCGACTCGAGTCTATGTACTGTCGTTGAGTTGCCCATAAATCCCTATTCCAGATTTCCTTAACGCATTGCAGTGAATGATCTTTGATTCTATTCCCATTTCTCAACCCCCTTGATGAACCAACTCAGTCTCCCTTTTTGCAATACATAGATGCATACTACACATTGCTGTGAAATAATTAACTTGGAACTGTATGTGCTACATAAACAAAATTACAGAGAGAATGCATTACTCACTGATTCACTATAGTGACAGGAGAACAGTCTGCAATGGCTTCTTAATTGATAAGTCAAAGCGAGTGCCAATGAAGAGTACGATTAAGTAGTCCTGAGCCCCTGCCTAGCAGAAACTAGAAATTGGATCACACAATAATATACTTGCGTAAACTAAACTTAATTACTTCTGAGTGTGAGCAAGATGCTATTCGTAATTTTCTTTTTAGCATTGTAGTACACAAACACAACAATAATTAATATGCTCACCCAGCCCCGGAATCTCGATGCCTAGCAGGTCGAGCAGGTCCTGTTCGCGGTCCAGAATGTCCGCCCAGCAGTGCGTCAGCTGCTGGGCAGTGCGCCAAACCTGGCTGGTGCGCCATGCGCACCGGCGCACTGTCTCCTAGTGCCTCCGATGCTCTCGCAATTGGTATCCACTACCGGGCCTACCGTCTGCTGCCAGCATAAAGGGGAGGTGGCGCTGAACAAAAAAACTTGTGCTGCCACCTACTCCTTTCTAAAGATTGCCTGGGGCTGCACACCTGGGCAGCGGCGCTGCCCGCAAGGAAGCCGTCCCATTGCCATGGTGCCGGGTGGGGTAGAAAAAAGAAGGGAAAGGAAAGAATAAAGAAATAAGGAAGTAAGGGGAAAGAAAGTAAAAAAGTCACAAAAAACTGAATTTTATTTTCCCCAAAAACGTAAAATACACAAACACAAAGACACACACTATTATAAAAATAATGAAAATTAGGGGTAGATAAGTAATAAAGGAGGAGGATTACAGAGATTAAAGAGAGATTAAGCACCATAACAGAGAGCAGAAAAACAAGATGACGGATTTAGAATGCGAGAACACACTTAAGAACCACGTAGTGCCGTTCATGCGCGATTTGGAGCGCGAGGACGCACTCCACGTTCCCATCGCAACGCAAACGGGTGCGCCGGCAAACTCCGCCCACTAGTGGAACTCCGCGTAGCGCGCAGAGTTTGTTTTCTACTCTACGGAACTCCACAAACTCCGCCCAGCCTCATAGTTTGCAACCAGAGATCTATATATTCACAAGATTCCCTTCTCTCTGAAATGTGGCTTAGTAACCTTCATTTCAAGGGAGTTGAATTCAGGCAACTTAGCAAGACCCCCTTTCTGGTCCTCACGAGCACCGAACCGTTGTAAGTAGCGATAAAATTGTAAGCTGTGTAGTGTAAAGTCTGTTGCCAGCTTCTCAAAGGAACAAACAACACCCAATTTAGAGATGCCAATAAGGTCCCAAGGGCTGAAACCCTTTAGCCCCACTGTATGTTGGAGCCATGTACTACACCAGAGTGATGTCTCTGCGACTAGAGTACCCTCTCACTAAGTCCATTTCAGTGCTCGGTGCCAACACAACAATGCTGTTCTCATTGCTAGAGATAAGTCCAGCTGTCTCAGAGGCCAGTAGAGCAAGTTGAATACCCCATATTGTTTCAGGATTTTTAGATCAGACCTAATGGAGGGATCACTACAATCCGCAAAGAGCCAGTCATTAATGGGCACTATTTGACTGGCCCAGTAATACATTATGACATCAGCCGGCCTCAAACAAATGTTGTATGGAGATAGCACACATTTTTTAAATGCTATTTGGGGCTGCCAATCGACTTGTAGGAAGAACCTTAATTGAAACTGTAGTGGCTGAAGTGACTCACTGGTATATTGTATGGACAATTCTGCAGTACTTAGAGGAGGTAAGGAAGAGAAATCATGTTAAAAAAAGAGCGCCTCTATGTGCCACATTGAGGGGGAGGGAGCTCCAGGTCTTCATATTTTGCTTGGTCCGCTGTACAACATTGTGTTCCTAAGCGCTCTGCCTATTGCATGTTATGCACATGGCCAGATAATGGTCTGCTGCCCTCTGGAGATTGGGTACAACCTTGAGTCTGTTTTGGCGGCCCACTTTCACGCGTCTAGGTTAGGACCAGGAGAAAAGATACGATTTAACATGTGCACATTTTTTAAGTTGCGTACTTTTCGACACAATGACTTTTGACACACATTTGCTTCCATGACAGTGCAGGATTAGTTTCTCTGAAACAGCATTGCTTACAATTCCACTTCGTAAGTACACTATCACGACACCATAAACATGTAGTATGAAATGTTGTTATTTGTCCATGAGGCAACATGGCTATCACAAAGACAATAAACAATGTTAGCCCGGCTGAAGCCTTGACACGGAAGCATGGGTGATGCTATTTTAAATACACACGCATTTCCGGGATCAAATTAGAGGAGCACTCTGCTGTCATTGTGAGGTTGTCACTGTGTCGGAATCTCAGTCCAGCTGATTCCTGTTTACCCTCTGCGAGGAGGGATGTGCAGCGTGTGACCAAGACGTACATACCTTGCCTTGAGGTAATGGGGACTTAAATCATCCAGTAGGGGATTCTAGGACGAAAACCCGCCTTTGGCAACTACGTTAGGGAGCTCATAGTAGGAGTACACTATACCCAGTACTTAAATTCCAGCATATATACACACTGTTTTAGCACGATGGTAGAATTGTTCATTCTTTTCACTGCCCTTATATTGCTAATCACGTTTATCTGCTTCTGTCTATTGATTATTGCAGCACATATATTTTATACAAGAATCACAATGGTTCAATAAATATTGAAAATGGCTCTTTGTGTATTTCTTGTGTATCTCTCTAAGCGAGCATGAGTGACTGAGCGAAAAGGTTCTAGATCTGTTACCACAATTCCTTGGGGAGTCAGAGTTGTCATGTTCTGAGGTTGCCCAAACCATTTGTTACCTTGCCAGGTTTTGGGGTACTTATGATGGCACTGTGAGCTAGCAGGTCTAAAAGCCAACATATCCTGAGGAAGTGCATGGAATCAGTCTGGCAACAGCCCAACGTTTATGTTGTACAACAAACGAACAGTTCCTACTGAGAAAGTGGAAACCGTACGACGTGGCGCGGCCAGCGTTGGTATATTGGGTCTTTATTTAATGGATCGCTTGAGTAGTTCTCTTGTGCATACCTAGAGACCCCACATATCTCCCATACGGAGACGTCCATGGTGGTAGGGGTATCTGAATTCCATTTCAGATTACGTCTGACACAGAAGACACAGCAGCTCTTAACATTCATGAGAACTGCAGACATGCGGTTACTCAGAAACTAATACAACATGGTCTCACACTTACAGGTGGAGGTGTGACCTTTGTGGTTGAGGCTCACGAAGAATATAGGACAGAGGTGTTCTATTCATGGATTACATTCCCGACAGCAGACAACACAACAAGGCTATTTCACAAATACAAACAAGATGACGTTCCAAACAACTACTCACCATATGAAGAAATAGAAATACCTTTAACATACCAAGAACACAGAGATTGGTTTGATGGCGCCCTACCACACACAACAGAAAACGTTGGACTAGGTCACCTTAGCAATGAGGGAGCAACATGGCCAGTCTTAGCCGGTTACACACTGCAATCTGATGTCCAGCAGTACAATTGTGAAGACCATACAAACACTTAGTAATAGTATACAGATGTTTGACACAGTTCGCTATGCGAACATTGACACTTAATCCTGCGCAGACTGGTCAAGCTGCACAACCACAATTGGCTACACCGGGCATCAGCCCACAAACAGTAAATGCAGGCATAGGTAAGGTTCCCATCAGACGGGAGGAGATCCTGTTCTGGATTGCACAAAAAATGAGTCAACTTGAAGCAGTGTTTCCCCATACGAGACCGCAGGAAAAACACAGGATTTAAAACATTTGTTGCCAATGAGGATGGCTCCCCCTGTGGAAGACTGCACCACTTGGGGTACAGTTTTTGCTGCAGTATATGCAGAATACATGGTACCCCTTCATTCGCTGTTTTGCCAGAAGTGCTTAAACATCCACAATGAGTACGGGTTGCACCTGCCCTGGATTTGGGAATGAAACTGATGGGCAATTTTGACGCTGTATCTGCCATTATGTTAAGTAGCATAAAAGGGGAAGCAGCAGCATTGGCTATACGCCAACGCTTAAGGGATTTGTCTGAGTAACAACAAGAGCATGAACTGCCTAAAATTATCGAAGAAACCTATGCTATGCTGGGTAGAGATAACTTGGGAGCCTGACCTGGTAAACCACAACTAAAGAGTAATTCTGAAAAAGATAACTCTAAGCAAGCACCCAAGTTTTCCACAAAGAAGAGGTGGGATAATAAGAAAAACAAAGACAAGACTAAATCACGTGGTGGGTCTCCTCCACATGAAGCCACTGAGAAATGCTATAACCTGTGTAACAGTGATAATATTAGACTGCCTGACAGGTATCAGGATACTGATACGCGTTCATCTAGTTCCTTTCAAGAGTCATCCGATAAATGCTTGGAGAGAGGTGGACGGGCAGAGCGCAGATCGGAGGAGTACGTGAAACTGAAGAAGAACTCACAACGCTCATCTGAATATATCATTAAACAGGAAGATAAACCTAAAATAACAAAACCTCAATTTAAAAAGAAGAAGGTAGCTGGACTTAAAGTCAGGCATGCAGAGGCTATTGAGGACACTGCTTCTGGAGTGGGCTCTGACCTTGCTGGACAGTGCTGCAGAGGTCACAGTAGTTCGCCGGAACTTGATGCATTGTCTGGCAGCAGTAGCGCTGAGTGACTATATCCAGGTGAAAACACCGGATACGAGAGTGAGTGACCCGCATCGCCTATAGGAGATGCAACATCAGCAAGAGGAGGCCATACAAAGGCCCATTAATGTTCTCTTTTGAGGGGACCTGTCATGTGGCTATGACATTCTCTTGGCTGAAAAGGATTGGCCACCAGAATTCGTCATGGACTGCCCAAACGGAGAAAGGGTCATTTATCCTGTTTTCTCCAACCTCGTTCCAGAACACATGAAACATTCATATACCGAGTAGGCGTTAGCACAAGATCCTGCATTATACCGCAACCATGTGGTGTGGGATGACGGTTCCCCATATCATGAAATAGCGTTTAGGTTGACCCCACAACCTCAAAGACTATACCCCATTAAAAATTAGGCTTAAAACAAGTTAGACCACTCATATTGTCTAGTATCAGATTACAGCCATCTAAACACAGCTACTCACATATTTGCAGTACAAAACGTGTACAGCTCGGCACTGATGAAAAGTATAGTGCGTAAAAAATACAAAATCACACTAGATATCTCGAATTAATTTTTTTGCCAAAATATAGCACCTGCAAGCAGATATTTGACCACATTCAGCACGCTGCATTCTCAAAAACAGTTCTGTCGATTGCCACGGTGGTATAAGAATAGCCCTGGGCTGTTTTGAGACAGCGTAACAGATTCCTAGAAAATTTGATGACCAGGCATTGTCCTAAGTCGATGGCATATAATTGATGGATGATGACCTTTCTGTGCACTTGATAAGAGTAGATCACATAGTCATGGCATTTGCTTATATGGGTAAATGGGGAAAGTTGTTATGTGAAGGCAAAAGTCTGGCAACACACTTCTTAGAGAAGTGTGCGCTTTACAACCTTTCAACTACGTTGAAGAGATTACAATCCATATTAGGATTCCTAAATTTTGGCAGAACTTACATTCCAGATTACGCAGAACAGGTTAAACCATTCTATGACCTGATATGTCCAGATTTCTCAAGCACACACTGAACACTCACAAATATTACATTCAGTACAAGCTGACATGCTAGCTTCAAAACACTTACACATGTGTTAACACAACAAACTTGGTGATCTGTGTAATTGCGGTGCATCAGGGTACACCTACGTAACATTCAATTAAGGTGACACTGTGCCAACTGCATATAAATCGCATTGATACACCAATGCTGAAATACGTTTTGCACCGACAGAAAAAATACTGACAGCAGTACAGACTGCTGTGGTGAAAGAGAGAGCACTGGCTCAGGGAAAACTAATTATGGTTGTGACCTCAGTGCCAACCTTAGAGGCTGTCACAAGAGCAAGCATACCAAACGCAAAAGCATTATACCAAGTTGGATACAATGGACTAACTCACTCACCACAACAGATGTCGACTACAGATTTGACTCTACACTACAAACAAGCCTTTCTGCAGTACGAGCATGAATATCCTCTTCCTAATGAAATAATGCCTCTAGATCAGTACGATTATATCATATATGCTGATGGTTCTGCCCAGCCTTCCGTAGGGACAAAGCACCAATATTCAGAAGCATGCGCTGCCGTAAAGGGGCGCATGCATAATGGAGAAGTCTATCCTGAAAAAACCTACACGCAGTCACTTGGGTACTGCACTGCGCAGTTGGCCGGATGAAGGGCTCTAATACTGGTAACAGCAAGGGTGGCTCCTCCACTAAGGTGGAGGAGTGTCGCACAACTGCTTTCTCGCAGTGCGAGAAGCAGAAACATAAAATGGTAATAACTTCCCATTATGGGATAATCCCTACTTCAAGATGGCCACCAGAATCAATCGTGCATATCAGTGTGGATATAATGACCCCCCGAGACCTCTTTAGATCAAAAACAATATTCCCGTTATAGAGTAGCAAGTATATAAGCTCTTAAACTTCGTGGTTCTCAACAATAAATGACTAAATCGTGCATACTAATGAGGATATAATGACCCCCCCCGACCCCATTAGATATGAAACAATATCCCGTTATGGAGTGGAAAGTATATAAGGTCATAAACTTTGTAGTTCTCAACAATAAATAACGAAATGAATGGGAAAAAACAAAATTTTCTGCGATGACTTCCATTCTAAGATGGCCACCAGAATCGACCAAGTTAGGAACTATTTGGTCGCATGATCATGTTGCGCATTATTGACGACACATGATCATGTATAAAACAGGGAAAGTAAATGGAGTCGAGTTTGGACCGCTAACCTGGTAATGGTGGACAGACACCGTAACAAGAATCTGTAAGGAGAATGAGTACATGCTGTGTGGGATTTATAGAGACACTTGACCACATCAGTAACTTAAAAACAACTCTAAAAAACTGTAGATATGGATTGGGAATCTTAAGGGAGGCACTGTATGTTTGGAGCAACTACTTTGAAGGAGGGACAATTAAGGTCCAAAAACTAAGAAATGCTTAATTTTAGTAAAATGCCCCCGGACGCTTCATTTGTCCCACGCCAAGCTGTAACACGGAGGTTTGGTTCCTCTGCTGCAGCTTCGGATAAATTTGAGCACCACCTTGCGACTCCTTGTCTGGATCGCTTCCATTACCTCATTCAAACTCTCCATGACCGCCTGGCACGCGTACTCATCACGTGGATCGGAAGACCCCTCTCTGAACTATCGCGCTGTGGCAAATAATCCAATTTGGTGCACACGCGGATACCTGACGCCTCACTAGTTTACTACACCCTGATTGTTCTTACCGGGACCCTTGATCCCTGTCCAGTTAAGCACTACTTTCAAACTAATGACCATTGTCCTGATGATGACCTGAAATCAATCAGGTTGAAACGCCGTCGACTACCCAGCATAGAACTTGGGCGTTGATGTGGTCAATTTATTTATCCTGAATCCTAAACATTAACATTGTATATAATTTTTGTAATTTTGACCACATTCCTCTTACCCCCTATCGCCGTTCACGCTGTTCTCTTCACCCTTGTGTCACTGCGCCGCTCACTATCACTAGCATGCCCAGTGCTCACTTTGTGTGTTATGGTCATTGTATATTTAATTGTACTGTAGTGCTGCTATAACTACTTACAAATTATAATTCTTTCACTCCACCATCTTCGTTGTGGTCTCCCTTTCCTTTGTTCCCCGCCCCCATTGTGATTTATATCACTATTTTTTACTGTCCTGTTTTAATGACTACCAGTTGAGACATTGTTGATTGTTGCATAATTTTAGTAAAGGGCAATGATCTGCCTAGTAATTTGACAGCTCCAATATGGCGGCTCCATGAGTTAGGAGTAAAGCCAACTTGAAATATAGTAGCTTGGTGAGCATTGAATTCGATAGAAACAATGACATGGATCAAAAGTAATATTGCATATGTTGAATAATTATTTTGCTGGGATTGATTTTTGGTCATTATACCATGTTGTGCTCATGCACAATAAAATGGTACAGTACATCTAGCCCCAATATGGCGTCTCCATGTATTTGGAGTAACGCTAACTTTATATACAGTAGCTCGGGGAGCGTTGTATCTTGCAAAAACTATGTGCTGATGGGTCCATTAATATGAAACCCTGCATATATATGTAATAATGTAAAATTAAGTAATTCGGGGGTCACTGCTTTATGTCACTATGACGGACCTTTATACCCTTCTATAAAGTAGGACGATCTAGAATCCGATTTATATTTGATAAAATTGTTTTTTTGACCATATGATGGTCTTTTAAAATAATTTTGTATTAATACTTGAATTAGATGAGTTACATCTTTGACAATAGATAAAGAGGAACAGTCTCTTAATCCGTATCAGTGGACCATGAAATAGGTATGTCCAGAGCCCCTTATGAATAAATACATAGTAATGTTGAGTGATATAGATTCACAGTTTGCCTTAATCATATTAGGATTAAAGGACAACATGGTCCATGCAGGATATTAACATTTGGTCGCTAAAATTTCTTGTTGTGAAACCATAGATCACGATTACAACATCTAAGGTATGTCCTGCCAAAATATTGCCTACTATATTTTTGGAATATAGAGTAACACTAGATTATATCTCTTAAACTATGTTTCTTATACTGTCAATAGGTACTTTGCAAATGCAATTCAACGGTTGTGTGATGTCAAATAATACATCTAAAACATAAAGGTAAAAATGTTTAATTTACAATTTCCTAGTAATTGTCAGTGAAGAGACAACAAAAATTCCCCTATAATAATAATATGAATAATGGTTACATAGTTGCGTGAAGAAGGAACTAACATCTTATGATTAGTATTGTGAATGTCATGGTTATGTTCTTCTCTGCTTTTCCATGTTCTAACTTTCATAAAGATTGTCGAATCATGTATCACTTGTTTTCGAAATGTATTATGGAATGTTCTCTGAGAAGGAAGGATTTTTGCGATACATTGAGTAGGATAACTAGACTCTTTGGAATTGAATTGTGATTTGTTATAAAAAGAAGTGTATCATATGTCAAGCAGCATGGTCTCTTACGATTGATAAAGAATCTTGGCTATTAAAGGATTGAAAACTATCTCTGGAAATTTTTTGTGTTAGGTCTTGCTATACCCACACCAGGCTTGGTGTGAGGACAGAGTGAACATAGCTAAACCAATAGATGCTGTATTTTAATGTTTGTCGTGTGTATGGGATTTTAATACGTTTATATGTAATTTGTGTCTTTTAATTGTAGCCCTGAAGAAGTCTCGTGAAAGGAGACGAAACGCGTTGGCTATGCTGGTGTGAATATCTTTTATAACTCATCAATAAAGAAAATCTTTTAAACACACAACATGTTTGAAGTGATCTAAGTATACATAAAAGTTTTTTTTTGAAGGACATTCTGAGAAATTGAATGAGATTTGAAATCGGTGTTGAATTGAACTGGTTATTGTTTGAAAAAATATATTATGTTGAGAGATATGGATATTTAGTGGGTGCTGATCTTGCTCAAGTATATACCATTTTATGTTTAGTTGCGGGTGGGCAGGCTGCTCTGCGAGCAGGGGAGGATTGGTGTGCCCACTCCTGAGGGCGCAATGACTGTTTGGTCGGCCCTCTGGAGCCGCCCAAACCAGTCATGCGCACTCTGCCTTGCATGGAGAACATGGCCTCCCCGTAAGCCCCTGGAGAGCAGGAGCCGAAAAAACGCAGGACCCGGCTGGTGGACAGGTACGTTTTTTAATTTATTATTAAATTAACCCCACCCGCGATTAATGCCGGCAGCGACTGACTGGTACTGGAGAATACGGATCCCGGATTCCCCACACTTATAGTGTGTGGTTCGTATTATTGTGTCCAGTCATTTATTTACACTACTGGAGCCAGAATAGATACAGCGATTTAAAAGGTTGCACAATAAAGCACAAGAGGCTTTGGGAAAAGGTGGCAAAGCTGAAAGATTGCTTGCCACGGACTCATGTAATCCACACATTGAGTCATCAAAGCGTTGGTGTACACGTTGCAGGGAATTCCATGGCGGATAAAGCTGCAAAAGCAACAGTGTAAACTGCTGCTGTCACTGCAATAAATCACTCAAGTACGAGAATAGAAAATTACATAATGACGGCTGTCAATGCTGCATCCAGTGACACCCACTTGCCGAAAGGTTTTCCACTCAAGTACTCCTAAAAGTTAGATGCGCAAAACATACCATTTGCTCACATTCCTGGAGTGGCAGATAGAGTAATACCAAATTCAGACTGCAGGTTAGGATTAATTCTAGCTGCACATGAGTGTCTTGAATCTGCACACGCAGGGGTGGCTGCTACAATTTCACTACTGCAGCAATGCTACTAGTGGCCAGGTGTCTACAAACAGACAAGGACTTTGTCCTCAATTGCGACATCTGCCAGCAGATGAAGAGTTCCACTGTGGCACATCCACCACAGACACCTCTACTAATTTCCAACAAGCCTCTGGCTTGTGTTTATCTGGACCATTGCGGCCCCTTGTCATCAGATGGTGCTTACAAGTACATCTTGGTTGCAGTGGATTCCTGCTCTGGATTCCTGTGTGTATGGCCACTGCGGTCGGCTGACGCCCGAACTGTTATAAAGGATCTGCAAGTCTTTATCGGGACATACCCAGTTGGCACACTTCATTCTGACCGAGGTCCGGCATTTGCCTCTAGAGCTTACAAAGATGCCATGGGAAGTTTGGGTGTGACCCTGCAGTATTCCTCCCCGAGGGAAATTCGGTCATGGAGAGAAAAAAATGGGACTTAAAGTAGTCTTTAACAGCTTGGGTACTATGCTCAGGTCGCAGTTGGGCCCATCATCTATATGGGGTCCAGAGGGCTCCTAACATTCTGCCTAGAAAATCCCTGGGTGATCAGACTTCCTATAAAATCCTGTTTGGTGTAAGGATGTGGGCCCGAGACCTTGACAGTCCCAGCACAGTCGCGGCAGAACACCATTTGATCTAAACGATCGTCTGGCTGTTTTACAGGAACTGAACAGTTTCTGGGACAAACAAAACAACTTCCAAGTAAAAAGCACCACCACTGGTGAAGTGAAGGAAGTACCGGCAAGGCCTGGCTGGATCCTGAGGATTGGGGATCTGGTCACTGTGAAAATTGTGGACAAGAAAGAATTTGGGCCATCCTATAGAGCGCCTGCACCTCTCCTGGCCATTGAAGGTACCAGGGCCATACTTCTTCTGCCTCTTGCTGGCTGCAAAAACAAGAGCTTCGTCTCCATTGAACTGATCAAACCACATTATGTGTCTGATTCTCAACAGTCGGCCACGTGGACTCCTGGGTAGTTACCTGCCTCCTCTCACTACTAAATAGGAAGTTCGGATGGAAGCTTTAATTAGTGATGAAGCATCTTCTCCCCAACAACCTCTTTACAATCAACTAGTACAGAAACACAGATTTCAATTCCGAATCCTGACAGGAATCCTGTTTACAACAATGTACCACAGATCAAGTCTTCTCCCAGTTCTACGAAACCTGCAGAGTTGCCAAAAATAGATCGAACTGCCTCTGGCTACTTCATCAACTTTGATGATTTTTCCTCTGATCCGACAGCACCGCCATCTCTACAGTTTCGGATGAAACTGCGTGTTTTCTATCTTTGGCTGAAAAAGACATACTTTGTTCCTCCATGACTACACCTTTGGATTACAATTGCGTTACTTTTCCTGATCCTTTGGGTTGATTTTGTGACAGTCTTTTTCCTGCTTCTAAATGGACACTACCTCCCAGAACACTCTGCAATACAGCTGGTGAACTTGGTTCTCAAACCACACTCGTCATCCCACAAAGAACAAAGAGACCTTTCCCTGGTAAACATTTCTGCTGTTCCAGTGCCTGACAGGATTGTTTGGGATAGGGTATCGAATGATGTATGTGACTCCACAGAACTTTTACAAATTCCATATTTGTTTAAATTATCTTTAAATGACATTGTCACCCCTAGTACTATCTCTGATTATTGGGATCTAGACACCGTGCATGAAATGCTAGAAGATCTAGGGCAGTGATACCCAAAGTATGGCCCAGGGGCCGCATGCGGCCCTCCTGACCTTTACATGCAGCCCCCTGATCCACAGCAGCACTGGGCTGCTGCGCACTGAACTCAGCACTAACATTAAGAAGATGTCAAATATACAGGCAAGCCTTTATTTAAAGGTTAATTTAAGTTTAATAAAAAGTAACCACCTAACTTTAGGAACACCTTTATTTTTAAAGCTATCTTGCTGCAAAAGTTTAAAAATATGATAACGTCTCTTCAAAATTCAAAAGTGTATTTCATTCCACACAATTTGGTAAAGTGGGGAAGCTGGGATTAATCTCAGGCTTTCTGGTTTCACAGCGTGCAATACAGCCACTAGATGTATATGCTTCGCTTCCCCTAAGCCTACCTTACCGCACCCCTCCCCCCCAAATCACCAGCCTGCTGGCATCGATGCGGCCCTCGTCACATCACAGACCAAACTTTATGGCCCTTGAGAAAATGTTTGCGAGTACCCATGATCTAGGGCTTTCTACTGTTTTTTCGTCTGGTGAACTGTACGAAGGCATATCTAATTATGATGAAATGCTCTATTTTCAACAAACAGTCATCATTTTTTGCATAAAGCAAGTACTCCATGTGCTGTTTTTAATTGCATGCAATGGGAACATTGCCCTACACCACCATGGGGCAGTTCAAAAACATTTGGACAGAAGTTTGCTTATTTTTCTGGTTATGATACATTAGACCCAGTGTCTTAATATTATAAACTTGCACCACCACCTGCAAAGAAAAATATGCTAACAAACACCAAGCTGATTTATTCTGCTTCCTTTCTTTTCCACCTGCCCACACAAGGGTTCGACTTTTGGAGGGACACCACTTATGTCAAATTAATTTGGGGGACAAAAGATTGGCAAGTTCAGGGGAACGAGTTTTTGTTTACAGCATGCCTTATACCTCAACAAATGATTTTCCTGAAAAAAAACTGTGCAACAAACAACATGTCTTTGTTTAGCTAAGATAAAAAATGTAAATATACTATGCATTCCCACATTCCCACGTTTTGAAAACTGGCAGCAGTTTACAAAATACAAAGAGAAAACACTGGACATCATGCTGCGCAATGGCATGTACAATTCATCAGACACCAATTGGAGGGGATGGTTAGTTTGGCCGTTAGATACTAATGGATGTGAAGCATGGTTCCTAGGCAACACCGAGGGCTTTAAGATCAGTAGGCCTGACCTGCGTTACATGCAGACAGAACACTCTGTGGTGGTGACAACTTACAGTGTTGGGAAGTTGTGCCTTGATTGGTTAAAAATCTCAACATTGTCCAAGGTATAACAACACTTGTCCTTTCTTTCAGATGACTTGGAACAACAGGACTTCCTGCTAGGTCCTCGAAAACCACATAAAAAACTCCTCTTGTATGCAATATATAATGAAATATGGCAAGTTTCTCAGCAGAAAGCTGCTGAAAGACTGCACGAGATTGACAGGGCTAATTTATAAAAGGCTTTTGCAGTAGTTGACAATGGCATGACAACCTTGTCCTCTAAAATGTACTCCCTGGGTAACAAAGTGTTGTCAGCAATAGATATTATGCAACATGACATTCCTGCATTACAACATGGGCAATTGCAACTTAGATCAATTCTATTATTGAGTTTGACACTTCGAACACTTTGTTCTGGTCGTGTACCATGGCGACATATTAATGCCACAAATCTGTTTTCACCTTACCAACTCACAAAACAGCAAATACTAATGGCACTCAAAGGTGCAACAAACACTATGCTACACATAGAGAAATTGAGAGGCTGCCGTTCACTATTGCTGAAACACCTCCCTCAGATTGGATAATCCACGGGTTCATTACTTTGCCGATTTCAACATTTTATTTCCAACATTGCTTAGAACACCAACAAGTGGGCATATATGAAGCGTTAGAGGAAGGGTATGCACATGAGTATTGGGAATTACCTTTCAAATTCCAGTGTCAGAATAAAGAAACTGTAGTTTTTCTCAGCAATTCCACTGTGAGAATGCTTTAAGTAGTTCCTTAGTGTGCAAGTAGGTTTCGCTTCCCGGGGCTTACAATACTTCCGTAACAAACTTATCTTGCTTCTTGAAAGGTTCTCCAGCAGCCATGATTCATCCGGCTTTCAGATTACTCTCGAATGGGAGTTATTTGATGTTCAACGGTCAAGGTTGCTGCGGGATGAGACTAGGCTTAGTCTATTTTGTCATGGTTTCTTCCATGGTCATGTGCTGTAAACAAGTATTGATTCCACCTGCCCGTACAGTTAGGGAGGCGACCCTGTATCCTTCGATAAAGCTTTCGAATGTGCACTTTGATGCCCTGAGCAGAATGAAAGCCTTAAAGTTTCAGAAAGATGTGGCTCAGCATCTGTAAAGGAGATGTTTGATCTTCAAGTTGCATGGTCCTCTTCGGGGATCAGTGGCTACTCTGCACTAATTTCCCAAAACATTTTGGAGAATTGGTGGACCGCATTTTTAACATGTCTCATACTGCAGGAGTAGCTGACTTTTCTAAAAGCTTAGGCTCTGGTTTTGTTAGTACCTTCCAGACAGTCTTCGGAGTCATTCCATCATTCATTCAACCGTGCTTGGAAGCGTTTTTGAAGGTCTTCCGCTGGTCTTGTTCCTGATTGTCGGGGCTGTGATTTGAATTTTACTACTCCGCAATGGATGTCCCATTTTGAGATTGAAGGGAACTGGCACTACCACACATGCTCCTGTGTCATACAATGTTTCGGCGCACCCTTACTTCAAGAATTAAATGAGCAGTGGTTCTTATCATTTCGGCCTGTGTGGATTCACTGCGTGCAGATGGATTCCGCTGTCTGCTGTGCGCTTTCGAGTGTGCCTTGGACTTGTGCCTAGGAACGCAATCGGTTCAGCCTCTGGACATAGACATACTGGTGGACACCTCAAAGGCCCATTTGTATTGCTGTCCTTTGCGTTTACCATTGTTTCTGAACTCATTCTACGAGCCTTCCTGGGGCACTTTTGCTTCTGGTGAGTTGGATCTTGGCTCTGGTTCTGCGGATTTACCACTGGCTGTGATCACTCCTTCAGCGGCTGCTGTGGGAATAGGATGGGAACACATTTGCTCCATAAATCTGCTCTGAAGTGTGTCTCTGGGATCATCGTCTGCGGTTGCTGGGAACAGAAATGATTTGTCTACCTCTCAGAACACATAATCAATTGGCTATTCCGTTTGGTGGGAACTTTTTGATTCGGTCTGTTTTTAACATCAATAAATGTTTTTTATTCGCTTTTACATTTTTATTAATGGCTTTCAGTATGCTTTGTTTTTCAAACTCTATGATTGCCTTTTTAATAATTTTACCACCTTTCTATGAACATATACTGTAGAATTGCTTTGGCTTTCTTATGATTAGATAGCGTTAGTCAACTTATGTCCGAGTAGTGGGTGTCACATGGCTAGGTTAGGCCCGGGAAGAAACACTACCATTTTACATGTACACATTTCTTAAGTTGCCTTCTTTTTGACACAATGACTTTTGACACATATTTGTTTGCGTGACAGTACAGGATTAGTTTCTTTGAAACAGCATTGCGTACAATTCCACCTCGTAAGTACACTATCACAACAGCTTGAACATTTAGTACAAGGCCTAGACACATATTGTGCGGATGTTGTTGTGTGTTATTCCTCCATGAGGCGACATGGCTATGACAAAGACAATAAACAATGTCAGCCCAGCTGATGCCTTGACATGGAAGCATGGATGATGTTATTATAAATACACACGCATTTCCGTGCTCAAATTAGAGGAGCACTCTGCTGTCATTGCGAGGTCATCGCTGTGTCGGAGTCTCAGCCCAGCTGATTCCTGTTTACCCTCTGCGAGGAGGAATGTCCAACTTGTGTCCAAGACAGGGACCTACATACCTTGCCTTCAGGTAACGGGGACTTAGATCATCCGGTAGTGGATTCTTGGCAGAGCACCCACCCTAGGCAACTAGGAAGCGCATAGTAGGAGTACACTATACACAGTACTTATATGCCAGCATATATACACTGTTTTAGCACAGTGGTGGAATTGTTCATTTCTTTCACTGTCCTTATATTGCTAATCACTTTTATCTGCTTTTGTCTGTTGATTATTGCAGCGCATATATTTTATACAAGAATCACAATGGTTCAATAAATATTGAAAATGCCCCTTTGTGTATTTCTTGATTATCTCTCTGAGCGAGCATGAGTGACTGAGCAAAAAGGTTCTAGATCTGTTACCACGAATCCTTGGGGAGTCAGGGTTGTGGTGTTCTGAGGCTGCCCAAACCATTTGTTACCTTGCCAGGTTTTGGGGTACTTATGGTCGCAATGTGAGCTAGTAAGTCTACAGGCCAACATATCCTTAGGGGGTGCATGGAATCAGTCTGGCACCATCCCAACATTCATGTTGTCCAACAAATGAACTGGCCCTACTGAGAAAGTGGAAACGATACGACACCACCACTGATTTGTAGATTACTCCTATTTGACCATCTAGTCTGAAGCATCATCACACACTTACAGCATATGCATCAGTCTGGGTATGGAGTATATGGGTTTTGAACTTAAATTAGGATGTGACCTGTGTACAGCAAAATTCTGCTTTCGTGTCGCGTACCCAAATGCAAGCCACTAAATTGTGCATCAGTCCTAAACCACTCTGCCAGCAGTTCAAAGCTTAGAGGAAAAAGTTCGGGTGAGAGGGGCAGCTCTGCCTCTCTATGTTGAAGGGGGAGTAGAGGTTGCTGTTAAGTCTCACCTCTGCCCTAAGGGCAGAATATAATATTGAACATATTCCTATAGGTAGAGCCTCTACTCATGCGAGCCAGTATTTGAAACACAAAGGGCTAATGGATTGAATCAAAAGCCTTCTCATAGTCTACCAGGACCAACGGTCTCAGTTCCTTCGATGACTCAGCTTGGGCCAACACAGTGAAAAGTTGCCAGAGGCAATGCTGCATTCCACGCTCTATCATAAAGTTGTTTCGGTCTTTGTGTATCAGTCTATGGATCACTGCTACCAGCCCGTTGACAAGAATTTGGGCTAAAACATTTGTTGCAAGGTTAATTAGCGATATAGAATGGAAAGAAGCACAGTCTGGCAGGTGTTTCCTGGCCTGCAAAATTACTACAGGGATTGTTGCATGCCGCACGTTGTATGTTAAGGATGCTGTGTCTAAGGCCTCTTTGTAGAGCACCAAAAGGTAAGGAGTTAGTTGTGATGCATATCTTGTAAACAATGTGAGCTGGAAATCATTAGGTCTTGGCATTTTCCCTGATGGCATAGTATTGAAGGCCTCTAAAATGTTATCCTCTGTCAGAGGTTGATCTAATGTCTGGTGATCCTCATTTGAAAGCCTAGGCATTATTTAGACCTCTCACTAATAGGATTACTGTGCTTTTCAGGGGGGGAGGGGATCTGTTGCTGTATACAAAGAGCAATGGGAAACTCAATTTGGAGAGGGTCTACTAAGTTTTGTCCCACCATGTTATGGATGCATGGCACCATCCCTAAGTCCATTTCTCTATTAGCAAGCAAGTAGAGCAGTTTCCTAGATTTATCGTCTAATTCTTATATTTGGTATTGGGTTCCTGCCCAAGTGAGAGCGGCCAAGTCAAGCATTCTCTGCCTGAGCGTCAGGTGTTGCCAACTATGTTTTCCACATGATGGCCACCAGGAAGCATGCAAGAGGCCCCTTGGATACCCCTTACCAGCCAGATTCTCCCAACATATTTGCTCTGTGTGCATGCAAAGGGGGCATGGAACGAGCCGGCATGGCTCCTGCCTAGTCTTCCTCTAGAACCGGTTGGCACTCTCAGGCAGAATCTCTACAGAATCCCATGTCAGGCCAAGCCCAGTATATCTTGTCACCAGCAGGACGATCCCACAATCCATTCACCTCATTCTTTACATGGGTGGCCCGCAGGTGATTTCCATAGGCAGCAAGGCCCCAGACCCTCGGTCCAATCCATTTGGGTTTCTGCTACACTCTCCTGAGGATAAAAGGCCCACTTTTTCAGCACCACTTCGCCCAAGGAACTGGGGAGATTGTGCTGCCTCTTGACCCATCGCTGGGTTGGCGAAGATGCTGGAGGATGAGAAACAGCTCAGCTGAGCTCTCTCAAAGGGCGCCAGCCATCTTGTGCGCATCAGCTACATTTTGGGTTTGAAAGCGCATTTTTTGATTTACCTATAACTTTTTTTATAGGGTTTTATTGAAGAATGTATCTTACAAAAAGAGAAGCAAAAAACAAAAGAATTACATAGGAAAAAACATATTACAAAGAAAAAAGAATCATAAAATGTTAAATCATCACATGCATAAAATTTCCAAAAGTTAAAAATTATTCTTGAACAGGTAACTGTACAACTACTGTTCACTCTAGATCCCATCTTGTTGAATTTTTTCACACTCCATTCCTAATTCTGTCAAGACCGGAGGCTCAGATTATGCCTTCTTCCTTCGCTTTATTTTCACAGCAGCCATTTTAAAACAACAACCAAAAACTACATTTCCCATGAACAGCAGGGAAATAAAGAGTTTTTAACACAAGTCCTTTCACGCTGTTTACATTCCACTCTGTTTATTCAATCTCTTTCTTCGCTGCTCAGCAGCAAGTTAAGTTTGTTTTTTGGCTTTCTCCTGTTGGGGGTTGGAATGTGCTTATTTGCGGTGATTATTGCTGCACTGATAATTTAATCTGTTTTCCACAGATTCCCTGCAGTCGCAGGACGCAATTGCGTACCTTACACGACTTTTGCCCAGACATAATGCGGTGAGGTCCTCCCGCTGCCAGGGGGCGTTGTGCCCTCTCTATGAGCAGCGCGAGTCAGTCACTAGAGATAGGGTGCTGATGAACGCTGCCCTTCAGAGAGTCCAGCCTTGTCCCCTGCCACCCGAGTGACACCCGAAGTTGGGTCTGTGTTGCCCCTTGCTTTTACGGCCAAGTTGGGGTCTGTACATTGTGCTGAACACCCTGAGAGGTTGTAAGGGCACCTAGTGGTGCCGTGTGGGACACTGTGTCAGGTGGCTGCCCAGTCATAGCAGAGGGCTGTAGTGTCCCAGGGCTCTGTCCCGTGAATTGTGCGCCTCTGGCCGCCTAAATACTCCTGGGCTCCCTCCCAGCCGAATCCTGTCACACGCTGTGTGTTTGTATCTGGTGCCCCCAGCATTGAGCTGCCTACCACGTGCAGTGTGTTTCTCTGCGGTCTTTGTACCTACCTGTCATGCAATCTGAGCAGGAGCAGTTCCAGGAGGAGGACCTCATGTCCTTTCTCCCTTGGGACGACAATTTTTACCAGGCAGTGGATGACTCCATCTACAGGGCAGTAAATCAAGCCATAGAGCCCTTGGAGCAGCGCCTCTCAGGGCAGATTGCGAAGGAATGTGCCAAATGGGCTACTCCCACGCCAGCTCCCCCTAAATCCCCCCAGGTACCTCAGGATCACGCCCCCCCCCTCTAAGAAGCAATGCAAGCCTGGGGTGGACGCAGATGCTTTTGCGCGCTTAAAACAGGCTTTCCTGTTGCAGGTTCGCCCGCAGCCAGTGCCCACGGCCCCCGCTGACAGTTCCCCCACCCCCCCACGTACTGCATCTCTGGACCCCCTAGACACTGGCGACTCAGATTTGACGGAAGAGACTCGCCCTCCAAGCGAAAGACAACTGCTCATTGCGCAACGGAAACCGTACAGAGGGGTGTCATCCCCGACCATAGCCAGATGGGTACGTTGGGTGATGCAGGAGGCGGGGATCGATACAAAGAAGTTTGGTGCCCACTCAGCAAGAGGGGCGATGGCCTCAAAGGCATTTTCTCTCGGAGCGTGTTTGGAAGACCTGATGCGCGCTGCCGATTGGTCCTCATATTCTACCTTTAAGAGGTTTTATTTTAAGCCAGTTTTGGAAGTGGCTCAGTTGGTGGTTGACAAGCTTTGAACTGGCATAATCTGAGCCTCCGGTCCTGACATAGAATGAAAATTTGCCTAGCTGTAGTACAGGTAAATTTCAGTTCTATTAAGGACACGGAGGCGAGGATTATCCCGCCCTATGACCACTGAAGACGTGGACCCTCCCTGTTTTGGTGTAAGTAATTGATTCATGGGATCAATTGAAATGTTGTTTATGGTTTGGAGGTATCTGTATTGTTACCTGTTGTTGTTCTGACATTTAACTCATCCTGGTATGGTTCTCTGACATTGCCTATTTTTTCAGGAAATGATGGATCCATCAAGATGTGTGAAGTCCAACAGGGAGTGGTTCGCGCAAAGAAAGAGGAGGAATAAACAGAGTGGAAGGACCAACTTGGAACTGGAATGTAGACAGCGTGAAAGGACTTGTGTTAAAAACTCTTTATTTCCCTGCTGTTCATGGGAAATGTAGTTTTTGGTTGTTGTATTAAAATGGCTGCTGTGAAAATGAAGCAAAGGAAGAAGGCTTAATCCTTGCCTACGTGTCCTTAATAGAATTGAAATTTACTTGTACTACAGCTAGGCAAATTTTCATTGTGTATAATCACCATAATTGTGAACCTTACTCATTTTACTCTGCTATGCCAGAGAAGGGTAAACAGATTTCCAGTGGTACACAATAATGGAACTCACGGTCAGCATTAATAAAAAAAATTAATTTGAGTCAATACAAATCTAATCCTGGAACATACCCAGAGTAGTCAAGTAAGGTAATCTTATGGGATGATGCTGAATCTAACTTATTTAATAATTCGAGAAACTATTTCTCATCAACGCACTTCTAAGTGTGGGCAGGCCTCTTCCATAATTCCACATAGTAACAGAGTATCTTGGCCTTTTGTTGGAAATTCGACTACTGGATTTTTGTAGTAGAGCGGGCACATGGTAAAGCATCCACCCTTGCCGTTGAATTGCATCGTGCACAAATGTGCTTTTTAATTCAAGACACACAACTCACATACTTCAGACATTTTGAACATAACATTGATTTACCTTTAGCATAATGTGTTAGCAGATTCTGTTTTTAATTGTCTCAACTAAAATGTTATAGCTAAGTAGTTTGGGATTTTACTAATAGAAATGAATGCCTGGGTGAAATTGTTATTGTTCTTATTCTGACTGTTTATTTATGTATATTTTATATTATTCACCTGCTGTTTTATCTTTTATGGTTTAAAGAAACAAAAACCGAATAAAGATTTGATGAATGAATGAGTGCCCAGAAGTTTGAAAATCAACTTCTAGTATTCCTTCTTTAATAGGCTATTATCGTAAAATATTGTCCATATTGGGTAGCGTGTGCCGAGTCTGACGTAAAGCTAGCACAGTGGTATAGCAAACCTTTAAATTCTGAAGACCTAGTCACTTCCACCCCACCCCTGCAATTCTGTTGGTTGATAGGGGTGACCGAGGTTAAGTCTATGTTTTATACCTAGCAAAATAAAGCTTAAAATCATACTTTAAATGTTCATAAATACTTTGTCTGTAAATGGTATGGAAGTGCAGAAAACAACTATAAAATCAGAAGTAGATTTGTCATGCTGCAACCCATCCCATGACTGAAATTGATAAAGGTTTCCATCTGTCATTGAGACCTTCAATATTCGCCAAAACTTGTCTATAATTTATCATAGACTTCCTCGAGTTTCTCCCTTATTCAATTTTCTAAATCTTTTTTTTTAAACTTCTTTTTATTTAGCAGTTGATTCATGACATATATCCATTACAACGGATCACATTACCATGAACAGGCCACTCGCAGGGGGCCGTAACTCATTTGAAATATCGGCTCTGGCTTGTTCTGAAACTTTGTGGAACTCTTGTTGCTGCCGAGCAAATTCCAAGCCCCGTTTCCTCCCCCGCTAAGCATCAAAGGCATTTCCAACCCCCTCCCCCACCCAAGTTCGGCTGGTTCTACCCCAGTACTGCATCCATGGTCCCCATATTTTTCAAATTTACGCAGGCAACCCCGGGAGCGGTATATTGTCTGTTCCGCCAGCTGGCCCCAATCTAGATCTTCTTTTCTGTCCTTTATCGCGGTAGGCCTGCTTGCCCCCCAGCCTAGCTAGGTTGCGCTTTGCCACCGCTGCCGCCACCCTGAGCTATGTGTTAACTTGGTTATGCAACTTCTCTTCTACTGACACTCCCAGCAATAACCACTTGGCTTCTAATGGCACTGACACACCAGTCACCTCCCTCATTATTTCAATTATTTTGGACCAGAAAGTTTGTATGTAGGGGCAGGTCCAAAGTGCGTGGTAAAATGTGCCCAGCTCACTACATCCTCTGGGGCAATTGGCTGATTCTATCCGACCCATCTCAAACACTCTTGACCTAGACAAGTAGGACCTGTGCAATATCCTCAGCTGCACTAAGCAATATCGAGCCCTCATCGCTATCTCTCTTGAGCTCAGCAACTCTTCGTTCCACTCTTCATTCTCTACTGGCCCCAAGTCCGCCATCCAGGCCTCTCTAAGTGAGGCAAGGCTGTCTGGCATATTGTTCATAATCTTTCTATACGTCAGGGAGCCCGCCTTGGAGGGCATCGGGTCTAATAGCAGTCTGTCCTCCAAGAGGAAGTAGTCTGGAACAACCTCCCCATCTGGAAGATGACATTTCATGGCGTGTTGCAACTGCCAGTAACAAAATATTTCTGTCTGTGCCAGATCGTATTCAGTCTGTAGTGTCTCGAAAGTAACTAGGGTGCCCGTCCTCCATACATCACCTAACCTCTCGATCCCTATCGTGTGCCATTTCGTGTATGCTCTCAATTTCTTGACCTCGCCCAGGTTGTCGCTATCCCACAGTGGGATTTCTGCCGTTAGTTTCCCATCCCATCCCAGGCATCTATTGGCTGCTTTCCATGCTCGCAGTACTGCCAACGTGTGAGGTGGGAGGCGATTCTCTCCCCCCCTGCCATATAGGAGCGCAGGATAATATTTACTCCCCATGGCCAAGTGATCCATTTTATATGCGGGTTCCATCCGGTCCCCAAACACCCATTCATTCACTACTACTAGCTGGGCAGCCCAGTAATAGATTCGGAGGTCTGGGACTGCCAGACCCCCATCATATACACTCCGCTGTAGCTTTGCCCACAAGATTCTGGCCGCCCCACCATCCCATAATAGGGACTTCAAAATACTATTAATTCTACGGAAGTAGGAGTCAGGGATTTTAAATGGCATATTTTAAAGAATGTATAATACTCGCGGGAGGGTCATCATTTTAAAAAGGACAGCCCTTCCCATCAGCCGAGAGGGGGAGTGTACGCCAATGGCCTGCGTCTGTCTGGAAGCGTTCGATCTGAGGGAGAATGTTACGTGATAAAAATAATTATTCGTCTCTAGTGACGTTAATCCCTAGGTACGTGAGCCCATCTGCAATCACTGGGGCTGGGCATCGAGTTGGTAGGGACAGGGGGCCCGGGGCAAGTGGGAAAATCAGGGTCTTATCCCAATTAATTTGGCACTCGGCGTAGCTCCCAAATACATCAAAAATATGTAGAATTCTTGGTATAGAAGTACGGGGTTTACTTACATAGAGTGGGATATCGTCCGCGTAGAGCAATATCTTTTCCTCCCAAGTATCATCTACTGCAATCCATGGATGAGCGGATCTCCACGCACCCAGGTTGCCAACGGCTCCAGTGCCAGAGCAAAGATCATGGGAGATAGCGGACATCCTTGTCGCGTGCCTCTCCGTAGCTCTATCACACGGAGACGCAGCCGTTCACCCACACCCTGGCCCTGGGTGCCTCATAGAGTAGACGGACTCAGGCGCAAATGTTAGGGCTGAAGCCCAATCGGGGTAATAAAGCAAATATGTAGTTCCACTCCAAACTGTCAAAGGCCATTCGGGCATCGAGAGATAGAACTGCCACATCCTCCGCCCCATACTCCCTCGTCAGGTGGAGCACCCCGTATAGCTGTCTTAGGTTTAAACGTGTACTACGTTTTGGCATAAAGCCTGACTGATCAGGGTGTATCACTGATGATATGACTCCTGCTAATCTGTTCACCAGGACTTTGGCTAGGACTTTGGGTTCTGCTTTAAGCAGGGAGATGGGCCGGTACACTGTACACTCCGCTTGCGGCTTTCCTTTTTTGGGAATTACCACTATGGTTGCGGTTCTCTGGTCTTCAGGTAGTTGTCCTTTCTCCTTAGCCTCTAGGAACATGTTCAGGAGTTGAGGTACCAGTTTTTGGGCTGTTTTCTTGAACAGTTCAAGAGGCAAACCATTCGGGCCGGAGCCTTTACCGGACTGGAGTCCCCCAAGAGCCCTCGCTATTTCTTCTGCTGTTATGTCGCTATCTAGCGTCTCCCTGTCCACTTTCATTAGGGTGCTTAGGTTCATTGTTGCTAGGAGTTCTGTGCAGTCTGCACTAGATCTATTGGACTTGGGGCGTATACATCCTCGTAGAAATCTGCAAATACTGCGGCTATTTTCTTGTCTCCCGTGTGTACCACCACTTCGCTGTCTAGAATTTCCGTCACCCAGCTGCTTTCACTGTCTCTTTTTTCAAGCCAAGCGGTAAGCTTTGTGGCCTTATCTCCCACCTCATACAGCCTCCTTTGCATTGATAGAGCGTGGGCCCTTGCTACGCCCTCCGCTACCTCCCGTAATTCCCGTTGTGCCCTATGCAATTGGTGTATTAGGGTCATATCATGTTTGTCCCCACCCACCAACTCGGACTCCAGGGTCACTATCTTTAGCTCGAGCTCCTGGTATTTTTGCCTGTCTACTTTCTTTTTAACCCCAGCCAGGGCTTGATATTGTCCTCTTATAACTGTATTGTTGGCCTCCCAGAGAACACAGCTGGAGTCCACTGACCCCTCGTTTTGCTGAAAATATCTCTCAGTGTCCTCTAGCAGCTGCTCCACAAATTCCCTATCTATTAGGTGGCAAGCCTCCAGTCTGGGCGGCAGGGCAGTTCTCGCTGTCTGCCCCTTGAACCAGGTGACCACTGGCGAGTGATCTGAGATGCCCCTCGCCAAGTGTTGTGTATCTCGGAAGCTTCCCACTTCTTGGCTCAGGGTGAATAGATAGTCTATTTGTGACAAACTCCCATGTCTCACCGATTGATGTGTGTATTGGCGTTCCCTCCTATTGTGAGCTCTCCATAGGTCGGCCCACCCCAGTGCCTCTATGAAACCTCCCAGAGGAGTCCCGGAATTTGTAGTTACCCTCCCTGGCCACCTGTCCTCTAACAGGGAGATGACATCGTTCCTGTCACCCCCAACAATTAGTGTACCAAACGGCATCTCTAGATGTTGCACCCCAAGGGCTGATCTAGTTTCGCTCTGTAGCCCGGGCGAGATGTACACAGAACCCAGGTTCAGAGTTCTACCATCCCACTTCCCTGTCTGGAGTACAAATCTGCCCAGTGGGTCTCTCCACGTTTTCCCCGGGACATATGCTGCGGCGGTTCTGAGAAGGATTCCCACTCCTCAGGACCCTGACGTGTATCCCATATGCACTATTAATTTATACCCCACCTATTCAATGCTTTATGGTTATACCCCTGCAGGTGCGTTTCCTGCAGAAATACCATGTCCGGCTTGTGCGGTTTGATAAATTGGAGTACTAGTGTGCGCTTTATTTTGGACCCCAGGCCATTAACGTTCCAAGATATAATTTGCTGTTCTTGCATAGTCTTCTTCTAAATTTGTTCCCCGTCGCGCTTGGTCTGTTCGGATGTTTGAATGTCTGCCAGGGAATAACACCCTTCCTCCCCCTGTTGTGTGCCCCTTCCCAAGACCTTGTGCCCTGGTCAACTGCTGTTAAGCTAACAAATAAAGCCAAAGAACCCTTAACTCCCCCCTCCCTGCCACCCAGCACTGTGGGACTTGAACTTCCCACAACCCCAATTTGCAGAGCGCCTGTCGCTCCTAACTGCAAACTAGCCATCTCAGAGGGTTGGCTGCCCCAGTGTAGCTTCGAGTGTCTACTCGGCCCACAGGTTCATCTCGCCCCTTATTCGGGGCTCCCCCACTCCTCTCATTTCACCCCCTTCTCCCAAACCAATGTTCGTTACGCACCCTGGCAACCAATCCAGGTCCAATACATCCTTCAATTACGCTTATGTTCCCACCTGTCACAGCAGACCCACCGCCCAGTCTGCTTCTCTTACTCCTTATTGTGATTGCCCACAGGTGATCTCCTTATCGTCCCAGTAATCCTGCCAGTGTTGGGGTTCAGGGCTTCCAGTGCTGGCCAACTCTCCTTCTTCAATCTAAGACATGATCGGGGACCGCTCTCTGTTCCGTTTATCGTTTTCAATTGTCTGGGAGTCTCCATCGGATGAGGCATGAGGGTGGGTCCTCCTCGGGCCTCTTGGATGATTTGGCCCCTTTGTGCACCACTCCTCCAGCCACTCCCATACTTCCTTCGGTGAGGTGAAGAACCAGGATTTCCCTTCTGCTAGGACTTTCAGTTTGGCTGGAAACAACATCATGTATTTAATGTCCCTCTCCCCCGAAGGGCCCTCTTGACCTCCTCGAAACTCCTCCTTTGTTTCTGGACCTGGTAGGTAAAGTCGGGAAAAAAGCAGACTGTAGAGTTCTCATATTTAAGATCTCCCTGTGACTGGGCTGCCTGGAGGATGACGTCCCGGTCTCTGAAGTTCAACATCCAAGCTATGATGGTACGTGGCAGGGCCCCCGGTCTTGGACGTGGGACCGGGGCCATGTGTGCTCTTTCAACTGAGAAGAACTTCGACAGGCATTTGGGTTTCAGGTGTTTTGTAATCAAGTCCTCTACAAACAGATCAACACATTGGGCTTCTGCCCCTTCAGGGACTCCCACTATCCATAGATTGTTCCTCCTGGATCTCCCTTCTTGGTCCTCAACTCTTGCTTCCAGCGCTTCCTGCTGTTTTGTTAACTTACGCACTTGCTCCTCAAGGGACTTCGAGGACTGGAGCTCATGGATGTCTGCCTCTGCCGTGTGCACTTTTTCCAACATCTTTTGGAAGTCTGCTTGATGGAGACCCACTTCCATAGTTACAGAGTCTATTTTAGGCTCTAGAGAGGACTCCCAGGGACGGCTCTTCTGAGGCCGCTGGACTGGCAGGCCTGGTGTCTTCCTCTTGATGGGACCTTGGGACCGCGTATTTGTCCATCTTGTTGGAATGTGGCGGTATGTTCCCCTTGGTCTTCATATTCTCTTCCGTTTTGTGTTCTGTGTCAAGAGTGCCTCCGGGGAGAAGGGGGAGGGTTTGCTGCGTCCAGTCACTCTTCTTTGCCTGGGCACGATTGTGTTCTAGTCCCCATGGCCCACGGCCCCGTCGCGTCCCAGATGACAGTCACCGGGCAAGACTCCCAGGCCATCTTCCCCATCTCCGCTTGGGGCCCACTCGCGGTGTTGGGAGACTTGTATCTCGTGGCCTCACCTCCATGCGGGCATCAGCCAAACCTGGTCACCTCGGGACAGTCTCTGTGAGTTTTTTGGGCCCGGTTCCAGCCTCTGTTCTTGCTTTCTTCTGATTGCTTACCCTCCTACAGCCTGAGGGATGTTTGCTCCCTGGTAGCCCCTATTACGAGTGCGGGCCTAGGGTTTGTTCCGCCCACTGGGCTTACCACGTCGGAGGTGCTTATTTATCCTCCTTTCTCGTCCCTGTCGCGAGCGGGGCTGGTTTGGCTGGGGCCCTTACTACGGGCTTCCGGGTCTCAGGCTTCCTCGACCCTCTGCCGTGATCCCAAGGCACTCAGGATGGGAAAGACCCCCATGTCCTCATTCAGGCTGTCTCTTCGTGTTAGGCCACGTCATGGCCCTCCCCCGATGGCTGTGTGAGTATCTTTGCCAATGCCGCTCGCAGGAGGCGAATTGACTCCGGCACTCCTGCTGCTCTTTGTAATTTTCCCTCCGAATTTAACCCCAGGCTTCCTCTCTCATCAATGCACCTCTCTGTGTCTGTTTCGCCCTCAGGTGCCGATCATTCAGAAATGTCCTCCCAATATGGCCGCCGCCCTAGGTGTTCTGCTGCGGCCCAGCCTTCACTTGTGTGCCGCGATGTTCGTTAAAGGAGCTTAATTTTGCCTCCCGGAATTTTTTTAATGGTCGCGCAGTCCCGGTTACACCGGCTTCGGCTACGTCGCTGGGGGCAGCAGGCATTCTCACCTCTGCGCCTCCGCCTCTGCAGGCTCCTCAAGCCCGCCGGGCTTCACTGGGATTGCCTCGCCGGGCTGCGTCACAAGCCCGGGCGATCTCGTCGATCCCCGATCTGGGGTCTGTACGGCACCCACAGGGCCCGGTATTCGGCCCCGACTGATCACTGCAAGCGTGGCTTTCGATTCCTGCTCTTTCGAGGTTGCGAGGTTCGGATGGGGCTACGGATATTTGATTGTGGGCCGGTTGCCCAGCGGAGCTCTCTTTTCAGGCGGCCCTTACATTCGGCGCCAAGCCACACCCAATTTTCTAAATCTTTTAGGCTTACCAGAATATCCTGAATGGAGAAATCATGGAACTCAGCAGTGAAAGAAGATAGTAACAATATCTCTGCATTATTTGTATTGATTGTAACACCCCTCAAATTGGTGAACTCATTAATTTTTATAAAGGCATGTTCTGTATTTTCTCTAGTGAATTATAAATAAGACTACATCATCCTCATGTAATTTTAACTTTAGACATTGATGCAATTAGTGATTGAAGAGCATCTACTCAATGTAAAATTGCTACGGGCTCTATAAAAAAAAAACAAGATGGGACATATTGAGCATCATTGTGGTGTGTCATGGATGATAGTGTTGTTATCTACTATAGTTGAATTCACCACTATTGATGATGATGAGCATTGATATTGCACCTCCATTAACCCCATGTTCTGATGGATACATCTACCTGTGGATTACTCACCTTATGAATATCCGAATGCGTCAGCATTCCACTGAAATTTTTCTTTATAGCTCTCCCACGTTTACCAGGACGTCACAATGCCACGGCTCTGCCCGCAACTCCGCGTGATAACATCGAAGCCATAAAAAGCCCTTGTCAGTGTGCTGACGTCAGTTCCCTTTTTTCCGTGCCTTCGACCCGTAATGTTTTTTTCCTAGGCTCTCCGTAGTACTGAGAAGTCTTGCGACTTTTTTTCCAGAAAACAGCAACGTTGTTGCAGGAGAAGAATGTAGCCTGCGTGGAAGTCTGGAATTAAGCCTTGCAGGGAATGTGAGGGTCAAATGTCGATCACAGACCCTCACAACGACTGTCTTTGAAGCTTAGATTCGGACCTCGATATTGACACCTGTTCTTCTTGCGAGAAGATGAACCCCAAGATGTTGAAAGAGAGGGAGGCAAAGCTTTTTATGGCCAAGGCGAGAAAAGAAAAGAGAGGACGTATGAGGTCTTATCCTCGGTCGGAGTCACCGTCGTCCCACTCTTCAAAGTCGTCCAGTAGATAGCATAAGAGGAGGCAGCATCCTGGTTCCTGGACTCGCTTTTCGAGGGATGATTCGCCGAGGTTGGTGTCTCCGGGTCTAAAGACTCATGAAGGTCGAGGTGAGGTGTCTCCGACTCCACTCCAGAGGCTGCTCCGGCGTTGCCCTGGAGTCCAAGGCCCATGACTCCACCTGGACGTCCTGACTCAGAGTCCGTACTGGATCCAGTTCTACCACCACCACAGCCTATGCCTCCTAGACAGGAGCAGGAGTATCCAGCATTTCCGACTTCGGGGTTTGACCTGTCGAGTTTTCTGAATGCTATATATAGCATTTTTTGTGGGCAGTAGCTCCATCTGGGGCACCTGCTGGCTCCATGGATGCACTTTCCTATTTCTTAGGAGGTTTTCTGGCACATTATCAGTAAGCACCATTTCTGCCATTGATGCCATTGGCCCAGGTTTCGTGGGCCCTCCGGCACCGAGGAAGGTGATGCCATCACCAGTGGAAGAGATTTGACAAGAGTCTCCGCGCCAGCTGAACCTCTGGCGTCGGCTGGATGCGTCCCAGCATCATGCCGCTCCACTCCGGTGCCATTGACACTTGCTGATCAGGTGGCTAAGTCCCCAGCGCTGTTGCCGGTGTTGCCTTCATCGACGCCGATGCTCAAGCATAGGTCCCGGAGAGAGGCCCAAAGGCTTTTAGAGGAAGAGCAGTATTTTTATGAGCAGAATCCAGATATGGAAGAAGGTGAAAATGTTTCTTTGGATCCGGAGTTTGAAGGCCTGGTTGGTAGCAATTGGTTTGGATACCTCCCCGGAATGGGAGTTGCTGTCTCCAAAAGGTATTCCACCACCTGAAGTCACAACATTCATTCTGTGATAAAGAAGGCTGCTTACAGAGGTATTGCATTCTTCAACGTCCTCATCAGACCCATTGCTGCCTTTCAATGAAGCTCTCACTGAGCCAGTTCTTGAAATTTGGCAGAAACCTGTGACATTGGCAGCGGTGTCTAGGTCTGTTGTGAGAAGGTATAACCCTGCTCCTGGGGATCCACCATTCTTGTTTTCTCATCCCACGCATGAGAGTTTGGTGGTACAAGCTTCCTGTTCTTCAAAGCGAACGTCAGGATCATTTCCAATGACTCCTGCAGATAGGAAGTCCAAGAGAATGGAACAGTCTGTTGGGATGATACAGCCATATGTTAATGGAATCAGCCAAGGCAGTGGTCCCTAAGTTGCCTAACAAAGTTCAGGGACATTTTTCAGAATTACTGAACGATAGTCAAGCGGCTGCCCGTCAATTCATTCAGTCATGTTTGGATACAGCAAATTCAGTCACCAGGGCAATGGGACCTTCAGTTGCCACAAGGAGACATGCTTGGATGAGGGGATCTGGCTTCTCGCAGGATGTACAAGCAACCTTGATGGACTTGCCGTTCAATCGTTCAAGACTGTTTGGTGCCAAGGCAGATTCTGCCTTGAAGAGAGTCAAGGACAGCAAAGCGATGGTGAGATCTTTGAGCCTTCAGTCGCAGCCTAAAGATTATAGGCAATTTTGTAGGTTCCAGGAGTTTGGCCCGAACTTTTCGTTTCGAGGCAGAAGCCAATGTCATCTGCAGCAATAGCAGCAGACATCCATTTCCCTCTGCAGAAGTTATAGAGGGCGGGCTAGAGGCAGACAATGTGGAGCTACCCATCAGCCTTCTTCCTCCTCTTCCTCTTCCTCCCCAGCCAATGTCGCCGGAAGGCAGCCATAGTTCTGCCACCACGGAGGCTGCTTGTCTTATGGGAGTAGGGTTGACCTGTTTTCTACCTCAATAGAAATCTGTAACAACAGATCTTTGGGTTTTGGATATTATGGAGAATGGGTATTCCCTTCCAAGAGTTTCCCTCACCTTTTTCTCCCCAACAGGGCTTTTGTACAGAAGAACATCTTCTGCTCCTCCAACAGGAGGTTCAAATTCTTTTTCAGAAGGGCACAGTAGAGTTGGTTCCAGAAGAGGAACGGGGTAAGGGATGCTATTCCTGTTATTTCCTGATTCCCAAAAAGGACAGCTGCTTGCGGCTTATCCTTGACCTCAGGATTTTGAACTGGTTCCTCAAACAGGAAAAGTGAAAAATGCTGACCCTTGCACAAGTGCTTCATGCGCTGGAAAAGGAATACTGGAAAGTTTCGGTCGATTTGCAGGATACGTATTTTCACATACTGTTTCTGAAATCACACAGGAAGTATCTCCTTTTTACGATGGAGTCTTAGCATTACCAGTTCGTGGTCTTCCGTTTGGTCTTACTTTTGCACCTCGAGTCTTCACAAAGGTGATGGCGGTGGTTGCAGCGCATCTCAGATGGTGTTCATTACCACTATTCCCTTACCTGGACGATTGGTTGATCAAGGCCAAGACTCCAAAATTGGTGTTGCATCATTTGCAGTTGACAACACAGTTGTTGTTCAACCTGGGTTTTACTGTCAACGTGTCCAAATCTCGCGTAGAGCCCTCTCAGCGCACACTGTTCATAGGGGCAGTACTGGACACTACGGTGAATCATGCCTACCAGTCTTCTCATAGGATTCTGGACATTCAGGCTATGATTTTGATGTTTCCCTCCTCATTCTGTTGGTCATCCATGCACGCAGCCACATGAGGGCCCTCCAGCGGTGCCTCAGCAGGCAGTGGTTTCAGCACAACAGGGATCTCAGAGAGTCAGTCAAGATCTTCAAAGACACTTCAGCAGATCTTCAGTGGTGGGCTGTGTCCGGCAGTCTGTCTCAATTGAAGCTGTTTCACCTATGCCACAGGTGCCCACAGTGATAATGGATACCTCCACTCTAGGGTGGGGAGCTCATCTGGGGGATCTGGAGATCAAAGGTCTTTGATCTCCAGAGGAAAAGTTGTTACATATCAATATTTTGGAATTGCAGGCAATACGTCACTGTCAAGGCCTTCCTCCCTTCCCTTTGCGGTCAATTGGTTCAAGTTTTAACAGACAATACTATCACAAGGTGGCGCATAAACAAACAGGGAGGAGTGGGGTCATATCCTTTCTGCAGAGAGGCTCTACGACTCTGGTCCTGGCCTCAGGACCACCAGATCTGCATCATGGCAAATCACTTGGCCGGAGTTCTCAAAATCCATGTTAACAGCCTCAGTCGGAACTTTTGTGCCAATCACGAGTGGTGTCTCCATCCAGAAGTGGTGCAACTCATTTTCTGGATGGGGGACTCCTCAGATAGACCTGTTTGCCATTCACGAGAACATGCACTGCCCGTCATTCTGCAGCCTCCAGTAGCAGATGCAGGGAGCGAAGGGGGATGTGTTTCAATTGGACTGGGGCGACCAGCTGTTTTATGTGTTTCCCCCATACCTTTGATTCCTCAGTTCTGTGCATCAAGATCTGCTACGCCATGGCTAACAAGGAACCACCTGAAGGTATTAGAGCTCATTCTGCTAGAACTAAGTCTTCTACTTCCGCTTTGGCTAGAGGTGTTCCTATGGTTGACATTTGCAAAGTGGCAACTTGGGCCTCCCTCCACACTTATGCGAAGCACTATTGTTTAGATTCTGAAGTGAGGAGTGGCGGTCACTTTGCCTGCTCAGTTTTGTAGGATAATTTGGTTTAAGCAGACAGGCACCCACCTCTTGAGTGCGGGACTTCTTGGGGATTCTATTCAAAACGTGAGGAATCCACAGGTAGATGTATCCATCAGAAGAACAAGTTACTTACCTTTGGTAAAGCTTTTTCTGCTGAATACAGTATCTACCAGTGGATTCCTCACTGACCCACCCGCCTCCTGTTGCTTGTCTGCTTATGCCAAAAACAAAGCTGTTTATATATTGTGTATTTTATTTACATGTGCGAGTGCATGTGTATATATATATATATATATTTATTTTTGTGTATATATATATATATATATATATATAATATATATATTATATATATATATATATATGAATATATATTACCTACTGGCGGTCGCCAGTAGGTAGTTATAGTTAGGACCACGTTTCCATAGGAAAAGCATTTTTTGATGTGCTTATAACTTTGGTGTCGTTTGACGAATCTTTACGAAATTTTCCAAAAGTTCCTCTTTTCAGGTCAGCTCCTACCCTGAAAGTTTGGGGGATTCGTCAAGGGGGCTAAGAAGAAAGGGGGTCCCAAAACGTGTTTTTTCCATGCAATTTCCATAGGAAACTTTAGACAAGGCTACAGGTCAAACTGCTGAACGGAATTACGCCAAATTTGGCAGGGAGAAAGGTCTTGGTCCAGAAAGCACGCTTTTGTTTAAATGGGGTAAATCTGTTCAGTAGGGACAGTTATAGTTAGTTGGACATTTCACTCGTACAAAACCATAGAAATTCCCCCGTTATAGTTAGTTCAGCTAACTATAACTCGCGCCCCCGCAATGCACTGCTGATGACGTCACATATTACATCACTCATGACATGGTCAGTGACATCACTGATGACATCACTGATGACATCTCAAATGACATCACTGATGACATCACTGATGACATCATCCAGTGACTGTGTGTTTCTGTAAAGTTTAAATATTTTTAATATATATAGGGAAAGGCGTATTGAAGAATGAGTGGGTGTATAAGTGTCTGAATGGATGATTTAGTACGTGAGTGACTGACTCTACAAGTGAGTGATTAAATGTATCTTACTGAATGCATGGGTTAGTGACTAAACTGTGTGAATGTCTGTATCCGTCTGTCTGTTGGTTTGTAAGCGGCTGCATGGCTTTCTGAATAGCTACATGAGTGTCTACATGGGTTATTGATTGATTGTCTGAGTATCTGTATGGGTGCCTGAGTGTTTGTGTGGGTGGGGTGTGTGTGACTCTGTGCATAGATGTGTGAGTTGGTGATTCACTGGGTGCATGGTTTCAAGAGTGCATCTGTGATGGACTGTATGGGTGGGTGAGTGTGTGTATGGGTGTGTTAGTGATTGAATGTATATCTCAGTGGTACATGTGTGAGTAACTACATATGTGCAAGGCAGTATATATGTGTGTTGGAGTATATAAATGGCTATAAGTGAGAGTGTGTGATTGTGAGAGTGGCTGTATGGATGAGTGTGTACTTGTATCAGTGATTGTATAAGAGCGTAAGAATGTGCTAGTATTTGTATGCGTAAGTGAGCTGGTGTGTGTATAACTGTATAGGTGAGTAAATGGGTGTGTGATCAAGTTTTTTGCATGACTGACTAGGTGTGTGAGTACCTCTATGGATGAGTGGCGGTGTGTGAGTGTTTATATAGGTGTATGAGTGCATATGATAGTCCTGTACTGAGTGACTAAGTATGAGTGACTGTACGGGTGAGTGAGTGGATGTGTGTGTAGACCTAAGAATCAGTGAGTGGGTATGTAGTTTTTGGTGTTGGAGTGTCTATGGTTTTGAGAATGGCAGTCTGTAATTTAGAGTGGGTGTATCAAAAGTTATATTAGGGTGTGAGAAGATACATGAAATTATCACATGGATGATGTCATCAGTGATGTCATTTGAGATGTCATCAGTGATGTCATCAGTGATGTCACTGGCCATGTCATGAGTGATGTAATATGTGACGTCATCAGCAGTGCATTGCGGGGCGCGAGTTATAGTTAGCTGAACTAACTATAACGGGGAATTTCTATGGTTTTGTACGAGTGAAATGTCCAACTAACTATAACTGTCCCTAAAACCTATGGTTTTTTCAGTGAATTTCAAAGGTTTTTTAAATGCTAATTTCTAATTATAACGTGTCTGAAACCTATGGTTTTTTCAGTGAATTTCAAAGGTTTTTTAAATGCTAATTTCTAACTATAACGTGCCTGAAACCTATGATTTTTAAGTGAATTTCAAAGGTTTTTTTAAATGCTAGTTTCTAACTATGCCTACAGAGGTAGGACATGTGAAGAAAGGAGAAAAAACGCACAGAAAGAAGCAAAAGATGTGCCGAAAGAACCAACAGAGGAGCAGAAAGAGGCCTTGTTGCAAAATCATCCTGTGCCCACAACTTTTTCAGACGGGTACTGGTGGTAACTGACTCTGACTAACCAGAGCCAGTGCTATGCTAAAAAACACTTAGAATACAGTGAAAACACCTACATACACTAGGGAACACTATGCGTTGGGGTACCCCTGTGATTAGCATGACCTCCTCTGCAAGTCCCTAGTACATAATAGGGCAGGGGGATTAAAACTACCTCTTAAAACGCGCTACAGGGCGCGTTTGCACAGTGGTGAAGGGAGGGTGGGCCTGAGGTGACATGTGTGCAAACGCACCCCGTGGCGCGTTTTAAGTTGCGGGATTAAGTCCCCTTCAATTTTGAGGGTCCCTGGGGCCCAACTAGCCCCCCAGGTACCTACAGTTAGGACCACAGAGCTGAGTTGCAGAGAGGCGTTCCGAGGCCACGCACCTTTTTTCACCTCTCTGCAACGCAACTCTGTTGTGCTTACTGAAGGTACCTGGTGGGCTAGTTGGCCCCCAGGGTCCCTCAGGATTCAAAGGGAATTAATTCACCAACTTAAAACGCACCACAGGGCGTGTTTGCGCACATGTCACCTGAGGCCCCGCCCCCTCCCTTCACCACTGTGCAAACGCACCCCGTGGTGCGTTTTAAGTTGGGGGATTAGGTCACCTTGAATCCTGAGGGTCCCTGGGGCCCAACTAGCCCACTAGGTACTTCCAGTAAGCACCACAGGCCTGCGTTGCAACGCCTGTAACAAATTGTGCAGTTGTGTTTAGGTAATGAAGAGGGTCGTGCTGGGGGTAGTGTTTTAGGGTTTAGGGTAGTGCAGTGGTGTTTGTGTAGTGTAGGGGGTCATGCTGGGGGTAGATTTAGGGTTTAGGGTAGTGCAGTGGTGTTTGGGTAGTGTAGGGAGTCGTGCTGGGGGAGTGTTTTAGGGTTTAGGGTAGTGCAGTGGTGTTTGGGTAGTGTAGGGGGTCGTGCTGGGGGTAGTGTTTTAGGGTAGTGCAGTGGTGTTTGGGTAGTGTAGGGGGTCGTGCTGGGGGTAGTGATTTAGGGTAGTGCAGTGGTGTTTGGGTAATGTAGGGGGTACTGCTGGGGGTAGTGTTTTAGGGTTTAGGGTAGTGCAGTGGTGTTTGGGTTGTGTAGGGGTACTGCTGGGGGTAGTTTTTAGGGTTTAGGGTAGTGCAGTGGTGTTTGGGTAGTGTAGTGGTTCATGCTGGGGGTAGTTTTTTTTTTAGGGTTTAGGGTAGTGCAGTGGTGTTTGTGTAGTGTAGGGGGTAGTGTTTTAGGGTTTAGGGTAGTGCAGTGGTGTTTGTGTAGTGTAGGAGGTCGTGTTTTAGGGTTTAGGGTAGTGCAGTGGTCTTTGGGTAGTGTAGGGAGTCGTGCAGGGGGTAGTGTTTTAGGGTTTAGGGTAGTGCATTGGTGTTTGGGTAGTGTAGGGGGTCATGCGGGGGTAGTGTTTTAGGGTTTAGGGCAGTGCAGTGGTGTTTGGGTAGTGTAGGGGGTTGTGCTGGGGGAGTGTTTTAGGGTTTAGGGCAGTGCAGTGGTGTTCGGGTAGTGTAGGGGGTCGTGCTGAGGGGAGTGTTTTAGGGTTTATGGCAGTGCAGTGGTGTTCGGGTAGTGTAGGGGGTCGTGCTGGGGGAGTGTTTGAGGGTTTAGGGCAGTGCAGTCGTGTTCGGGTACTGTAGGGGGTTGTGCTGGGGGTAGTATTTTTGGGTTTAGGGTAGTGCAGTGGTGTTCGGGTAGTGTAGGGGGTCATGCTGGGGGTAGTGTTCTAGGGTTTAGGGCAGTGCAGTGGTGTTTGGGCAGTATAGGGGGTAATGCTGGGGGTGGTGTTTTAGGGTTTAGGGCAGTGCAGTGGTGTTCGGGCAGTGTAGGGGGTCGTGCTGGGGGTGGTGTTTCAGGGTCTAGGGCAGTGCAGTGGTGTTCGGGCAGTGTAGGGGGTCATGCAGGGGGTGGTGTTTCAGGGTTTAGGGCAGTGGTGTTTGGGCAGTGTAGGGGGTCGTGCTGGGGGTGGTGTTTCAGGGTTTGGGGCAGTGCAGTGGAGTTCGAGCAGTAAAGGGGGTCGTGCTGGGGGTGGTGTTTCAGGGTTTAGGGCAGTGCAGTGGTGTTCGGGCAGTGTAGGGGGTGGTGCAGGGGGTGGTGTTTCAGGGTTTAGGGCAGTGCAGTGGTGTTTGGGCAGTATAGGGGGTCGTGCAGGGGGTGGTGTTTCAGGGTTTAGGGCAGTGCAGTGGTGTTCGGGCAGTGTAGGGGGTCGTGCTGGGGCTGGTGTTTCAGGGTTTAGGGCAGTACAGTGGTGTTCAGGCAGTGTAGGGGGTCGTGCTGGGGCTGGTGTTTCAGGGTTTAGGGCAGTGCAGTGGTGTTCGGGCAGTGTAGGGGGTCGTGCTGGGGCTGGTGTTTCAGGGTTTAGGGCAGTGCAGTGGTGTTCGGGCAGTGTAGGTGGTCATGCTGGGGCTGGTGTTTCAGGGTTTAGGGCAGTGCAGTGGTGTTCGGGCAGTGTAGGGGGTCCTGCTGGGGCTGGTGTTTCAGGGTTTAGGGCAGTGCAGTGGTGTTCGGGCAGTGTAGGGGGTCTTGCTGGGGCTGGTGTTCCAGAGTCTGGGGCAGTGCAGTGGTGTTCGGGCAGTGTAGGGGGTCTTGCTGGGGCTGGTGTTTCAGGGTTTAGGGCAGTGCAGTGGTGTTCGGGCAGTGTAGGGGGGTCGTGCTGAGGGTGGTGTTTCAGGGTTTAGGGCAGTGCAGTGGTGTTCGGCCAGTGTAGGTGGTCATGCTGGGGGTGGTGTTTCAGGCTTTAGTGCAGTGGTGTTCGGGCAGTGTAGGGGGTCTTGCTGGGGGTGGTGTTTCAGGGTTTAGGGCAGTGCAGTGGTGTTCGGGCAGTGTACGGGGGTCTTGCTGGGGCTGGCGTTTCAGGGTTTAGGGCAGTGCAGTGGTGTTCTGGCAGTGTAGGGGGTCGTGCTGGGGCTGGTGTTTGAGGGTTTAGGGTAGTGCAGTGGTGTTCGGGCAGTGTAGGGGGTCGTGCTGGGGCTGCTGTTTCAGGGTTTAGGGCAGTGCAGTGGTGTTCAGGCAGTGTACGGGGTTGTGCTCGGGCTGGTGTTTCAGGGTTTAGGGCAGTGCAGTGGTGTTCGGGCAGTGTAGGGGGTCGTGCTGGGGGTGGTGTTTCAGGGTTTAGGGCAGTGCAGTGGTGTTCGGGCAGTGTAGGGGGTCGTGCTGGGGCTGGTGTTTCATGGTTTAGGGCAGTGCAGTGGTGTTCGGGCAGTGTAGGGGGTCGTGCTGGGGGTGGTGTTTCAGGGTTTAGGGCAGTGCAGTGGTGTTCGGGCAGTGTAGGGGGTCATGCTGGGGGTGGTGTTTCAGGGTTTAGGGCAGTGCAGTGGTGTTCGGGCAGTGTAGGGGGTCTTGCTGGGGGTGGTGTTTCAGGGTTTAGGGCAGTGGTGTTCGGGCAGTGTAGGGGGTCTTGCTGGGGGTGATGTTTCAGGGTTTAGGGCAGTGCAGTGGTGTTCGGGCAGTGTAGGGGGTCTTGCTGGGGGTAGTGTTTAGGGGTTTAGGGCAGTGCAGTGGTGTTCGTGCAGTGTAGGGGGTCGTGCTGGGGGTGGTGTTTCAGGGTTTAGGGCAGTGCAGTAGTGTTCGGGCAGTGTAGGGGATCGTGCAGGGGTGGTGTTTCAGGGTTTAGGGCAGTGCAGTGGTGTTCGGGCAGTGTAGGGGGTCATGCTGGGGGTGGTGTTTCAGGGTTTAGGGCAGTGCAGTGGTGTTCGGGCAGTGTAGGGGTTCGTGCAGGGGGTGGTGTTTCAGGGTTTAGGGCAGTGCAGTGGTGTTCGGGCAGTGTAGGGGTCGTGCTGGGGCTGGTGTTTCAGGGTTTAGGGCAGTGCAGTGGTGTTCGGGCAGTGTAGGGGGTCTTGCTGGGGGTGGTGTTTCAGGGTTTAGGGCAGTGGTGTTCGGGCAGTGTAGGGGGTCTTGCTGGGGGTGATGTTTCAGGGTTTAGGGCAGTGCAGTGGTGTTCGGGCAGTGTAGGGGGTCTTGCTGGGGGTAGTGTTTCAGGGTTTAGGGCAGTGCAGTGGTGTTCATGCAGTGTAGGGGGTCGTGCTGGGGATGGTGTTTCAGGGTTTAGGGCAGTGCAGTAGTGTTCGGGCAGTGTAGGGGGTCGTGCAGGGGGTGGTGTTTCAGGGTTTAGGGCAGTGCAGTGGTGTTCGGGCAGTGTAGGGGGTCGTGCTGGGGGTGGTGTTTCAGGGTTTAGGGCATTGCAGTGCAGTGGTGTTCGGGCAGTGTAGGGGGTCGTGCTGGGGGTGGTGTTTCAGGGTTTAGGGCAGTGCAGTGGTGTTCGGGCAGTGTAGGGGGTCTTGCTGGGGGTGATGTTTCAGGGTTTAGGGCAGTGCAGTGGTGTTCGGGCAGTGTAGGAGGTCTTGCTGGGGGTAGTGTTTCAGGCTTTAGGGCAGTGCAGTGGTGTTCGGGCAGTGTAGGGGTCGTGCTGGGGGTGGTGTTTCAGGGTTTAGGGCAGTGCAGTGGTGTTCGGGTAGTGTAGGGGGTCAGGGTTTAGGGCAGTGCAGTGGTGTTCGGGCAGTGTAGGGGGTCGTGCTGGGGGTGGTGTTTCAGGGTTTAGGGCAGTGCAGTGGTGTTCGGGCAGTGTAGGGGGTCATGCTAGGGTTGGTGTTTCAGGGTTTAGGGCAGTGCAGTGGTGTTCGGGCAGTGTAGGGGGTCGTGCTGGGGGCTGGTGTTTTATGGTTTAGGGTAGTGCAGTGGTGTTTGGGTAGTGTAGGGGGTCATGCTGGGGGTAGTGTTTTAGGGTTTAAGGTAGTGCAGTGGTGTTTGTGTAGTGTAGGGGGTCGTGCTGGGGGTAGTGTTTTAGGGTTTAGGGTAGTGCAGTGGTGCTTGTGTAGTGTAGGGGGTCATGCTGGGGGTAGTGTTTTAGGGTTTAGGGTAGTGCAGTGGTGTTTGTGTAGTGTAGGGGGTCATGTTTTAGGGTAGTGCAGTGGTGTTTGGGTAGTGTAGGGGGTCGTGCTGGGGGTAGTGTTTTAGGATTTAGGTTAGTGCAGTGGTGTTGGGGTAGTGTTTTAGGGTTTAGGGTAGTGCAGTGGTGTTTGTGTAGTGTAGGGGGTCATGCTGGGGGTAGTGTTTTATGGTTTAGGATAGTGCAGTGGTGCTTGTGTAGTGTAGGGGGTCGTGCTGGGGGTAGTGTTTTAGGGTTTAGGGTAGTGCAGTGGTGTTTTTGTAGTGTAGGGGGGTCATGTTTTAAGATGCAACGCTCCAATACCTGACCAGTCTGCACTACATAAAACTGCAAAAAAACTAAAAATAAAAAGTGTTTTTCACACTTTTGTCATTGGGCTATATGTGGGCTACATCTGGGTAATATTTGTGCTACATTTGGGCTCTTTTTTCACTGGTGGCCATCTTGGAAGACTTCTTTGTTATGAAGTTTCCTAATTTCCTCATTTACTGCAGTCTCCTCAGTAGGAAATGCTTTCAGTTTTTTACTTTGATTCCATCAAGAAGGCATTCAGATGTGTCACACATTTGCCATAAATTCAGAATGTTAGCACTCTAGTTGTTCATTAGATCACTGTAGTAAAGCTACTGCTCACCAAGGAGTTAACTGGAAGTCTACTGCTGGTATTGAAAGTGATTGTTTCAGTCTGCATGTCAGAATTTTCTAATGAAATAGAAGAGGATTTGAGATCTCACTTAAAACATGCACTAAATTTTCTTTTTGCAGCACTAACCATAATTTCTATGGCAAAATTAACCCCCTCATTTTGTTCCTTTTTAAATTAAATGTTTTAAGTGTTACCAGTTTATTCCAATCAAGATGGCTTCAGGTGTGCCATACTTTTGTCATAAGTAAGGCTGTTAGCACTCTAGTTGTTCTTTAGAACACTCTGGGAAGCTGCAGTAGAACACAAAGGCATCAACTGACAGGCTGCTCCTGTTGAAATATAACAGGAAGATATTTGAGATCTCACTTAAAACATGTCCTAATTTTTCTTTCTACAGCACTAACCATAATTTCTATGGCAAAATGAACCCCCTCATTTTGTTCCTTTTTAAATTAAATGTTTTAAGTGTTACCAGTTTATTCCAATCAAGATGGCTTCAGGTGTGCCATACTTTTGTCATAAGTAAGACTGTTAGCACTCTAGTTGTTCTTTAGAACACTCTGGGAAGCTGCAGTAGAACACAAAGGCATCAACTGACAGGCTGCTCCTGTTGAAATATAACAGGAAGATATTTGAGATCACACTTGAAACATGTCCTAATTTTTCTTTCTACAGCACTAACCATAATTTCTATGACAAAATAAACCCCATCATTTTGTTCCTTTTTAAATTAAATGTTTTAAGTGTTACCAGTTTATTCCAATCAAGATGGCTTCAGGTGTGCCATACGTTTGTCATAAGTAAGGCTGTTAGCACTCTAGTTGTTCTTTAGAACACTCTGGGAAGCTGCAGTAGAACACAAAGGCATCAACTGACAGGCTGCTCCTGTTGAAATATAACAGGAAGATATTTGAGATCACACTTGAAACATGTCCTAATTTTTCTTTCCAGAGCACTAACCATAATTTCTATGACAAGATGAACCCCATCATTTTGTTCCTTTTTAAATTAAATGTTTTAAGTGTTACCAGTTTATTCCAATCAAGATGGCTTCAGGTGTGCCATACTTTTGTCATAAGTAAGGCTGTTAGCACTCTAGTTGTTCTTTAGAACACTCTGGGAAGCTGCAGTAGAACACAAAGGAATCAACTGACAGTCTCTGCCCTTGTTGGATGTACATGTTTTACTGAGAATGTCAGACTTCATTCTCACATGACTGAGAAAGATAATGTGAATTTACAGAAAATATGCTCTCATTTTAGCTTCTGGAGCACCTTCCAAAACTGTATGGGACAAGCATGTGAAAATAGTTTTCTCTCAAACATGAGTCATGATATCCCAGCAGAAGGTTTTTCACAGGGTAAAATCACCTTAGAACACACCACAATTCCTGAAATTAGTATGGTACCATCAACAAATGAAATCTAATGTAACTAAAGTCTGTTATCACCCTTTATAGTTCTCCTTTTGGTAACCCTCAAAATCTTTGATTCACTACAATGCATTTCAATTGGGTACTATCATTTATATTGGTCCCAAGATGGCTGCCAGCAATTCCAGGATGAAGTGCTGACAGCCAATCAGATCTCACGATGACATATGTGGTTAGGCTCCGCCCAGATATATATGTGTTTTTACTTTTGATTTTCTCAGCAACTACTGAACGGATTTACACCATTTAACAAAAGGGTTCTTTCTGAACCAAGAACTTCCTCTTTGCCAAATTTGGTGTAATTCCGTTCAGCAGTTCGGGCTGTAGCCGTGTCTAAAGTTTCCTATGGGAAATTGATTTTCTGACTCTTATTTTTTTAATTTCTCCGCAACTACTGAACGGATTTACACCATTTAACAAAAAGGGTTCTTTCTGAACCAAGAACTACCTCTTTGCCAAATTTTGTGTAATTCCGTTCAGCAGTTCGGGCTGTAGCCGTGTCTAAAGTTTCCTATGGGAAAATGAATGGGGAAAACACGTTTTGGGACCCCCTTTTTCTCGGCCCCGCTTGACTGAATCACCCCGAAACTTTCAGGGTAGGAGCGGACCGGAGCGGGCCATAAAGTTTGAAAATTTCGCGAAGATTCATCAACCGACGCAAGAGCTATTTCAAATAGAATGTCGCGGATTTCCTATGGAAAATAGGTCCTAACTATAACTATCTACTGGCGACCGCCAGTAGATAATATATATATAGATATATATATATATATAGATATATATATATATATATATATATATATATATATATATATATATATATATATATATATATATATATATATATATATATATATCTATGCCATGGTGTATTGAAGAATGAGTGGGTGTATGAGTGTCTGAATGGACGATTTAGTAGGTGCGTGACTGACTGTATAAGTGAGTGATTAAACGTGTCTTAGTGAATGCATGGGTTAGTGACTAATCTGTGTGAATGTCTGTATCAGTCTGTCAGTTGGTGTGTAAGTGGCTGCCTGGGTTGGTAAGTAGCTACATGAGTGTCTATATGGGTTAATAATTGGTTGTCTGATTACCTGTATGGGTGCCTGAGTGTCTGTGTGGGTGTGTGTGACTCCCTGCATGGATGTGTGAGTGGGTGATTTACTGGGTGTATGGGTTCATGAGTGCATGTGTTAGGGGCTGTATGAGTGTGCGTATAGCTGTGTTGGTGAGTGAATGGATGTCTCAGTGGTAGATGAGTAACTACATATGTGAAAGGCAGTATATGTGAGTGTTGGAGTATATAATTGACTAAATGTGACAGTGAGTGATTGTGACAGTGGCTGCATGGATAAGTGTGTGCTTATGTCAGTGATTGTAGAAGAGAGTAAGTATATGGTACTATCTGTATGAATAAGTGAGGTGGTGTGTGTGTATAACTGTATAGGTGAGTAAATGGCAGTGTGATTGATTCTTTGGGTGACTGACTAGGTGTGTGAGTAACTCTTGGGTGAGTGGCGGTGTGTGAGTGTCTGTATGGGTGTATGAGTGGATATATCAGTGGCTGTATTGATGAATGACTGCGTGTATGAGTGACTGTATGGGTTAGTGAGTGGATGTGTGTGTAGACGTATGAATCAATGAGCGGGTATGTACTAACTGGTATTGGTCTGTCGATGGTTTCGAGATTGGTAGTCTGTATTTTAGAGTGGGTGTATCAAAGGTTATATTAGGGTGTGAGGAGGTGCATCAGATGATCATGTGGATGATGTCATTTGAGATGTCATCAGTGGTGTCACTGACCATGTCATGAGTGATGTAATATGTGACGTCATCAGCAGTGCATTGCGGGGGCGCGAGTTATAGTTAGCTCAGCTAACTATAACGGCCGAATTTCTCTGGTTTTGTACGAGTGAAATGTCTAACCTAACTATAACGTCCCTGAAACCTATGGTTTTTTTCAATGAATTTCTAAGGTTTTTTAAATGCTAATCCCTAACTATAACGTCCCTGAAACCTGTGGTTATTTCAGTGAATTTCTAAGGTTTTTTAATGGTCTAACACTTTATTATTGAAACTATAATGTCAGACATTGTAAATCAGCATGACAGTGTCTAATCAGCCTGGAGGGCCTCAAAGGTAAGGTTTTTTAAATGCTATTTTCTAACTATGCCTACATAGGTAGGACATGTGCAGAAAGAGGAAGAAAGGCGCAGAAAGAAGCAAGAGAAGTGCAGAAAGAGGCAACAGAAGTCCAGAAAGAGGAAGAAAGGTGCAGAAAGAATCAAGAGATGTGCAGAAAGAACCAACAGAGGTGCAGAAAGAGGCCTACTTTGACTGTACCTTACAACAGACTCATACAAAGTACCCTAATCACTAATCCTTCTCCGAAGATGTCTTAAACCTCACTTTTCTCTTGAAGGTTCACTATTAATCGACTGCTCAGAATGTTAGGCCTACCAAATATAAAACAGCAATCCTAAGCATATCACTGTTGTAAGTCTGACCAAGTTTGTGAAGGTATGCATGCGTGTCTATGCTTTTACCTAGTGACATGTTAAATGAAAATAAACATACAAACACTTGAATACCTGTGTTTCAAACAGCATACTCTGTAAATTTGTGTAAAAAAGGTGTATGCATTTCTTTCTGCTCACAATACAGGACACATGGGTATTCAATAGTATATTTGAGGGGCTCTATAACACATATATACATAAGACATGTCTGCCTGTGCAACCGAATGACAGAGCAGAACTGAGAAAATTTGACCACCTATAGGAGAAGTTACCCGCTTTTAAGCTACCATCTTCAGATGCATAACACATGTAAGAATACATATACAAGTAGACATATACCTCAGTCACGAGAGCACGCAGACCTTTAAACTTGACAGCTTGCACTTCCCATTTGAGTACAGAAAGAGGCGAGAGAAGTTCAGAAACAGGCAAAAGAGGTGCAGAAAGAAGGCAAGAGCAGGTGCAGAAAGAGGCAAGAGAGGTGCAGAAAGAGGCAAGAGGGGTGCAGAAAGAGGGAAGAGGGGTTCAGAAATTTGCAAGAGAGGTGCAGAAAGAAGCAAGAGCAGTACAGAAAGAACCAACAGAGGTGCAGAAAGAGGCAAGTGGGGTGCAGAAAGAGGCAAGAGAAGTGCAGATAGAAGCAACAGAGGTGCAGAAGGAGGCAAGAGAAGTGCAGAAAGAGGCAAGAGGGTGCAGAAAGAGGCAAGAGAGGTGCAGAAAGAGGCAAGAGAGGTGCAGAAAGAAGCAAGAGAGGTGCAGAAAGAAGCAAGAGAGGTGCAGAAAGAGGCAAGAGAGGTGCAGAAAGAAGCAAGAGAGGTGCAGAAAGAAGCAAGAGAAGTGTAGAAAGAAGCAACAGAGGTGCAGAAAGAGGCAAGAGGGTGCAGAAAGAGGCAAGAGAAGTGCAGAAAGAAGCAACAGAGGTGCAGAAAGAGGCAAGAGCAGTGCAGAAAGAGAGGCCAAGCAGAGGTGCAGAAAGAGGCAAGAGAGGTGCACGAAAGTTGCAAGAGAGGTTCAGAAAGAAGCAAGAGAGGTGCAGAAGGAAGCAAGAGAACTGCAGAAAGAGGCAAGAGAGTTTCAGAAACAGGCAAGAGAGGTGCAGAAAAAAGGAACAGGGGTGCAGAAAGAGGCAAGAGAGGTGCAGAAAGAGGGAAGAAGGGTGCAGAAAGAGGCAAGAGAGGTGCAGAAAGAGGCAACAGAGGTGCAGAAACAGGCAAGAGAGGTGCAGAAAGAGGCAAGAGGAGTGCAGAAAGAAGCAACAGAGGTGCAGAAAGAAGCAAGAGAAGTGCAGAAAGAAGCAACAGAGGTGCAGAAAGAGGCAAGAGAGGTGCAGAAAGAAGCAAGAGAAGTGCAGAAAGAAGCAACAGAGGTGCAGAAAGAGGCAAGAGAGGTGCAGAAAGAAGCAGAGGGTACAAGATTTGCAAGAGAGGTGCAGAAAGAAGCAAGAGCAGTGCAGAAAGAAGCAACAGAGGTGCAGAAAGAGGCAAGAGGGGTGCAGAAAGGTGCAAGAGAGGTGCAGAAAGAAGCAACAGAGGTGCAGAAGGAGGCAAGAGAACTGCAGAAAGAGGCAAGAGAGTTGCAGAAACAGGCAAGAGAAGTGCAGAAAGAAGCAAGAGAGGTGCAGAAAGAGGCAAGAGAGGTGCAGAAAGAGGCAAGAGAGGTGCAGAAAGAGGCAAGAGAGGTGCAGAAAGAAGCAACAGAGGTGCAGAAAGAGGCAAGAGAGGTGCAGAAAGAGGCAAGAGAGAGTGCAGAAAGAGGCAAGAGAGGTGCAGAAAGAAGCAAGAGGAGTGCAGAAAGAAGCAAGAGAGGTGCAGAAAGAGGCAAGAGGGGTGCAGAAAGAGGCAAGAGGGGTGCAGAAAGAGGCAAGAGAAGTGCAGAAAGAGGCAAGAGAGGTGCAGAAAGAGGCAAGAGAGGTGCAGAAAGAGGCAAGAGAGGTGCAGAAAGAAGCAAGAGGGGTGCAAAAAGAGGGAAGAGGGGTGCAGAAATTTGCAAGAGAGGTGCAGAAACAAGCAAGAGGGGTGCAGAAAGAGGCAAGAGAGGTCCAGAAAGAGGAAAGAAATGTGCAGAAAGTAGGAACAGGGGTGCAGAAAGAGGCAAGAGGGGTGCAGAAAGAGGCAAGAGAGGTGCAGAAAGAGGCAAAGAGGTGCAGAAAGAGGCAAGAGAGGTGCAGAAAGAAGCAAGAGCAGGTGCAGAAAGAAGCAACAGAGGTGCAGAAAGAGGCAAGAGGGGTGCAGAAAGAAGCAAGAGACAGTGCAGAAAGAACCAACAGAGGTGCAGAAGGAGGCAAGAGGGGTGCAAAAGAGGCAAGAGGGGTGCAGAAATGAGGCAAGAGAGGTACAGAAAGAAGCAAGAGCAGTGCAGAAAGAAGCAACAGAGGTGCAGAAACAAGCAAGAGAGGTGCAGAAAGAGGCAAGAGAAGTGCAGAAAGAAGCAACAGAGGTGCAAAAAGAGGCAAGAGAAGTTCAGAAAGAGGCAAGAGAGTTGCAGAAACAGGCAAGAGAGGTACAGAAAGAAGCAAGAGCAGTGCAGAAAGAAGCAACAGAGGTGCAGAAACAGGCAAGAGGGGTGCAGAAAGAGGCAAGAGAAGTGCAGAAAGAAGCAACAGAGGTGCAGAAAGAGGCAAGAGAGGTGCAGAAAGAAGCAACAGAGGTGCAGAAAGAGGCAAGAGGGGTGCAGAAAGAGGGAAGAGAGGTGCAGAAAGAGGCAAGAGGGGTGCAGAAAGAAGCAAGAGAAGTGCAGAAAGAGGCAAGAGAAGTGCAGAAAGAGGCAAGAGAAGGTGCAGAAAGAGGCAAGAGAAGTGCAGAAAGAAGCAACAGAGTGTGCAGAAAGAGGCAAGAGGGGTGCAGAAAGATGCAAGAGAGGTGCAGAAAGAACCAACAGAGGTGCAGAAGGAGGCAAGAGGGGTGCAGAAAGAGGCAAGAGGGGTGCAGAAACTTCGAAGAGAGGTGCAGAAAGAATCAAGGGCAGTGCAGAAAGAACCAACAGAGGTGCAGAAAGAGGCAAGAGGGGTGCTGAAAGAGGCAAGAGAGGTACAGAAAGAGGCAAGAAGGTGCAGAAAGAAGCAAGAGAGGTGCAGAAAGAGGCAAGAGAGTGCAGAAAGAAGCAACAGAGGTGCAGAAAGAGGCAAGAGGGGTGCAGAAAGAGGCAAGAGAGGTGCAGAAAGAAGCAAGAGAGGTGCAGAAAGAAGGCAAGAGCAGTGCAGAAAGAAACAACAGAGGTGCAGAAGGAGGCAAGAGAAGTGCAGAAAGAGGCAAGAGAGTTGCAGAAACAGGCAAAAGAGGTGCAGAAAGAGGCAACAGGGGTGCAGAAAGAGGCAAGAGCAGGTGCAGAAAGAAGCAAAAGAGGTGCAGAAAGAGGCAAGAGGGGTGCAGAAAGAGGCAACAGAAGTGCAGAAAGAAGCAACAGAGGTGCAGAAGGAGGCAAGAGAAGTGCAGAAAGAGGCAAGAGAGTTGCAGAATGTCAGGGACTGTCTGGGACTATGTCGGGAACACAGTCAGGGACTTGGGCAAGGACTGGGAACTGGGTAGAAAAGGTACATAGAAAGAGGAGTACAGCGCTGCCCAGGATCATACAGGGAGTCAGAGGTGAAAAAGGGATCCAAAGGGGAAGCCTGTGCAAGTGAACAAGATGGGTAAGACTCAGAAAGGAAGGGCACTCACGAGGCAATTTAGCATTCAGAATAACTACACCCAGGACGAATGTGCAAGACATATATATGAAACAACATTAACAATAAAGGGGAGTGTGGGGTAAAGCACTCAGGAGCTCCACACGGTAAGACTGAAGCTCAGTAAGTTCTCACCCACAATTGCTGTTACAGATACTGACTGAAAATACCCACATATAGGATATGTATGCAAAGGCAGGGTCTGTGGAGCTTATACCTATGGTGATGTTATAACAGTAACTCAAAGACAATACTCACAGTGAACAAGAAACACCACCTAGGTAGTCAGCTGTGCCCACGGATCCTGGCGATCAAACAGGAACACGCAAGGCAGTAACAGCAAAGGGGTAGAACTAAAACACAAGCACAATAGACAAGGAGCTAGCAAGGAGGAGTGCTTAACAGGAAAGGATGGAAATCACAGGGCACACTTGGCAGAAAGCAGGTAACAAAACATACAAGGTAACAGAAGCAAGACAGCAGAATAGAAAGACAGCAAACTAGAACTGGAACCAAGGAAATGGGAAGAAAGGCAGGGACTGGAAAAGGATATACAGAAGGGGAGGCTACAAGGGTATATTAGAATAGTGCAGGTTCAGGAATCAAGAAAACAAAAGCATAGAAGGCAGTGCTGGGGCAGAGGAACAAGAATTGAGCAAAAGCTCAGGAGTCAAAGTAGCACTGCAGGCAGTGCTAGGTCAGGAGAAGGGAAACTGCTGCAGGTCAGGAACAAGGAATGCTAAGGCTCAGGAATCAGGGTAGCACTGCAGGCAGTGCTAGGTCAGAGAAGGGAAACTGCTGCAGGTCAGGAACAAGGAATGCTAAGGCTCAGGAGTCAGGGTAGCACTGCAGGCAGTGCTAGTTCAAGGGAACAGGAAATAGCTACAGCTCAGGAAACAAGGAGTCAAGAGAGCACTGCAAGCAGTGCAAATCAGGCACAAGAAATAGCTGAAGCCCAGGAACAGGAATAGCTATAACTCAGGAAACAAGGTAGCACTGCAGGCAGTGCTAATTCAGGTACAAGGAATAGCTATAGCTCAGGAACTCAGGAAACAAGCAGTAGCACTGCAGGCAGTGCTAATTCAAGTACAAGGAATAGCTATAACTCAGGAATCAAGGTAGCACTGCAGGCAGTAGCTAATTCAGGCACAAGGAATAGCTATAGCTCAGGAACTCAGGAAACACTGGAAACAAGGATTGGCCTCACCGGTATACAGCTACAATGACCAACACTGGGCTGAAGGGAGCTGGGGCTTAAAAGAGCTCACATTAATCACATGCATCAGGTGTGAGCAGGCTAGCAGCAGCCAGCCACAGGTGAGCTGAATTCCTCCACCCATCCTTGGCCTGCAGGGGTGGAGACGAAGCAGTGAGCAGGGAATTCTGGGTAATGGAGTTTCAGGCATGAGCAGGATGGCTTCCACAAACCCGGCATGGATCGGGAATGGATGTCAATTCCCAAATAGTGTTGAAATGGCTGGAAGTCAGTATGTACATGAAGGGGAGGGTCTGGAAGCTTGTTAGAACACTGGGAAGCACCACAATTCGGCCCCTGGTGGTGGACACGAGAATGCAGGGAGCGAGTCGTGACACAGAAACAGGCAAAGAGAGGTGGCAGAAAAATGGAACAGGGGTGAAGAAAGAGGCAAGAGAGGTGCAGATGGAGGGAAGAAGGGTGCAGAAAGAGGCAAGAGGGATGCAGAAAGAGGCAAGAGGGATGCAGAAAGCAGCAACACAAGTGCAGGAAAGAAGCATAAAAAGTGCAGGGTGTTGAAGCAACAGATGTGCAGAAAGAGGCAGGAGGGGTGCAGAAAGAGGCAAGAGAAGTGGCAGAAAGCAAGCAACAGAGCTAGCAGAAACAGGCAAAAGAGGTGCAGAAAGAAGCAAGAGCAGTGCAGAAAGAACCAACAGAGGTGGAGAAGGAGGCAAGAAGGGTGCAGAGGCAAGAGGGGTGCAAAAACGTGCAAGAGAGGTGCAGAAAGAAGCAAGAGCAGTGCAGAAAGAAACAACAGAGGTGCAGAAGGAGGCGAGAGGGGTGAAGCAGAAAGAGGCAAGAGAGGTGGCCACAAAGAGGGAAGAAGGGTACAGAAAGAAGTAAGAGAGGTATAGAAAGCAAGAAAGAGACATGTAGAAAGAAGCAACAGAGATGGCAGAAAGAGGCAAGAGGTGCAGAAAGAGGCAAGAGCAGTGCAGAAAGAAACAAGCAGAGGGAGAAGGAGGGCAAGAGGGGTACAGAAAGAGGCAAAAGAAGTGCAGAAAACAAGCAAAAGAGGTGCGGAAAGAGGCAAGAGGGTGCAAAAAGAGGCAAAGAGGTGCAGAAAGAGGCAAGAGAGGTGCACAAAGAGGAGCAGAAGCGGTGCAGAAAGAGGCGCGTAGGGGTGCAGAAAGAAGTGCAAGAGAGGTATAGAAAGAAGCAAGAGAAGTGCAGAAAGAAGCAACAGAGGTGCAGAAAGAGGCAAGAGGGGTGCAGAAAGAGGCAAGAGAAGTACAAAAGGAAGCAACAGAGGTGCAGAAAGAGGCAAGAAAAGTGCAGAAAGAGGCAAGAAAGTTGCAGAAACAGGCAAAAGAGGTGCAGAAAGAGGGAACAAGGGTGCAGACAGAGGCAAGAGAGGTGCAGAAAGAAACCAACAGAGGTACAGAAAGAGGCTAGAGGGGTGCAGAAATGTGCAAGAGAATAGCAGACAGAAGCAAGAGCAGTGCAGAAAGGACCAACGGAGGTGCAGAAAGTGGCAAGAGGGGACCGAAAAAGAGGCAAGAGGTGTGCAGAAAGAGGCAAGAGAAGTGTGCAGAAAAAGCAAAAGAGGTGCAGAAAGAGGCAAGAGGGGTACAGAAAGAGGCAAGAGAGGAAACAGAAAGAGGCAAGAGGGGTGCACACAGAGGCACGAGGTGCAGAAAGAAGCAAGAGAAGTGCACAAGGAAGCAAAGAGGTACAGAAAAAGGCAAGAGGGGTGCAGAAAGATGGAAGAGGGGTGCAGAAAGAAGCAAGAGAGGTGCAGAAATTCTGCAAGACAGGTGCAGAAAGAAACAAGAGCAGTACTTAAACAACCAAGAGAGGTGCAGAAAGAAGCAACAGGGATGCAGAAAGAGGCAAGAGAAAGTGCAGAAAGAAGCAACAGAGGTTCAGAAAGAGGCAAGAAAGTTGCAGAAACAGGCAAGAGAGGTGCACAGAAAGAGGGAACAAGGAGTGCAGACAGAGGCAAAGAGAGAGGTGCAGAAAGAACCAACAGAGGTACAGAAAGAGGCTGTGAGGGGCAGAAATGTGCAAGAGAATAGCAGACAGAAGCAAGAGCAGTGCAGAAAGGACCAACGGAGGTGCAGAAAGTGGCAAGAGGGGAATTCAAAAAAGAGGCAAGAGGTGTGCAGTAGGTGAGGCAAGAGAAGTGCAGAAAAAAAAGCAAAACAGGTGCAGAAAGAGGCAAGAGGGGTACAGAAAGAGGCAAGAGAGGAACAGAAAGAGGCAAGAGGGGGTGCACACAGAGGCACGAGGGGTGCAGAAAGAAGCAAGAGAAGTGCACAAAGAAGCAAAAAGAGGTACAGAAAAAGGCAAGAGAGGGTGCAGAAAGATGGAAGAGGGGTGCAGACAGAAGCAAGAGAGGTGCAGAAATTTGCAAGACAGGTGCAGAAAGAAACAAGAGCAGTACTTAAACAACCAAGAGAGAGGTGCAGAAAGAAGCAACAGGGATGCAGAAAGAGGCAAGAGAAGTGCAGAAAGAAGCAACAGAGGTTCAGAAAAAGAGGCAAGAAAGTTGCAGAAACAGGCAAAAGAGGTGCAGAAAGAGGGAACAAGGGTGCAGACAGAGGCAAGAGAGGTGCAGAAAAAGAACCAACAGAGGTACAGAAAGAGGCTAGAGGGGTGCAGAAATGTGCAAGAGAATAGCAGACAGAAGCAAGAGCTAGTGCAGAAAGGGACCAACGGAGGTGCAGAAAGTGGCAAGAGGGGACCGGGAAAGAGGCAAGAGGTGTGCAGAAAGAGGCAAGAGGCGTGCAGAAAAAAGCAAAAGAGGTGCAGAAAGAGGCAAGAGGGGCACAGAAAGAGGCAAGAGAGGAAAACAGAAAGAGGCAAGAGGGGTGTGCACAGAGGCACGAGGGGTAGAAAGAAGCAAGAGAAGTGCACAAAGAAGCAAAAGAGGTACAGAAAAAGGCAAGAGGGGTGCAGAAAGATGGAAGAGGGGTGCAGAAAGAAGCAAGAGAGAGGTGCAGAAATTTGCAAGACAGGTGCAGAAAGAAACAAGAGCAGTACTTAAACAACCAAGAGAGGTGCAGAAAGAAGCAACAGGGATGCAGAAAGAGGCAAGAGAAGTGCAGAAAGAAGCAACAGAGGTTCAGAAAGAGGCAGAGTACTGTAGAAAGAGGCAAGAGAGTTGGGCAGAAACAGGCAAGAGATGTGCAGAAAGAGGGAACAGGGGAGCAGAAAGAGGCAAGAGAGGCGCAGAAAGAGGGAAGAGAGGTGTAGAAAGAGGGAAGAAGGGTGCAGAAAGAGGCAAAGAGGGGTGCAGAAAGAAGCAAGAGAGGTGCAGAAAGAGGGGAAGAAGGTGCAGAAAGAGGGAAGAAGGGTGCAGAAAGAGAGAGATGGGTACAGAAAGAAGCAACAGAAGTGCAGAAAGAAGCAATAGAAGTGCAGAAAGAAGCAACAGAGGTGCAGAAAGAGGCAAGAGGGTGCAGAAAGAAGCAAGAGAGTTGCAGAATGAAATGAGAGGTGCAGAAAAGCAAGCAGAAGTGCAGAAAGAGGCAAGAGAAGTGCAGAAAAAAGGAACAAAGGTGCAGAAAGAAGCCAGGAGAAAATGCAGAAAGAGGCAAGAGAGGTACAGAAACAAGCGTGGTTTGCACACCATTAGTACCCACCCAACACCCACATTTAGCAACAAGCAAGAGGTGACCATTCTAGGTTTGCAAAGGGCCTTCCACCACACTATACCACTTGTCGTTGCATTGTTGGTAACGCTTGAGCCATTTGAGCTAGAAACAAGGTTTTGTTTTGTTCAAATCTGCAGATTATGCAGCAGATGATGGATTATGTGGCAAAATGCGGAAAATGTATAACAGTGCGAAAGTTGGTGCAGCCAAGCAGTTGCATAATTCCAGTGGCCCTGCTCATACTCTCTCTGACTAGGTCCAGAAGTGCTTGTCAGCGGTTCCTTCTTTTTTTTGTCTCATTGAGTTTATAGTTTAGCTTCTATGGAAAAGGAGGAAGACTTCAAACCCGAGGTTACTTCACACCACAACACAGACTACCATAACACATAATCACTCTCCATAACACATAATCCCACTCTCACATAATTCCTATACACTATGAAAACCAAGCATACTTTCTATCCACATAATTTCACTGCACAACATACCACATACTTTCCTCACATTTCACCCACTCCAAAAAACATTGGTAAAAAAAAACTTTACATTTACAACGCCAGTAGCTCCAACTCTCGCAAATGCAAGACCCTAGTTACATTGCAAATGCTTCTTTAACTGGTAGTCGACGTCAGCAGAGGTGGTGGGAGAAAGGGGGCTAGGCCTCTGACCAGCGCTCAGGAATTCCACTGCGTAGGACTTACAGGAGGTAACAGGAGTGCTTTTTTGGCCTCCAAAGTCCTCAGAGAAAAAGTGGACTCTCATTCCCCAACCCGTAGTGTGCCAGGAGGTGCATTTGCAGAAGTGGTGGAGAAAGGGGGCATGGCCTTCGAAGACTCCTCTAGCAATCCCGTCAGGTGGACTTACTGGAGCCAACAGAGGTAGCTGGCCCCCGGGCGACAACCTTGGGGGCCAACTACTCCTCCTACTGCCTCCAGTAAGACCACCACACAGCAGCATTGGTAAGTTCTCATAGCAGGCCACGCCACCTGTGCCCACCAGTCTGCAAACGCGCGCCCTGGCGAGCTTCTTCGATGGGGATCGCTTTCGCACTACCTCTCAGCAATCCGACTCGTGTGGGGCTTACTGGAGGTACCTGGTGGGTTAGTTTGCCCCAGGCGACCCTTAGGATTGAAGGGAACTTAGGGCCAGATGCACGATCAGTTTTTGCATGCGCAAAACCGGCTTGTGAACCCGTTGGCGCATGCAAAAACAGCATGGGCCATGTGTACCATAGCTCATATTTAGTGAGTCGCCACTTATTTTCAACTTCGCTAAATAGGTTTTGCGATTTGCTATTAGGAAGGGGCGTTCCCTAATAGCGAGCGCAACCCCATGTACAAATGTTTTGCGCACCACAATTGCGGTCGCAAACATACCTCGAGAATTACCACCCTTCAAGAGGGTGTGGTAATGGGGTCACAGCGGGCAAGGGCCCCAGGGGACCCCTTCCCCTTTGCAAATGCGACAGTAAGATGCTTTAGGCACAGGCAGTGGTCCCAAAGGACCACTGCCTCGCCCTAAAAAAAAACAAAACGAAAACTTTACATTTTTTCATTTTATAATGCATCCCACTTTCTCCTTAAGGAAAACGGGCTGCATTAAAAAAACCTGCTTTATTTAAAAGCAAAGTTCCAGACATGGTGGTCTGCTGGAGCCCAGCAGGCCACCATACGTGGGAGTGGCTCTAGCCATCAGCCAATGGGGTCGCAAATTGCAAGAGGCCCATCAACATTCATGAGCATCTCAATTTGCTGCACTCCCATTGGGAATTGCAAACAGTGTGAATCACACTGTTGTACTATCCAAAAATAGCTGCTCACAAACCGCGTAGTCGCAAAAAAATTCGCAACCTGCAAGGCGCGTGGCTTTGCGCTGGGTCGTATATCTGGCCCTTAATCCCCCAACCCAGAATGCACCAGGAGCTCGTGTGCCCCCATTCCCCAACAGCTTTTTGGGCCCTGGGGACCCCATCCCCCAGGGCCTATGCCATTTTAATTATTTATTTTTTTAAACGGAAGTGGGCCCGATTTCGAGCCCCAGGGACCCCATCCCCCAGGGCATGGCCACATAGTTTTATTTTTATATTTCTGTGGGAGGGGGCCATGGGTGACAAGTATTACCGCCCGGGGAAGTGGTGGTCCCCGGGGGCCGGGGGCCGCAACGGACCCCTCGCATCAACATAATTAGTGCCCTGGAGGAGTGTGGCCCCCCCCCCCTCCGGCGGTGCGGTGGCTCGAGCCCCACACACAGTTTTTTTGAAGTAGCCCGAGGAGGAGGTGCAGCAGTCCCCGTGGGCTTGGAGCTCATGCGAGGCCCCCCAGCCCGCAATTACCAATGCCCTGGGAGGAGGCTTTATGGCTGGAAATGCGTGGGGGGGGAAGGAGCCCCCCTCGCATTTCCGCACAAGAAAGCCCTGGGGAGGCGGCTGTCCCTGGGGCTGCAGGGGGGCTGCATGCCCCCGTGCACTATTATTAAAGCCCCAGGGGAGGTGGTGGTGGTCCCCAGGGCAGTGTGGGGGTTCGAGCCCCTCACACACACTTTTTTGAAGTAGCCCCAGGGAGGTGGCAGGACCCCCGGAGTTTGGGGGCCTCGGCGAGGCCTCCACCACTCATAATTACCACATGCCCGGGGAGGTGGTGCTCAGCAGCAGTGTGGGGGGGCCCAAGCCCAACCACACACAGTTTTTAAGTAGCCTGGGAGTGTGGCGGTCCCCGGGGCTTGCGGGTGGCCCGCCAGGCCCCCAGTCATAATTACCAATGCTCCGGGGAGGTGGCGGTCCCCGGGCTGCGCGTGGGGGAAGGAGCCTCTGCCACATTATTCCATTAAGAAAGCCCCGGGAGGTGGTGGTCCCTGGGGCTGCGGGGGTCCCCACACCATTATAAAAACATTGCCCCTGGGACCTGGCCCACCCGGGGGCTTAAAGAAACGAAGCGCGGGAGCACGCTCTAGGGGGTCGGGTGTTTCTGTACCCTGCCCCTTTTCTTCTTTTTACCTTTTTTCTTGTGACTTGCTCCTACCGAGTCACAAGATGGCTGCCAACACTTCTTGGCTTGAAGTGTTGGCAGCCAATGAGAATGAAGCTCGTGGATCGGGAGGATCTCGCTTGATCCACTGCGGTCACCACAGATACTCGGTATTTTTTTATTTTTTAAAATTTCTCAGGAACTACTAAACGGATTTACACCATTTAAAGCAACAAGTGCACTCTGGACCAAGAGCTACCTTTCTCCCAAATTTGGTGTAATTCCGTTTAGCAGTTTAGGCTGTAGCCGCGACAAAAGTTCCTAAGTTATGGAAATTAACATGGAGAAAATGCTTTTTGGGACCCCTTTTTTTCGGCTTTCGTTTGACGAATCCACCCCGAAACTTTCAAGGCAGGAGCTGACCAGAGCGGCCGTCTCATTAGCTTTGGAAACTTTCTACGAAGATTCTGTCAAACAGCGCCAAAGATATTGGCAAATCAAAAATGTTTTTCCCATGGAAACATATATATATATATTCACTGAAACCATAGGTTTCAGGGACGTTATAGTTAGTTGGACATTTCACTGGCATTACACCAGAGTAAATTCCCGCCGTTATAGTTAGGTTGAGCTAACCATAACTCGCCCCCCCACAATGCACTGCTGATGACATCACATATTACATCACTCATGACATGGTGAATGACATCACTGATGACATCACTGATGACATTCTCAAATGACATCACTGATGACATCATCCAGTGACTGTGTATTTCTGTAAACTTTAAATATCTTTTATATATATAGGCCAAGGTGTATTGAAGAATGAGTGAGTTTATGACTGTCTGAATGGCTGTTTTATTAGGTGACTGACTGTATAAGTGAGTGATTAAATGTGTCTTTCTAATACATGGGTGATTGAATAATCTGTGATGAACTGTCTGTATCAGTGTGTGTAGTTGGTAAGTGGCTGCTTAGGTTGGTGAGATAGCTATATGAATCTCTATATCGGCTTTTGATTGGTTGTCTAAGTACCTAAATGGGTGCCTGAGTGTCTGTGTGTGAGTGGGGTGTGTGTGACTGCCTGCATGGATGTATGAGTTGGTGATTCACTGGGTGTATGGGTTCAAGAGTGCGTATGTGAGGGCTGTATGGGTGGGTGGGTGGTGTGTATGGTTGTGTTAGTGACTGAATGGATGTCTCAGTGGTACATATGTGAGTAACTACATGTGTGAAAGGCATTATATGTGAGTGTTGGAGTATATAAATCACTATATGTGAGAGTGAGTGATTATGAGAGTGGCTGGATAGATGAAGTGTGTGCTTGTGTCAGTGATTGTATAAGTGAGTAAATTTGTGTTAGTATCTGTACAAATAAGTGAGGTGGTGTGTATAACTGTGTAGGTGAGTTAATAGGAGTGTGATTGATTCTTTGCGTGACTGACTAGCTGTGTAAGTAACTCTATGGGTGAGTGTTTTATGGGTGTATCAGTGCATATGATAGTGGCAGTACTAAACACTGACTGCATGTATGAGTGACTGTACGGGTGAATGAGTGGACGTGTGTGTAGACCTAGGAATCAGTGAGTGGGTATGTAGTAACTGGTATTGGTGGTGTCTATGGTTTCGATAATGGTAGTCTGTATTTTAGAGTGGGTGTATCAAAGGTTATATTAGGTGTGAGGAGGTGCATCAGATTATCACGTGGATGATGTCATCAGTGATGTCTATTTGGAGATGTCATCAGTGATCTCATCAGTGATGTCACTGACCATGTCATGAGTGATGTAATATGTGATGTCATCAGCAGTGCATTGCGGGCGCGAGTTATCGTTAGCTCAACTAACTATAATGGCTAATTTCTCTGGTTTTGTACGAGTGAAATCTCCAACTAACTATAACGTCCCTGAAACCAATGGTTTTTTCAGTGAATTTCTAAGGTTTTTTAAATGCTAATTTCTAACTACAATGTCCCTTGAAACCTATGGTTTTTTCAGCGAATTTCCAAAGGTTTTGTAAATGCTAATTTCTAACTATAACGTCCCTGAAACCTATGGTTTTTTCAGTGAATTTCTAAGGTTTTTTAAATGCTATTTTCTAAGTATAATGTCCCAAAAATAGTTCTTTAGTTTTTTTAAGTTCTTATAAAAATATTATAATGTTTTCTCTTTTTCTAGAACAGAAATATACATGTTAAAAAATAAAGAAAAATGTAAAAATCGATTCGCGTACCGATCGGTGTACCTATCTCGATGGTTGCGCCTAATCCAAGTATTTCGCCGCCATATTGGTTAAGTTCGTGTAGGATGCGCGTTTCGTCAGCGGCAGGTGCGCGGGTCCGGCCCCGCGTAACGTCACGTACGTGAGCTCTGGCTGCCGCGCCGGAGTGCGCGAATCCATCGCAATCTTCAAGTTTTAGCAGTGTATGTATATAACTTTATTATAAATATTATACCAAGACACTGAATGAAGTTAATTGTAAATATCATGTTTATGTAACTGTAATAAAGATATATTAATGTTAAATGTATTTTTCCGGAGATCGCGTCGGGTGCGCGCTGATTGCGCGCGCGGTGCGCAAATCCCCATGTGACTTCAAAAGAAAGAACACTCGTTGGTTTAGAGGCATTTTGATTCTAGAACTTGAAGGACCCCACCCATTTTCATTCATTCTTTTAGGACCATCTGAGGAGACAGACCTGTTCTTTTTTAGAGCTCTGTTTTACATCTCTTTGGTGTTTTTTTTTGCACTTGGTAGAAATGGCAGCTGGAGAACCACCACAGCAGCTTCCACCAGAGGATGAGGAAGATGTCGAAGAGCCCAGGAAGAAGAGATTTGAGAGCGTTGTCTGGCCATTTTTTAGCATCCCACCTGGTGAGAAAAAGTTAATGCCAGGAAGGTAACCTGTACGATCTGCGAAGCTGTACTATCACGCGGATCTGGAAAAAAGTACTCTTGCGGTACGTCGGGCCTATGTTGAAACACCTCCAGACGATACACCCTCGACGGCTCGCAAAGGAACAACTGCGCCGCCAGCAAGAAAAGGATGCTTCTGATAACAGCACAGGTGGACCTAGTACCTCTTCTGGTGGTACAACAACTTCCGTCATCAATGTTCATCCACTTTTGTCTCGAGTGAAGCAGTGCTGCTTGAAGTGTGGAAAATCGTTGTGTGTAGGGGAGCAGTCAGTTAATGCAATCCCATTGCAATTGAGAACCACAAGTGTTAGTTTTGTTTCTTTTTTCCTTTATGCAATGAGTTTTATTTGCATAATTTTTCTATTGTTTAGCTTGATGGTTCTGTTTTTTTTTTTTTTAAATGTAACAAAAAAACACCCAAAAATGTAAAAAAGAGTTTTAAAAATAAAAAAATATATAAAAGAAAAAAAGTAGTTCTTTTCAGAGCTACCTATTTGGTTTAAAAAGAAAAAATTGTAAGTGTTATATGAATTGTAGTAAGTGGAATATATGAATATGTGTATAATTAGTGCATTGGTACTGCGTGAATGATTAGAGGACTGCAAGGACACTGCATGTTGGTTTTATATGTGCTTGTGTATCGGGCGGAGTGATTTGGTAAGTACATGGTACTGGCTAGGTGATTGTAGGAGTGCATGGGGTAGTGCACGGGTGATTGGAGCAGTGGTAGTACCTGGGCTATTGCATAAGTGCATGAGTAGTGCCTGGGTGATAGCAGGAGTACATATGTAGTGCCTGCATGATTTTGTAAGTGCATGGTTGATTTTAGAAGTGCATGCTTAATGCCTGGGTAATTACATAAGTTTATAGGTAATGTCTGGATGATTGGTTAAATACATAGGGGGTCATTAGGATGGCGGGCGGACTTTAGTCCGCCCGCCACCCTGGCGTAACGGGGACCGCCCGCTGCCATGCGGCAGTCCCGCCACCCTAATTATGATGCAACCGCCACCGCAGCGGTCGCATCTGGCGATATTAACATTGCGGCGGGTGCTGCTGGCTGCAGCACCCGCCGCAATGGTAAAATGCCAATTTTGCATTTCCATGCACAACGTGGCAGGCACCGCGCAGTGCCTGCCACCTTGTGCATGGACATGCAGGTGGGTACCATGGGTACCCCCAAAGTGCAACCTCGCCCCCCACCCCTCCAGTGGCCTGCAACGGGACCCCAAAGCAAATCCACCCCAGACTTTCCATGGCGGCATTGCCGCCATGGAAAGGCCTTGAAAACACACATCATAGTCAGGGATGGCGGTGCCTGCTAGGCACCGCCAGCATATATGTGCCCCAGCTCTGCCCGGCCAGCACCGGCAGAGAGCGGCGGACGGACTCTTCCGTCCGCCGCGATACCCACCGCCATCATAATATGGCGGTGGGTATATCACGTTACAATGGAGTGACGGTTGCTACACCGCCCGGCACGGCGGTGGCGATTGTTATGCCATCATAATCACCCCCATAGTTAGTGCCTGGGTCATTGCATGAGTACATGTGTACTGACTGGATGATTAGAGTACTGCAAGGATAGTGCATGGTGAATTTATAAGTGCTTGGGCATTGGCGGAGTGATTGGATAAGTAC